>HG992194.1:15377717-16011467 GCA_905220545.2 Melitaea athalia
CAAGCCTATATTAAATCCAAGATTATGTCGCTATGTTGCCGTGTTCAATTGTTCATGCCTGTTTCATGCCTGTTTAGATACGGTATTAAATGCTAATAATTTTTTGCAAATTAATTGCATGTAATTCCAGACATTTTCTAAATTATCTTTATTAACTAAACAAGTAAACACTATTTAAGTACGTAAAAGAAACTACTTAGGTACATAAAAAATGAAAAGCTTTTTATTCGTATTTTTACATATATATGTATATATCAAATCCTGGATATTTTTAAATTAATCGATATTTTTGATTGTTTAAATATTTATGGTATTGCAACACTAACTTCAAAAATGTATTGTGTGACAAGTGTTTGTGAATGGTCCGCCATTTGCGATTGTGACGAAACGGGGGGTGGTTTTGACAGAAATGTGTATATTTTTAGCGCATTCAATTTAAAACCTTACAACTTAACTAGACATTATACTTACTTAACTAATTTAAGATTGTAATAAATTAATTAAGTACCTACTGTGATTTTAGGTTGTTTTGAATTAATATTTAAGTTTAATAATTTATTTACAAATACGCACTATTTATTGCTCAATTTTCTGTTTATTTATTTCGCGCTAATATAATTCTGAAAATTCACCCGAAAACCGGTTTATTGAGATAGGTTATAAATTAAAGCAACATCACGCTATCCGTAGCACTAGCAACTGTATACACTTATACTTCGACGGTGCCGTAGAATAACGTTACATGTGAATATAGTACGAAATCAATTTTATTTAATAGTTTACTTCAGGAGTCGAAGATCTATCTATACATGCAAAAAAAATAATTTTACGACCAATAGTTTCTGAGATTCTGAGGCGAACAACGTCCCATGTGTTTGTGTCTCCGTATTATAATGAACTAGATGCATATGTGACGGAGCTCGCGGCCGGGGGTAGCACGCGTTGGCCGTGCCAAAGTCACTTGTTACGTTGTTGAGTGGAAAACGAGCTTCTGCGCACGAGTTACCGCATTCGCCGATGATAAAGTTATTTTTCTTAAATAGTATTCATAATTAGTACTAAAACATCTCCAAATATAATAACAGATCTAATAAAATCCTTGATTTGGTGAAAAACAACTGTAAAAATTCAGAAGAAGAATTTGATAGTGGAAAGATATCTGGTTATAAAAAGGAAATTTCGAATTATCCCGGTAAGTTAATCTTATTCCTTATTAATATGTATAACAAAATTGCATTTTAACGATTGTTTTATATTCTATGCTGGTTTATTTTAATTTACATAACTAACGCCAAACTTCGCGTTTCATATTCATATGTGACGTTATTTAATGGAGATTAGTCTTTACATTGTTTCTTACAAAAATGCTCTTGCAAATTAAATCAAATTGTAAAAGACATCTTTGACTACTAATGGAAAACTTATTTTGTTGATATTAAAGTATGAGTTACAAGTAGTGATATGTCGTTTTACCACGGACATATTCTGACGTTTTTGAGTTATATGTGAAGATAGAACGTTCTTTTGCGGAAATCTTGATGACATATGTGAAGACAGAACGTTTTTTTGCGGAAATCCTGATGTAATATGTGAAGATAGAACGTTCTTTTGCGGAAAACTGATGTAATATGTAACATTGGTACGTTTTTTCTTTCACAAAAATACTGTAATTTGGTTTAAATTGCTTTTTTCTTAATTAAATTATCAATTTATTCGTATTTAAATAAAATTGTTTTCTTTTATTTTTGTAATTTTTATATATTATATTAGTTTTTCAGTTTCAAAGACACCTGTAAGCCCATCATCATCACCATCACAACTGGGTTCAGAAAACATTGCTTTAGAGCTAAAAGTCGTCAGTTCAGCCTATTGTAGTTCACTGCTGGACATACCCTCCCCAAGTTCGCGCCAGACATCCCGGTTTTCCGCAATCCTCCATGAAGACTACACCGGCAGTCTTACGTAGGTCGTCGGTCCAACGGGCCAGAGGACGTCCCACAATGCGTTTGCCAAGACGCGGTCTCCACTTCAGGATCCGTCTGCTCCAACAGCCATCGGTTCTGCGACACAGATAACCAGCCCACTGCCACTTAAACTTGCTAATTCTGTGGGCTATGTCGATTACTTTCGCTCGCGGATAGTCTCATTTCTAATCCTATCTTTTAAAGAAACCCCAAGCATAGCCCCTTCCATTGCACGTTGAGCGACTTTAAACTAGTGGACCAGTCCTTCAGTGTCCATGTCTCGGCTCCGTATGTCAACACAACCAGGACGCATTGCTCGAAGACTTTTGTCTTCAAGCATTGTGGAATCTTCGAAGGCAAGACTCGACGAAGCCTGCCAAACGCCGCCCAGCCCAACCAAACCATCCTATCAGCCTCCTTCTCGAGTTGTTTCAACCTGGCTGAATGGTGTGGCCAAGGTAGACATAATCCTGAACAGCTTCGAAAAGGATACCGTCAACCGATACCCGTCTCGGTATCACTTGGTTGTTAAACATAACTTTCGTTTTATCTAAGTTCATACCGAGACCCACTCGTCGGGAGGACTCGTTTAGGCCGGCCAGCATTCGGCCTAGCTCATCCGACGTCTCCACAAAGATTACGAAATCGTTGGTAAAACGAAGGTGCGAGATGAATTCGCCGTTGACGTTGATGCCTCGTTCCTCTCAATCCAAGGTCATAAAGACATCCTCCAGCGCAGTGGTAAACAGTTTCGGTGATATTACATCTCCCTGTCTTACCCCAAGCCGCGCCGGAGGAAAATGCACAGCCTGCTCCGGTGGGTGGAATTCGTCGAGTCTTCTGGCGAGACGATTCGTAACTACCCTTGAAAACAGCTTATAGACGTGGCTCAAAAGTGAGATTGGTCTGTAATTCTTCAACAAAGACTTGTCGCCTCTCTTAAAGAAGCACCACCACACTCCTGGACCCTCGGTGGATGACGGCGTTAAAAAGTTTATACATATATTATATTCTGCTCAATCAGAGTAGTAATCTCTCTCGTATTTGAGCAGCGGAGGTCTCGGCGTACAAGTTTCCGTATCCTCTTAGACAAAGCCTTCTGTTCTGGCGAAGCTGCTTGGTCAGCGGGCAACTCGCACCTCCGCTGCATCAGATCCAAGGCTTCGGGAGAAAGTTTAGACTGCTTCGTTGACTACCTCGGCGGAAAGTGTTTGCGACCCAGTGTACACACCACCTTCACCATGTTGTCGGTCATCTCGTCCACTTCGCCAGCGAATCGAATCGGTTTTGGAGCTCCAGTTGGAACTGCTCAGAGCCACATAGTATTTGGAGCAGCGTAGGTCAGAGAGTAGATTTCATCAAGCGCGTATTCAGAGTACCCCGTAATAGCCGGTGGTCGCTGCTGGTGTTAACCGGTTCTAATTATAACAAATACAAAGAAAGAACAAAATGTGATGTTGGAGACTGATAATTTTAGTATTTTATGTGAGTTTAAGAAACGTTGATTGATTTAAAGAAGTGAAGATATTTTTTTATGTTTAATTATTATAAATTTGGTACTTTTAAAATAAAGGACTGATTTTGTTTTTAAAATGTTTTATTTTGAATCGATTTTATACAAAAAATAATAAATACTATTTATGACACGCTACATATGAAAATGACTGCTCAAAATAAATCTGGAATATGCATATAGGACGAAATAACTAGCTTAAGTTTCATAAAAAAACGTTCCATTTGCATCTGGATCCTTAGAGCCTCCGGTGAATAACGTCACATGTGTAAATGTGACAGCAACAAGTCCATTATAAAACGTTATATATAAACATCGACCCTACTATCTTTTTAAATAAAACTGTTTCAAAATAATTAATAATACTGATAGATAATCACAGGCTTAATGTTAATTTTTCCAAAGTATAAAAGCGCCAGGTTTTTCCGTTTCCGAAATATAACAATTGAAAACTTTGAACGGCTCTACTGTAAAACGACTATTTTGCAGATAGTACGTTATTCTACGGCACCGTCGACTTATACAGTCAATCATTTGACATATTTATTAGGTACATATTATATCGGTAGATTTTAACGGAGAATAAATCTACAGTTTTACAAAAACAGCGTGGTGGATAAAGCTCCGATCCTTCTCCTACATGGGGAAAGAGGCCCAGCAATGGGATATTACAGGCTGAATAATTTACAAAATCGCGGTAAGCCTTAGAGACATCAGGCTGAATTTATTAATGCTTATTGCGTATGGCAATTGACAACACAGCACTGACTTTAAATAGTAGTAGGGTAGAAAATATAAAACAACATGTATTTATTGCTTACAAAAAAATAATATCAACCACATTGATAGGTCCGAAACTTGAAACTCAGAAGTGAGTGTAAGTAATCGCGTGAAATGCAAAAGTAATTAGATATAGAAATCAGATGTGAACTAGATTTAATAGTAAGTACGTAATAATATATTTTCAGTATTTTTTTTACTTGTAATTATTCTATACTTTTGTAAGTTTGGTAACACTGTTCTGTAATCATGACTGTAATCACGACCAATATATCCATATATTTTCCACGTATACCTAAAACAAGGCATTGGCGAAATTTATAAAACAAGTACCTACCTAATAAATGGGTTTACGGGGGACGAAACAAATACCTAGTAAAACCTCATGTTTTTATTATTATTTAAATTTAATATCTATAGATTCTAAAATAACCAAGTTTTTTTATTATACACCATACATTATAATTATACTTATTCTACAGGCGATGATAGTCCTATGACTGCCTAGTAAAGCTAATATACTATATACTTACCTCATTTTAGAATTTTTTTCATTTGTATTTTAAAACAGTTGCAATAGTAATATAGTTTGTATATTGTTCGTCGGAGAACACATTTTAACCAGCGCCGTCTAAATGGTGGTGGGAATACTAAATATGTCATAGTAGGTACCTAGAAATGTGTGTCTCTAATCTCTATTAACCCGAGCACAATCACCTATATCCATAAATCCATAATTATAATACAATTTTTTACTGATAAATTAAATTATTTAAAAAAATCTACTTTATTACTAGAGACTACAAATATAATCAAAAATGAATCTAGAAATCGTATAGGCGTGTGTACACCTGCTCCTACAGGTGACGGAAAGCCACTAGTTCTACACGTGGGGACCAATTTGTTTTCTGTGCAATTCTTAAAGCGAAGGGGAAGAAATGTGAGAATTGACGACATTTTTTATGCTAAACAGAATATAAAAAAACCTTTGTAGTGAAAACAGACAATAAATAAGGATATAATTATGTATTAGCATTATATTTGCATGTGTTACTAATATGTAAAAGTGATATCGATATTTAAATTAATTTATTTTTTATTTGATTTCAGTGCGAGAAGACGAACTAGCTGGGCCTTGAAATTTTAACCGCGTCAATTTAAGGGAAAAACGTACTAAAATATTATATAGCCTTCCTCGGTAAACGGACTATCAACACAAAAACTTTTTTCAATTCGAACTGTTCAACAAAAACGTTCTCTTCGGCTTCTAAAATACAATGCAAATACTATACTCTACAAATATAGTAAAATAAATTTTACTAAACAACTGCAAGTAACGTTCAAGAGAATAATTAAGGTCGGATTTATTTTCATTAAAATTTCATTTTAAAACAATTCTCTTGTATTTTATTACGTTGTACAATGAACATGCATACAACAATAAAAAAGGAAACAAAACACGATTATTGCGAATTTACATAGTAATTAGAATTTGTTTTATTACTTTTAAACAATTTTGGTAACAATAAGTAGTTGTTTGAAAATGCTCAGAGTTAATTCTCTAGAGATAAATAAGGACCACTTGTTGATAATTCTGACTTTAATTGCGTTGTTCATTATAATTACATATGTGTATCTTACTTATAGAGTAATATCTACAATAAGATGTTGTATCAAGATGAAACATTTACCAGATTTTAAGTTTGATCTACAGTATCAAAACTGTCTACACTAATCTACATACCTATCCAATAATACCATGCAACAGATTTCGTGTAATGGCAAAACGAGCATATTTTACAGCAAAAGATATTTTACGTAAGCCAAAGTACAATCGCATTTTTTTTTTTCCAATACAATTTTTTGCTAATTAATGGAATCATAGATTCAATATTTCTTTTGTTCAATACTTGTTTTGACCCTTACAAGGCGAAATAATAGTCCCGCCCGCATGACAGCTGTCACATGTTAATCAAACAGGTATAAATTCAAAATGGCGGACGAACCGCAACCGGCATTAACATGTTAAATAATATCCGGATGATAATTTATTACTTGCAAGTGTTTTTACCGCAGTCGGGTGAGTTTAGACTTTAGTTTTATTTACATGCGGGCCAGATGGAAACGATAATATATTCTGAAATGTCCGATGTCGATTATGTCATTAATTTTTTTTCACAGACTACAAATGTCATTAGGCCCTAGTTTGACAGGAAGTGGTTAGTTCAATGGTTTTTTTTTTGCTTTCAGTTATGGATACACTGTGCAAGAGTATGGTGGTAGTGGGCGTTGTTAATTTCAATTAGCATATGTACCTAATAAAATAATCGATATTTTTACTATACCTACCTATAACATAATTTTAATAACGGGATTTTGCGAGGTGGTAGAAATTTTGGGATTCGGTTACTAATTTCTGCTCACTTTTTACTGTTTGTTATAATGTTATACACACACACTTCACCCCATAACTTTTTACTGGGCGGATCAATTTTAATGATTCTTTTTTAAATCGAAAGCCAGTGGTTGTCATGACGTGGTCCCATTTAAATTCGATGAAGAACTAAAGAGTAGTTTTTGAGTTATCCCTACTAATGCGTATTTAATTGATTATTTTATCGATTACCTACGTTATATAATTTGTCAGTTTTTTTTTTTCGTTTTCAAGCAAGTTTATAATTATGCCTCGCGCTGTCCCGTCTGGCGTAGAGGAGCGTCCCCTGGGTGGCGGATAGGGGAGTGGTCCATGGTACAGCCTAGCTACACTACTCGGCTAAGTCCGATGGACTCGCTGACCAACGACGGGTGTGGTCCTCCAGCATTATGAGGGTTATGCGGTGGGTTAACGCCCCGCCCACGGAAAAACACATTTTTACGAAACCGATTACTAAAGAGAAACGATCCGATCCCATACACGACGACTTACGGCATAGATATAAGGAACTCCGATTAGCCTCATGGAATGTGCGAAGTTTATACAGACCTGGTGCCATATACCAAGTATCTAAGGAGCTGTGTAGATACAACATTGGCATGGCGGCTTTGCAAGAAGTTCGATGGCCAGGACAAGGAGAATGCAGCCTAGATAACAAGGTAACGCTGTTCTATAGTGGCTCTGATACCAGCAAGCACATTAATGGCACTGGGTTTATTGTAGATGGAAACATTGTCGGGAACATACTGAGATTTGATGCCGTGTCGCATAGGCTGTGCTCAATCCGTATTGCCGGAAAATTCTCAAATATCACGATTATAAACGCCTATGCACCTACAGAACAAGGAAGCGAAGAGAGTAAGGATAAGTTCTACGAAGACCTAGAAAGCTTGTATGATCAAATCCCAGAATATGATACTAAAATACTAGTAGGCGATTTTAATGCAAAGATCGACCGAGAAGACGTGTTCCTACCCACAATAGGAAAGCATAGTAAGCACGAAAAAACCTCGGAGAATGGCCTGAGACTTATTACCTTCGATGCGCCAAATCAATGGTAGTGAAAAGTACGATGTTCCCCCTTAAAACGATATATAAGGGCACGTGGAAGTCCCCAGATGGTCGCACCATTAACCAAATTGATCATATTGTGTTAATTGACAACCGACACAAAAGTACCATCGAGGGTGCAAGAGTGTTCAGAGGAGCAGACTGTGACAGTGACCACTACATGGTTGGTATAAAGGTTAAAGCAAGAATTAGGCTGGGACACAAAACCAAAAAACGAGAAGTAGTACGCATTAACACGGAAAGTCTCAAAGACAAAGATGTTAGGCAAAAGTTTCAGTTACAAATTAAAAACAGATTTGAAAGCTTAGAAATTGAGGGAGGAAACATAAATGAAACCTGGGATACCCTTAAAGGGGACATAAAAGATATTGGCATGAGGGTTTTGGGAAAGAAAAAAAAGAGGAAACGGAAGAAATGGTGGAATCAAGAGTGTGAAAGAGTGGTCGAGGAACGGGGGAAATACAGACTATTGGCAAGCGAGGACGACAAATGGACAAATCAATATAACCAAATAAGAACCCAGTCAAGAGACATAATTAGAAGAGCAAAACGGGTACATCTGGACAACATGGTGAGGGATCTGGAAACACTGATCGGAGCGGGGGAAGTTAGGAAGTTTCACCAAGAACTAAAGACTGTTAGAAAAGGGTTCCAACCAACGTCACTTATGCTGGAGGATGACAAAGGAAATCTGGTTACAGACCCCAATATAATCAAGGGTCTTTGGAAAGAATACTTTAAGCAGCTGTTAAACTGCACTCAACTGGAATCTCAACAGCAATCGTCAGCGACATCGTCAAATGAGGAGCGAGAATCGGAGACGGAACCACTGACATTTAATGAAGTGAGAAAAGCTGTTCTCCGACTTAAGAATAATAAATCCCCGGGCATTGACGAAATTCCAGGAGAGCTGTGGAAATATGGAGGTGACGCAGCTTACACAAAAATGTACCAGCTTATCAGAAAGGTGTGGGAAACGGAACAACTTCCTTCCGAATGGAATATCGGAGTCATCTGTCCTATCCATAAAAAGGGAAGCAAGAAAAAGTGCACGAATTATCGAGGAATCGCGTTACTACCTACTGCGTACAAAATTATTTCCTACATATTGCTGAAACGACTGGAACCGTGTGCGGAAGAAATTCTTGGTGATTACCAATGTGGATTCCGATGTAACCGCAGCACGGTAGACCAGTTGTTCCTACTGAAGCAGTTAATGGAAAAGAGGTGGGAGTACGCGCAAAGTATCCAATTGGTGTTCGTGGACTTCATGAAAGCTTATGATAGCATTGACAGAAACTCATTGTATAACATCTTTGGTGATTTCGGAATCCCGAAAAAGTTGGTCCTGATGATCCGAGTGGCCACCAGTGTAAGCAGAATGAGGGTCCGAGTTGATAACGACTTGACGGAAGAATTTGACGTCGTAACCGGGCTTAAACAAGGAGATGCTCTGTCGCCTGTGTTGTTCAATTTGGCCCTTGAGCACGTGGTACGAAAAATCATGGCAGTTTCCAGCAGTGTAGAGCTGAATGGACAACATAAGGATAGGATACGCCGATGATCTGGCACTGCTTGCACAAAGTGAAGATGAGGCCAAAAATGTGGTGAGAGTCCTGGACCTGGAGGCAGCTAGGATCGGCCTAGGGATAAGTAAGGAGAAAACCGAATACCTTCACATGAAGCGCTTCAAAAACATTCGTGTACCACGCAAGAATCTTGTGGTAGGGGACGTAGTCTACAAAGGCGTAGATAAATTTAAGTACTTAGGTTGCACTGTAACTGACACTAATACGAGAGAACTTAAGATTGATACTCGTATACAAAACGCCCTACGATGTACTGCGTCCCTACATAGGGTGTTGGTATCCAAGCTACTCGGCAGAAAAACCAAGATTAGGATCTATAAAACTGTGATCAGATCAATCCTGATGTACGGATGCGAGACTTGGGTACTAACCCTTAAAGAGAACAAGCTCCTTGTGGCAGAGCGGAAAATACTCCGAAAGATCTTGGGGCCGACCCAAGAAGCTGACGGAAGATGGCGGGTGAGAAAGAACCAAGAGATTGAAGACCTAGTGGCTGAACCCAATATCATCGGAGAAACTAAAGCAGCGAGACTCCGCTGGCTCGGCCTCGTAGTAAGGATGGGAGACGATCGCGCAGCGAAGAGAGCATACTTGGGGAAACCTGACGGCTGTAGGCCCGTGGGGCGCCCCAAGTATCGCTGGGAAGACGAGGTACGGAGAGACCTGCGCGAGCTGGTGACAGCGGACTGGCGCGAGATAGCTCTGGACCGGGATCGCTGGAGACTTGTGGTGTCGGAGGTCAAGATCCACTACGGGTCGCTGAGCCAGAGGAGTAAGTAAGTAAGTTATAATTATGTAGTTTTTTTTTTATAACTACCACTCACCCTTGGCACTACAACAGAATACTACAATACAATAATTTTTCTTTATTATACACTATAGAGATAAAGACAATGTTTAACCAATAACAATAGTAAGGTTATTGAATAGTAGTTTTAAGTCGGATGTAGTGGGTTGTAAGAAACTTTATTTACTATTACCGCGAGTATTGAGCGCTATCGTCAAGGATCATTGTCTTACGCGAATATTATAAAGGTGCATACATACTAAAGTTGTTAACTAAATCGTATATAATACACATATTATTATTTAATGTAACACAAAAAATCTGTCAGCATCGGTCCACGTTCTAGCTTTGGAGACATCTTGAGATTCCTTTAAATTAAAGTTTACTGTAAAATGAACGTCATTCGCCGCGTCTACCCTTCTGTTCGCGATAAACGGATTTTCATGCGGTTTTCACTCATCATCTCCCTGCCCTTATTCCACTTATGTAGGGTCGGCACAACATGTTTTGTTCTTCCATTCCTCTCTATTATTTGTCACTTCAGCGCTTACTCCTTTTTGTCTCATATCCACACTCACACAATCCATCCATCGCTTTTTTGGCCTGCCGGTCGCTCTTCTTCCTATTGATGTATAAAAAAGTGTACGGGCAAGTGAAATCCCATTTCTGTTATCTTTAGTACTTTTAATATATAATAATTAGTCGTAACTACACGTAATTACAAAGACTAAGTAAGAAGACTACAGTAGCAAACTCAACATATATAAATATATATTACACAAAGACTCAAGGCAGGAATCGAAACCACAACTCGAATAAAAAAGCAGGGTAACTGCAAACCGCGTCAATGGGTGTCAATAATTATGTGTCATTAAATTTAAGTATATCAACGTTTCCGATTTCACTCAAAGATAAGTCTTAAATCCGTTATGTGTAAACTCGTTCAAAAGGACCTCGAAATGAGGAAGGAAAGTTATCTCAATACCATAATTAAGGAAATTGTTTTTCATTTTATTAAAGATAATAATCTTGACTTTAAGCTACTGGCTCACTTGGCGAACTTCGTGCCGCCATATTTTGTAACTTGCAATAAAAATTTCGCGTTAATAATTGAAATAAAATATAACTTAAATTTTAGGTTGGACAAAGTTATATATCTAGATACTAAATAACTACTGATATTTATTTCTGAGGTACTTGGCCTTTATCAACAAAAAAAAAATAAATAAATAATATACTCGTTATGTAAAAAGGTTTCAAAACAAGTATTTTACTAGTGCTAAGAATTTTACAAAGAAATTTTATAAACAAACTCGGTATATTTTGGTTTCATTCTCTTTGATGTTTTTTCTTATGAACATAAAATACATTGTTAACATAAATAAGAAACGCAGACGATGTCGCGGGTGTAAGATAGTGTTGAAAAAATTGTCTGTCTTAAACATCAAAGGTATGATGCTTTTTTTCCATGAAATAAACAGATATATTATTTAAAAGAGTAATAACTGCCCGGACAGACTTCGTTCTGTCAAAAACTCAAAAGTAAATATTTTTCCGAGTGATCACTTTATTTTTATTTTTTTTTTTATTATTAAATCCTTCCGTGGGATTTTCAAGGAACATACAAAAAAATAGCCGAATCGGTCGAGTCATTCTCGAGTTATGCGCTTAGCAACATTCATTTTTATTATATAGACAAGCTCAACCGGCGAACGTGGTACCGCCACAGTTTTCGTGAATATATCAACTTATTTTATACAAACCTTTTCCAGTCAATATTCAACACAAAAGAAAGAAAAAAAAAACGAATGTGCTTTACGATTTTAGGCTACAGCCTACATGACTGAAGTAAAACTTCTTTAGCTCCATCAAACTTATATGTCCCTCTCAACTTCCGTCCGCCTCGCCAGATCACACTTTTTGTAACGCTCTCGTCACGCAATCACCAGCTTACTCCCCAAGTCAAGAGTGCGTAAAGAAGTTTTACTTCAATACTAGCTTCTGTGCGCGACTTTGTCGGCGTGGACTCCGCTCCTATTGGTCTTAGCCTGATGATACATAGCCTATAGCCTTCCTCGATAAATGGGCTATCTAACATTGAAAGAATTTTTCAAATCGGCCCAGTAGTTCCAGAGATTACCGCGTTCAAACAAACAAACAAACAACCAAACAAACAAACTCTTCAGCTTTATATAAGTACTAGCTTCTACGCGCGACTTCGTCGGCGTGGACTTCGCTCCTATTGGTCTTAGCGTGATGACACATAGCCTATAGCCTTCCTCGATAAATGGGCTATCTGACACTGAAAGAATTTTTCAAATCGGCCCAGTAGTTCCAGAGATTACCGCGTTCAAACAAACAAACAAACAAACAAACAAACAATCAAACAAACAAACTCTTCAGCTTTATATATTAGTATAGATATAATATAGATATCTAATTTGGCGCAGTCGTTCGAAAGTTCGCGTACATGCATTTTGGAGGTTCATTTTTATCTTTAAGTATGATACAATACGATTCAGCCCGTAACATCCCACCGCTGGGCATAGTCCTTTCTCCATGTTGGAGAAGGATTTGAGGTTACTCCACCATGCTGCTCCACTGCGGGTTGGTTGATATTTGTACATGCTTTATGACACAATACAATATTGTACAAAGGCTGGCTGTTAAAAGAATACACTACCAGGCACCAGCGTACCATAATAACATTTCGTAAATATTATTTTAATTTTTTTTTCTTGTATTATCTGTTAAATATAAAAAGATTAAAAAGTGTAGTTTGTACAAGCCTTTACACTAAAGTAGGCCAAATTAAGAATCAATGAATGGAATACGTAGGCGTTTTTATATTGTACAGTGGGTAAGTAGGTATCAATCGTTCACACGGGTTTATAATTATGAACAGTTAGTAGTAAACGATTATAAATCTTAGTGAAAATGAAATAAGCTTATAGTAACCATTAAATGCATATAAAGTTATAATGAATAAAAAGGAACGGCTTTTCCTGAACGATCTAAGACATGCTGTAGGATAAAATGTTGTGTTTGGAAACAGCATTAACACAAGTGCCTTTTTTTATAGAACTTTGTCGGCAAACAAGATGCGACTCAACTAAAGGTAAATGATTACCCTAGCCTATAATAAGTACTTCCAGCAACAACAGAAGCATCGCACACTACCTCCGATCCTCCCCAGAAGCTCTGGTCACCCACCACAGGAACACAACACTACGCGAAAGCAGTATTATGTAGTTGTGATCTTCTTTCTGTAAAGTCGAGGTACTTCCCCAGTCGGGCAATTCGGGGTAGGGAGTCGGGGGTAGAGTCGGCAATGCGCTTGCGATGCTTCTGGTGTTGCAGGCGTCTATAAGCTACGGTAATATATATAATACTATCAGGTGAGCCGTTCGTCGACCTAGTTGTATAAAGAAAAAAAAAACATGATCGTTGGTTGTCTTAAAGATATCACTGTTCAGCGATAATGCTGCCTTGTATAAATAGTTTATTTTATATTGCAAGTAAAATAATTATATGATTTTTTTGTGTTTTATAACAAATACACACACAAACACACATATTGTATATACAAATACAACGAGAGATAACTAAACAAGATGGCGCTCGTGTTTTTAAAACTAATTCGTACATAGAATAATAACCTGTTAATTATTGTAATGTAAAACTCTCCACGTTTACAAAAGACGAGAATCCGGTGAGCACACAGCGTCTGGACCGTATTGACTTTCAGATTGTAACATTTTGTTCCGAGATTACTAATGAACTAACAAAGGCCTACATACATTATCATGTCTGTAGTTTGTACTAATGTTGTAAAGGTAAAATATATAGTTGTAACTCTTCAAACTCCGTTCCTTTTTTGCAGTAAAACCTTTTACGTGCGTACGCAAGTAACGCTTGGGTTTGGTTTTGGGTTGGTTTGGGGACTTGGGGAGTAAGCTGGTGAATGCGTGACGAGAGCGTTACAAAAAGTGTGAACGGGCGAGGCGAACGGAGCAAGAGAGAGTCATAGTCAGTTAAGTTTCGTATATCTAAGACAGAGTGCAGGCTTATTGTACTCAGGCCTAGTGTGTATTGCTTCAGTCGTGTGGTCTTTAGATTGTGCTTTAGCACACACGTCTTTTTAAACTCATTTGATAAAATATGGGCTGTATAACGTTACGCTATAATTGAAAAAGAAATATACATATATAAGTATATGACTCATGGGAGCGTAGTCAATACAAATTTCAAACAATATGAAAAGAATTAGATATTTGGTATATTTTATACATATAAAATTGTAACTGGCCAATATCTGTACATAAAGAGAAATTTAAGAAAAACAATTTCCCTTATGAAAGCATTTTTTGTTTTTAATTTTTGTCTCAGTGTCGAAATCCGCATCATCAATATTGTTGTCGTTTTGAGAGTTTTTATCCTGGAAGTGTGACATAAAATCGAATGTAGGTTTAATCTAGATACACCGACACCGTCTAGAAGTGGAGTTATTACTCTATGAAGCTAACTGAGGTAGGGCACAGGAGATTTACTGCTCGAAATATGGAACAGCCCGACTGGGGTAGTACCTCGACCTTATAGATCACAGCTAAATAATATTGTTTTCAAGCAGTGTTGTGTTTCTTTTGGTGAGTAAGGTGACCAGAACTCGTGGGGAGAATCGGGAATAGGTTCGGCAACGCGCTTGCGATGCTTCTGGTGTTGCAGGCGTCCATAAGCTACGGTAATTGCTTACCATCAGGTGAGCCGTACGCTTTTTTGCCGACCTACTTATACAAGGCGAGTGTGAATGGAAGTGTTGGAAGGGGTAGACCTAGGCGGACTTTTCAAGACCAGATCAGACATCTTGAAAAAAGGCCAGGTCAAGAGCACCCTAAACCGAAGAGCATGTATGAAAGGAATAATGAAAGTGGATGAAGCGAAACAAGTATGTAAGGATCGTAGCAAGTGGAAAGAAGTGTCTCTGCCTACCCCTACGGGAAAGAGGCGTGATTATATGTATGTATGTATGTACTTATACAAAAAAATGTGAAGTCTTAGATAAAAGCTAGTCTATAAACACGTGTCCGAACAGTAGAAACATATTTATACTACACACATGTATATGTCCGTACAATAGAGTATGTACGTTAATATTTTAATTTTGTTTTACTAAATTACAGTGAATAACATTTTGATTGTATTATCGTATAAAAATTAAATAAATAATAAAAAAAACTTCGATGGCGCCGTTGATTACGTACCTAAAGTTTTATCGTTTTTTACGGACTCTTTTATTTCTGTTTCTTTGTATTAAACGTGTGATTGTTTAATATAAATTTAATCAGCAATCAAATATTGCCGCCGCGTTGGCGCAGCGGTCACAGCATTGGATTGCGAGTGACTGTTGCGCGGGCGGTTGCGGGTTCGATCCCCGCACACGACAACATTTGTATTGGCCATACAGATGTTTGCCGTGGTCTGGGTGTTTGTGCAGTCCTTGTGGGTCTCCCCACCGTGCCTCGGAGAGCACGTTAAGCCGTCGGTCCCGGTTGTTATCATGGCCATCAGATAGCGATCGTTACTCATAGTAGGGAATATATCCGCCAACCCGCATTGGAGCAGCGTGGTGGATTAAGCTCCGATCCTTCTCCTACATGGGGAAGAGGCCTATGCCCAACAGTGGGATATTACAAGCTGAATCGTTACAATCAAATATTAAAAAATTCAAGATTTTAAAAATGATAATTACTCCTTTTTACTTGCAAGTCTTATTTTCATCAAATTATTAGTTAATTCTATTTGATGCATCATTTATTCCTTAATTTAGTTTAATGACTTTGTATGTGTTTATCACATTAATTACTGAACCACTTTAATAATATTCGCGTTTTATAATTGACCTATAGTTTAATGGATATTATAGGCTATAAAAGAGCACAATATTAGGAAGCAAAGCAGAATCAATACTCAGAGTCCAAACCCAAAAGAAACCTTATATGAAACTTGTCATTTTTGATATAAGAAAGTTTAAGCAAACACTGCAGCTTTATATTGGTATACATTAGACATGTGTAAGTAATGCAATTGATACATTACGCGTAATATTACCCGAACATGAAATATGGCATCACACATTACTCGACGAAATGAAGCATTACACATCACACTTGACATTACGCGATCTGTTCGGTCGGAATGTCGGATTTCTTATCTGTTTGCTATATCCAGCTCTGTCTAACTTCACTGTACTGAATGAGACACGGCGATGCGCTACACAAATTACTTTTATCACACGGGAAACGAAACTAAACGGATAAAATCGCGGTTCGCATCTAGTATTAATTAACTTGTCCATGTGTATTGCCTGTCCTGTGTCCTAATCCTGGAATAAAAAAATCCCAATTTTCCTTGGAGTTACTTAATACGTAATTATGAAAGGAAATCAACTTTTTTTTACAAATCAAAGCTAATTTTAAAACAAACTAGAAAATCAAACCAAAAAAAAATAAAAACAATAATAACTGAATTTTTAGCTAGTTTCCAACTCATTTACAATTTTTTTAATGCTAAAGTGACTGTATGTTTCGTCTACTACGTACTTTGACTACGTAATACACCGAACAGTACATTTAAACATCTCATGTAATGTTTGGTGTGATGAAAATTACGTGCTATAGGAAATTTTATAAGAAATAACTCACTCCGAACAGTACACATTTCGGGTAATGTTCGGTGTGATGGTGTGATGCCATATTACTCAGTACGAAATGTAATGTAATATTACATTACATTTCAGTGCACTGTTTTGCGCATGTCTAGTATACATTATATATTATCAGTACCTATACATAGATATGGCGCGGTGTATTGAACAAAATTAGATAGGACAGTGATACAGCGTCGGCCATTCACATCCTTTTGAAGAATAAGTATCGTGTTTATCCTCTATAGTCTATAGTCTATACTAATCCATCCTCTAACGACACGTATAATATTATATTACTAGTTACCCATCGCGGTTTTACCATTAATTACCGATCCCGTGGGACTTCCGGGATAAAAAGTAGTATATATTTTATAGATTCATATTGTAAAATTTAGACGCAATCGATTTAGGTGTATTTGAATGAAAATGAAAAACAATCATTCGAATAAAACTTATTTTAAATACTTTCGAATTTAAAATAGGTAGGTGCGTAATATTATAATTAGGTAGTGTGACATAGAAAAAAAAAGAAAGGGTCCTATGCCCAGCAGCACGATGTTACATGCTGAATAAGTATAATTGTATTTTAGTGTCTATATTCCAGAGTATAAAATAAAAGAAATTCGATCGTATACTAAGGATAGACCGTTTTTGGCACGAATGTTCTCTGAAGCCTAATGAAAATCGAGCTCTGCGAGCAGTCTGGTAGTTTCAGCGTTCGAAAATCGAATCACAAATGTGGTATACAAAGAGGTATACTTTTACCCCTTTTTGTAAATTTAATCATTTCTAGGTATGTGAACGAAATCGCGGGAAACCGCTAGGTAGTAATAGCAGTGAGATTATATAATTAGTTTAGTTACACTTGTATTAAAAGTTTAAATATTATAATAGCATTAAATATGCACATCTAATTGTGAATACAATACATTTGTGAGGTAATTGTTTGTTAAAATTTTGCATATTTATGATGATGTTATTGGGTTATGTTTCGTTTACATACTGATAATTTAATAATAACGAACGGCTATGAATATATTCTGTTTTATATAACCATTTTTATACACCTATGTCATATTATTCAATTCAAGATTATATTCATGATAAAAAATTGTGGGTTAAGGGGCTGTCCCCACGAGCGAGCGTATCGCCGGCGATACGCTCGCTCGTGGAGACAGCTCCATAGAGAGTGTATAGAAATAGGTGGCACGACGATACTATCGCCGGCGATACGCTCGCTCGTGGAGACAGCTCCATAGAGAGTGTATAGAAATAGGTGGCACGACGATACTATCGCCGGCGATACGCTCGCTCGTGGAGACAGCTCCTCAGTGGCGCTGTATTTCTTGCAAGACATGACTAAAGTAATAACTAATTGACAGGTTTTGTAAAGATTAACTACGGAAGGGCCATTTCTGTTGATACTTTTATAATCTATAATTTTTTAAGGCTATATTTTTGATCAAACTTAACGTTTTCGTAAAAAATCCATAAAAACCGAAAGTCTGGAAAGATTCTGTCGAGTTTTTGTAATTTCAAATGTTTATTTAGACCGGACTATAAAGTTATACAATTAAAATTGATTTTAGGTAGGGATCCCTAGTACATTTTTTTCACCTGATCAGTATCAAGCTAATTTTTTGGGAGTGGCTACATTTTGATGAGGCGAACAAAAAATTCCTCTTCGAAAACTCTCGATTGTGGTAGCTAACAGAGATAGTGGGGGGTAGAGCAGCAGTGAGCGTAGGACCGGGATAACGTACCACGCAATTTGTAGGACAATATTACTATTAAATTATATAGATATTAACTAACTAAAAGCAAAAAAAATCAGAAAAAAAAATTAATTTTTGATGACCTTACGAGGTCATCAACTTGATGACCTCGTAAGGTCATCAAAAATTATTACTAACCAGCTGATTTTTTTTTCTTTTAGTTAGTGATTATCTATATAATTTAAAAGTAATAATGTCCTACAAATTGCGTGGTACGTTATCCCGGTCCTACGCTCACTGCTGCTCTACCCCCCACTATCTCTGTTAGCTACCACAATCGAGAGTTTTCGAAGAGGAATTTTTTGTTCGCCTCATCAAAATGTAGCCACTCCCAAAAAATTAGCTTGATACTGATCAGGTGAAAAAAATGTACTAGGGATCCCTACCTATTTTACTTACATTTTAATTCGCTTAATTCCATACAGGTATGAAAAAATATATGATAAAATATTCAGATGAAGCATACGATAAGAAATATATTTTTTGACATTAATTTAAAATTTATTACACAAATCAGTACGTTTTGCCCTAAACGATTCGTTGACCTCACGAATACGAAATATTTGATCATATTTCGATATGAAGGGTTGAAATCAAAGAAGTTTATAATGCTTTTTAACAACCGCTCCGGTATAGTATAGTGGTAGTGCTATTTCTAATCTGTGACAGTATGGTGTAAGTGCCATGTTACGCTCCTACACATCGGCGGCTTGTGGGTTTAATTCTCGTTTGGGATGGATATTTGGTCTCCTTGGTCTCTTGGATTTAGTATTTCTACCGTGGCTCGGAGAGTACCTACGTTAAGCTATCGGTCCTGATTGTTATCATAGACACCTGATTGCAATCGTTACTTATAGTAGGGAATATATATCCACCAACCCCCAGCAGAGCAGCGTGGTGGATTAAGCTCCAATCACTCCAATCCTCTCCTAAATTGAGAAAGAAGCCGATGGCCAGGAATGGGATGTTGCAGGCTAAATCGTGATCGTGGTCATTTTGAGTGTAGTGATCATTTTACTGAAGAGTAATTTTTTTTATAAAGATACTGACACACACGTCTAAACTGTTTATTTAGTAAATAATTGTTTGCTAAGAAACGATAACAATTTTTTTTATATATGGATATACAATGTATGTATGTTTACAAATGAACTCAAAACTACTAGGTACTTGTATATTACTGATTTTTTACAAAACCTGTAACCGTGCGACAATCGTGTAAACGTCTGACCACAGATTAGTAAATAGTTACTACGGTCTGACGTTATGTAATGCCGTTACTGCGGTACAACGCAAGCCGCAGGGAGTCTATTATGAATAACATTTTTTATAGCATCGAGTTTTGAGTATCGATGACGTGAGAAAGATTTATTTTATAATACAATATCTAATCCAGAAAACTTCGTAACGCCATATCTTGTCGATTCTTCTCTGCAAAATCTACATTTCGAATCGGTGGTGGCTTCAATTTTAAATGCAATTAATTATACCCCGTCCGGCCACTTATTATCTTTTTGACAGCTCACGCCTATAAATTACAGTTATTTTTTTTTCGGAATAACGTACTAAAAATTCTACTGTAATGTCATACTTTATTGACGATTTGATTGATTGAGTGAAGTACCCTGTGCTTAACAAACAACCACAGACTATAAAACAGTTCTTGAAATAATAAATCGATCATATGATAAAAATAATTTTACGTCATGTGATTATTGTTTCTATAAATTTAATAAAAAAAAGGAAATAAAAATAGTATCTATGACCCCAAGATTGATTTCTTGCAAGGAACTACGTAAGTCGAAATCTTGAAATTTAATTGCTAACCAAGAATAAAGAGCAATAACTCTGTTAGTTCATTTATTTATTATTTATAATAATATATTTCATTTATAATTAAAAAAACTAATAAACGCATCAATAAATAATATTTTTAAACTAAATGTATTTCATTAAATCGATTGAAAGTTCTTCTTAAATAAAATCGATTATTATTAATTTCAAATCGAATAAATAACGTGTGAGGCAGTCACTAATGTCAAAATTTCTTGAAGTGTCAAAAAGCTAATAAGTCATGGCCGGACGGGGTATAAAAAACAATTATAGTTTGATAAATGACAATTCAAAAGTGCTTTGAAATCCTTTTAATAGAGTATTATTTTATTTTGATTGAGTTATGTACAAACAAAACCTAAAAGAAATAACCCTCTGCTGAGTGGAACAACGCAATAGTCGAAGTTGTAACTCGAAATTCTCGTTTCGTGTTTACTTAACCGATTTCAAATCTCGAACTCGTCCAACCCACGGAGCAGATCGTAAAAGATAAGGAGTTATAATATCATATAAATATCATGAAATATTGTACGTTTTAAGGACATTTACTTGCAAATATTGTGGCTATTATGTTGTTTTTTTTTTCTTAAGTACCGAATACTTTATGTTAATTTAATGATGTTTTCAACTTTTCACGGGTACGTTAAGTGAGCAGACATTTTTATTTATTTAAAGTTGTACATTTTATAAGAAAAAACACAAAGAATCATAGTACAACTGGCGTTCTTATCACTTTATAGCGATCTCTTCCAAAGAGCCATAGAATAAATATATTTTTACTACACTAGTCTGAGATTTGACACTATTAATTTTTTTATTCGGACAGATCACCAAACAAGCTTAAGGCCCACGTGGTGGCAAGCATTTATCGTAGCCTATAGACTCCTGCAACACCAGAAATATCGTATCGCCGACCCTAACCCCGAACCTTATTCCCAAGAGCAATTATTATCAATCCTAAATTTATCTGTTCAAGTGTAACCGAGGACTAAAATTAGAATATTTTATATTTATATACTTGTAATATATCTTCTGTAACAAGCCTAACTCGTACTACATACTACGATACTTTTATCCCGAAATTAATTTTTTTTTCTAGTATTAACTAATTAGTAATTATCTATACTAATATAATAAAGCTGAAGAGTTTGTTTGTTTGATTGTTTGTTTGTTTGTTTGAACGCGCTAATCTCAGGATCTACTGGTCCGATTTGAAAAATTCCTTCAGTGTTAGATAGCCCATTAATTTATCGAGGAAGGCTATAGGCTACATATCATCACGCTAAGACCAATAGGAGCGGAGTCCACGCCGACGAAGTCGCGCGCAGAAGCTAGTATTTTATATTTATATACTTGTAATATATCTTCTGTAACAAGCCTAACTCGTACTACATACTACGATACTTTTATCCCGAATTTTTTTTTTCTAGTAGGTATTAACTAATTATCTAATATAAAAAAGAAATTAGTAAACGAAATAGATCAAATAGGTATCATTATGTATCATTGTGTCTATTATTTATTTATTATCCAAAAACAACTATGTACCTACTATAATTTTTATGAAAGTAAAATAAGTCTTTTTAGTATCGCATCGCGGTCGGACGGCATTTTGAAATTAATTTTTGATCGCTATAGAAATAGTGTTCAGAGCTCGTAATCAACCAAACGTTATTGAAACAGACACAGAAGAGTTGATGAGGGAAATGGCTTTAACTACCGTTTGTATTATGTATTATATTATTACCGTGTGTTCTATCAAATTAACATACAAAATAATATTGTGTTTGCTAGCACACGAAAAAGATCGACTTCAATTACATCGACAAGTAAATACAACGTAATCAGACGAAAAAAATTAACAAACGCACTAGTCGCCTCTACGATTTACGAAGTTTCCCTTCGATTTCTCTGGGATACAAAGAAATCGAAGGGGGTCTGGGGGTCAAAGAATAATCAAAATCGGTTCATAAACGACAAAGTTATCCGGGAACACATATAAAAAATAATTATACGTTCAAATTGAGAAATCTCCTCCTTTTTTGAAGTCGGGTAAAAACTGTAACATGCAGCTGTTAAACGAAAGTCAACATCATCGTACGAATACATAGTTTAATTTCGAACAACATGTTTCAACATTCGGTAGAAAATCAATGTTTTCCGCGTGTATCAGCAAGTGATTTTTAGGGTTCCGTACCCAAAGGGTAAAAACGGAACCCTATTACTAAGACTTCGCTGTCCGTCCGTCCGTCCGTCCGTCCGTCCGTCCGTCTGTCACCAGGCTGTATCTCGAGAACGGCTATAGCTAGACAGTTGAAATTTTCACAGATTATGTATTTCTGTTGTTGCCGCTATAACAACAAATACTAAAAATAAAATAAAATAAATATTTAAGGGGGGCTTCCATACAAAAAACGCAATTTTTTACCTATTTTTGCTCGATATTTATATAATACATATATTTAAATATACAGGGTGTCCCGCGATAAAGTGCAACCCCGAAAGAGGGTGAAACTAGACCATAAATTATCGACAAAAAACAGAAAACAATTAAAAAAATAAAAATAAAAATTTTATTTTTTTTATTGACGAATTAAGATTTTTATATAGCTTTCGTAGCCTCTTTGTACAAAAAAATGATGATTTTTGTACTTGTTTTTTGCGATACAGGCGTAATTTTTTTTTTATTTGAATGGCAATATGGTAAGAAATAATAATAAATCATAAAATTTCCTGGTATTGGGGGCATAATTCTGAGAAAATTAGAGATCATTGAAAAAAACAGTCATAAAAAATTGATTTTTTTTCACAAGAAGCATAGTTAAAGACATAATGCCACTTTTTTGCGAGCTAATTTTTATTTTATCCTTACCGCCAAGTACGTGGCGTAATATTTTATTTTATTTTAAAGTAATCGACCCACTACTTTGGAAGAAATCATCATTTTTTGTACATAGAGTCTACGTAAGATAATCTTAATTCGTCAATAAGAAATAAAATATTTTTTAAAAAAAGTTTTTTCTATGTTTTTTGTCGATAATTTATGGTCTAGTTTCACCCCCTTTCGGGGTTGCACTTTATCGCGGGACACCCTGTATATTACCTAGTCAATGGTACGGAACCCTTCGTGCGCGAGTCCGACTCGCACTTGGCCGTTTTTTTTTAAAACAAGTCATTTCAACAATTCTACCTACGAAAATATTTTAAAGTAACCTTGTGGGTCGTAAGCTATTTATAAAAAAGCCATTAACTTAAGTTGTATTTTGCAAACATTATATTACATTATGTCTGTGGTTTGTAATGAATGAAATTGGTTTCAATCTTTAAGCATCTGAAAATTTAGGAGATGATCACTGTTGAAGTTAACCATCAGTCTAGTACACTATAAACAGAATTTTTTTTATACTGTGAAAAGTATTTTAAATATCAGTAAGCTTTTATAGATATTTAAAAAAAGTTAAACTATGCATGTATCAGTTCCACTGAAGTCATTACTCGACCGCAATGATTAATTTGGTCGTATCGTAGCTTTTTGTTTCATTAATTTGATAAATAAACATTTTTGATTAGTTTTAATATCACATTTCTGTTATGTAATATCGAATTGTAATCAAGGCTGTTCTATAAAGTAAATCAAGAAATGGATAACAATGTTGCAAACGCGTTCTATTTTTAAAATCTCTTTAGAAGACATTTTTATTTTTTTTCAAAAACATGTTTAAAAAAAAACGCTAACGGACTAGCTCGTGATCGACCGATTCGATTTTAAAATTTATTTTTAATTTGTAGTCTTTTCATTGACAGAGGTTTTATTAAATTATTTATTTGTTCTTGAACTTGCTGGAGTCGATATATCTATAATTTGTATTTTATTTTGTATTTTAGTGTAAGACTAGCTGACCCCGCAAACGTTGTTTTGCCATTTATGTTATCAACCCCCGCAACCCCCTCTTGTGGGTAGAATTTTGTAAAGTCCGTTCTTAGCTGACCTCTACTTGGCGAAAGGAATATTCCTACCAAATTTCAAGTCTCTAAGGCCTTATGGTTGCAGAGATATCGTGATGAGTTAATGGGTGGAAATCTCTTTTATATATATAGATTAAACAATGATCTATGTATGTATTGTATAGTGCGACATTAAGCATCGTCACGGGTTCGAACCCGTATCAAATATTTAACATGTGGTCCATGGCGGCGGGCGGGGTCCAATCAGGGTCATCGACCTCTCCCTGCCTCATTTGAATTCGCGGCACATTACTGAGGAAGTAATTGGATAATAATGTGGAGATGGCGCCTCCCCTAAGATTGGTCAATATAGCTACTGCGTTTGGCATTTTGTCAAGAATACCTACGTATTTTACTAATATAATACGATGTTGGCGGTTCCACGAGTTTACATTTATATTTTCCGTTAATGTTATTTGAATAAAGTAGATTTCCCATAATACACAATAATGTGAAACTGTTTTATACTGGGAATTATAAATTTAAGCCATGACAAAAATAGACCTACAATTAAAAAAAAGTAAGAAATGGCGATTGAATTTTAGCATGAAAGTCGTCCAATACTTTTCTTATAGTTTATCATTTACAAACATGAAAAAAAAAAACAATCTGTAAGTGGTTATAAATTGTTTTCATTGCATGCATCTAAACAAGAGCGTGTAACAAAATATTGGCATTTAATTATTAATAATTTCTTTATTTTATACTTTATTGTACACAACAAATACATACATACATTGTAATCATTCAAAAACATACATAATATATATTTGTTTTAAATTTAGAATTAAATTAAATATTTTTTATACATTCTAAACGAGAAATTTCAAATAAATTTAATTTAATTTATAAGTTTTAATTCACACTCGCCTCATCTAAGATTCTTATATGTCGTTGCAATAATTCAACGGCAGTACCAAGGGGTCCAGTTCCAAGCGCCCAGGGAGCCAACATTTGGCACTCTTCATGATGGCACAGCGCCTGCGCGCCGCTAACAATGTTAGATGGGCAGTAAAGGGGAGGCAGTCGTCATCGCTGAAATTCTATTACGCGTTTTATACACGGGGCGCGCCTTTGGGCCTGTTCCACCGGCTGTGGATTTGTGGATAACGCTATTTATGTGACGGTATCAAACAGATAAAGGTTGTTGATATATTATTTTTTTTTATACGAATTCCTTAGCATTTATTAGATACTAGCTTCTGCACGCAACCTCGTTCGCATGGAATAGAAATAATTCTGTCATACATGATTTTTGCGAAACCTTAACTGTTTACGCAGCGCACGCAGCGGAAGCTCTCAAAAGGAAAAAGAAAACCCCGATTTCGAAACATTCCTCATTAGTGCTCCGCTCCTATTGGTCTTAGCGTGATGATATACATAGCCTATAGCTTTCCTCGATAAATGGGCTACCTAACACTGAAAGAATTTTTCAAATCAGACCAGTAGTTTCTAAGATAAGCGCGTTCAAACAAACAAACAAACAAACTCTTCAGATTTATAATATTAGTATATATTCGTAAATATGAATTTAAAAGTTGTGGTTTAATGAGTAAGAAACGGGTACTAATGGTCTATTGATCTATTCTATCTCCTGCAGGTCCTGCTGTGCATTATTCGTAACTTATTTGCAGGATAAAATTTATCAACAACGGGTGAATGCGGCCCTTAATGTAGGGGGGATGAAGTTTGCCATTATAACTAGACCTGTGCAATTTCACACGTTCACCCCACAAGCGTCAGTTGTATTAACGACCGCGGGGAGAGGACAGTAGGTCGTTTTAGAATGGTCGTCTCGTAAAACATTGAAATCTGCGTTTGGTAATATTGGGGTCTTTTTGGTTGATTCGATTCGCGCAGTTTATTTTAAATTATAACGGGGTTTTTAGGGGGGTTACTTTTTAATCTGTTGTGTTTGCTCAGTTGCATGCATCTGGTGTGTATATTTGTATGTATGTACCTATGTGTGTGTGTGGGTTCGTTTTGAGAAATGTTTATAATTTTTATTTATTTATAGTTTTATACATTTAATAATTGGCATGATTTCGTTTTTTTTTAGTCTGGGCATAACTTTGTTGAACTTTATTACCATATATTACTATTTAAAAGAAAGATTAAATCTAAAATTAAACTATTATTAATACAAATTTATTATTATTGAGAATGTAATTGATTAGAACGGAAAATTCTTTGTATAGGTACCTATATTTTTTATGAAATTGTACATACAAATATTAAAGTTAAAAATAAGCTCCACAGATAATGAAGGGTTAAAGAAGAGACCCATTGAATGTCTTTTGAATAGGGCACGTGTTAGTATAAAGGCGTAACCCACAGCGCCATATGTTCTTTGAAAAGAATTCTTAATTCATAATACGATGGACAAACACCAGGACGTGTCGTCGATATTTGAATCAAAACAAAAAACGAATAAATGAAGTTTATAATTACAATAGTAGGTAAACAATAAAAAATAATTGAAAATAATTATTTCAATTTTTTATTTATACTAGCTGACTTGGCAAACTTGGTACAGTCATATAATTTTAGTGAAATCATAATGAATCTAAAAAGTATCTCGTTTTTTTTTTAAATTTCTTTATTTTAATACGAACTTTATCCATACAATAACGAACTCCAAAAAAAAACCTTCACAACAATATCACCTTAATACCAGTTTACTTAATTCAAGTTAAAACTTTAAATATTACCTTTTAGTTTTCGAGCATTAAAAAAACAGAACTTCTGACGATTACGAATATCCTTTTACAGCCAGTAAAGGATGGAATAAACAAAAATGATAAGACGCGTGTGCATAAAATGATAGGAATCCGACACCCACGCTTTACCTTCAATGTGTTTAATTATGTTTTCTCTATACAAATTAAAAAAATTAAAGAAATTAGCTTAGCTTCCATAAGTGAAAAAAGGAAGGAAACTTTCAAAAAAAAAAAAAACGACAGTGAATTTGTGATGAAACTCGGTACATACTATGCAAATCCAGAAAGACAACTTTTATCGCGACATTTCCTCGATATCGAAAATTATGCAGAAACTCCAGGACATAGCTAGTTAAGCATAAATCTGTTCAAACAATGCTTGGTCAAATAAAAAACTTTCAACACTTTAATCATGTTAAAATATATGTAAGATAATTAATGCAAGAACACGTAGTTTAGATTCGTAAATTCATAGAAGCACTTTGGTCTAAATTCAGACACCATATATCAATCTGTTACCTACTCGCTCCATTGCAATAGTAATTATAAAACATATCTCCTTACTCTGTATGTTTATTTTTTGTGGTGGATTTTGATATTAAAAAATGTATATTAATAAATCAAATGTTTGTTCAACTTTATTCTTCAAATTATATCTGAGGTACCTAAGTATATTGTTTTCTAAGGGTGGATTTAGACCAAACGAACAAAGAGCTAGAGCTAGAACAAGAGCATTCTTTCTTGATCTTCGAACACTCGTGTTCATACATATAACAACGAAATAATGCTCTACGCCTGTTTACACTAAAATAATTTGATAAGAATTTGATATAGTGGCGATGGAATGAGCATTCGCTCGTCTGATGTAAATCGACCATAATGTTTACGCGAATTGAACAGATTATGACTTATGATGAAACCTTAGATTAAACCAAAAGAGGATAATATGTCAATGGATGAAACAACTTTTTCGGATTTTATCGCGGTTTATTAGGTTTTTTTACATGCCCGATGTTTCGGATACTTTACAGAAACCATGGTCACGGGTCAACCATCCACCAACCCGCATTGGAGCAGCGTGGTGGATTAAGCTCCGATCCTTCTCCTACATGGGGAAGAGGCCTATGCCCAACAGTGGGATATTACAGACTGAATCGTGAATCATGATGGTCACGGGAGGACTGATATATCTGAGGTATTTATTGTTTGTTGTGTGTCTTATTAATAAAAATTTGCATGTTTATTTATAAATTTAAAAAATGATTATGTTAAGAAGCCTATTTCTATACTAATATTATAAAGAGGTAAAGTTTATAACTTTGTTTGTATATACGGGGTAATCTTCGCAAATACTGATCCGATCATGAAAATTCTTTCGCTAACAGAAAGCTACACTATTCAGGAGTGACAAGATAAAAGGAAAAAGATAAAAATATATAAAGATTTTAAATCAGCAGGATTTGAACCTGTGCCCTCTGACGTGCCGTGTCAACAATTCAATCTAATCAAGCATTATTATTTGCCTTAGAAATTAATTGGTGATTTTAAAACATTTATATTTATCTGATTTGCTGAAAATAGTGAGAGTGTATGGGAACATTTCAAATTTCACCGCACCCTTCTTATGTGAAATGGATTATAACGCCCAACGAAGTGGGCACGGGTCGGCTAGTATTAAATAAAAATATAGGCTACAAAATGTCAGTTTAGTAATGATGATAGTGCTGCAAATCATAAATGCCTATCGATCTAAAATTTCGAAAGAAATCTGATTTAATAACATAATTAACTTATTAAAAACTATTATTGTATATAAACTGGCACTTGAAATATATATGTTTGTGAAGTATATTTAAGAAATCTAAAGTTTTTATTTAATTTCATTTAGTAACAAAATAGGAACTCAACTGTAAATAATATAAAAACGACTTAATACGAGAGAACATTGAACTCAGACGAATAAAATTCCAAAAACACTGTAAATAGAATAACGTACAAATATGAATACATACATATTATAATATAACTTCTTATACTTTGTTATCATAATTACATATCACAACATTATGATTATATTCAAAGCGAAAATTATAATATTATGTCAAATGATTAGACTCGCATACATAAATACGTTTCCAATCCAAATATTTAAGCACCGTGAAGGATATGCGAGTAATATAAAACCCAGGTGTTTTATATTGTAAGGTACATAAACCTTATGCATATAAACATAAGCGTTATAATACAATGCAAATTTAAGCCCATATCGAGTTAAGGTTCAGAAGATAACTAATGCTACTCACGGTTATATCGCTTGAAAATATTATTTGAATAAAGAAAATTATAATAATACTAGCTGACCAAAAGAACTTTCTTCCACAATATTTTTTTATAATCGATTTTTTTTTAAATTTCTCTTTTATATAAAACCTTTTCCTGACCATAGCGGACACAGATTAAAAAAAGATTCTATTTTGAGAAATCGTTCGGAAGTACGATCACGATTCAGCCTGTAATTTCCTACTGTTGGGCCTATGCCTCTTCCCCATGTAGGAGAAGGATCGGAGCTTAATCCACCACGCTGCTCCAATGCGGGTTGGCGGATATATTCCCTACTATGAGTAACGATCGCTATCAGGTGTACATGATGACAACCGGGACCGACGGCTTAATGTGCTCTCCGAGGCACGGTGGGGAGACCCACAAGGACTGCACAAACACCCAGACCACGACAACCATCTGTATGGCCAATAAAAATGTTGTCGTGTGCGGGGATCGAACCCGCAACCGCCCGCGCAACAGCCAATCGCAATCCAGTGCTGTGACCGCTGCGCCAACGCGGCGTCGGCGTTCGGAAGTAATATTTATATTATAATAGCACTAGCTTGTGCGCGCGACTTCGTCCCCGTGGAATAGGACCACCCGATTTTGAAACATTCTTCATTAGTGCTATGCTCCTATTGGTCTTAGAGTGATGATATATAGCCTATAGCCTTCCTCGATAAATGGGCTATCTAACACTGAAAGAATTTTTCAAATCGGTCCAGTAGATCCTGAGATTAGCGCGTTCAAACAAACAAACAAACAAACAAACAAACAAACAAACAAACAATCAAACAAACTCTTCAGCTTTATTATATTAGTATAGATATATATATGTAAATATTATTTATGAGTTTTAAAACGTACCTGATATAATTTTTCAAAATAAAATCAAAGCGAAATACATCAGATAACTGAAGCTAAAAAATAATTTATATCTTAAAATCGTAAGTGCTAATCGAGTTATGTTCGTGAATCAGTGGTAAACAGCTGATGGTCAGCTAATTGCGCAGATGGTACTCAGCCCCCTGGTGGCCATCCCATTACTGAGTAATCAGGACTTATGGTCACTGGTTAAAAGCAACGGTTATAACTCTTCGTTAGAAGGTAACTTAATGACTCCCAAAAGTTCAGTTTTTTTTTTCATTTGCTTCATTTTTTAACGTCGTGATTAGTGTTACTTTAAAATTTTGTGGTATATGACACATTTCGGTAGAAAGGAGTAAAAGGCTAATTATTGTTAGTAACTTTACGAACTTTATTTTAAGTACCTGGGTGACCGAGCCTAGCTCGGTATTTTTATTTTTATTTTATTTATTATTTTATTTTCTTTTTTCTCGGTATTTTTATATTTTATTTTTATTTAAATAAAAAATCACGAGTGAAATTAAAAAAAAAAAGAATTGATCTCAGACTGGGATTTGAACCATGGTTTTCTCGGTCAATCTCGACCGTCAGATTTCCCACCTACGCTATTACAACTTAAATGACAATTGCGTAATTAACCTTCCCTTCTAACGATATTTTAGCCATTTTTTTCATTGCCTAAAAACAGGGATAAAACGACATTTTTTTTAAATGAATCCTAGCTAGATCAATTTTTCGCCCCCGAAATCCCCTGCATACTAAATTTCACGAAAATCGTTGGAGCCGATTTCGAGATTCAGAATATATATATATATATATATATATATATATATATATATATATATATATATATATATATATACAAGAATTGCTCGTTTAATAGTATAAGATAAGATAGATACCCGATATGGAAGAAATCGTTCCCTATACTAACAAAATTTGTACTTTTAAGCTTATTAAAAAAATTTTTAGTCTACATTGAATGATAAAAAATTTCATGTACCTTAAACGTATGAAGATGTATCTACCTTTATCGGATGAAGTATAATACAAAATGTTTAATGTATTTACGTTCATTTATTACTGTAGCATGTACCTACGGGTAGGCTATGTGACATCAGCCATAGTTCATGGAAATCATATGCAAAATATCAATTAAAAAGTACTTACTGGTCTTTATTATAGAAATATAATGTAGAATCAAGTTTAAACAAAGTATTTGACATAAATATAAAAAACCGGCCAAGTGCGAGTCGGACTCGCGCACGAAGGGTTCCGTACCATTGACTAGGTAATATATATTTAAATATATGTATTATATAAATATCGAGCAAAAATAGGTAAAACATTGCGTTTTTTTGTATGGGAGCCCCCCTTAAATATTTATTTTATTTTATTTTTAGTATTTATTGTTATAGCGGCAACAGAAATACATAATCTGTGAAAATTTCAACTGTCTAGCTATAGCCGTTCTCGAGATACAGCCTGGTGACAGACGGACGGACGGACAGCGAAGTCTTAGTAATAGGGTTCCGTTTTTACCCTTTGGGTACGGAACCCTAAAAAGATCTATTAAATAGATACTAATGTGCATAAATAATGAAAAACATAAAAAGTATCACCAACGGTTGACTGCACCTGCCATTCGCGATAACGTTTCCTGGTTCGATTCCCGACGCAGATAATTTTGTAACGCAAGCGTTTGTTCCGGTCTGAATAACTAAAAACCTAAGAACCTTCGTACCAACGGACAACTGCTGGATATTATTATTATGTATGTATTTGCTATTTATACAGAGTATTTTACACTCTATTGAGGAATAATATTTCAGTGTCAATTCAAATGGAATTTGAATATAAGTGTTTTAAAAAATACGGACTGTGAATGAGTCTGCGGAGTTTCTTGCCAAATCGTCTATCTGCAGAATCTAAATTCCTAAACCGTAGCTCCGTAGCGCGTAGCCTAATAGTCTGTTAATAATTTATAGACGACGCGTTGGCTCAACGGTCACAGCACTGGTTTGTGGCTGTTGCGCTGGCGGTTGCGGGTTTGATCCCCGCACATGACAAACATTTGTATTGGCCATACAGATGTTTGCTGTGGTCTGGGTGTTTGTGCAGTCCTTATGGGGTGCCCCCACCGTGCCTCGGAGAGCACGTTAAGCCATCGATCCCGGTTGTTATTATGTACACCTGATAGTGATTGTTACTCATAGTAGGGAAATATATCCGCCGACCCGCATTGGAGCAGCGTAGTGGATTAAGCTCTGATGCTTCTCCTACATGAGGAAAGAGGCCCAGCAGTGGGATATTACAGGCTGAAGCGTAATATATAATTATAATTTTTAAGATGACGATATTTAATCATGAAGCAGTTATCTGATTTCTAATTATTGTATAATGCTTGACCATATTTTTAATAGTTAAAATAAATGAAGAAAAAGAAATTTAACCATACAATATTGTAAAATTCTTCAACACTTCTAGGGTGGGCACTACGCATCCTTTCCCTCTCCCCCGTAACTACCCCTATGACTTACGTAAATCGTAGGGGTATTCCAAAATTAATGAGAATCAGATTATATTTGATACACAACTAAAACTACAAAACATATGTATGCATACTATTTACCTTTTTGTTCTTACATTGATGTATCAAAGCTTATCCATTTACCAAATTTTAACTTAATGTGCAGTTTTATCCGTAATTTTTATTAAGCTTAGGAAAGCGGTAAGTTATGAGTTTTATAAGCTAATTATTTATTTTTAGCATATAAACTACTAGCTGTGCCCCGCGGTTACCCCCGCGTTAATTTGAGGAAAATCATAGCTATAGCCTTTCCTAATTTCAAGTTTGTAGGTGTATTTTTCATTGGACTTTCATACAAACAATCATCCCCTGTTTTAACCCCAATAGGGGGTTGATTTCCCAAAATACATTATTAGTACACCTCAACACCGTCTATAGACCATACATTTTGAATTTCAAGTCTCTTACTTCTAAAACATAGGACTTTCATACAAACTTCCAACCCCCGTTTTAACCCCTTAGGGGTGGAATTTCGTAAAAACCTTTCTTAGCTGACCTCTACTCGGCGAAAGGAGTATTCCTACGAAATTTCAAGCCTCTACGCCTTATGGTTCCAGAGATATCGTGATGAGTCAATGGGTGGATACTGGATATCTCTTTTATATATATAGAAGATAATAATATATTATAGATGTGACGATATAACGAGTGCAAGTAGTAGAATGCTGTACGGACGTTTTAATTATAATTTGATATTAAAATACATAAATATTAAATACAATTTTATTTAACAAAGCTTGCTAGGCTCAAGCAAGTTAAACCAAATACGTCTACAGCCCAGCCCTCCTCTGTTATGCTATTAAATACTAACTCTAAGCAAACAAGGGTGACGCCTTGTATCTCCAAACAGTACAAAACAAAACAATATCTGTCTATACAGACAAATAGAAGTGTCTATCTGTGTAATTCAAAATTAATCCCTTTTTAAATTTAATATATTTTATCACTTTTAATATTTCGTTTGTCTCCTTTAAATAATTATTAATATTTAACAGCTCTTGATGAATTTTTAAACCTTTTAAGACTACTTCATAATTATGTATTCATTCATGTGTTTGATATCATTATAATTATAGATGTATTGTACCTATTGTTTTAAATAAAGGTAACAAAAAATCTAAGATAAAACATTAAAATTATAACAATATATAAGTAACTATAACTATACTGCTTTTACGTTGTACGTTGTACCAATGAAAAATAATTTAACATTTTATAATTTTATCACAGTTAAAAACGTTAAACCTTAGCAGTATTATAAAAGCCATACAAAATGCAATGATACAAAGAGCATTTCTATACTAAATATCGACCAAAGCGCTCGGTTATCATTATCACTTCAAAATAGAACGGGCGTGCACGCGAGACGGTAATCGGGCAGAGCCTGACCAACGTAACATAAACCCTCATTTTACACACCCATTCTCTTCTATGACCTCGTTTTATGGCGAGCGGAGGGGGGCGGCGGTGTCGTTTTACGATGGTATTAGTTTAGAGGGCCCCAGGCATCACATGTGGCTGAAGATAAGCGATGGTATCCCTCGAAAACTTGTTTCGAGCGATAACTTGCATTGTTCTGGCGGCTAACTCGGAGTGAAGGATGGCTGTATTGTCTCGTCGGTAATATTGTTGAATTTAATTAAGAAAGTGCGTTTCTGTATTCCATTTTTATTGACTGCTATTGGTGTACCAGAACATATGACAAATTATTCAGTCATTTTACTATTTGCATTGGTCTCGCGTTATCTTTCAAATATTGTCTTTACCATGTGCAAATGTATAATTTGAAATATTCAACCCGATAAAATTAGAACAAACACAGCAAAAACGTTTCGTAACGCTTGAAATAACTCACAAGAATCTAGCACACATGCGTTAAAAGCACCCCAAAATTTCATACAACGAATGGGTATAGTCGGTAATCTTCAAGAAACCAATTAAGAACAATAGCCGTCCGTGGAATTAGGCAAACCAAAGGCTAAATGCATAAAGCGCCCTCGGCACAGTATAAATTGTGCCACTAATTCAGACCAAAGGACTTCGAACCCAAGGGAGTTTCAACCAAAGATCGATATCGAGAGAAGGCGATGTTCCCCTACGTCCAACACATCTAGACCCCAGGCGTTTAACATTATTCTTCGATAAGTGAAGATTCACGAACGAGGGGAGATGCCGAGGGTGTCAAGTGAGGGTGGTCGCATTTGGTACGTTCCGTTTACGACAGATCGTGACGCATCTGTTACTTTACATTTTAGTGCGTAATTTTGTGAACAGCTATCGTTAGGGCTTATAATACGATATCGTTCGTGTATAAACTCTGGAATAACGGTGTCTCCAGTGATGTGCCTTTGTTCTTACTCTCGTAATAAACTTAAAATATAGTGATGTACCTCATCTCACCGATTGTCGATAATGGAGATTTACATACCTGTAACAAAATTTTACAATTATTTAAAGTATATGAAGAGTGCATTAAATATAATTTTTCGTACATAGAATTAAAATGGCGCCGTCTTTGATGTTAGATTCCTATCTGCGTTTGATGTTTTCGATGTTCGTATCTCTCGAGAGGCGGAACGAAACACTTAAATCATTTCAAGGACTTAAAAATAATTCTATATGAACTTGATGGGAATGTGTTCAACGGCGGAGGTCTTTTAACATACTTACCACAAGTGGCACCGTTTTAGAACAAGAACGAGATTATTAAAAAAGTATTCATACAGTTTATTGTCTTTGGAATAAGCTGGGTGGCCTTATTTTTATTTCTTTTTCAAGGAATATTTTTACGACGTATATTAAAAAATACTTTAAATCAAATGGAAGAAAATAATAATAAGTCTGAAATTATCGACGATCATAATTTAATTTGATATTGTAAATGAATTCCGATGGATTGATTAGATTGCGTCACAGTTATTTAGGTATATTGAACAGTTTTTAAAAAGAAATACAAAGAATATGCCGATAAATCGAATTGCCCTTAGACAATAAAAAACAAAGTTACGGATTTCTTTGTGTTCAGGAACAAACAAACGACAATAGAATCAGTTGATTGAGAACGCCAACTCACGGTCGAATACGATGACTTTCGGAACAGCACCTCTAAGACTATCTAAATCTTATTTGGAGAAAGCTAGCCCAAATTAAATCGCCTCTTGGAAGCCCATATTAGAGAGATTACAACGACTTTGTCGAGGGTGATGTATTAAATTACTATGTTAGTGTTGTTGTAGAAAATTTAATCAAAATTGTAATTCTATTTTTTCTGTCATTCGTGATCATGGCGTCTAAAACGTTGCCGAAATATCTGGAGTTACAAAATGACGATCGCGTTAAGTCTCGAAGAATCTGGTGTTCTTTTTTTTAAATTTAAAGTGACATTTTTTTTATTTGGTTACAGGTTTGTCAGTTGACATACTAAAATTGAATGTAAGTTAATGAAAAACTTTACATGGCAACATTTTTATGCAATATCACAGATGTCATTGAATCATGCATACGATGTGCTCATTGACATATTTTAAAAAACAATATTCCTATTAGAATTTTTACTCGTTCTTCAAATCGTTATTACATGATTCAAGTTTAATATATTTATGACAAAAAAATCACATTTTGTTCCTATGTAAGTTTGTTTCATATATTTGAAAAAACCAAACTTAGCATTCAGTACAGCAGTAATTTAGGCACGCGACGCGACGCGACGCCTAGATTTTTGTAATCACAGGCATCTTTTTTAGGTTAGGTATATCTTTTATACGAAACTATATTTACATAATACTTACGCAGCGCTTTAAGCGCTGAAACTATATTATTTCTAACTTCTTAAAACATTTCTTCTGAGATGTGGTTTTTATTTTAAGTTTTCAATGAAAACTCTTTAATCAATCATAGAATTTTGGGATACCGATACCGTACCTGTTCAAGTTTTACAGGTTTCTAAAAAAGTAATATTATGTTTTAAAGTTAAATGAAAAACTTTCTTAATTTCACGATGGTTCAATCGATTCACATGGATATGTTAATTCTAGTAAAATATGTGTATAAATTGGTACGTGTTGGTTTTCTTCATCAAAAAAAAATTGACATTTTCAATTTTTATGCTACGCAAAAAATACTTAACTATTTTTTATAACTTTTAAATATTTAAACCTTTTTAGAACTATTTTCAACCGACTTTGTGTAAAATAATTAAAAAAGAATCGCTGTGTTACTAAATGTTAGACTTGAGTATTTCTGGTGTAATCCAGCACCAGCATGGTCTTACGGAATGTAAAATTGAGAAAATAGACCGGAAAAAGAATTTTTCGTTTTAAATTCAAGCTTGTCAGTTCGCATTAGACGTCAATATCTGGGTTCGGCTAGTCTTAAATAAAAAAAAAAACCTTTGGGTTATTATTTTTTTAAATTTTGTTTACTTACCCAAAACACAGCAATACAATTGTAAATTTGTTAACTAGAAGGTTAACTTCTACATTATTAACGAAGCATAACGCTTCGATACTAACAATAGTATCGTAAAACTGTCAATATATTGTAATTTTGAAAGTGGTTCAATTTTCAAAAGAGCTCCATGAATATCGTTAAATTTTAGACACGTTTGGTGCACTGGGCGGGTAGCTATTGATAAATATGTTAACCCTTAGCTACCTACCTCTCTTTTCAGTCGCACAAGTACCTACTAGGAGTCTCTCAGACTCCTGCATTTTGAAGCCCTACAAAAAAAAACTATGACTCGAGGTCAGAAATTAAAATCGAAAACGTTATTTTTATAATCGTTTATTTATAATTTAGTAATAAAACTTTGGAATATTTGCATTACTTATTCTAAAAACTCAGTTTCTTTCTTGACTTCCCAAAAAATTAAAAATATTTAATAATTTAATAAAACGAGACCAATTACTAAAATTTAAAGAAAAAATTAACTTTAATCATAAATTTTCCAAGGTATAGTAATGAACAAACGTAGCAAAAAACAAATTTTCTTCAAAATCGCAACATTTTTATAAAATTGCAAAGGTTGAAGATGATGGTTGGTGGGTATGATATTTTTACCAATGATGGTTGGTTGTTATAATTTAGCCAGCCCCTCTCTTCCCGTGGGTGTCGTAAGAGGCGATTAAGGGATAACACAGTTCCACTACCACCTTGGAACTTAAAAAGCCGACCGATAGCGGGATAACCATCCAACTGGTGGCTTTGAAATACATAGGCCGAAGACGGGCAGCAGCAATCTTCGGTGCGACAAAGCCAGCCCTGTGGTCACGAACCCGTCTGCCCAGCGTGGTGACTATGGGCAAAACACATGAGTTCACGACATTTTTGGCGCGAACTTTTGGAGGCCTATGTCCAGCAGTGGACTGCTATAGGCTGATGTGTGTATGTGTGTATGATTTTTCAGGCAGCATAAACACACCATGTGAGAACATTCCAGACCAATAGGATTTTTGCACCTGAAACATAAATTGGTTCTTCCTTTTTGGAATTACGTAAAGAACAGTATTTCCGTATAGTATCTGCTTCCTCATCACCTTCTATTTCTGAATTTGATGCGGAATCACAGGGAAGTACATGATTTTCGTCGAGATCCACTTCTACATCATTTATTTACTGTCCAAAACATCATCTTCATTTGAAAAAAGCTCTTCCTCCGACCAATGATCAATAATTTTATCGCTAGTCGCCATTTTCAAGTAAAACAAAAAAGAAATCACTTCATAAAAAAGTTACGTAACTACCTACCAGGAGTCTCTCAGACTCCGTCAAAAATATTTTTAATCACCAAAACGCAACGCGCGCGCATATGACCCCGATGAGCGAAGGTGTGGTTCTGCGGGTAGCAGGGAAAAGGTACACAGACGCGCAAAGGACAAAGATGCCTACTTGCAGAATTATAAACAAAAATAACCTTGATGGAGTCTGGGAGACTCCAGGTAGGTAGTTAAGGGTTAATAACGGCGCGCTGCATGCCCACCCTCGCACATTTCCATACAAACAGCTCGAATTGAATACTAACAGCCGCTCGAGATAAACTTATGTACATTAGTTTTAACATATATACTGCATTAGTTCTGCCCCGTTGTTTTTCATGCGTTAATTTAAGGATAAAACGTATTAATATATAGCATATTGCCTTCCATGCGACAGAAAGAGAATTATACGATTCGAACCATGAATTTTAAGATTAGCGCATTCCATCAAACTCTTCAGCTTGATATTATTAGTATAGATTATGTGGTAGGTACGTGTTGGTTTTATTTAATACCTACGTTTAAGGAATATAGCTTTGTATTCTGTATATATACATTGTTGTAAGGGAGAGTGAGTCAGTTTTCTTTATATTAACTATATAGTATTGTCTTTAACTATACCATTGTGCATTCTTTTACCAACAAATCCAACAATTAATCAACCAACAGGCATTAATCTATAGAAATAAAAATGAATCCATAAATGTGTAGCTAAGCAAAATATTCGAGAGCGGCTGTTCCATTTCTAGGTATGTATTTTGTTTGTTTATATTTTTAAATCTATAGGTACTAATATATAAAGCTGAAGAGTTTGTTTGTTTGGTTGATTGTTTGTTTGGTTGTTTGTTTGTTTGGTTGTTTGTTTGTTTGTTTGTTTGAACGCGGTAATCTCTGGAACTACTGGGCCGATTTGAAAAATTCTTTCAGTGTTAGATAGCCCATTCATCGAGGAAGGCTATAGGCTATGTATCATCACGCTAAGATCAATAGGAGCGGAGTCCACGCCGACGAAGTCGCGCGCAGAAGCTAAAGTACTTTATATAAGGTTTTTAAGTAATGAAAAATTAAGAAAATCGCGCAGAAAATTGAAATTTTTTAGAAAATGTAACGATTATATACTACACGCTTTTGACAGTTTCCAAGACAGAATGTCTGTGGAGTCAACCAGTCCTTAGAAAATCAGCTATTTATAGTTATCTAGCATATATACCTGTTTAAAAAAATATACCAAAAATTACGCCCAGTTTCAATATTCTATACATCTTGGAATTAGCTTACTAGAGATAGAATTTTGATGTAAGTTTCATACAAATTGTGCCAAAAATCTATCGCTAACAGGCAATACCAGATATAGCGATTTCACCATATGCGAATATCTGTAAATAGCTTAGTCGAAATGTCCAATTTGTACTCATATAGTGTCTTATGTGCTGTTGGTGTAACAAATAAAAAAAAAAATAAAAAAAAATAAAAATAGATTTATGAAAACGGTCGCAAATGGGCGCTCTGTACGAGATCACTATTAGTGATAAGACCGCCTTTGCACTTTGTTAAGTTAGCATATTGTTATTTTCATTAATATAATTCTGAATGTTAAATAAAATAAATAAATATGTTCAGTATATTAAAATTTTTAATTGTACCATGTTTACATAATGTACAATGAACGTACCTATCTCATAATTAATTATGAAATATAAGCGTAAAAATTTTGTATTAAAATAATTATGTGTATGTATTATTGTAACGTGCTCGTTGAGAATCCTTAACCCTCGTTAATTCATTAACTCTTTTTGTTATCACGTTTAATTTTTCTGTTCTATTGTTATTTTACGTGAATTGTTGTGTTTCTATTGTTGTAATGACAGTTTATATTAAATAAATTAATGTTTTAATGATTCTAAATTCTTTTTAAGGTTTTATATAGTTAAAGTAAGTAGAGTTGTAGACATACGTATTTGAAGCTACTTATTGGTCACAATGTAGTTTTACAAGATATAAAGAATAGCGAGACATTTCCGCAATGTATCGAGTGCATCTCATGTTTTAGTCCAAGCTCAAGTTTCAACAAAACTTTGAGCCATTCCGAGATGCACATGCCTCGATCCAACTCCGGGTTGAGCAGGTACAACAAAAAAAAACATAAAACATCGCTCTCCAAGGGGGTATGGGAACCGTTCCAACTAAAAATCAACCTTAGTACTCTGAAATAAATGTTACTTTTGAAAAATGGGCGGCTTAACCCTCGCGACGACGCAGGGGTCTAATGACACCCGAGGATTTTTTTGCGATTTATTTTCTAGTCGCAGTTAATTAGTATTTTTTGTCGCCGATCGATCGTAATAGATGGCGTCGAAATGAAATAACGACACGAGCACGCGATAAACATTGTTCCAAATTACTTAAATTCTCGTCGTTCATTAAATTGACTTTGTTATTAGAGTCACGACTGCATTAATGCATAAACTAATGTTAAAAACTTGTACGATAATAACACTAATGTCTAAATAATGTGTGTACTATTTAAAAAAAAAGAATAATACAGTGACTTTGTATAAAATTAAGAAATTGTCTCTTTGCAACATTTGCAACATCCTGCAGACGCAAATCAAGACGTCGAAATAATTAAACCGCTTACAGCCTGCCAAAGGAAACATTATAAATCGTGGTGTACAAGGTGTGGAAGTAGCTACGTTTGCCAAATTACCAGCAGACCGGTGTGTACATATTGGCAAGTGTTCGGACTTTACTGCCAAGTTTCCACCCAGACTTGGACGTGCGATGTCCGCCAGGTGCCAAGCCGTCATTCGTTTAAGGTTTGGCGGGAGAGAGTAGGGTGAGGGGAACAGGCTTCGGATAATTTATTTGCTCCAAGTTTTTTTAACTGGGTTAATGAAAAAGTGCTAGTGTAAATACAAAAATAAATCGTTAATGGTAAATGTGTTCCATCTGACTTTTTATGTGAAATTGAATACCGTAGTGGAGGTCTCCTTAAAAGCAATATAAAATGACTGAAGTTGTTTGTTTATTGCCTTGTTTCAACAAACGTTATTGCTGGCTCCCCGGGCGAGAATCGCACGATGAAATCTTTAGTGTACCAATGTTACAATTTTTTTATACATATTTGTTAAAGCGATTCTATTTGAAAATATTTTTTGTGAATAAAATATTTTACCTACTTGTTTTAAGTTATATGGTTTTGCCTTACGTTACGGAATATGAAAATTAAAATACTGTTAATTTGAAAATTAACATAACTAATAGCATCTGGTTTATTTTAAGTAAAAGTAGCTTTAATTTGTTTTGAAGTTACGCCGAGCACACATCTTCGCAATAGAATCTGTTTTGTTAGTCGGGTCTGGTTTTATTTATTAGTAAGTAATGTTTTTGCTCACAAACGAAAAAAAACTGACTTCAATTACATCGACAAGTAAAACAGCGTAAGTAGAGGAAAATATTCATTAGATCTCGATCAAATTTAAATGGCACCACAAACAAGCATCAACTTTCGATTAAAACAAGTCAATTTTAAAACAAAATAATTAGATTTAATTCTAATTGACATTGACGGAATTTGTGTTCACTGATTCCATTTATGTAATGTATGGAAAACGAACAAGAATCACAGTTTTCATATACATATATGGTTATATATGGAATTATACCTACATCATTATGTGGTTTAAGTCAGTGATTATGTTAAAAATAAAGTCAAAACCGCACAAATGAGGAGACTTCAAAACATTTCTGTATTCGCAAATTTGCATTGAATTTCAGATGAAATATATTATTCATTCAAAAGAGGAGACAAAAATAATATTTCTTTAGATCTAAAATCATCTATAATCAGGCGAAACGTCATTTATCTCGAATCTGCTGTAACACTGCTCGAGGGGAGGTGGGTTAACCTGGCAAGTATAAATGGGAGGGGTTTTGAAGACTCACTGTTCGTTTCCCTGCCTTTTCTCGCTATCCGGTTTATTGTTAACATCAAATTAATACCCTACTTTGTTGTTTATGGCGCCACAGTCGCCGATGTTGTTACTGTTTCTATAGCTCGTTTTGTATTTTACTTTAATAAGACTGTTTCTAATGAACATTTTAATTGATTTTTTATAGTTTTTTACCCTATAAGAATAAATATATTAATAAGTACATTTATAGTATTCTGCATGTTTAATTAATATTTTATGTAATGAACTAGTGGTGTGCTGAGTCGCTGTTTTGTGGACTCGAGTCAACTCGAATAAGTTTATACGGTATCCGAATCATGACTCGAGTCCGCGATTACCTACTCCGAGACTCGAGTTGAAGATTCGAATCCGAGACGATACAATCCATAAATTCGGGTCTGATTTTTAGAACAAATAAATGGCGAAAAATAGAAGTCATCCCGCATCTCAGATCGTCTTCCAGGGTACCGGTCGCTGCGCAGGCTAGATGACCTTTTTTCTATCTTTTTGTGTTTCGGATTCGAATCCTGGACTTGTCTGGCGTTTTCGAGTCAAAATAAATTGGTATTCTAGTAAAGGAAATTTCTGAAACAGTAAGTTTAGACAGCGTGTTGAACACCCTACATTTAAACGGGCCGTATCAAGAAACCAGTTCAACACAGCTCGTGCCAACAATGTATAAGTTGAGACAACGGCCGTACATGATCCCTCATGATTGTTATATTCATTACCATCACATTTGGTTGAGTGTATAAAAACAACAATATTAAACAAAAAATTAAAAAGTTCTATCTTTCGACAAAGCCTTTTGAGAAAAAATAAAATTAATAAATAGGTACATTGTATAAAAATTGAAGTCGTTATGAAATATAAACAGTAGCATTGTACAAAGCTTAAAGATTTTCTTTTGCTACTTATAATTGTGTTTCTTTATTTGATCATTAAATAAATAAATAATAATAAATAAATATAAAGTCCAAAGCAAGGATCGAATCTGACTCGAGTCATGCCGTACTCGGCACATCACTATGAACTGAATTAAACTAAAATTGGATGAACTTCTGTCGAGCGAAGGCCTCTTTTCCATACAATAGAGATCAGTGTGGCGAATTAAGTTGTTATCACTGTAATGGTTTATGAAGAGTTAGCGGAATATTTCCTTACTAAAGGTGACAATCAGTATCAGTTGTTTATAATAAGAGACGGCCGATGTCTTTGCGTGCTCTTCGAAGTAAATGAAGGAGAACCACAAGAAAAGACATATAAACCAGGCATAGCAGGAATCGAGCCCGCGATAATTATTTTTATTAATTTTTTTATTTAACAATTTATGTACACTAGAAAACAATAGGAAATAGCACTTACAAACAATGCTGGTACAAAGGCACTACTTATCCCATGATGGAATCTCTTCCAGTAGTCCTGCCACAGGAAAATTATAAAATAATCGCGAAATTAAACAAAAATTTTTTATGCTACTTTACCACATCTACATCAGAACAGTTGGCGTTTGTTGCAATAGTAAGGTAACTACAAAATATATAAAGATATAGGAACTGAAAATATAATTTTAGAAGTAAAATGTTAATCGAGTCAAGTCCAATCAAAATAGCTTTATTCAAATAGGCTTTAAAAGCACCTTCGAATCGTCATCTTACAAATTAAAATTTTAATTATCGTTAAATTTAAAGCTATCGCCGATTCAGAATGTAGATTATACAGAGAAGAACCAGTACCAGTATGAAACTCCGCGGTTATTCTTTAAAAAAAAAAAAACCTATGTTTTAATACAAAATTGCATGAAATACATTATTCGGTGCAGGATTACATAAATTATAAAAATGTGTGGATTTAGTGAGTCTGCAGAATCCTACACCGAATAATAAGCTTTATTTATTAATTTATTTTTCATAAACACTTTAAATTTATGTTGAGACAATTGCAAAATTGTTTGTGGGATTTTATTATACATGCAAATACCATTACCCAGAGAGGAGACGTTTATTTTGCGCAGTCGGAAACTTACAGTTACAATTTTGGTATTCTTTATCGCGTTTCTACTACGATTATACTATTTATATCCAAACAATCGATTGTTTGTCGAATGTAGACATTCTTATCAATAGAAATAATATTGTCAATTGTAAATAAGGCTAATCTGAGAATACTACATTCGGTCTTAATAGAAATTTATAATAGTCTATCTATACAATGGAGATTCGGTTTTTTTTGTTCGGCTATACTGCGAAAACTATTGAACCGATCGGAATAATACTTATTTCATAAGATGCAGCGTATTTCGGAGAAGGTTTTAGTATATGATATGTTGGTGATTACTTAACGTGTAAAAAAATGTGGACGGACGGAGGTCGCTAGTAACATATATATATTGCAATTTTATTGACGATTTAAGTATCTAAATTGAAACCAATTGAATTCTTGTATAATACATCTACCAAAATAGGAAGTTCATACTACGTTTTACGATAGATCTAAAAAAGCAAGATCCTACTAAACACATCAGAAGTAATTTAAATTTAATAAATATTACCTACTACTACAACTATTTTCAATATTTATACAAATAAAAGTATAAAACAAATATACGTCAAAGTCGTAAATACGTCGCTACGATTTACCGTCCAAAAACGTTAAATTTTGATTGCTTTTATATGTTCTTTAAAAAAATATCCTGCTTTTATCTATAGTGAATATCATACGTTATTAAGAGAGTTTATAATGGCGGCGCTAAGACAGGTAAGGGTTAAGGCAATTTATTTAATATTGATACTAGTTATTGCTCTAAATTACAGATGATTGTTGCGGTGCCTTGAACGGCAACCCGGGGGTTATTTATATTTTAGATTGCAGCTCAGGAAATAAGTTCGGTTAACTATTAAATTATCAACAAAGTATAAGTTTTTATACCTTACCTGGGAGTTAAAAAAGTGTTTGATGAAAAGTAAAGAATAAAACAATCTATTTTACCAAGCAATTGCTGCTCATTACAATAAGGCTTTGTACAATAAATTGTGTTGGTTTTATACACATTAAAAAAAAATATATTTACTCAATATCCTGTCGCAAGCACAACGCCCAGCCGACAAACATCTATTTGGCGGGGTCAAATTTTGACCCGCGATTACTAACTTACACATTAGTCAATTACTTTCACGACCGCGTTAATGTATCGCCAAAAATATGACGCAATATCAATAGAATAAATCACAATGATTTTACGGAAAAATCTAGTTGAAATTCAAGAAAATCGTTGACCTTAAAGTGAACAAAAACTTTAGATTCAGATGCGTCATACGTTACAATAAGTTGTTAACAATCTCCTTCCGTTCCGTGCCGTAATGTGCTTTAATGATAGCACCGACCCACGGCCAGGTGCCATTGTTTCAAACGAACCTTTTTGAATCAGATCAGATATTACGTTTTTTTTGCCAGCTTCATATAATTCGGGGCCACGGTTTTTATCATTTTCTTTTTAATTAAAACAATTAAAATTTTTCTTAACCCTTTAACTACCACCATGATAATATTACGAATTTTAAAAGATATAATATGAAATAAATATATCTTTAATTTCACGATCACGATCACGATTCAGCCTGTAATATCCCACTGTTGGGAATAGGCCTCTTCTCCATGTAGAAGAAGAATCGGAGCTTAATCCACCACGCTGCTCCAATGCGGGTTGGCGGATATAGTCCCTACTATGATTAACGATCGCTATCAGGTGTACATGACGGCTTAACGTGCTCTCCGAGGCACGATGGGGAGACCCACAAGGACTGCACAAACACCCAGACCACGGCAAACATCTGTAAGGCCCACAGATCACCCCCGTAAGGCCAATACAAATGTTGACGTGTGCGGGGATCGAACCCGCAACCGCCCGCGCAACAGCCAATCGCAATACAGTGCTGTGACCGCTGCGCCAAAGCGGCGTCACTTAATTTACTTATATTTTATAGTAGAAGTGAAACATACTCGTACATATAAGTAGTACATCTGTGTATCTACGTTGGTTTGTCATTGGTGAATGAACTATCCAAAAAACATTAATTCCATGACGTGATATCCAAGTCGTGATTTTTTCATGCGTCATAAAGGGCAGTAAAAGTAGTCACCAAGATATTTCACCTATTGTGAATACCTACTGTTTACGAGTATATAGTTTTTCGATAACATTACCGCGGAATAACTATTTATAATTCATTTAATATTCATTATTAATAACTTTTTTTTTTTTAATTTTAACAGCTGATCTATTATAATGTGAAAAGTTTACAATAAGTATCGTTGTGTATGGCATTGTAACTTCTGAACGAATAAGTTACTTGAGGTCTAGTTTTCTATGTTAAAGTCGCAAATATTTGTATCAAATCTGTTTAAAGTAAATTGCATTGCTTTAAAAAGTTGCTTTTAAAATCTTGAATTTCACGAAGTGATGTGTACATTTTGTAGACGAAGATTTTCAAAGATTATTTCACAACGAAATTATACCAAAAGCGTGGCGGTTGCAGGGTTACACCAACATTTTAGAAGCGTATACAATCAATATTATACTTTTTATGAGTAATGAGAAATAACCGGATTAGACATCGCGTTTTACTAGCAATACAATATAATTCGAAGCCCCATCTTCAAAGACTTTTTTCATTTACAACATTTACAAAAAGTGTTATTCTAGAAGATTCTTTGCTCTGTTTTTTTAGTATGAGTTCAATATCCGGATACCTTTACTTGAGATTAATTGTTGATTGCTAGTAATAAAAAACGTAACTACGTACTTTGATCATTTGCGGTGAATGTTAATGACATGGGTAGGTATACAATAAGTACCTATATGTGTGTGTACTAATATATGGTAGCACTATTAAATTATTTACAACACTTTCAAAAGGAAATATTTACTCGGTGGGAAAAACTCCCAAAAAAAATCTAAAAATATCTAGGTACTTAAAATCAATTGGAAAAAATATGGAAAAAGTCTTGCCAATTCTAATATTTACTATCTAAATGCAGTGACAGGGTTGGCAACCATTCAGTTTCTAATGTGTATCCTTAAGAGTTCTAAAAATTTCCTTCTTCTATTTCAGTAAGCACGATCTAGACTCGGTTAGAATTCTGTATAATGTGAAACATTTTTTATGATAAAACGCCGTCCTTACACTTATTACACGCAAAAATCAACTCGTGATAAAAAACATGCTTTCGACTTCCAAAAAAGGAGGAGGTTATCAATTCGATTGTATTTTTTTTAGTGTCCGACCGAAGTTTCGGTTTCGGTTTCGGCCGAGTATCGGCCAAAAATCAAGTTTCGGCGGCAGTTTCGGTTTCGGCCAAAATTGGCCGAAACTTTTGCCGAAACCGAAACTGGTTTCGGAAGTTGTCGTGCATGCTCGCCTACCTGTTTTCTGTAGCTTAGTAGTGGGTTACTTAATTTTAAACGTAAGTATGACTGTCCTACTAATTGTGATCTAGGTATCTTTGTTAATTCTAAATGTGTGATTTGATTCTTGATCTTCGTCGAGACTGGAACTAATAGTGTAATAGTAATTTTAGTAATTATTAATTTTATATAAGAGGTACCTAAAAGAGATTGATGATTCTTCGATGTACAAATACAAACCAAAGTATTAATTACTTAATAAGATTTCAAAATACCAATACTTAGTATTTAACGAAACAGTAACAAGTAGTGATTTGATTATTGATAAGTTTTTTTTTTTTTTTATTAAATATAGACCAGCGCTTGACTGCGATCTCACCTGATGGTAAGTGAAGATGCAGCCTAAGATGGTGCGCGCTTGCCTAGAAGATGCCTATTCACTCTCGATTTGAAGATATCCAGGTTATAGTTAGTTGGAAAAACGGAAGCCGGGAGGGCATTCCAAATTTTTGCGGTGCGTATCAGAAACGAAGAAGCGAAGCGCTTGGTACGAGTTCGTGGGATTTCAACAACTTAGCGGTGTAGATTCATACGATGCCTTGCGGTCCGATGGTAGAAGGGTGATGGCGGAACCAAATTGTACAGTTCTTGAGCACACTCTCCGAAATATATCCTGTAAAATACGGATAGACAGGCAACCTTGCGCCGGTGTTCTAGACTTTGAAGTCTAGAGTTAACAAGTGATTCGTCACCGATGAGTCTTCTGGCGCGTCGATCCACAGAATCCAAAGCAGCAAGCTGGTACTTGGCAGAGCCATCCCACAAGTGGCTGCAGTACTCCATGCACGATCGGACTTGTGCTTGGTATAGAGTGAGAAGTTGTTCAGGTGTGAAGTACTGCCTAACTTTATTGAGGATACCAAGTTTCTTACCCGCAGTTTTTGCCTTGGATTCTATGCATTGTCCGAAGTTCAGACTAGACGAGATATTTATGCCTAGAAGATCCATACTATCGGTGATCGGTACAGATACACCTCGGAAAGTCGGAGTTAAGGGAAATGGACTCCGTTTAGCGCTAAAAAGACACGCTTGCGTTTTTAAAGCATTAAATTTGACCAGGTTGGCGTCACCCCAATCGGATACCTCTTTCAAAGCCAAATTTATGCGTTCGACCAGAGCCTCTCTATGCTCGAGAGTTTCAGCCCCACTAGCACGGGGATCGGACATGTATCTCTCCGCAACAGTGCTGTCATCCGTGTACCCAAAGATACCGGGCTTAAGAAGGTCAGTAATGTGAAGCAAGAAGAGTGTTGCAGAGAGAACTGATCCCTGAGGGACACCGGCATTAACCGCCATTAGGTCAGACGAGGAGCCATCTAAGACCACTCGATAGACGAAGTGATAAGCATTTTGCTATGAGAACTTAATTTGAAAAAAATAATCAAAATACCTATTATTAATATTTTTGAAGTGAAACTTCTTTAGGCGCATGAGGGGTAAAATTTGAGCGATCGGTAACGCGGCAGCGTCATGACGTACAGTACTTGGATGGGTGACTGCCTGGGAACACCGCGAAACGTTGTCTTTTTTTTCAACTAGGTAGTTTTTTTTGTATTTTAATTCGTTTTTTTTTTAATTAGTGTTAATTCCCAAAACCTTGTCCAACACAACCAGGAGCACAAATAAAACCTGTACTAGAGATGCTTTAACTTGATGTATTGGATTGTTCAATAATTACACAAATGTATGGTGGCCATTAACAAGAAATAATTTTGCCAGCGTGATTTAATCTACTACTAGCACAATCTAGTCGTAGACGTGTTAAACTTCGAACAAAAAATTTAAACAAAAAAAAAAAACTTAAATAATTGTAAGTTTTAAGCGTTAACGATTAGTTTTTTTAAAATTAGTTTGCCAAAGAAGTTTCACTTCTGACATGTGTACTTTGTACGCAAGCAATTTTTTTTCTTATATTATCTCTACCTACTTATAATATTATAAAGCTGAAGGTTTGTTTGTTTGTTTGAACGCGCTAATCTCAGGAAGTACTGGTCCGATTTGAAAAATTCTTTCAGCGTTGAATAGCCCATTTATCGAGGAAGGCTATAGGCTATACATCGTCAGGTTAAGATTAATGGGAGCGGCGCACCAATGAAGAATATTTCAAAATCAGAAGGTTTTTTCCATTTTGAGAGCTTCCGCTGCGAGCACTGCGAAATAGTTAAAATTTCGCAAAAATCATGCATGACAGAATTGTTTACTTTAAAAGTTCTAAAAAAAAAGTCCGCGACAGCACAATATGTCTATCTTTTAAGGTTAGCTCACTATAACCTTTTTTATGCTAAACAAATTTAAATAATGCAATATTTGCGAAGGTGTTTTTATAAACATGATATAAATCCTTATGCAAATAATTTTTTTTTTATCACAAGTATTTAATTTAAAACAAAATTGCCCTTCACACAATTCGATTTCAATAAATATCTTAGGAGATATCGTAGTTTTAAAAAAATATCGCAGCAAAAATATTATAAAGCTGAAAAGTTTGTTTTTAAACACGCTAATTTCAGAAACTACTGGTTGGAATTTAAAAAATCTTTTTATTTTGGATAGCCAATTTAACGAGGAAGGCTATTTTTTTTTTCAATTAACGCGTATGAAACCGCGGGGCACAGCTAGTATTAAATAAATGATTACAACAAAATTAATATACGTACTGTGTTTCCATTTCATGTCAATAAAAAAATGTGTGTAAACGGGTAAAATGCACCCAGTATTTTAAGGAATTTTATACTTGACAACGTGAGTTTCGGTTTCGGTTTCGGTTTCGGCCGAAACTGTAGCCACGGCCGAATATTCGGTTTCGGTTTCGGTTTCGGCCGGAAACCGACTTTCGGTCGGACACTAATTTTTTTATGTATTTTAGATTAGAACTTTTGACTGAGTGGACCGATTTCGGTGAATTTTGTTTTAATTGAAAGGTATTGCGTGTCATGTGGTCCCATTTAAATTTCATTAAGATCTGACAAGAACTTTTAGAGTTATATCTAATAAAACGTAGGTATTTACTTGACTATTTTTTCGTCTACCTACGTTGTGTTACTTGTCGATGTAATTGAAGTCGTTTTTTTTTTTCGTTTGCGAGCAAATACAATTATTTCTTTATTTCTTCATCTATTCCATTCGAATTACGTTTCATTTCACAGTTACGACAATTCCAGTTCACCCATTGAATAATTTCGATACGGTTGTATCAGTTTAGCAATATTTATTTGACATGGTTAAATTATCGGTTCGCCGTAAATAGGACATGGTATACAGTATCGGCAATCTGAAGCCGTGATAGCGACATTGCTTGCACAAGACGGCGGCGTGTCAAGCACGATGCCCTCGATATTTTGAGGTGTTTTGTTCGATTTGTGATTGAAAACGATACTTATTGGATGATGGAACTGGGTTGATGGGAAAGTCTGTGATTAGGTAAACCACTGAGTTTACTAAAGTAAGACTGATTAGTTTCTACGTAATTCAAATTATTTGTTTAGTTGACAGGAGTTTGAGGGTTATGTTTTCGTGAGTTTGTATGTATCTCGTTTCAAGGGTTATCTTTTTGAGCATGCCACTAGGTACATTAATTTTTTGTATTATAGGACTCAAAAGTTTTTTATTGCAAATTTGTCGAAAATGGTATTAAAATTAAAGAATTTAAAAGAAAATTATTATTTTTTTGTAAGTATAAAAAATAGAAAAATAGTAAGACAAATAGATTTTTTCAAATACATAGTTTTAAATGCTCACGATATTGTTACGTTTTAATTTTTTGTTTTTTTTTTGATATTTTTTAAAATTATTTTGTTCCATTTCGTGTTGTAGCTTTATCAATCAATTGTTATTAAAATACTCGCACGTCGTTGAATGTCCTCGATATTAGATAACAGCACAGCGCAGTGCATCCGACGTTGCGTCGCAATGCGTCGACTTTACGCGTCACTGCTCTTCTATCGGTTACCATTTAACCTAACGGCAGCTTCTGGGTTCCAACCTCCATATGCATAATATATCTAATCAAGCTATGTTTATTATATTAAATTGAAGCGATCTAAATATACAGTAGATTAAACAAGCGCGTTTTTGATAGTTTGTTGAGTAGGTATGTATAGTAAGTTTTGTTACGTTTTTGAAGATTTGTGTCATATTTGGAATACACATATCTGAAATTTGTTTTAGTTTAATGGTGTTAGGTGGCGACTAAACACCAGAGATCGCACGTTCGAGTCCTCACATTACAATGTTACAGGATCAATCGATTTTTAAACAAAACAATATTATACATACGAAGGATCGAAGAGTAAGTGTTATATTGAATACTATTAATATTTTTCTCTTAACAAATAACAACTGGAAACTTATGTTTCAAGTGTGCGAAAGCATAAACAATTGAATCACAAGCAATAAATTTACTTAAGTCTACTGTCAAAAGCGATCTCGATAAAGTAACTGATTGATAGGTACGAACTAGTCCGGTAAGTAAAGATACGGTATGAAGCATAACTTCACATAAAAGGGACGACACAAAAATTTACACGTAGCGGCGAGTGGAGAATGGTGTCCATTGAGTGTGACGACTTTTTGTCGTCTTGGGTCGATAATACCGTCATTGACATTCCACAGTTTAGTTATGGCGACTTTCAAAACATTTTTTAACTTATTTTGTGATTGAGTCTAATATTGAGCTAAAACGTATACAAAATCTTTACGCCATTGAAGGTGATTTATTGAGGCAGATAAAATTTAGAATTTTAGAGTAACCTGTTTAGAATAGTTCTTCAACCTTACATAAGATCATAACTAAATAAAAATGAATGTTGCTAAGCTCATAACTCGAGAATAGCACGAACAATTTGGCTAATTTTTTTTGTATGTTCCTTAAAGCCCACGGAAGTTTATCCTTAAAAAAAAATAACTATTGACAGAACGAATTCTGTCCGGGCAGCTAGTATCTAAATAATACTGATATCAAGTAGTATTGTATTCTTTTGATGCATGAAGTATCCAGTACGTCTACCATGAGTTTTTGTTACAAGCGCACATGACGTAACTACAGTAGTAAACGTAGAAACGCAACAGGAATATTTATCTATACCATTAATAAATTTCATTTATTCCATAAATTTCACTATAGAGTCTATCGAGCACTCGATAAGACTTATAGTTTTAATTGCGTTACATTGCTATCTGTATTAGGTAGTTACTAATAACTCAACTTTCCATACTTTTCTACTACACTCGCTAACGTGTATCGTCTCTGCAAACTCATGGTAGACGTACAGAACTCCTGAGGAGTAAGTACTAAGCAAATGAGGGTTATCTGCTGTAAGGTACTTTCCCAGTCGGTCTGCTCCAAATTTATAGTATTTAAATTAAACCATCTGTCATACGGCACGAGAATCAACCGGTCCGTCAAAGCAGAGACGCGTTGTTCAACAATAGACCGTCGCCCGTCAAACCCGCTGTATCATTATAATTGACAATAACAAATGATACGGATCTACATTATAAAACCGTCCTGTCTTCGGTGTGATGGATATTGGATGCTATTGTAACATATATTTAGACTTAATGAACCCGCTCTGGCAGATTCGAAGATTAATTTAATCGATTTTCAAAGAATTGTTGTTGTTTCTCCCACCTATACTAGAGATTACTAGCTCTTGTCTGCAAGTTTGTTGACGTAAGTATTTTTGTCCTACCAATATTATTAAGTTTTTAAGGATAGGCTTGTTAATGTTTTAAATAAGAAATTTTTTTTATCCCATTTGTACTAATGATATCAAAATAGGTAAATTCATTCAATTATGCAACATTTTTCATTGATACTTCGATCCTATTCAGGTATTTAAGATTATTATTTCAAGACTTCATAAATAATAACAAATAAACACAATCAACGACCTCCAGTAAAATGTTAATCCTATGTTATGGGGTCAGAACACGACAAGCTTCTACAGTCTACACCTATTATAGGCGTATACAAATTTTTCTCATGTGCGGGACTTGAACACTCACCAACGCAAGTGCATCATTCCGTTAGCCAATACAAAAATTCGTTGTAAAACTAAATATATAGTTCTATGTATGTATGTATGGTCGGATATATTAGTTACTAGCTTCTGCGCTCGACTTCGTCGGCGTAGACTCCGCTCCTATTGGTCTTAGCGTGACGATACATAGCCTATAGCCTTCCTCGATAAATGGTCTATCTAACAGTGAAAGAATTTTTCAAATCGGACAAGTAGTTCCAGAGATTACCGCGTTCAAACAAACAAACAAACAAACAAACTCTTCAGCTTTATATATTAGTATAGATTTAAGTCTTAAGATAACAATGTATGGTTACGTCCAACACGAAATGATGACTTCCAAGTGCTTTAGCAACTAAAGGTGGTGAGTCACTAACACTGAGAACGTTTAAGGAAGAATGTTTCAATATTATCACTGTTATGGCAGTAAAAACAAAAGACAAAACGCTCTACATAAAACGAAAACTAGGAAGAATAACACTTTTGTAAAATGAAATAAGAAAAAATATTATCTGATAACACTTGTAAGACTAAGGGGTCTGTTTATTTTGTACATAAAGTTACTAATGGGTTTTATCAGCAATAGGTAAGAACTTTATTGTTTTACTTTACCTAGAATACAGCTATAAGAAATATCTACGAGATAAAGTCAATTTTGGTGGTTAAGAAAAATATACTTATCGAAAAAAAAAAATTATCAGTTTGATACGGTTATCTATACTAATATCATAAAGAGGTAAAGTTTCTAACTTTGTTTGTTTGTAGGGGGTAATCTTCGCGAATACTGATCCGATCATGAAAATTCTTTCACTAACAGAAATACTATTCAGGAGTGACATAGACTAGATTTTATTGTAATTGAACAAAAAATTCAGTGAATAATAATAGTATATGTAAATCAAGTGGAGAAATGCGTGTGCTGACTAAAAGGTTTAGTATAGAGTCGAACATAATGTTCCATTACACGTCCATTACTAGCTATAAACAAGAAATAAAGCTCTTAAATAAAACTTTAAATAATATTCTAAGCAATGAACCTGATAAAGCTTAGTACTAAGAACTACACAACATAATTGCATCACAAAGATAATTAAAATTAACGCCCAACGAAGTGGGCACGGGTCGGCTAGTAAGTCATACAGCTGTATAGCCACCGATAATACAGGCCTTAATACAGCTTAACACTAAGCGAATTATGTTACAGGCACGTATGTTCATCAATTTATAAGTAAACTAGCGTTTCGCCCCGGCTTTGGACGCCTGCAAAAACTATCAGTGATCCTCTAATATATTATGCATGTATTATACATATAAACCTTTCTCTGGAATCACTCTATTTACTAAAGAAATCGCATCAAAATCCGTTGCGTAGTTTCAAAGTTCTAAGCATACAGACAGCGGGAAGCGACTTTGTTTTATACTATGTAATGATAAATTTTTATTAGAGATTTTTATTCTATTTTGTCATACTACAAAACAATATTTTTTTTAATTCGTGATTATAATAGTAAAGAAACTTTAATAAGTCAATTAAGTATATGATCAGTGAATAAAGATGTCTTAATTTAGCTTCCTCTCTTGATTGGAGCTAATGTGTCTCACCTTTACCCTCTTCGTCAATTATTGTAACTTGACCTAAGGGTTGAAGCGACTCCTAATTCTGCCGACTATTTTCTATTTGTGTTCCAATTTGTTCTAGAACGTTTTTTATTTATTGAATATCATAACGTAATGTTTTCGTGTTCTATACGAGTGGTAGACATTTTTATTTTAAGCATTTATTTTCTTAAAATACATAATTATGAATCATTTTGGTTGCTTAAAACAGTAAATTCAAATAAAATGTATACCTTTTAGATATAGATAATGGTTATAATATAGTAGCTGTGCGCGGTTTCACACGCGTTAATTTAAAAAAAGTAGCTTATAGCCTTCCTCGATAAATGGGCTATCTAACACTGAAAGAATTTTTCAAATCGGACCAGTAGTGTCTGAGATTAGCGCGTTCAAACAAACAAACAAACAAACTCTTCAGGTTTATAATATTATATAGTACAGATTGTACATTTATCATTTATTTAGCTGTTAAGGTTATGTAGTTACAGTTTTGAAGTCCCATAGTTATAAAAATGTATTAAACCACAAACGATACCATTACAAATTACACATTAGTAACAATAGCTTAATTAAATGAATATCAATTTAACCTAATTCTATACTCAATAAAGTTCAATAAACAAAATAAATAAGTATCTATCTACCTATACAAAAATCATCAAATCTCGAAGTATTGCTGCGTTCACTTTTATACTGCTGTCACAGTGCGGACTAAATAAATCATTTTGCAACGTTTTCTTTGCAACAAGCAATTCCAGCTAATGCAGTGGTCGAGTTATTTATAAATAATTTGCTTATTGTTCGCGCGCTATAAAGCTATGTTTGTTCGTTGGTGGCTACGGAGAAATTCCATTTTAGCAGCTTTCAATGCAATTTTGTACACATTCAAACGCTCAATACGTCGATCGATCGATTCAGCCTGTAATATCCTACTGTTAGGTATAGACCTCTTCCCCATGTAGAAGGATCGGAGCTTAATCCACCACGCTGCTCCAGTGCGAGTTGGCGGATATATTCCCTACTATGAGTATTGATCGCTATCAGGTGTACATGATAACAACCGGGACCGACGGCTTAACGTGCTCTCCAAGGCACGGTGGGGAGACCCACAAGGACTGCACAAACACCCAGACCACGGCAAACATCTGTATGGCCAATACAATCATAAATTACTAGTTTATAGAGACTCATTTTTCCTACAATGTATTCAGTTCTTTGAAGAGGTATACCTCTTTACTTACAAGAATTGAATAGCGCATCTCAACGACCAGTTACAGCTGCCCCAATTTTAAATGTAAAAAACTTTATTAAATATTTCCATAATAACATTGAAAAGGTATCGTCATTACCAGACTTTTTATCATTAAACCAAGCTTTTATTCATTGGTAACTTTCGCATTTATTTACTACTAGTTGGTACCCGCGACGTTGTCTGCGTTCCATTCCATTCGCAGTAGCATACAAATTTTCATCCCCTATTACAACCCCTTTAAGACTTTTTTCAGCATAAAAGGTAGTCTTTCTCCTTCCTTAAAGTGTAGACCGTACTCTATTTCTATTTATTTATTTATTTACACTTTATTGTAAGTACATCACAACTACAAATATCATTTACAGACTGTGAATTACAATGGGCGGACTTATGGCTATTTAGCCATTTCTTCCAGCCAACCCAAATATATATTTCCTACTATGAGTAACGCTCGCTATCAGGTGTACATGATAATAACCGGGACCGACGGCTTAACGTGCTCTCCGAGGCACGGTGGGGAGACCCACAAGGACTGCACTGGACAAGGATTGGACTCTATCTCTGTACCAAACTTCATCAAAATCCGTTTAATAGTTTAGATTTAGCGTAACGTATGAATTTAACGTTAATTATATTAAGGAAAAGATAATAAATCTCTCATAGTTTTGTCACATCCGAACCGTTAATTGTTTCAAGAGCGAGCCAGTCATTTATGACTAACATCATTAACTGTCTCAGAAATACTAATATCCGACACAATGTAACTCGCTCGCCCAGTCATATGTAGGTCGTAGATTCTACATCGACGTGTAAACTTCATACATCCTATTAACATTTATTTACTTTTCTCACGACTAATTGAGTTATTGCGTTCCCGCTTTGTATCCGTTTATAAACGAGTTTTGAGAACTTAATTGACGGGTGACACGATACGTTAATTTGTTATTAAACGCTGTTTAGTATGCAAAAAAAAAGTAACAATGTGTTACTTATCTAAGATCTGGTTTTTTATTTAATAGTTTTAAACTACTATTGCAATTGAATTCAAATCTAACACGAAACAATACCACGCTGCTTGCCATTACAACTCTTCAGAATCTTGTTCGCCTTCAACCATAGGTAGACATTCATAACTCCGTTCAATCTAAAATATTCCTTATCCTTCATACAGTAGAGTCCTCTTCCACTGCCCCAAAAAAGTTTGCTAACCGGCTCTAAAATGCGGAGGTGCTCGCAACGTGTGGTACTTACAGCGTGTCTTTGTAAATATGACCAATTTCTGGAGACCTTCTACCTCCCGCTGATTGTACACGTCATTGGTTATATTAGTGGATTTAAAAGGTACAAAGAGGATCAAGTTCGGATGGTTTTCGGTACGAGGTCGGGCGACAGGAGCGCTCTTATATCGGCACTATGAAACTCTGTTATTGGACAGAGCATCGTTCAAAGAGCGTTTGAACGTTCGTCAGTCACTGAGTAAGTTTCTTTGTTGCAATGAATCGCGTCTGTATTGACAGATGGTAGTTTTTCACGGATGTAAGTAGAATGGGCGTTTGTTAATGTTGCAGACGTGATATTTCAAGTTTAATTTAACATTTTTATTGATAGCGATCGCTATGTCGCGCCGTGCTCCTTTGATATACTCAGGTTGCCACGAAATGGTCTCGCTACATAACTATTATTATTACTTAATGTATTTTTAAAAATTGCTAAGGTAGTTTTTGTATGAATTATGCGAAATCGTAATCGTAAAATTTCATGTTTCTAATAGTTTTTTAATAGTTATATCTAAAAACTAGATTTATACAAAACGTGGTCCGGTTAAAAAAACATTAAAAGTAAATTACAAAAATGAAGTTAGTGCAAAAAGAATTAAAATGTTATATTTTCAAGGAGGACAAGGTTGTCCTAATAACTTTTGTAATATTATATTTCTTTATTTCATAGACGCACATCTATCTCTACATCATAAAAAGGTTGCCTGGAAGAGAATGCTTTAGCGATAAGGCCGCCTTTTGTACTTTTTCTTGTTGTGTAATTTATTTTAATTGTTTTTTTCTGGTGTAGAATAAAGATTACATTATTATTATTATAAAAAACATTGTAAGTATTTTACATTACCGATATTGGTAGTTCGGTATGATTCGTGTTTACAAGTAGAATTGTCAGTACAATGTTTGAGTGTAATATAAATGATTCTGGTGTTTCCTACGTGCAAGCATTAAAATATGCAAACAGTATTTCTTATCTTATTGCCTACTAGCTGCTGCCCGCGACGTCGTCTGCGTGCATTCACTGCTCGTTCCCCGTAGGTGATAGCGTGATAATAATGTAGCCTATGTTCTGACCCAACTTCTTAATAATATTCGTGCCAAATTTGAAGTAAATCCATGCAGTACTTTTTGAGTTTATCCCGGACATACATTTGAAGAAATAAAGGTTCACTGCTCTTTCCCCGTAGGTGATAGCGTGATAATATATAGCCTATGTTCTGACCCGACTTCTTAACAATATTCGTGCCAAATTTGAAGTAAATCCATGCAGTACTTTTTGAGTTTATCCCGGACATACATACAGACAAACAGACAAACAGACAAAAATTCTAAAAACTATATTTTTGGCTTCGGTATCGATTGCAGATCACACCCCAAGTATTCTTTTAAAAAAATATTCAATGTACAGTTTTGACTTTTCTACCATTTTATTATACCTATGTATAGATACAGCTTTAAATCAATAGCTACAAACTACAATAGTATTGTATGACATTAGTGGGCACTATTTATTTATTTAAAAGGCTTAATAACAGAACAACAAGCATAATAATAATAATATATTATATATTACTATGTGAAGAAAAAACTTTGTACCCCTTTTTACAAAAAATTGTGCGGACGGAGGAGTATGAAATTTTGCTCACTTATAGTTTACTAGCTGACCCAGCCAATGTTATTTTGCCATATATGTTATTAACTCCCACAACCCCTCTTGTGGGTGGTTTGGTAAAATCCGTTCTTAGCTGACCTCTGCTCGGCGAAAGGAATATTCCTACCTTTCAAGTCTCTACGCCTTATAGTTCCAGAGATATCGTGATTAGTCAATATATAGGTGGAAAGAATAATACAGAGGAGTGCAGAATACTAATATTTTATTTTAAAATTATGCATAAAAAACACATGACACACACGCATATAATTTCTTTGTTTATTATTATATTAGTCTTTGACAATAGAACCTTGTTCAAACTTTTAATTTAAATTCATTATGGTCAAATTTCGACCACTGGGCGACCACTAGTATTATTAATAAAGCTATTTAGCTTTATAGTATTTAGCAGGTATGTACATCATTCTTGATAAATAAAGAAACACGTGAGTTTTATTTACACAGTTTCATATTCACAAGAATGAAAGAAAAATGCAGGGTACTAATAAGTATTACAAATGCGAATGTTTGTGAAGATGGACGGGCAGTTGTTACTCTTTCACGCCAATTACTACATAGCTGGTTATAGTTAAACTAGGCATGTAGATATCTGGAGGTCAAAAATAACATAGGTATAGTATAGTTTACTTTTTATCCTGACATTTCTACGGGATCAGAAACTACACGGTTGAAACTGCTAGGCTCAGTTACAAATACAATTAAAACAAAGTAAAGTATGAAAACAATATGGTAAGTTATGAAGAGAAACGTGCAGTGATTACTATTAGTCAGTCAGTCAGTTCAGAATTACAGTCCGCTGGACATAGGCCTCCCCAAGTTCGCGCCAGACATCCTCATCCAGCCTACACCGGCCAATCTTACGTAAATCGTCGGTCCAATGGGCCGGAGGATGTCCCACACAATATACACGTGATCACTATAAATCGAGCTTTTAAAAATTACGGAGAATAAATCTAACGTCGAAGATACTGGATGGTATAAGTTATAATTTAGACCTGTCAAATAGTAGATGGTGATTCATGTTGTCAAATAATAAAGAGCAGGAAAGGTCGAGAAATAATTGGGCCATATTTTTCGCAAGTTTTATTGAAAAGAATTACATTTTGAAATTGGTTCGTTTAAAGAACGAGACCATTACTTATCATTTGTCTAGCACGTTGACGCAATTTGCAGTGACACTGCTTTCTGCTCTGTGGGTTCGATTCCCGGCCCGATTCTGGGTGTAGTATTATTTACATTATGTATATTCATCGAAAAAAAATATATATGCAGCTGTATCGATAGGCTGTTGCTTATAATTTAAGCATTAAATTGCGTATCTAAGGAACAAACGACCGTGTGTACCTACCTATGTCTGAAATAGGCGCCAAATTAAGAAAAAGACCGAACAAAAAATTTGGGCGGGTCACTAGTATCATTTACAATATTAATAGTTCCTTTTTAAATGGCTTTCTTGAAAACGTGTCCTTTCAAATTAATACAATCTTACCGAGATCTACTCTTCTAGCCATACCAAATCGTCCATGTGTTTTCTAAAATAGACGTCTACCCAGAAACTTCATTAAATCCAACGAAAAAAGACCGTCAAATTGTTCGGTTCCCAGGAAACTTGTCTTTGAATATCAGAGATCATCGCGGAGCAGCATGAATCATGGCGGCTTAGACTATAAAACGTTCTCAACCTTCTGGGAACCACGACTTGAACACGTGACACAACTGAGAAGTCGGAATTATGAACTTGTAGATAATAATCGTTTGTTTTAAGTGTCTATATGACTGTGTTAACGCGATTACAGGCAAAAAGTCACGTAATATTAATCACTCGGTCCGTTGATGATAAGCGGAAACTGTAGCCTATGTCTATACGCCTGCAACATTAAGAGCATTAAGAAGCGCGTTGCTGAAATGCTGACCCTAGCCCCGACCCTTCCCAGGAGCTGTGGCTACCTACCATAGGAACATTGCTCACCATAGGAAGTCTACTTTTTTTTAAAATCTTTAAGTAAAGGAGTTTGGTCACAAAGTGATCACGTCACTCCTATAGGAGCTTATGTACAATTAATCTCTAAAACATAATGTCGACGTCTTAAACCTATCAACACTAATTTTTATAGCATTTTTGCCTCTCCAGACATGGGAAGACTATTTATGAGCAGTAAGTAATATTTAGCTATGATAATAAAGCCTATGTAAGTGTATAACGTAGCATTTTACTAACAGTGGAGTAATTTTTAAAGTAGCTTTGGTAGTCTTCGAGTTGATCTATAGAAACAAATATTTCCTCTTTATATAGGTATACAGTACATACATATTGTAATCTTCATATTGAAAGGTTTATTGTGAGAACGGTTAGGTTCATTGAAATTACCTGTTTCTAAAATGTAACTAAAACTGGCTCGTGTAGGTAGGTATATACTCGTAGAACTGGGTGGTAAAAACTTTCAATTAATGTAAGTTATATTTTCATAACTTCTTTTTGTTTCTTCTTATGTTTTTTCTGATGTAAGAATTTGGTTTTCAAAAACTACTAAGTAGTAGTAAAAATGTTGTTTTTATATTCGAATATAAAATAATTGTACCTAATAGTTTCCAGTTTCAAGATTACATAGAATCTATAATATGTCATATGTAGATGATATATCTATTATTAATCTACATATATATATATATATATATATATATATATAAATCAATTAGTCTCGCTAAAACTCGAGAATGGCTGGGCCAATTTGGCTAATTTTCATCTTGAAATGTTTGTGGAAGTTCAGGGAAGGTTTAAACGGTGAGAAACATAAATAATATGTAACGGAAAATACTAAAAACGACGATTTAATTTTCCAATACAAAATGTTCCTAGCGGGGAAATATAATGTCTTTTGTCAAAAACGTTGTCAATTGGTTGTCAAATATTTATAGGTGCGTTCAGAAAGTGTTTTGTGTATATTTTTCAAAAATATGCGTAGGTGATACGAAGTTCACCGGGTCATCTAGTATAATATAATAAGCCCTTTCAATCTGAAATGAAATACATTTTATATGTACGTGTTCTTGTTTTATTTTTATTTCTTATAAAATTTCCCGCAGTTCAGTTTGCCTCTTGGCATAGGTATAGGCCTCCTCTAACACCTTCCATAGAAAACTGACCCGTGCTACCCTTCTCCAGTGATGTCCTGCCGTAAGTTTTAGGTCGTTACTATTACCTACTATTAAAAATTTAATCTGACAGATAATCAAAACAAGATGTGCAATGTGCAAAATAAGCATTAAAAAGTCTCGAAATAAATTCTAAAATTACATGTCTAATCTTTGTAAGTACGTGGTCAAAATATATAGACATATTTTTATTTTAAAACTTGTTTTATTTCTATTTTTATCTACAGACTAGGAAGCTAAACTATAGCTCTTTCCACATGAACGAAATCGAATGAAATTGTTTTTTTTTTAATCTTTGCACGTGTTAATAAATTGTGTAATTGACAGTAAATATTCGCACAACAAAGACTGCTCATTACAAAATCACGCGTGCAATTTGTTCGATTTTTAATATCTATGTCATTGAATAAAATCAAGTTCTGTGAGAACGAATGTTGCTTTCTTTAGATAAAATACAATTACGAGTATAATAAAGTTTTATTATCAGATGCAAGTTATCAAATAAAAGGACTCCGGTACGATATTGATCCCTATCTCGCGATACGAAATCATCAACGTTGATTTGAAATATTTATAAAGCGAAATCATTTCGTTATTTTTGCATAACAACGTCTTTATAACGCAAATCTCTTTTGAATATTGGATATGTTATTCGGTACAAAACCTTCGGGCGATGCCGTCGTGTTCTTTTATTCATCACGAATGTTGTATTACTCGTTTATAACCAGTCTAATGGTTCCATAAGTTTCTTTTCAATACAATAAAATAATGGTCGAATCGAACTCGTGTTTTTGTTAATAAAAAACGGATTATGCTGACCTGATTTGACCTACAAATTACATTGCCATTTCAAACTTGGAGCAGAGCGTCGTACCATTCTTGGCATTTATATTTTAGCTTGCTTTACATCAAGTGGGCGGGTTCGAGTGATCGTAGATTATGAGTCAGATGATACGGGTGTGGGAATAAACAGACGAATAAAATGATACATAACGCTCATCAAGTTAAGTAGAACATTATCCATATAGAAACGCTATCTCGAACATTGCCTCAAAGTTGGAAGAAAGCCAGGCTCGAACTGGAGAGTGCCACGTTCGGTCCATAACTTTTATCGCATTAGACGTATTCTTAAATCCGACGCTATGGGTCGCTCGCATCCAAATGTGGCTTATGCGACCGCCGCTCGACCCGAAACGACCACAAATGACCAGTAGGCAGTAATCGCTATCTTGATGGCAGATAAGCACAAATGAATATGTAACGCGTCCTCCCACGCCCGCCACAATAAAAGCGGGCTCGCATCTGACCCTATGGAAATAAAGCGGGCAATTAATATTGTTTATTCGCGTCCGTTAGTCACTGCGGAGACATTAACGAACGACGTCTGCATGGGCTAATGTGGCGCGCCTCTCGCGCTTGCGAGCCTACGTGAACGGCGAGCGAAAGAATCCAGTTGTGTAATTCCCTATGCTCGTAACGGGACATCCAGTTATGGTAATCATAGCCGAATTTCACGAGCATGCTGTGTAGTTTCGAAAGTAGATTTAAATCGTGCCGACGATCATTCCCGGTCGGAGGAAGTCGCCGCATTCGCGAGTGCGGTCTCGCAGACCAGTCGATACTCGGCCGGCCTGTTTAATGAATTCCGATTAATTACTGCCGTGATTCTCTGCCGGTCGACGTATCGGAACGTTATCGGACCGCTCCGACGAGTTTAGCGGGCACCATTTAAATGACCGATCGGTTCGTCGATTCGCCGCTGGCCGAGCGGATCGAGTTCAACCGGACAGAAGGATTCGCCTCCGAAGCCCTAATCTCACTCGACGCATGAATAATTCCCGCGAGGAGCAGCTATCGATCGCACACGTCGAGGTTTTTATTTATACGGCGCGGGTGGGCGAGGCGCGTATTAGTAAACAGGCGCAGGCGCGGTCACTCACCGACTTGGAGGACGTTCTCCACGCAGCCGGCCTCCAGGAGCTTGAGGCCGCGACAGAAGGCGATGTTGCGGTGGTCGTCGGGCGGCGCGCGCGCCAGGGACGAGTACATACAGATGTCGCGCTCGTCCCGCGGGAAGGACCAGTACACGACGCGCCGCTGCACCGGCTCCGGGATGCGTTCATAGCGCTCCTCGATGCGCTGGAAGGGGATTGCGGCGGCGACGATCTTGGCCGTGATGTCGAGCAGGGTCGGCGGGGCGCGCGACCGGCAGCACACGCGCGGCGCACACGTAGACATGGCGCTCGCTCGGCCGCTCGCCGCGGACTGACTGACGTGCCTTCCGCGACCCTTCCCCCGCGACCCCTCTCCCGCCTCCCACCCCCTGGGCGCCCCGGCGAGGATGTGCGCCCTACATCGACATACTACGATAAATTATTCATTTGGCAGGCATAATGTGCGATATATTATTAAAAGTTGGCATTTTTGTTTTGTTCTACTACGCTGCGATTATATTCGATTTTTGACGAGAGAATGTCACTTATGTTCGATATCCTCGATAATAGTGTTTGGATTTATATTCAACGTATCCGATAAATTTTATAAAAAAGTGGCGCTTGAATTAAATTTTGAACTTCAAAATTATAATGACCTATGCATTAAACTACCTAAAAACATTTATATACAATGTATACTTTTATACAAAATAATAATAATAACAAAATATGTTAAAACTACATAATAGGAAACTGTCGTAAAAAATAATGGCTCAAGAATCAGCATCCTAATCCATTCGGGTCTCGCCTCCTCACATTACACAAACGAAGGGGAAAGGCGGGTGGGGGCTACATTAACAGCTGATGGCTGCGCGGGAGGTGGGGGGAGACACGGGGGGGAGTCGCGACGTCAGGTGTCCGACAGCGCTCAGCTGAGATTCGTTGATAAAGCGCTGCAGCGGCTAGATTGCTACGTACGTACAATGACCTTTATTTGTTTATAATTTTTTTTTATAAAGTACTATTTACAACGTCTATTTTTAGCAGGTAGGTACTGTGTGGTATGGATGCAGGTTCAGTTGTTCATTGTGTGTTCATAAAAGATGTCTGTTATGTAAGTTGCAGGTAAAAGGTAAAATCACGTGTAGTCGTGTACTTATTGGAAAAAAACTCACACATTTTTTTTGAATTACTGTGTTAATATCGGTAAAAATGATATTCAGATAGTTTAGATGAAATAAGTAAACTTGTATAAATAAATTATACTGCTACATTTAATGATAATACTAATACTAAATATTGTGCAAATAAAAATAAACATTTACATTATATTAGATGCATTTCAGAACTATTTAAATTTATCAAATTATCTAATATAATTCTAAGTTAGAAGAGCAAAGTCGTTGATAAATCGTAGTACCTATGTCATAAAGAGGAAATTAAAGGAATAATGAAAGTAAACGTGTTCCGGGCGTGCAGCGCTGCAGCGCTTTATTGCCACTGTATCTATGTCTCGGACGAAATCCCGACAGATATATATATAGCTATTTATACCGTTTGTACATAATAATAATACAAATTACGTGTCAGTCAGCTGATCGGTGTTGTGAACCGGTTTTAGAGTTCCTTACGATAATCACATAAACCGTTCAGGTAAATAGTTTTATTATATATCTATATAAGTATATAATAGATATTTGTATGTGTTTATATGTACTTGTATATTTATATTTTGTGTCAATCTATGTATTGAGCTATTAAGTATTAACCTAATGGGTGTATTAAAAGCAAAAATAATACAAGTGAGGGTAGATTAGGGTTGCCAACCGTCCTGTTTTCCCAGGAGATGTCCTAGTTTTTGTAGTGTCCTGGGACGTCCTGAATAGTTTTTATGCAGCGTCCTGGGTTTTTAAATTTTAAAATTCGCGCGCCTCTTCTCAAATTCTTACGCTACGAGCAGCCTCACGGCTCGCAGGTAAATGCGCAAATACTTTTATTAAAAAATGTGATTATTTTGATTAAATGCGTCCTGTTTTTAAACTGAATTGTCCTGGTTTTTCCAACTTAAAATCCTGGTTTTTTTAATTTGAGGTTGGCAACCCTAGGGTAGATAGACAAAAGTAAGGAAAATAGTCGAGCTTAGAACCAGTTAGCATAACCTATACTACCTATAGACTGCCTGCAACTTCAGGAGTATCACGAGCGCGTTACCGATTCCACCGTCGCTGTATATATTATAGTCGCTGTATACCTATGTGTAGTGCATCCGCATTCAGCATTTTTTTACATTGGAGATTACGAGAGATTACGTGGAGATGGCAAGCGTTGACAGCGACGGTGGAATCGGTAACGCCTAACGCGCTCGTGATACTCCTGAAGTTGCAGGCACTGGCAGTATACCTATAGATAGTATAGGTTATGCTTATGCTAACTGGTTCTAAGCTCGACCATTTTCCTTAATAATCTACGTGTTCTCGCGTAGGAAAATCGAAATGTACATATGAATTAGGTTATTAAATTTTAAAAACACTCGAACATTATTAGGGGATGGAACCTTTACATGTATTTACACCTGAGTCCTTTTTAAGCATTTAAAGGTAAAATCAGAAAGTTAAGTTGTTAAAAGAATATAGAGACCCTTTTTATTTATTTGACTATTACAAATACGACAAGGAAGGGTAGTTATTCATTTAAAAAAGCACTAAATTATAAAATTATTAGGAGAAATTAAGGTAAAATATTAGAAGATGAGTAGGTCAAAAAAAAAATCAAAGTTTTTGTGATTTTCATAACTAAGCCTATTACAAAATTACTTCCCCTTTTCTTTCTATCAAAATCTTCACCGTTCTTTCGTTTTCTGTATGTAAAAAATTTTTCGTTATTGTTTAATTTCCGTCCGACGTTCTTCCAAAGTTATGGCACATTTATGTATCAATTTTCTTCAAAGTTATTTTTATTAATACTGTCAAAAGATTTTTTCTGTTTTTTTTTTCTATTTATTAAATTGTAGGAATCAGATTGGTAACTGTTGTAACTGTGTAACTTAAAAATAATTTTTGACTGTATAATATTCGTATAAGTAATTATGTAAGGATAATAAATAGAAAACTGGTTTATATGAATAATGCCCACAGTTGGGCATGGGCCTCTGTCTCTATGAAGAAAGATGATGAGAGATGAAGCGCCATTGGTGTAAATCCTACAGCACTTTTTTCTGAATACAAATTAATGTTCGTTTGTACTTTTGGTTTATAAGGTCCTTTATTCGTGTTTGTTATCAATAAAGGTATGTATTATAAGTTATAACAATAGTGCTAAGCTGTGTTTGAAGTGAAACTTGTTTAGGCGCATGAGGGGTAAAATTATTACGGATCAAACGCGTCACGGGGTCACGAATTTTAAACGTCCCTATGGACGTGCTATCGCTTTGAACCTCTTTGCTTTGAACACACCGGTTCTCGTCCGAATACCGAAGTTAAGCAACGTCGGGCGCGGTCAGTACTTGGATGGGTGACCGTCTCAGAACACCACGTGACGTTGGCTTTTTGTTTTTTTTTTCAATTCGGTTTTTTTAGTAACTTTTTTTAAATTAGTTTGCCAAAGAAGTTTCACTTGTGACATGTGTACTTTGTACACACGCAATTTTTATTTAAGTACTTATAACAGTTTGTGTACCTAATCGTTTCAAGAATGCTTATAAATCCATGAATACATTGTACAAGTAAATAATATTAATATGTAATTGATTTTTGCAAATTAGCATCGAATGCATTTTATGTAGGTACTTTATTTTTAGCCGAATATTACTATTACGACCGTGCCCTTATTAACATAGCAATTGCAAGAATTAAACTCGAAATACATTTACATAGGAATGTGGTCAAAATCTGCGCTTATAGTGGTAGCAATTTTAATTTGTATAATACTGATAAAAAAGTTCGTGAGTCACTTATGTATTTGTTTGTAATTGGGTCAACTCAAAAAACTGTAGATATAGGTATTTGTTTGTTTGTTAAATTGACATACTTAGCTTATTTAACAAAACATTAAATCAAAATAGCTTTATTCAAATAGGATTCAAAAACGCCTTCGAATAGTCATCTTACAAACTAAAATTTTAGTTATTGTTATGGTGTTTGAATTAATTTGTCGTAGCCTTTTTAACTTTACAAAAAAATATTTATTTCAATTCAAATATAAAAATCCCATGAAAATATTTCCCATCGCTGTCCATAACTTTTTGGCATCTTTCAGGCGAAATACGAATACCGCACCGGAAAAATTCTCATCTTTAGATGAAATCCACGAAAAGACCCATTTTTGGTAATCTTCATAGGAAGAATATTTCTGCTCAGCCAGGCCATGGGCCATTGATCGGAACAGGTGGTAATCCGATGGATGAATGTCTGGAGTCAAGCGGGTGCGGTAGAATATTCCATTTCAGCATTTCCAAATACCTACGTTTTTACCGGTTTAGCGACATGCGGACGATCATTGTCGTGCAGCAAAATGCAACACTGCATTTTGCATTGCATGCAAAAGCAAACTTTGTCATGTCTCTCACTATATTTCGGCCGTTTTTTTTAATGCGTGGCTCAAACGCATCAGTTGCAGTTGTTAGAGATTCCCAGTTATGGTTTCATTCGGTTTCAGCAGTTTGTAATATATCACACCCTTCTGATCATACCAAATACAGAGCAGGAATTTAAATCCATGAATGTTCTGTTTTACCACTGGTGTTGATGGTTCGCCAGGCTTAACTCATGACTTTCTGCGCTTGGGATTGTCGTAATGAATATTTTTCATCACCAGTGACGTTTCGGTGTAAAAATCCCTTTCGTTTCTGTCGTTTAAGTAGCAATTCACAGATTAAAGAACGCCTCTCCATGTCCCTCGGTTTTAATTAATATGGGATCCAATAACCTTTCTTATGGGTCATTCCCAAAGTTTTGAGGCGTTTACTTACCGTTTACCTATAAATCAACTGCCAATGACGTAGCCAATTCCTGCAGCGTTTGACATGAGTCTTCATTGAGCAATTCCTCAAATTCTTCATCTTCAAACTTCTTCGGCTGCCCAGTTTTTTATCTTACAGATCGAAATCACCACTTTTGAAACGTGCAAACCACTTTCTACATGTTTGCTCAGCTAGAGCATGCTCGCCATAAACATCCACTAAAATTCGATTACTTTTGGCAGCAGTTTTATTCATATTAAAATAATGAAGACCACAGCTAAATAATAGGTACTGTTTTCAAGCAGTATTGTGTTCCTGTTGGTGAGTAAGGTGACCAGAGCTCCTGGGGGGATTGGGGATAGGGTCGGCAACGCACTTGCGATGCTTCTGGTGTTGCAGGCGTTTATAGGCTACGGTCTTACCATCAGGTGAGCCGTACGCTTGTTTGCCAACCTAGTTACATAAAAAAAAATTTAAGGAAAACTCCCCGCAAAAACACTTTATTCGGCACAGAGTTTGACATCTTTAATTAATTACGGAGTGTTGTTGTTTATGTTAAAAAAATAATAATGATAGCTAATGACACCCCTAATGAAAGCTGTTTCACATAAAGTAGATAACTTTAGGTACCAGCGGAATCCTGTACTATTTGCGCTATCTTTTTTAAACGCTACGAATTAATTCGAACACCTCTGTAAAAGTGATTCAGCAGAGAAGAACCAACAAAAAACTCCGCAGTTACAATAAAATAAAATAAAAAACTGTGTTTTAATACAAAAATTATTATATCTTGGATGAAATATCAGTAAAAATAAATAAAGGAAAATCCGTTTTATTCTGCCTTTGGAGTTGACACGGCTGGATTTGGATTTACAGCCCCGGGGCTATCTTAAGGGAGGGGCTATCTTAAGGGAGGGTCTTCCACAATTGAGCAGATAATTAGGCCATAAAATTTGGGATCCAAGATTTAATCCAATAATTGAAGGCTGAAATAAATATGTATATCTTATCGATCACGCTGCCGCTGCTTCTCTCCGAGGCGCGGTGGGTAGATCTATACAAGGGCATACACACAGAGCGGTAATCGAACCAGGAATCTACCTTATTGCATAGATCATGTGTTTTTCCCTTCTTCTTTCTTCAATTTGTGGTTTTTCTGGACTCGCGACAAAAATTCTAATTATACTTATTCAACACAAGTCACAAAAAGCTCTATATAAATTATCGCACAATCATAGAGTATTTTTTTATTGTACTGTAGACTGTAGGCTTTAATTTATCATAGGCGTATATTTAATACTTATAATTATATATTACTAATGCAAGATCAATCGAAGTGATAACGATTCTAACAATTGTTATTTCCTCGATATTCCGATTACCATGAATCAGATTCAAATCGGTCAGTTCGCCGAATTAATGGTGTTCCTGTGATTGTGTTATGATTCATTCGTAGTAGAAAAGGGTGGGGTGGGTGGATTTTTTCACCTGAACATGGCGTTACGTCTAGACAAGAGTTTATTCTTCATAAACTAAAATGTCGTAGTAATAGGAAGATAATATAAGTGAGGTATTTTGGAATTGATCGAAATAAAAGTTAATTTTTTAAAAATAGGTCAAATTAATTTAAAAAATTAAATAAATAACATCATAAATATGCTCTTGTTTTTAATGTGTACGAGATTCTTCTAAAATATTTTGTTAGTATGAGAATCTAATTTAAAAATATGAAACTAAGGGAAAATATTATATTAGAAAATAATATATTCTATATTATGTAACATGAAGGTATGTTAAAGAAAAACACAATTATTTGTAACTAAAATATACATCGAACTTTTTAGACAAACTGTCATGCGTAAAAAAGAATAAATAAAATCAGTTCGAAATTTAAATAACGTAACTTTCTAAGTTAACACTTAACAGTGAATATCTAATTCCGGAGTAGATGTCCTTCAGTTATTCATTCGCTAGTCTGGGATAATGTTGACCCAGACGACGTTATTTAAGACTAGATTCCTATTTACCTATTTCTGTTCCCTCGGCTTTAGACTTGCATAATAAATTCTACAAAGTGATATATTTTTAAATATACTTAATCTGTTAAATAAATAGGTATGGGGTCGTTCAAGTATTACGTAACGCAAATTTTGAAGATTTTTGACCCCCCCTCCCCCCATGTAACGCGCCGTAACGTTTTCCGGTACTCCCCCCCCCCAGCCCAAAAACGTTACGTAACACCCCAACTGACCATTTTTACCCAAATGTCACAACTTTGTTGCGAAAACTACCGAAAAGTCGCTTAAAAAAATCGAGTTTGCGGTAAGTATAAATATACACGAGTACCTATATACAAAAAGGGATATAAAGGGTTACCAATTTGGGAGATTTTAGTACACTAGTTTTTTTTATTTAAATAAAAAACAACGTTACGTAACGCGATGTTCGAGACCCCCCCTCCCCTCCTGTAACGCTTCGTAACGTTTTACAAGACCCCCCCTCCCCCCTAATTGCGTTACGTAATTATTGAACGGCCCCTATAGTGTTTTTTTTTCTTAAAGGTAAAAGGAAGTCTCCTTTTAAAGCTGTTTAAAACATGGTTTTTAAAATTGAAACAAAATTATTTTTAATACACAATAAAGTAACAATCTAAAATATGCGTTGAATTTAATTAAAGTTTATTGTATAGATACAGCACTGAGCACAGTCATAGTAATAAAGATAAAATTTAAAGCGGGACTTACTATAATGGCGAATATTTCGCTCCCATTAAAATCTCTCTGCGCCATTTTTCCAATCGCAAACCGCCAATCGATATCGTGTTCCGAATTTAAACTGTATGTCCCCGCCATTTTTGTCGGATCTAATGAACTATTAAACTGCAATTTGCCTGCGCGGCGGCAGCTAGATGGCGTTGTGCGCACGTATTGATCGCAGAGTGGGGGCCAACTTCTCAAGTTCTGCCAAGTCACGGAACGTATTGCCTGCTATTGTGGCAAAAAATGACGGGGGTCGAAGTGGGCTGCGGGCCCGGCTTTTGAGTTGGTCTCCCGTCCAACTTTTAGTGCTGCATCAACGATTACTGCGTGTATTAAATTTTTATTTAGGCTCCGCGATCGTATCGTCTGATTAAACGGGAGATCGATAAAAGTATGCGAAGTAATGATTATTTCATTATACCAGTAACTTTTTAGAACTACACTGATTCCACTTTGAATAACAATTTACATTTTAGCATAATCAAATGACCCATTCATACTAATTACATCTTCCCAGTAAAGTAAATAAGACTTAATTTGTTATTTATTTTTGTAGTGTCGTAATTTATTATGATACATTTTGTTTGCTTTTTTTTAAACGATATATTTTTCTATAGGTTTCTTATGTAATATAATAATAATTTAATAAGCTATTAATAAAAGCATTAATGGCTTAATTAGTTATTTTAATTTTATTGACAACTAGCGCCATCTTGTGACCACCTTATAAATAGGGTTAAATTGTAGAGCACGTAAATGCCATAATTACATATGACATAGTTTTTAATTCACCATTATTTTTATCTATAGCAAATTTCACGACGATCACGATTCAGCCTGTAATATCCCACTGTTGGGCATAGGCCTCTTCTCCATGTAGGAGAAGGATCGGAGCTTAATCCACCACGCTGCTCCAATGCGGGTTGGCGGATATATTCCCTACTATGAGTACCTATAACGATCGCTATCAGGTGTATATTATAACAACCGGGACCGACGGCTTAACGTGCTCTCCGAGGCACGGTGGGGAGATCCACAAGGACTGCACAGACACCCAGACCACGGCAAACATCTGTATGGCCGATACAAATGTTGTCGTGTGCGGGAATCGAACCCGCAACCGCCCGCGCAACAGCCTATCGCAATCCAGTGCTGTAACCGCTGCGCCAACGCGGCGTCGAATAGCAAATTTGTGAAATAGTTAATTTGTAAATTTTATATTAAAATTAGTTATCGTACAGTTAAATTGAATGAGATTTTTTAAGAATATAAAATTGTAACCACTTTCTGAAGTGATTTTGGAAATAAAAGTTTTTAGTCTTTACTTAAAGGCTACGTACTATTGCTTAACAGTATGTATTACTAACTATACTAATTTGCTTAGTTATATTGATTAAAATGATATGAAAGGTACCATTGAGTTACGGGTTTTATTATATTTACTTTTTATATAGGTACTGGAAATGTAGATAAAAACATGTACAAAGACTATTAAAAAAAAGGCACTGTCTCGGTATAAATGTTGTGTTTGATGGTTTTATCAAAATGTAATTGTCTCGAGGATCAGACTCAGAGCCCTCATTATCAAAATCGTGTTTTATTAATTCTATTTTGAAAAGGTCAGAATACTTCTTTTACTTTGACGTAGAGCGCACGAGAAAAATGGAATCTATATACTAATATATAAAGCTGAAGAGTTATTTGTTTGGTTGTTTGTTTGTTTGTTTGTTTGAACGTGGTAATCTCTGGAACTACTGGGCCGATTTGAAAAATTCTTTCAGTGTTAGATAGCCCATTTATTGAGGAAGGCTATAGGCTATGTGTCATCTCGCTAAGACCAATAGGAGCGGAGTCCACGCCGACGAAGTCGCGCGCGGAAGCTAGTTATGAGATAAAACTCAACGCTAAATTTTAAAAATGATATTTTATTTCAAACCTTAAGTTAGTATTATTTCTACGTCATAACATTAATGGTTTATCTGCCATTAAGATGGTTTATAGTTTTAGTTTCTGTACTTGCCCAAGTAGTCGACATTATTACTGCACTGATCGTATACAGTAGCAGACTACTAGGCTGTAAATCATTTTATAGCCTAGCATTTACTTCAAATTGGTAAAGTATGAAGTTGGTGCGTTCAAGCAAACAAACTGTATAGGATTACTTCATATAGATAAATTCGGTTGCTACATACATTTGGCTATAATCACCTAAAAGCTTTACTCTTAATAGGTGCGAGAGGAATCTATTGAAAGGGCGGCTGGGGGTAGGTAGTAATGGGCTATTCGGCAGCTGAAGCAAATTCGTGTAATTAAAAGTATCATCAGACATTCGCTAGATGTCGCAACTTGTAGTTTTACAACTTTATAATTAACTAGCGACCCGCCCCGGCTTCGCACGGGTGCAATGATGATACTAAATACTATCAACAATAAAAGATACGTTAGAAACCTCTAGTCTAAAATTATCAGTGTTTTTCTACCATGTTATGCATGTATTATACATAGGTATAAACTTTCTTCTTGAATTACTCTATCTATTAAAAAAACCGCATCAAAATTCGTTGCGTAGTTTTAGAGATCTAAACAATTAAACATACAGACAGCGGGAAGTGACTTAATTTTATACTATGTATAAAGATAAAGATGTACTGGTGGTCGAGCGATGCGTCATGCGGGGAAGAGGGAATGGACTCGCCGCGCAGTAGGCATAGCATAGTAGGCGCTTTAGGAACTTTAAATGTTTCGCTGCTAATTGCTTCTAACGACGATATCTCAAAAACTATTCATCTGATTGATATAGTGTGAAGGGCAATTTTAATCTGCATTAAATGTCTAAGCTAACTAACATATCTATATGGATAAGGATTAATACTGAACTAAAGAAAATAGCTATGAAAATAACGTAATGTTTTTAATTAAAAATTTGAACATAAACGTGGTTATTGTAAGTCAACCGTAAGAGATAGAGATATGCTCTCGCGGACTTTTTTGTAGAATTTTTATAGATTTTGAATTCGCTAGTACATTACTAAACTGTATCTTTGCTAGTTTACGCGGCGTTTGCGTGGAAAGCTCCCAGTTGGCGCGATTTTTTACGACTTCTTCAACATTTATCGCCGTAATTCTGCTAATTTACATAAAAGTATACTAAATTATATACACAAACCTTTCTCAAGAATCACTCTAGCTATTAAAAAAAACCGCATCAAAATCCGTTGCGTAGTTTTAAAGATCTAAGCATACATAGGGACATAGGGACAGAAATAGCGACTTTGTTTTATACTATGTAGTGATTTTTATTTTGAATGTATTAAAAAGCAGTGAAACCTTTATTTTGAAATGTATACTTATTTACATTGTCTGTTAACTACTATTGCAATATTTCTTATATATCTATAATAATTATATAAAGAGTAAATATAATACAAATGATATGATTTAAGAATATTAAGAGTAAATAATTGCTTTTCTTTGTAATTGATTGATAACTTCTAAAAGAAATAAATCTATTTAAAAATCTCTTTCAGTAGAAAAGAGTTTTATGAAATACAGAAGGAACATAGGCTTTAAAACATCAAGTTATGGCCCATAGTAGCGTAACTATGGCTGGTCGAATTAATGTCATTTTTGTTGAAATTTAAACGGACATTATAAGTAGTAAATTATTGGACTTAATACAAATTGAAAGAAAGAATAAATTATCTATACATATAATAAAATGGTAGAAAAGTCAAAACTGTACATTGAATATTTTTTTAAAAGAATACTTGGGGTGTGATCTACAATCGATACCGAAGCCAAAAATATAGTTTTTAGAATTTTTGTCTGTTTGTCTGTTTGTCTGTTTGTCTGTATGTATGTCCGGGATAAACTCAAAAAGTACTGAATGGATTTACTTCAAATTTGGCACGAATATTGTTAAGAAGTCGGGTCAGAACATAGGCTATATATTATCACGTTATCACCTACGGGGAACGAGCAGTGAACCTTATTTCTTCAAATGTATGTCCGGGATAAACTCAAAAAGTACTGCATGGATTTACTTCAAATTTGGCACGAATATTATTAAAAAGTCGGGTCAGAACATAGGCTACATATTATCACGCTATCACCTACGGGGAACGAGCAGTGAACGCACGCAGACGACGTCGCGGGCAGCAGCTAGTAAACAATAAATATTTGTGAATAATTTATTATGAAATGTGTTACATATTATGTTACAATGCATTAAGTATTTATAAAATCAAGGCCCAGGTAGTTCGTTGTATCTGACGGGATATGTTAGTTGGTTTCCTCGGTCCCATGAATACAATTCCTAAAAATAAAAATTACAAGTCAAAATAATATCAGTTAAAGTGTACTTAAAATTATAAATCAAATTCAGCTTCGTTACAAAAAAGTGCTATTTTAGGCATATTATAATTTAAGCCTATCTATTATTAATAGAACAAAAAAAATATTTTTCTTCTATAAACTTTCTGCAATAATTCATAGATGGCGCTATGAGCAGAAAGTTGTATTGTACCAAGTAGCGACATCTTTTATGTTTTTAACGCAATATTATGAAACAATTCGCAATAGCGTACAGAGAGGGTAGTAGGTAGGGATCCCCAGTACATTTTTTTCACCTGATTAGTATCAAGTTAATTTTCCGGGAGTAGCTTCATTTTGATGAGACGAACAAAAAATTCCTCTACGAAAACTCGATTGTGGTAGCTAACAGAGATAGCAGGAGATAGAGCAGCAGTGAGCGTAGGACCGGGATAACGTACCACGCAATTTGTAGGACAATATTACTATTAAATTATATAGATAATAACTCACTAAAAGAAAAAAAAAAATCAATTTTTGATGACCTCGTAAGGTCATCAAAAATTATCCTACGCCCTACGCTCCTTTGCTCACTGCTGCTCTATCATCTGCTATCTCTGTTAGCTACCACAATCGAGAGTTTTTATAGAGAAAATTTTTGTTCGCCTCATCAAAATGAAGCTACTCCCGGAAAATTAGCTTGATACTAATCAGGTGAAAAAAATGTACTAGGGATCCCTACTTATAGTACCTATTCGTTATGAAAGCAGATTAATTAAATAATTTGGTAATTAATATTTTTTAACCGACTTCCAAAAAAGGAGGAGGTTCTCAATTCGGTTGTATTTTTTTTATTTTACGTATGTTACCTCAGAACTTTTTATGAGGTGGACCGATTTCGATTAAAAAAAAAAAAAAAAATTAATCGAAAGGTAGAGTGCGGTGTAATTTGGTCCCATTTAAATTTATTTGAGATCTAACAAGTACTTTTCGATTTATATCTAATAATGCGTTTTTACTTGACTATATTTTCGTCTACCTAGGTTGTATTACTTGTCGATGTAATTGAAGTCGGTTTTTTTTTGATTTGCCAGCAAACACAATTATTTGTACTTTTGTACTATTGTTTAGTAGGAATTAACCTTATGCGTGTGATCATATCCAAGCTGTGTCGTCTTTCTAAAGGGGTTGGTGAACTGCAGCGACACTTCTACTGGCTTGCTCAAGTACAAATCTATGGCCACAGTCACTTTGCTCTCCCGTTCTGTGGCTGAGTCTAACGCGTAGAGCACGCCACATACTATGAACATTTCCCCTACCTGAAAATTGAATTAATTTAATAGTTGTCCAAGGGTGTCAATTACATGAGATATGTTCTCAAGCATTACCCATACAACCTTCATTTATAACCTTATTATTTAGATCCTTAAAATAGTAAAAGTTAGAAGAAAATGGGGGGTCCATAGAAGAAGCAATTTTTTTACTTAAAACAGTCAGTGATAAATCAGGAAAGCTAAACGCATATCTCTTTCAAGTGGCGAAAGTAAATTGTACGAAGAGTTGGCAATAAACCATCAATAATGAAATATAAAGAGACTATTCCGCGTTTTCACATGCTTTAGTTTGAATAAAAAATAGCTTATATAAATTTCTTTACAATATTAGGGACATATAAGTATAATTTATGAGTCCTACTGCGTTACTTTTTAATTCATTACAACATTAGATCAGATCCAATTTAATAAAATATATTCAAAGTGTACATACTTGTCTGTGGTTCAGCGATATATTCCAAATATAATCTATATTTAAGTCGTCCTTGTTCGGATCGAAACTTAGCTGTAAGAAATAATTAATAGACAGGTATAGTTATAATAATTATTAAATAGTTAAAAATTCTTTGAATTCATACTTTTCATTTATCACCTACATACGTTTTTTAAAAATATGCCCAAAAGACTTTTTGAACGTATCTATAAATATTTGACAGTCAAGTGACTTTTTTTTACAAAAGACATCAAATATTTCACAGCTAGGCAACTTTTTGTATTGGAAAATTTAATTGTCGTTTTTAGTATTTTCTGTTACTTAATATACAATATGTCTCACCGTTTAAAACTTCCACTAATATTTCAAGATCAAAATTAGTCAAATCGGTCCAGCCATTCTGTAGTTTTCAAACTAACAAATTGTCACTTGGTTGTCAAAATGTCAAATATTTATTGGTGCGTTCAGATAGTGTTTTGTCGAAGTTCAACGGGTCATCTAGTCAGTATACGTAGATAGAGTTGTAGAGTCAAAGTTCTTACCTTTGCAACGGCTGTGTTATTCGAACCTTCTATGGAATATATCGCCCACAGACCGTTATCATCAGCACTGAAGTCGACCTAATGAATTAAGAATAGCTTATTAACATTTAGAACTAAACAAGAATAGAAACTTACTAAGACTAAAATAAACGGTTCTTTGTTTCTATTATACTCGTGATAATTTAATGCCTGTGATTTAGGTAACTGCCAACTGATATATTATATCAGTTAAATTTTCTAATCTTTGGCGCATTTAATTAATACGTTAAAATTAGACCTTTTAAAAAAACCTTTTCAGGAAACTTTTAATAAGTAAGCACTAAGCAACTTCAGTATACCAATTCACTAGTACCGGGTACCGGTATCAAATATGTTGACTCTTGCTCTTATTCTTCTGCTAGTACAAGCAGAAGAATAAGATCACTTGATCTTATTCTTATATTAAGAATGTTATGATCATTTTTCCATTACAAATAGTTGTAACCTGATTATGTTGAGAGCTATAGAGTCTTCCATCAGCGTGGGGCAAGTGGACTGATTTTATCCTGCTCAGTGTTAAGTCGTATCGTATTATGTCCCCTGGGTTTCCGGACTCATTCGCCTGGTAGAAGAAAGAACCGCTGTATACGATGTGGCCATTGCCCTGAAATCATGAGGATGAAAAATACAAAACACTCGTTATACAAGATCCGTTATAAACAAGCTGAAAATAAAAGCATAAAAACTGAGTAGATTTGTAGCTAGCAACTACTCGGAACTTTTAAAATATTTACACACAAGTTACACAAAGTTTTTCTCTAAAATAAATTCTTTTTAAATTATCAATTATTATCTAAAAGTAAAAAATCTCAGTCAATATCGTCCAAGCCATTATAGATATTGGGTAGAACAAAAAAAAAGATGGACATACGAATGTAAGAAAGAATTGTTTTGTTTTAGTATACGTTAGTACAAGAAAACGTTCGTATGTATTTATTTCAAATGTCCCGAATCTTTTATCTAACTTTAAAAAGTCACTTAATTATTAGACATCTCACAAAGAATGGCTTTTGCAGCTTGTGGAACTCGTCAACGTGATCAGCTTTAAAAGTAGCCTTGCTCCTGTACTCCCGCAACCTCTCGATGTCATTCTCCTGAGTTGCCCATAGTTTTTCTTTCTGAAAGTCAACATTTTGTTCAAATATAACTAGTTACAACTATCAACCATGAAACAAAAACTACAGAGGCGTTTAGATCAAGCAATCAGGTTATTACCTACAACTAACTGACGATTTTATAAATCGCATAAAATCCCATAACAGTGGCGTCATATTTTTAAATGAATCGCTTCAGCTTGAAATATCCCACTGCTGGGTATAAGTCGCTTAACCGATGTAGGAGAAGGATCAGACCTTAATCCACCACGCTGTTAGAATGCGGGTTGGCGAATATATTCCCTACTATGAGTAACGATCGCTATCAGGTGTACATGATAACAACCGGGACCGACGGCTTAACGTGCTGTCCAAGGCACGGTGGGGAGACCCACAAGGACTGCACAAACACCCAGACCACGGCAAACATCTGTATGGCTCTATGTAATACAAATGTGGTGCCAACGCGTCGACAAAAATTAATAGTATATTAGTTAACTTGTCACCTGACTCTCGGAAGCATTGGAGTCCCTTAACCAAGCACCGAACAACTCATCTATATAGCGATGGTAGACAGGTTTACCGATGGCATATAACTGACAATCTGTAATAAGAATTAAGAAACAATATTTTACAATACTATACATACATTTAAATCTATTACAATATTTTTTACCGTACATCATAAGTTAATACAGAATTTTTATTAGTTATTTCCAAAATAAACGCCATAGACGCACGATTAGGTGGTTTTATAGGTAAGTAGCAGCATCTTTCAAACAGCTTCTTCTATATAATATAAGGTAGTAACTAGTAAGAGCTCACGCGGAAGGGTTGTTTGTGTTAACAGCCAGTGTAATAACTAGCAAAGCGTGGTAATAGCTACTTCTGGTATTCTAAACGTCCATAGACTACGGTAAACGTTTACCACTCATTTTGTGTCCAGGTGGACAGGAAGAGCAGGAAATGGCATGAAAGGTGGCATTTTTGTCACATATACATAAGCTTAAGCAAAAAAGATAAAAAAAGATATAAAGTAAGTAAAGTTTAATTTTTGAAGTAAAACTTCTTTACGCACGCTTGACTTGGGGAGTAAGCTGGTGAATGCGTGACGAGAGCGTTACGAAAAGTGTGACAGGACGAGACGAACGCAAGTTTAGAGGAAGATATAAGTTAGTGAACATAGAAAGAGCGAGAGATACGTTTCGTAACTCTAAGTAGGGTAGGTTTATATCAAGATATACTAGACTCACTAGTGTTTCTCCTCGGCTTATACCCAGCAGTTGAGTTCATAGAAGATATCAAGAGCAGAGCGCGGTCACATCTCGGGCACGACGGGCAGTGCTGTACCTGGCATAACTCTTCGTATGATGTGAGCGTCGGCGGACGGAAGCCGAACTCCATTGGCTGCTGGATCTGGGTGTGCTGGTTTGGACCTGGGTCTGGGGATAAATAGATAAGAAATACATCAAAGTGGTTTCTATGGTGATATCTTCGGTTTCTCTTGAAGGTGGTAAAAGAAAATGTTTTATAAGGGGAACACTTATTGTGTTACTTAACCTGATTGATGTAATGAGCTCTGCAAATTAGCATTTAATTGGAAAGGAAATATAACTTTCTAATTTCTTTTAAGATACTAAAGTTTTAGCAAAAAAAAAAAAAATAATAAAGTGCGTTTAGTATTTACTTTACCTTCCCAACAAAATCGATCACACGATCTATGTTTGAAGTTTATATATAGAACTAAATCGACTTTTAAAACTATTTACGCGTTAGAAGATCTATTATTAAACACGGTTATAGCCGATAAAGCCTTACAAATCAGACAACTGAAACATAAACATACACATCAAACGAATATGTCCCTTGACAGTCTGATTATTAAGATCGTTTTTGGCGACACAGCTGTACTGCCTCAAGTCGTGGTCTCTGATGTTCGGTATCTCGAGTCTCATGATCCATCTCCAAGGGTCACCAGTTGTGGACACCTCCGTCTTGTATCGTGAACCTTCGATGGTAACTCCATCGATCTCCCAAGCCAAGACTGGTTCAGGCCAAGCTTGTATCTAGGACAATAATGAAAGTATACCTACATTAAAAATATATAATAAAAAAGGATTAATTGGTGTACCACAAAAGTTTGTACGTTAATCAATTGGCAATGATAAAAGTTACTTTCCAATAAATTATGTAAAAATAAATTAAGTTTTTCGTACCTCACATTCAATTTTAACCGTTTTGTTAAAGACGTAAACAATATTATTTGGTACTCGTATGTAGGGACTGACTGAAAACAAAATAACAAAAATTAACTAAATATTATAACACTTAATTTAAAATTTTAACGTTATCAATATATATCTTCTATCTATACTAATAAACGGAGAGCCGGTTTTTGTGTTCGGTTATACTGCGAAAACTACTGAAACTATCGGAATAATACTTACCTGCATATATGCAGCGTATTTTGGAGAAAGTTTTAGTACCTATATGATGTTGTTGGGTTACTTATCGTGTAAAAAATATGGAATACTTCATATAAGAATGGCTTTGTTTCTGGAATATTAAAAATTTGAATTCCACAATTTATTTTACATTTTAAAACTTAAGCCTGCTAATGAGGTTCAAAGTTAAAATAATAAATAATAGCTCAAAAGTCAGCTACAGAGGATAGTTATTCCCAATACTTACAATGCACTTCCACATCGGTAGTCTGGTTGGCCGGCGGCTGCATACCGTTGTTGGCGAGACAGACGTACTTGCCGGTGTGCCACCGAGACACGTTCGGGATATTGAGTACGTGCCCGCTCACTGACGCGTCACGCCACGAACCCTGAGATAAAAAAAGTGTGTGTGTCAGCTCCGACGCACGACTGGAGTTTACTCCTTCAAATCGACTGTCTAAATAGGCACAAAAAGGCTTACTAGTCTAAGAAACTGCGATAGGGCACAGCAGGTCCTGCTCAAAAAATAGAGCAGCCCGACTGGGGTAGTACCTCGACCTTACAGAAGATCACAGCTAAATAATACTGTTTTCAAGCAGTGTTGTGTTCCTGTTGGCGAGTAAGGTGACCAGAGCTCCTGGGGGGGATTGGGGATAGGGTCGGCAACGCACTTGCGACGCTTCTGGTGTTGCAGGCGTCTATAGGCTACGGTAGTCACTTACCATCAGGTGAGCCGTACGCTTGTTTGTCGACTTAGTAACATAAAAAAAAGAAAAAGATTAATACCATATCAAATGGTAAATAAACCAATCAAATAACGCCATCTAACCCTATTGGGTTCCGATAGATGGCACATAAAAAAGTAACGAAGTCATTCGCTCAGTGGATTTGACTCCATATATTTTTTTCATACCGGGGGGCTTACATGAAAATCAATTTTTAAGGAGTTAACTCAAAAACAAAATGTCTAAGTTGTAGGGTGCTTAATCGATAGCTTGAGATATACTCGTATATATCAATATAGACGATTAGTTTGAGATAAATTCATGACTATTTATTTATATTCATTTTTCATTCTTATATGTAGTATATCAGCAGTATATTCATCTTACACTACTATCAAATATTACAAATACATAATAATGAGGTCTAATTATAAAACCTCCTTAGTTTCATAGAGATACCTAGTTTTTTTAGTGCATTCAAAATGGTTATGTCGCTTTTAATGTAACAAAAAATGTAATAATATCTAAATATTAAAAACCTGTATTATAGGAGTTCCCTCAGCTCGTCGCCACTCAATCGTAGGTTCAGGAAAACCTTTCGGGTTGCAGTCCATTCGCATTATGTCCCCTTCCCGTACTATGAGTCTTGGGTTATCCACTGAAAATATGTAGATAGGTACACGTTAGAAAAGTGAAGTCATCTCAGAAAAGTCCTTGGTTTATTAATTATTTTAAATTGAGCGTAAAATGTATCTTTACAAAGAATATGAGCATATAACTTGATCTACTTGCAACATAGTAGACTACGAATTTGCATTTTTTGCATCTCAGAGTCAGTTAAGAATCAAGTAACCATTTGCCTAGTTGACCTTTAGTTACACTAATTCCTGTCACTAACCATACTCTTTAGCCGATTAGGAGATAAATGTATAAATAAAACTGAGGACTATATTTAACAAATAGACTTACTTGCAAATGTCGGTGGTATAAACATTTGATTTTCTTTAGTATAATTATAGATAGATAAGCCAGGTCTTCCAGGAGCTCCGTCATGCCCGTCATTGCCCCGGAGTCCTTTTGGACCCATTGGACCACGGTCACCTTTTGGACCTCTTATGCCTGGCGGACCTTGTGCCCCCGGTTTTCCTGTAAATTAGCAAGAATTGTTTAACTAAATATTTTTCTGCACGGCTTGGAAAACGAAAGAATTCTTTCACTAATGTTATGCCTGGCTTGGACAACGAAATAAGTAAGTAGTCTTAAAAATTATGACTACTGTGATGACGTTGCAGATATTATTAATAATTAGTTTATTAAAAATAACTAAACTAAAAAATCAATTATATATCTACTAATAGCGCTTATTTATTTAGTCAAAACCTATAAATATGGTATGGTACAAAGAAATAATAATATACCAATGTCCCACTGACGGTCGAAGATAGTGATATAAATTGGGAGTCAGCCCCAACAACATAGAGATGACTTTATTATTACAGTACGAACCATATTATATTTCAAATATGACCAGGATCAGATACGCGTATCAAACATTGAATGTAAGGATGGGTTTCGTAATCCTAAGGGTTTGACGACTATACGAATTGACCAGCCATATTCGTAAGACCTTACCATCTTTGCCATCTTTTCCATTTTTCCCTGGGCTACCATCTTTTCCTGGAATACCATCCCGACCGTCTCTCCCTGGTGCTCCATCAGCACCATTTCTGCCTGATAAGCCATCTAAGCCAGGTTCTCCAGGTACACCGTCTCTGCCATCTAAACCTGGGTTTCCAGGAAAGCCCCGTTCTCCTGTTAAACATTTTCAAATACTTATAAATATTTTTCACTACATATTATAAAACAAAGTCGCTTCCTGCTGTCTGTCTGTATGTATGCTTAAATTTTTAAAACTGCGGAACGGATTTTGATGCCGTTTTCTTTAGTAGATAGAGTAATTCAAGAGGAAGGTTTTTATGTATAATACATGCATATTATAGTAGACGAACACTGGTAATTTTAGAAGTTTGTAACGTATCTTTTATTGTAGATAGTACTTAGTTTCAGCATTACAACCGTGCGAAGCCGGGGCGGGTCGCTAGTTTTCTATAATTTAATTATTTGATGACGCATTGGTGCTGTGGTCATAGCATCAGGCATGAACAGTCGTGGCTTCGATGACATAATTAACATTTCCTTAGGCCTAGCAGTTGTTTTTCATGGTTTTAATGATGTTTTGAGATGTGGATGTTAGTGGTGTTTTTTTTTATTAATAAAAAAGTGCATGCGTACTAAAACTTCTTATAAATTTCTTTATGTACAAAGATATTTGAAATCTGTTTCTTTTTGTCTTTCAAAAATTAATTTTCATTATTGGAGTATAAAACTTACCTTTTGGACCAGGTGGTCCAAGAGGACCTCTCAACCCTGGATTCCCTGGCGTGCCAGGAGAACCTGGGTCTCCTCTTTCGCCTTTTGGTCCAGGAGCTCCAACCGGTCCTTCAGGACCTTGCACACCAGGCGGACAGTAATCTTGAGTAGCTTTGCAGAACCCTTGAACTACTTTATACTAAAAGAGATAAAAACTATTTATTATAATTTCTATATTTTTAAACGCAACTGACTAGTAGATTTTATTTTAATCATTCAAAGTACATATTTTATAGTTTGTGTTTAATGGAGTACGACAATATTTTTACATCACGCAATTGATATTGCTTATCCATGAGCTTTAAAGTAGTTTGCTGACTATATTATCTTCTTCTTCATTCGACTCATCACGAAATCGGACGGATTTTTTCATTGGGCTGGATAAAATGGGTTTAAAGGCTTGTTTGTAATATACCTAACGTTAAGATGTTAAATTTTTTAAAAGATTGATTATTTTGCTACATTAACTTTTTTTTGTTAGTCTTTTTTTATGTATTTATTATTTTTTGATTTGCGTTAAGATTGTATTATCACCTTATGGCGAAATAAATATTTTCATTTCATTTAACTGTTGCAATTAATATAATGATGTTACACACTATTTGGCTCCTCTTTCTCTTTTTCGGCCGCAGGCAACTGCTAGTTATATACATTAAATATGTTTTTAATAATTGTGTTTGCTCGCAAACGAAAAAAAACCGACTTCAATTACATCGACAAGTAATACAACGTATAGCTACGCTAGCGCCTAGCGGATAATACAGCGCACTACGTTGCATCCTTGGATTGATTCTAAACTGAAGTAGTTTTAACATAGTCCCATAGATGGCGTTGCGTAGCGAGGCGCTCGTAAATACGTATCATCAATGATTACTCAATTACTCAAAAAGTACTAATTATATCTCGATCAAATTTAAATAAAACCACATGATAAGTATTAGCTTTTGATTTATAAAAGAAATATCAAACTCGGTGCACTCAGTAAAAAGTTATGAGATATAATACAAAAAACAGTCAAGTAAATACGCGTTATCAAAGATTACTTATAAAAGAAGACATAAGATCTCGATCAAATTTAAATAAGATTACATTACAAGCATAAGGTTTCGAATAAAGTAAGAATTATCAAAATCCATAAACCCAGTAAAAAGTTATGCGGATTATTACAACGTAGGTCGACGAAAAAGTTGTCAATTAAATACGCATTATTAGATATATCTCTAAAAGTACTTGTCAGATCTCAATTAAATTTAAATGGGACCACATGACACGCAAAACCTTTCAGTTAAAACAAAACTCATCGAAATCGGTCCACCCAGTCAAAAGTTCTGAGCTAACATACATAAAAAAAAAACATACGTGTCGAATTGAGAACCTCCTCCTTTTTTGGAAGTCGGTTAAAAATAAAATTAAAATGACTACTAACGTAAATATGGTGATAGAATTTTGTTATTGTTTTTGTTTTTTTATACATCTATATAAGTTTCACCTATGTTAACAATTACGTAGAGCTACGGTTTCGCTACGATGAGTCGTAGCATAATATTTACAGCATAATTATGTAATTTTTTCATAACTTGGCGAATGATAAAATAATGTTTCAAATCGGTTCTAATCTTCGAAAATTTACAAACTATAAAACAATAAAATGTTGGTATGACTGTTATAATATAGTTAAATGAATTAGCAAAAAACCAAATTCTTTAAATGTAAATGTGTGTCTTCTTTTAATGTTTCTAAAACATACATACATAGTATGTTATTGAATGACTTTTTTTATGTAACTAGATCGGCAAACAAGCGTACGGCTCACCTGATGGTAAGCGATCACCGTAGCTTATAGACGTTTGTAGGGAATGCAATCCCGCAACAAATTTTTAATCCCGGTATTTGCGGGACTGAGAGGTCTAAGTCCCGCGGGATCCTGGTATTTGCGGGATCCCGCATGTTTCTGAAAGTCATTAAGAAAAAGGCGAAATCCTGTATCATAAATGCATGTAGTACTAAAAAAGAAACAAAAATATATTTTTTAAAATTACGTATTGAGAGATTAATAAAAATAAGTAATAAAAGAATAAAAATTATTACAAAGAGACATTAGGTAGTTTAGGCATTATTTTGAAAGTAACTGCGCATAAAACATAGCATGTTAATAGTCTTGTCTGCCAAACGACTCCTAAGTCCTAACTTTATATGCCAGATAGTCGATAGCCAGCTGCAGAAAACGCTCGTTCTGCTTCAACGCTTGTGGGTACAACTGTTGATAACGCCTTGTAGACGATTTGAAGATATTCGCCTTTTAATCCACTAGACTCAAACAAATTCATTTCTTTTTCGAGAGAATGAACTCCGGAATGAGTGCGACAAGCAGTTTTGAAACTCGATAGAGTTTAAAATGTTATTTATTATCATATCAAAATTTCAATCCAGCGGGATTTCAACCCGCACCCCCAACATACCATGTCGGTGCTCTAGCCAATCAAGCTATGGAACGATGTCCAGACGAATCGAATTTTTGTAAATGATTTTATTCGTTTTTAATTGCTTAAATGGATTCCGTGGATGGAGGTGGCGAAGAAACCAGATACGAATCCCGCTGGAGCAAAAGTTTGATATGATAATAAATAACATTTTATAATTTCCTCATGTGTGGGACACACAAAAATAAAAATAATACGAATCGATAGAGTTTGTTTAAGTTCATCTCGAAGAGATATCAGTTCATATTCCACAGTTTCAGCTTGCATCATTGCGGCCACTGTAGCAAGAGGTAAATCATCATGATCTTCGTCATGAGCAGAATCAGTTCGCGCGCTTTCGCGTGCCGAACAACACAAGGCATTTACCGTTGCGCAGTCCCGCTAATCCCGCGGGATCCCGCATGATTTATGTGCGGGACTGGTCCCGCAAAAATAGTGCGGGATCCCGGTATTTCGGGATCCCGGTATCCCGGTATTGCAATCCCTAGACGTTTGCAACACCAGAAGCATCGCAAGCGCGTTGCCGACCACATCCCCACTTCTCCCCAGGAGCTCTGGTCACCTTACTTACCAACAGGAACACAACACTGCTTGAAAACAGTGTTATTTAGCTATGATCTTCTGTAAGTTCGAGGTACTACGCCAGTTGAGCAGGAAATTTCCTGCTGTGCTCTACCTCAGTCAAAATGACTTATGTTTATACTAACATATTTTTCTTGCTTTCAAGAATATACAACCGCATCCACAACGTATAATATTTTCTGGCAATGTGCCGGAAAAATTTAACGATAATAAAAGCGATTTTTAAAGAATTTACGTTTGAATTCAAAAGTCTGTAACAGTTTGAATTTGAAAAGATTTTCCGACATAAATGTGCCATTTTGTGCGCCAATAAAAAAGTTAACACCAGACTTTTCTAGCTTTTGCATTTAAATCTAAAATTTTGCCCTTTTAAATTCTACAACACATTATAGTAATGTCATGTATACTTAAAAGGCTGTTCATTGTTTAAGTACATGTAACAAAATAAGAAATAATAATAATAAATAATAAGGATAGAATAAGAAATGAGACTATCCGTGAGAGAACGAAAGTAACCGACATAGCCCACAGAGTCAGCAAGTTGAAGTTGCAGATGGCTGGTCATCTGTGTCGCAGGACCGATGGCCGTCGGAGCAGACGTGTCCTGGAGTGGAGACCGCGTATTGGCAAACGCAGTGTAGGACGCTCTCTGGCCCGCTGGACCGACGATCTACGTAAGATTGCTGGTGTAGGCTGGATGGGGATTGCGGAAAACCGGGATGTCTGGCGCGAGCTTGTGGAGGCCTATGTCCAGCAGTGGACTGCAACAGGCTGATATGATGATGATGATATGATGAACAAAATAAACGAAATCACGATTTGATAACGAAGTGATGTACCGAATTAAAATTTTTTTGCCATTTTAGTGATATCGACTGATTCTTCTCGAATTTGTAAAATACGTAATTATAGATTTATAATTTCTAATGAAGCCTACTTTAATAAAGGGAATTTCGATTTTGTCAAGCAACATTTAATTGAATGCGAAAAACTCTTTATTTTTAATTATAATCAAAGTTGATTTCTCAATTAAAGTAATTGTGCAATAAAATAAAATTAGGTTGTCCAGTAATATCGTATTTACGAGGCAATCCCAGGTTTGAATATTCAGTTTTTCTATTAACCGGTGCACTATTTTAATTTCTAATTAAGTTGTTATTTTTATTCAATTATAACATATAAACAGAAACCTATAAATATATAAGTAAGTAATTACGATTTTGATCGCTAAAAATCACTTTTCTACGTAAATACCAATTATGTCAGTGCCATTATAGGTCCTCCACACTACTAGTCAATATATACATACATTCCACCAGGTTCAGGTCCACATGATGAATGGGAACCATATTATAACAAAATAAAGAGGTGGATTGGAACAGGGTTATTTTCACACCAACAATATTAGTGTAAATGTTAGTACTTACTGGAACTCTAGAATAGCTAGTAAGCCAGACCCACGTGTCACCTCCAGGAGCTGGTCCCTTCGCTCCAGTCTTCTTCATTTCTAACGCGTCTTTCTCCTCCAACTCGGATCGCATTTTAGGGTTGAAGAACTCAACGTGAGGTGCCACCGTGTTGTCCTCTTGAAGTGGCGATTGTTTCTGTAATTTTGTTCAATCAATTATAGTGCAAACTTTTACCAAAAGTCGGCATTCTTTGGTTTATGTTAATACTTGGATGTTGATTTCTTTGAAACTATAAATTTAATAACGCCAATGACTTTTACAAATTGTTCTTACAATACATTTCATAATGAATTGTTTTATTTTTTATTACTATAAAAACGTTTTAAGGTGTAATTTACAAATTGTTCTTACAACACATTTCATAATGAATAGTTTTTTGTTTTTGTTTTTTATTGATTAGCCCATTGGCGCAGATTGTAGTGACCCTGCTTTCTGCTCTGGGGGTTGTGGGTTCGATTCTCACCCCGAGTCTGGGTGTAATATATATATTCATTTATATATTTATATGTTTTATTTATAGGTATGTTTAATGAAAAAAAAATGTAGCTAGACCAGTCGGCTGTTACCTATAACACAAGCATTAAGTTGCTTACTTTAGAAACAGACCGTGTGTGTATTGTGTAGATATTTATTTATTTATTTATTAGATACTATCATAGTAATAAATAAATAAATAAATATCTAAAAATTAAAATTACACCAAAAACGTTTTCATAAACGTTTTAAGGTCTAATTTCCGTGTCTGAAGAAACAAATACTCACAAGCATAGCATCCCTTTTTAATCTAACTCGATTTGTTCCAAACGCATTAATACTATCCACTTTCACATCATTCGGATCGTTTATTGTTACAAAATCACTCTCAACTTGTATGTTATGTCCATTACTCCTAACATCATACATAAAACTATGTGTATAATTGTATGTATGTAAAAGTAACGACAGAACACCGCAAGCACTCGCGAATACAGATAGTTTCCTGCAACATGGTTCACGAAAAACTCCATCTGTGGCTTTGTTTATATTATTTTTATTTACATTCTTCATTGTCGGAACATCTTTAACTATAAACTCGTTCAAATCATAATTGCTATCACTTCAATCAAGTCTATTGTTAGAATTATTACGAGTCGAGTAGCGTAGTGGCTGTCGATCTGTATGGAGAGTAACTGAGTTATCTGAATATAATCCGGACAAATGTGGTCCTTCCTGTGCGATAGGAGTAGTGTAGTTACACAATTACCCGCTACGATAACCAATTGAGTCTGTTATTAAGTACGATCAGACATACGTCGATCTGCTGGAATACAAATTGTCTTTAAATATTCCACTGATGTCGGATTTAGGTCATTTTTAAATTTGGACAGAATTTGTCTCTTACTTAAATTTTTTTGGTTTATATACTTAAGTTGTTTTATTTCGGTATTTTTTCAAGATCTCTAGGTATGTATTTTGGCTCACATTTAAATATCCAGAAGATGAGGATAAGTTTGATATGTTCTTAAAGTCATGTATCTTGTTTGCATGTTTTCTAATTAATTTATTTAGATAATTTATAGGCAATGTAATCCTAAAAACGTTAATCTAAATTTACATATTTTGGAATACTGTTTTTCATTATTAATTCTTGTGCAGAAATTCTTAGCTTTTATCGTACACGCCGAACTAGTATTTTTTAATAAAATATTGATACAAAAATCTTTATTATATAGAACTAGCCGACCTGCGCCCACTTCGTTGGGCATTAATTATTATTTTTGTGATGCATTTATATAGTAAAGTTTACATCTCACTCGCATTTCTCCGACTTCATTTACGTATACTATTATTTTTCACTGAATTTTTTGTTCAATAACAATAAAATATAGCCTATGTCATTCCTGAATAGTATAGCTTTCTGTTAGTAAAAGAATTTTCATTGTCGGATTAGTATTTGCGAAAATTACCCCCTACAAACAAACAAAGTTAGAAACTTTACCTCTTTATAATAGTACTAGCTTCTGCGCGCGACTTCGTCGGCGTGGACTCCGCTTCTATTGGTCTTAGCGTGATGATATATAGCCTATAGCCTTCCTCGATAAATGGGCTATCTAACACTGAAAGAATTTTTCAAATCGGACCAGTAGATCCTGAGATTAGCGAGTTCAAACAAACAAACAAACAAACAAACAAACAAACAATCAATCAAACAAACAAACTCTTCAGCTTTATTATATTAGTTAATAGTATAAGATCTCGAGTAACATTTTTTAAAACTGTTTCTACGGAAATAAATAAGTAACTAGTATTTTTAGCAAATACCTGGACGGCAGTCATGAGAAAATAAACAAGATTATTGTAACTATGTCCCTAGTATTATGTTGCGCCAATAGGTGAAGAGACGATTACGTACACTGTATAGTTTTTACTGTTATATTTTGTTTCAAGTTATAGTTCGTGAAATCCAAAAGCTCTTTTTCGGTTTAAAATTCCCTCACAATTAGTAGAAATTTGTGCGCATGCTCTAAAATCTATGTCAGGGCCGTGGCGTGACATAGAATACGCAAGGTCACGTATGTTTAGCGTTGTACTGTCACTTCTACAATAGAATCGAATAGGTAAAGTCTTTTGGTGTACCATTCGTGCTGTTATGGCGTTTGTACCACCAAGAGCTATACCAGGTAAGTTTTACAACGTTATTTTTAGTTCTAAACATTGATGTAATAGGTTTTTTCTGTAAGTGACTTGGTTATATTATTATGAGTGACAGAGTGGTAAATAATTAATTAGATAATATGAGATGAAGATAACATAAATTGTGGTCTGTTATGTGATGGATCGGCACATGTGTGGAAGAACTGTTGGATGGAACTGTGGACTGTGGATTCAATAATTAAATAATTGGATAAAGACGTGGAGTTTTATGTTTATATAAGAGAAGCTATTTGTATTATTAGCTGTTACAATTATTTACGTTTACATAAACAGTTTGAAAACATCTTCATTTGAAGGTTGATTTATAATTTTCACTATTTTAGACGTAGAACTTAACATTTCTCTATCGCCTTCAGCCTGTAATATCCCACTGCTGGGAATAGGCCTCTTTCTCCATGTAGGAGAAGGATCAGTGCTTAACCCACCACGCTGCTCCAATGCGGATTGGCGGATATATTCCCTATTATGAGTAACGATCACTATCAGATGTATATGATACCAACCGGGATCGACAGCTTGACGTGCTCTCCGAGGCACGGTGGGGAGACCCACAAGGACTAACAACCAGACCGGAAATAAATATTTGTATAAACACAAATATCCACTCCGAGCGGGTATCGAACCCGCGACCGTCGGTGTTTAGGCGCCTACACCAGAGCGGTCGTCAAAAATTTTTTTTCCTATAGCCAATCAAAATTGGTGAGGTGATACTGGTAATACGTGGTGATACTATAATGGTAGAAGTTTTGATAATTCTTCTCGTCTACGATAGCGAGGAAAAAAAAAACGTCATTTCCTCACACTTTTTTACCTGCATATTGTGTTTTTGCATGCATTTTAACCTGCATATTCGGTAAAAGAGTAGACGTGTCCTGGAGTGGAGACCGCGTATTGGCAAACGCAGTGTAGGACGCCCTCCGGCCCGCTGGACCGACGATCTACGTAAGATTGCCGGTGTAGGCTGGATGAGGATTGCGGAAAACCGGGATGTCTGGCGCGAGCTTGGGGAGGCCTATGTCCAGCAGTGGACTGCAATAGGCTGATATGATGATGATGATGATTCGGTAAAATTGCTGTGTGGCTACGGCAAAGAATTTAGCCTCCCCCTCTCTTCCCGTGGGTGTCGTAAGAGGCGACTAAGGGATAACACAGTTCCACTACCATCTTGGAACTTAAAAAGCCGACCGATGGCGGGATATCCATCCAACTGCTGGCTTTGAAACACACAGGCTGAAGACGGGCAGCAGCGTCTTCGGTGCGACAAAGCCAGTCCTGCGGTCACCAACCCGCCTGTCCAGCGTGGTGACTATGGGCAAAACACATGAGTTCACGTCATTTTTGGCGCGAACTTGTGTAGGCCTATGTCCAGCAGTGGACTGCGATAGGCTGAAATGATGATGATGATGATTCGGTAAAAAATCTTATCTAATTAAATTATTTTTCTCCAACTCATGGAATGAGTGGAATACCGTAGTGGTTTAAAAATCCCAACTCCTTTTTTTAGTAGAAAATTACATGAACTCCAAATTCGTTTCATTACAATTATATTGTTACTTACGCAGCAATAAGTCTTAAATAACGTATTATTTTTCAGCTCGAAGTGTTCAGTCATTAGAAGAGTACAATACACCGCGAGCACCTCTCCGTCGTCAAGTGTCTCTGGACGAAGAAAGACGTGATGATTGTCAAGGGCATTGGAGAGGACCGTACTTGGATGGGGAAGAGGAGGAGAAGGGAGTACGGTTGTTCAGAGCCATGCTTCTCCAGCACTTGAGGCTTGAGGAACTGCGGCCACCGCCGTGTATGATAGTACCTGCAAACCCTGATCAGAGGTATGAAATATTATTTTAGCCCTTTAATTCTCAAGATAAATTAGCTTGCTTCATAAATATTAAAAGCAGCAGTTTTGTTTCAGAAAAAAAGTTGCATTTACTTTAGAATTTCATCCGATATAATATGATTATAATATGAATTTTTGTACTAAAGCTAAATTTCAAACCAATGAGATAAATATTTAAAAAGTCGAAGTAAAAAAGGAATTTTTGTTAACACTGTTTTATTATCAGCTTTTAAGTATTGGGCAAAAATTTACAGAGGTTGGTGGATGTACTGGAGAGATTGGAGATCATTGGAGCGTGCTGCTCGGAGATTTAGAGACACCAAAGCGAGGGCTCGACTAGCGGCCCGAGCTGAACACATACCCTTGTTGAGCTTGGATGAAGTCGAGTTTGAGGATATCATGCAGGAGCTGTGCCAGGTATTTTACTTACGTGTACTTTTAATCTGAAATAGAAACACAAGAACGATTAAGTTCAACTTGTAACTGTGAAAAGCCGGAGAAAAACAGGTATGAGCTATTGTAAAAATAAAATAAAAATCAATTAAAAAATGGAAGATTTAAAACTAAGTGGACGGAATGGAACTTGAACGTATATTTGACTAAATTTTCACACTTATAGTTATAGAAAATCTCGACCAACCAACTGACTGCCCGATTTGTCTTCTTAATTAGTCTTTCTGTACTTTTCCAGGCTTGTGTTCATTATGAACAGAGAGCATTGATGGTATTGGCTTTTCTGTGTGAGGTGGTAGCTCGCGCGGTGAGGATTGGGGGCTGGTGCAGAGCAGCGGACTGGGCTGCCAGGCATGTGGCCCAGTCTGCAACCCCATGGGCTATAAGACATGGAGGTTGGGTGAGTTACCTGACTTTGTTATTAAATTTTTTAAATGGGATATGAGGATATAATATATTCGATGAGCACCAAGTTACTATGAAGCAAATATCTCTATAGGTGATATGAATAATCAGACATTCATACTTGAAATGCATACAATCAAAGCATACAATCTATAGAAAATATATTTGAGCCAAGAAAGATTTCAGGACTCCGGTCATAAAATAGGAATCGAATAGAGCATAATGATAATATATCGTCAAGTTTTCAAACTAAAAAATGGTTTCCATAATAACAAGAAAAGTGTGTGTGTCAGCTCCAACGCACGACTGGAGTTACTCCTTCAGATCGATTGTCTAAATAGGCACAAAAAAGGCTTACTATATAGTCTACGAACAAGATTAATACCATATCAAATGGTAAATAAACGAACCAAATAACGCCATCTATCGATGATACGTTATGTCGAGATGGGATTTAGACTTTACTCGATGGATGGCGTTACGAGAAACGTACCGAGGTCATTCGTTCAGTAGATTTTATTCTTCATATTTTTTTCATACCGGGGTCCTTATATGGAAATTGGTTCTCAAGGAGTAAACTCCAATAAACTCCAAAAAAATAGATACTATATCCACACAGTTTACATCAAGTTAATATTACGGTGTTTTCAGAGTGCAGTAGTAGAAAGAGCAGGTGGTTCTCGTAGAGAAGAAACGCTTCTGGCGGGCGCGGCGATAGCAGCACTACTGGCATTTCTTCTGTTCTGTCGCACGCGGCTACGCCACGCTCTTCTTTAAATACTCACCAATATAACTTCCGCTAGATGGCGGTAGAGCAAATTTTGAAATATTAATCCGTAATCTTGTGCTTAAGGCGAAGCACATGAGGGAATTAAATATTCGAAAGAAATATGTTAATAAAAAGCTGCTTGACAGCAATTTTCTTGTCATTATCGCTTGTATGTCATATTTTAAGCAAATGTTCTAGAAAAGAATAAAGGTACGGTTTGAAAATACGATTAAGGATCAAATAGGTAGGATTTTAGAAGTGATTTCTCAATGTGTGATTGTAATAAGAAAAGGGTTTTAAAAGAATAAGTGGCGTAATCGGAGGGATTGTGTCGAAATATAAATAGTAACTAATTAAAAATTTTATAAGCATTTTTTTTGTTTCATCATAACTTTACAGATTACCTAAAGCAAGTCTGCAAGTTATATAACCGTCCAACTGGTTTTTGTTTACACATTTTATCGGCAATTTCTACTTTTTTATATTTTTTTAGCGATAGTGGTTTCAAAAATTGTATCGGTGGACCAAACGATTGGTAGATGAAGGAAGATGGGTAGGTCTTTGTGAGATTGTCGTATAGTATAGATAGATTTATAAAAAATTGTGTGCCATCTAGAAACTTGACCTACGAACTTAGCATTGAAGATTTTACTTTATTTAATGTTATAGGATTCTTTTAGTACATCTCTCATCCCAAAAGTTAATGTAGACTATATTTATTCCATTATTTGTTTTAATGATTTTCAATGGTGCCAAAAGATCTCAGATGGTTTCTCCAATATGCAGTCTAAAGAATGCATGAACCATACCATAATTACACCAATGAATTAGAAGAATATGACAAAACTGAAAATATAATGCTTTATCTATACTAATATTATACAGAGGTAAAGTTTTTAACTTTGTTTGTTTGTACGGGGTAATCTTCGCAAATACTGTACTGATCCGATCACGAAAATTCTTTTACTAATGGTCGATTTACATCAGACGAGCGAATGCTCATTCTATCCCCACTATATCAAATTCTTATCAAATTCTTTTAGTGTAAACAGGCGTAGAGCATTCTTTCGTTGTTATATATATGAATACGAGTGTTCGTTTACACATAAAAATCAAGAAAGAATGCTCTTGTTCTAGCTCTAGCTCTTTGTTACCCTTAGGGTGGATTTAGACCAAACGAACAAAGAGCTAGAGCTAGAACAAGAGCATTCTTTTTTGATCTTCGAACACTCGTATTCATATATATAACAACGAAAAAATGCTCTACGCCTGTTTACACTAAAAGAATTTGATAAGAATTTGATGTAGTGGGGATAGAATGAGCATTCGCTCGTCTGATGTAAATCGACCATAACAGAAAGCCTAAAATAATATTTATAAAATCTTTTACAATGACGACAATATATAATACATCCGATATTGACTACAGAAATTAATTTTGAATGTTAATATAATAAGTCTGTTTTGTATAATTAGTAATTAGTTGTAAAAAATAATACATAGGTAGTATTATTTGAAATTGGTGTTTTAAAATAAAATTAGTTAAATGTATTAATACTTAATATAATTCTAATTTTAGTTGTATAAACAACCTCGCAAATTTATGTTTATTATATTTTAAGATCCGAACTAGACGTAATCTTCACCCATCTGCATAATGTATAAAAATTAAAAAAATATCTTCTTTAGTATGTTGAATATAATTTGCGAAATGGTTGGCTGGAAAGCTCCTGGCCAGGCTATATTATTATTAGCAACCACCATTCAAACCAGACTCTTAGCTGGTAACCCTATGTCATCGTACTCTCAATGAAACAGCTCTAATTTTAATGTAAGATTTATTTATTAAACTTGTGTATCAAAGTAACTAGAACAATATGTATTAACTAGCCCCGCAAACGATGTTTTGCCATATATGTTATTAACCTCCGCAACCCCCTCTTGTGGGTGGAATTTCGTAAAATCCGTTCTTAGCTGACCTCTACTCGGCAAAAGGAATATTCCTACCTTTCAAGTATTTCTACAGGCTTCATACTGTCGGTAGTTACCTATTAATTAAACTCGTAGGTGCATTTTTAAATATATAATAAATAAATTTTTCAATTTTGAATTAACCATAACCTGGCCATGAATTTTTAGTCAATATTTTCGCGATAGTTTTTCTAATATTAACTAATATAAAATTATTTTCAGCTATTAAGCAGATGGGTCAAGTTCGTTTCTAGTTCGGATCTCCTAATGTTAGTAAATATAGCTGCAAAAAGTATTACTTGAAGTTGATGTTTTGTCCTAAAGTTAGTTAACTAAATGTGTTAAGAATTTTTATTGTTTAATTTTTGATGTATAAACAAACTCACAGGTTTACAAATATTCTATACCTATACAGATATTCTGTATTGTCGATTCAATAACAATTTCCTCACCCACAACTTTGGATGCCCTGATTTAAGTTTAGCTGTTTATAATATATGTATGTAGTGTAATTTTGATTTAAAATGCAAAAATAAGTAAATTTACATCGTCTAAGAATTAATTTTAATTGCTTCAAATATCGTGTGCGTAATGACATGATACAATAGTTGGGTGGACATTTTTAATTTAGTTCTAGTTATTGTTATAATTTTAATTGTTTTCATTTGTAATTCGATTACACAGATGGGTTATATTAGTAAAATTTTAATTAAAGTTTTCTTACCCTAATAATATTTATGGAAAAAGAACAAAAAAAATAGCTATGTTTATAAAGGTATTAAGGGATTTAAAGGAGTAACCCGGAAAGTAAACATCTGAAAATGTAATGAAAACGTTTGTGTGTAAATTTTTTGTATAAAATAAGGTTGTCTGCACCTTATATTCAATGATCATCAATACAAGCTGCTATTGGTGTGTATACACATGTATTCTATAAAGATTTTTAACGCTCTCGATCACGCACTGCTCTTTATCAGCGACTATTCGCGTCTTTTTCGGGGTAGGTATTGTCAATTGTGTCTACCTAATAAAGATTACTTCTTTGGTGTGTTTTTCAAACTTGTGTCGCTTCTTGAAACTGTGTATCATCTTTTCTGCTTCTTTTACATTTTGTGACATATTAGGGTGCCTTCAAATATGACGCGCGGCGGCAGCGCAGCTGCAGCGTTGCCGCCGCGCTGCTGTCGCGCTGCAACCGCGCGTTGTTATTTACATAGATTTACAAAGTCGCGCGGCAGCAGCGCTGCGGCCGCACTGCCGCCGCGCGACAAATTTGAAGGCGCCCTTAAGCTTAGTCGGTTGATTTCTATTTCCTGATTCTAATCCTGTACAGATATTCGGTTTTTTCCAAAGTATAGTACATATATTCATAAAATAATCGCTCATGTGAAATTCTGTTTTATAGATTCCCGATTAGTGCAAGGGTCTTAGCACACTTTGTCATTTATTAAGCGCCTAACGGTGTGTTCTCTACTAGTTGGTAATACACGGCTATCCTTAATTCGGTACTAGTAAAGTGAAAAGCGAAAGACAGCCCAAAATATTGAGTAAAATGTTTTATTATCTGGGAAAGAAAAGAGTAAATTTTCACTAAAAACTAAAGTATCATTTTATATTATCTCTTTTAAGTTTTTGAAGCTGTTTCGGTTTCTAAGGCATAAAAAAAATGTTGTTTGAAAACGGTAAACTAAATATTTTTTTGGATAAATTTGATGTGAGTTACCTTTGTATTCAAAATGGTAATAACAGTCTCTTAGTAATAATTTTAGACAATGCATTTTTTTATTTAATGTATAGTGTATACCCAAATAAACATTGTAATTTCAATATTATTTACAGGTTAGGGGCAGTGTGTAAAGAATTGTCTCTCAATATATCTGTATGTTGTTAGTTTCTCTACAGAAAAAATGTATTTTCACACGTACGTGTAATTTGAATAAATATTTTCATTGTAACTATGTTTTTTATTAAATTTGACCAAAATTTACCTATGATTAATTATAATATTTTAATTGATTTATCTGGAACCATACTATTTTCAAAATGCAACTCGTAACTTTCTCAGAAAAAGATGTTGGTTAGATAAACTTTATATATCTCATCTTTCGATGTTCTTATTAAACTTAAAATTTCGTTTTACTATAAGTGGGGATAATTTTTGTACGTGAGGTTAAAGCTCACAATCAACAATTTTGTCAAAACTAATTACTTCAAGGAATTAGGTAGAACAGTCAACCATTGCTTAGCAAAATTTATAATACACTGACAACACTACTTGTAGAAACTAAGCAATTTTTTAATGGTCTGGGTGTTCATTCTTCTGGAATCTCCGCAACTCGAATAGCTGTCAAAGATCTCGATTTTGGTTATGGTATATTTATTGATTCAGCCTGTAATATTCAACTATAAATATAAAAAACCAACACGAGCGGGAATCGAAGCCGCAACCGTTGTACTTATGTTTCTCTTTTTTAATTGTAATACGTTGTACTTATGTTTCTCTTTTTTAATTGTAATACGTTGTACTTATGTTTCTCTTTTTTAATTGTAATACGTTGTACTTATGTTTCTCTTTTTTAATTGTAATACGTTGTACTTATGTTTCTCTTTTTTAATTGTAATACGTTGTACTTATGTTTCTCTTTTTTAATTGTAATACGTTGTACTTATGTTTCTCTTTTTTAATTGTAATACGTTGTACTTATGTTTCTCTTTTTTAATTGTAATACGTTGTACTTATGTTTCTCTTTTTTAATTGTAATACGTTGTACTTATGTTTCTCTTTTTTAATTGTAATACGTTGTACTTATGTTTCTCTTTTTTAATTGTAATACGTTGTACTTATGTTTCTCTTTTTTAATTGTAATACGTTGTACTTATGTTTCTCTTTTTTAATTGTAATACGTTGTACTTATGTTTCTCTTTTTTAATTGTAATACGTTGTACTTATGTTTCTCTTTTTTAATTGTAATACGTTGTACTTATGTTTCTCTTTTTTAATTTATTAATTTGTTCTTCTGTGCAGGATGTATAATGTGTTTAAGGCCAATAAATAACTTTTCTTTCTTTCTTTTTTTCTTTCAACCGAATGTGTGTAAGTTATTGGTATTTGAATTTAAACCAGAGCTTTTTTAAAGCAGAAAAGGTCTAGAAATGTCATTTATAGACTACTTATTTTTACAAAGCAAGAAGAATATTAAAATTATAAAAAGTTAATTAGGTAAAACAAAAAATAAATACACATTGTAACTCACTATTTTATTATTTTTATTGTAATTTTTCATAATACGGTCGACACGCTGATGCTCTTCACATACGCCAAAAATTACCAATTTGAACATTAAAAAAACATATACAGTTAACATCTGAATATGATACAATAAAACTATCATCACAATATTTAACAATCAATAAAACATTTGATAAGAACAACTGTGTTCATTATTAAAATACAAAATTCTTAAAACACAACAAAAAAAGGCAAAAGAATTATATTCTTGTACTTCATGTTCGTTCATTTTATTAATCACATTTTTCTTCGTGACATTACATTCAAGGCGTCATTTGTCTTTTGCCTTCATATCTTTCGATTATTAACATTTAAGTGGAGAAATTTCTAGAATAGGAGTTTGAAATTTTAAATCATTAACCGTCAAACATATTAATTCAATTGAAGTTTGATATTTTTTTGCATTAATTTATTTAAAAACGACCATAAACAAAAGTTAATCCAGTAATAATTTTTGCTTAGTTAAATAGATAATACAAACTAAAAAAGTAATTGATACATTCGAAAATATTCTCGAAAATTCAACAACTGAAGATGTAAAACCAACAAGAGCCACTCCCATTGCAACGTTACAACATTTTGAAATTCTCTAAAACTTAGCTACATTGTTAAAATTAATAACATTTTTTTACTTTTCCTTAATTAATAATATCACTATTAACAATCTACGCTGTCATTTCGACTTCGAGAATAACGATTTCGCAAAAAAAAAAAACATAATTATGTACTTTTCCTACTTTTTAAGACCGTTTTTAAAACGATAACTTATTACTTAGTACCTACTTATGAATAAGGTTGGGAATAAGATAATTGCAATCACAATAATGAACAAAAATAAAAAGTTATTTTTTCATATATGAGCTACTATAGTAAGGATAAGGTAGATTTTTACGAAAATGAACATAAAAATATTTTCGTAACAGTTGTAGCAGCTGAAGAATCTAAATAAAAGTGTATTTTTCTGCTGAGATTATTTAAATGAATGATGCTGACAGTATATTCATTTTATATACTTTATTTTCCCGCAGTCGAAATGTTTCAGCTACGAAAAAAAGTCGTTGACTAAATATGCAACATTTTCTCCGACACGAACTAGTTAAAGCTGAATATCAATAGCGTAAAAGAGTTTGAAACCTTAGCACTGTAATTACAATTATGGTGTTCATCAAACGTTCCGTGCCCGAGAAAATGCTACGTTAAATATTTTTATTTCTTTATCCATTAAATTTATTATTTTTTTTATATATAAAAACCATTCTAGTAACAATTCTACCTGGATATCATACTCAATTATAAGATAATTAACATTGTTAAAGTTTTTATGGTAGCTTTAAGCCTAGTCTTAGACTAAGAAGAAGTAATAAAGATTATTTAATTTCGTGTAAGGTATCAAATCTTGATGCCTCGAGTGTCCTTCGAAGTCAAGTATCGGCTTGAGTTATTATAACAAACCTTGAAATATAATGGAAACTAGCTCGGCATGTGCTATTTGGTATTGAACAAATGCAATATCTTGATGCGACTACGGATGAATATCGTACGAACGCGCGTCGTGATATGACCGATATAAGTATTAGTAAAATTCATTGAACCCTCCGTATATTTAAATAACCTAATCGCAATGTCGACTAGAAACAATGGAAGGATGATTAATTTACAGATTCTACTTAATAATAATTTTAATCATTACGAGAGATAGATAGAAATCACTAGTGTATATAATAAGTAAGACAGTACAGCGTTAGTTATACAAGTGGCGCTTACAGACGATACATTCCGTTCTTGGTGCTTTCCAGTATACTAATTATAAGGATTAGATAAATGTACGATAATATTTACTGCGATCTACTACTAATTGATGTTAAATATATCATATCACCGACCCTTTAAGAAATTTTAATTGGAGAGAAAAATTCGTTCGTAATTTACGTTAATTGTATAGAATGGCCACTCGATGATCGCACAGCTTCACATAATTGCACTGAGAGTGAAGTAATATTAAGATTATTAATACGGAACCTATGAAGATTAGAAGGACAAATAGTTTGAAGTAGTAAGAGTTAGATTATATAGGAATTTATGTGAAACTGTTCGGTCAGAAGTGGCGCTACTAAGCGAACTACAGAAGGCTATTTATCAAATCCAATCTTAATATATACAAAGAGTGGTAAATTTTCCGCGTTACTTGAAGAATATAATCAATCATTGATCGTATAAATATATCATAATAATATCCTTATCACAGAATATGATCTATACGATTGTTTTTTACCTACCGATATGTTATTCGTCCAAAATAAACGTGTAATAAACTTTGAATTGGCAATTTCCACTCTCAAAACCCTTTCTGACAAGCTACATGATTTTTTAACGCTGTTTACGAAGCGATCATCTAAAGTTGAAGATTTTGCTTTTAGTCAAGATTTCGTATAATTTGCTGACTTTTTTCACCGTTAAAGTGATATTTCGTCTTTTGTCAAAGCTTAACAATAATATTATCTATCTATTCTAGACTATTTATTGCTATGTCAAATAGGCGGGTTATCAATATATTTCGTGGGATCTTAACAATTGTTATTTTTTTTACAAAATTATTTATATTTTTTAATCAATAATTTGTTTATTCAAAACAACATTTGATTCACAGCTTTGAAAGGAATCTACGGACGGTTTTTTTCAAGATGTTACATTTCGATTAATTTAGCCAAAGGTGGCTGTTCATAATTTAAACCGTGATTTTAGTTTAGCTTTGAAAATATTAGGTCATTAAATATTACTTTGTTGTTAGCAGCGTTCGTTTTAAAGTAGCTATAGGGAGAGAGTTCAAAGGTCGAAATTATATGGAAGATACATTACTTACTTGCATATGAGCTCTAGAGAAAGTGTAAAACTTTAAATATACTCCGTTGAGCGGGACACATGCGACCGTAGAACTTTACCTATAGCTCTAGTTAATAATATATTGCTAATAGATGAAAGTATATGAAATCGTCTCCTATTAGTTAAGTTAATAAAAGCTAGCTAAAGATGTCTGAGTCCATTGAGGACTCTTAGGCACATTTTACGGAATACAAATGTCATATTGACATTCGTCGTCTGCCTCATCTGCCCCGCTCACATCTACTACGTTATTTACATTACGATCTTTATCTAACGTTTGTGCAGCGACTCTGGCTTCACCATTGTATATTATAATTTCAACGCCATTAATATTATATTAAAAATATAATATAGACGACACATCGATTACTATATCATATACAGAATACTGTTCTTGCGAGGACTTTGTTTTGATGCATGTTTTAAATTGTCCTTCAGTTTGGAAGCCTCGAATTGGAATCACTCAATTTGAGTAATTCGTCAATATTTTGGATTGGTTCGATTTTCAATTTTAATAAACTCGAAGTGATTTTTACTGTGTATTGATGTACTATTTTTTGTATTATAGATGTAAATTATTTATGTTTGTATCCAATTTGTGTAAAAAATCTTATAAAATATTACGCGTATTCACCGTCCTCGCATTGTGGACGAATTACAATTCGACCTAGCACACATATAACAAAATCAACAGCTACGAAGTCATTACAATCAAAATATTTACAAAATTATTTGAAATCAAAACAATTTACTGATAATCTACCATTAAAATATACCACCATTTAAAGTTCACCTACAATACTAAAACATTACTGTAAAAGCATTCAATAAATGTCTAACATTCATATAAATATCTACTCTATATCATCGACAACATTAATTACACCTTTTAACTATAAAAATTGCGATCTTTACACAATACGAAATAATTTTAAGTAAAAACTTTATTGTATTGCTCTTTGTATATTATTTAGTGTTAGACTTAAAACATAAACAATCACTCTTACAATTATTAAAGTTTAAACGAATTCCATCTAAGAATACAAAGCAAATGATTATAATTTTTAAGACGAAGAGAAATATTTAAGAAAAATTAATAATCAAGCAAATTGTTATTATTCTTAAAAATATAATTAATCAAAAATACATTTTTAAATTTCATGATTGTTTATGAAGTAAGTCTTTATTCACGATACAGAATAAATTATGTCTATTTTGTGCTAAATGTGCATCACATGTAACATGAACCACAACAAATATTTGAGCATCAAATAAACCTAACGAAATAGTATTTAATATGAGCTAAATCGCTTTTACAAAGACAATAATTAATCACTTGTATATTCCTTTAATTGATTTAAGATCACGTTATATGGTGCGTTTAGTTACAATCGTAAAATATGTCCCTGCCAGTATAAAGTAACAAAAATAATAACATTTTCCGAGTTAGGTACGTGCTATATTTAAAATTACGTCGCTGTTGTTTTTAGTCCCAAAATTTATTTTGATACATGAGATGAGGAAATTTCATATTTATAGTCAGAATCTGAGTTACCTTAATGGAAGAGAAATGTCATTTACATTTATTTTGTTATGGATAAAACATTTTTTATGTTTCACTAAAAAGGTTTTACTGTTCAAAAAACTTGTAACTGTTACCGGAAACGTAACATTTTCTTGAATGTTGTTGATCTACTCGCTAGGGCAATGTAGGTAGCCATACTCGAGGCCCAGGCTGACGGCGACGAAGACGAAGTAGAGCAGGAACATGGTGAAACCGAGGCCCTTGTTCATTTTCCACCTGAAGCAGGCTATGCTGATGATGACGAAGATCAGCATGGCGAAGAGCAGTACGATGCTGCAGACCATGCCCTTCGAGTTAACCCGGACAGGCTCCCCGTATATCAAACCATAGAGGAGCCAAGGCAGAGGTAACCTGAAAACGTGAAAGGTAAAACATGTTTAAAATAATGTCAACTTTTTGTACAATTTTATTAACATACTAGATGGCCCGGCGAACTTCGTATCACCTATGTATATTTATGAAAAATATACACAAAACACTTTCTGAACGCACCTATAAATATTTGACAACCAATTGACAACGTTTTTGACAAAAGACATTAAATTTCCCCGCTAGGAACATTTTGTATTAAAAAATTAAATCGTCATTTTTAGTACTTTCCGTTACATATTTTTTATGTTTCTCACCGTTTAAACCGTCCCTGAACTTCCACAAACATTTAAAGATGAAAATTAGCCAAATTGGCCCAGCCATTCTCGAGTTTTAGCGAGACTGACGAACAGCAATTGATTTTTATATATATAGGTTTACGATTAGAAGAGCAATTTAAGATAAGGCCAGTAGATATTCAATCTGGTACTGTAACAGATTGTACCTAATGCTTTAAACTGGATAAACACACCTTATATTAAAAATTTTGTATCACACCAGGTATACATACATACATACATACATATATTCACGCCTGTATCCCAGAGGGGTAGGCAGAGATTACGTCCCTCCACCTGCCACGATCCTGACAAACCTCTCATACATCTTCTCATACACTGTCGGCGATTGTGCGTACTTCTTACTTGGCCGGTTTCCAAGACTTCTCGGATTTGATCCTCGAAAGTCCTTCTTGGACGGCCTTTCGGAACTACACCCGCCAATTTACTTTTGTAAATACCTTTTGTAACCCTACTTTCACTCATCCTTTCAATATGTCCAAACCAACGCAGCATCCCCTTTCTTACTTTCATAACCACATCTTCTTTCAAGCCATATTTTCCCCTTATCACACTATTTCTTATTATTATTTCTATCACTCTATCAACCAGTCTTAAGCCACACATATTACGCAAAGAGCGCAATTCTACCGCATTCTATATATATCTACTTTCATTCTTCTTCTGCCACACCCAACATTCACTTCCATAGGTCAATGTGGGGATGAGCACCCCCTCATGAATCGCCAACCTTGCCTTGTTTGACAAATTTCGGTTGTTCATAAGGGAGTGCAGGGCCCCATTGACTTGATTTCCCAATTTTACTCTCCTTTCAATATCTTCTTCATACTTACCATCCCTTGTAAAAACGCAACCCAGATAAACAAATTCATTCACTTGTTCTACTTTCTCATCACCAATCATTATTCTGCATTCAGTCACTTTCTCATCCTGTTCCAAAAACCATGACTTTCGTCTTGCTTACATTTATTTTCATGCCTCTCTTACTGAAGGATTCATTCACTAGAGTTACCATCTTCTGCATCTCTTCAGCCGACTCTGCAAGGAGCACTTGATCGTCGGCGTACAAGAGGCACTTGACAAGTAACTCCCCCAGTTGTAACCCCCATCCACAGTCTTTCAAATCGTCAAGACAACTATCCATGAATAGGTTAAACAGCCATGGTGAAGCTACGCAACCCTGTCTGACACCTTTTCCGATGGCAAACCAGTCACTGTAGGCCCCATTAATCCTGACGCAAGCACTTGAACCATCGTAAAGTGATTTGAGTGCCCGTATCAGATTGCCATCCACACCATACACAGATAGCGTCGACCACAAATCATCCCTCTCCACTTTGTCGTAGGCCTTCTCTAAAACCACGAACGTGCAGAAGACCTTCCTGTTTTTAGAAAGAAACTTCTCCGCAATGTTCCGCAAAGAGAAGATCTGATCCACGCATCCCATTCCCTTTCTGAACCCTGCTTGTACATCCCACATTTTCCCTTCAGTCTTTTGCACAACTCTTTCAATCAGAATCTTAGCATACAATTTGCCTACAACACTCAAGAGACTGATGCCACGGTAATTCTTGCAATCCTGACTCGACCACCTCCCCTTGTACAATGGTACTATGACGGCTTTGCACCAGTCTTCTGGGACTCGACCATCACGCCAACACACATTGAAAAGAAGGCAGAGCAAACTAACCAGGTATATCATATTTAACTGTAGGAAATATCCTGATCAAGTCTGGCCAGACCGACTGGAGAAGTACCTCGAGCTTAGAGAAGATCAGCAGCTAAATAATACTGTGCAAGCAGTGTTATGTTCCTGTGGGTGTGAGTAAGGTGACCAGCCAGAGCTTAAGGAGGGGATTGGGCGTAAGGTAGGCAACGCGCGCTTATGATGCTTCTGGTGTTTCAGGCGTCTTAAGGCTACGGTAATATCATCAGGTAAGTCGCACGCTTGTTTGCCGACCTATCTGTATACAAAAAGATTAGGTAATATATTTTATACCTTTCTGTTTTTTAATGTTTTTGTTTGAAAAATAAGAGTCATTTACTATTCAATAACTTTATCAACAGAACTCACATCTGACTCCCATAGCTAAATCCAAAACATATAAAATTTAATATTATTACGTATTTTATTAATTAATATCATCACAATATAATCGCAAATAACTAAAAACTCAATCAAATATAATAAGCTAGAATAAAAAATCTTTGAAGGCGATGCGATGCTTAGAATAAAACGAATTTGCATTTAATTTAGATGATCTTATTTGTGTACGTAACTGACCAAATTAACAATTGCTTGTTAATCAGGTTAACAAATTTTGTAGGTCAAGTATGAACGCTATATTACGTATAGTTCTCAAAACTTGTTCAACGAACTGAGCATTATTATTATGAAACGTTTAATGTACCCGATAAGAAACATATTCAAATAAAGATTGTATCGTTTTTATATTTTCGTGAGAAGTCGAAAAATCACGCGATGTGTCCTGGACAAGTTGGTATTTCGTTTCACCCAACATTTGGGCCAAGGTTTAGGGTAGATGGTATCAAAATGCAAATTTTCACGCCTGTTACGGATCATTTACGGCTGACTCGCCTACTATTATAGGTCATTGTTGTAAATCAGATGCCCCAAAGTAGGCTATAGTTTTGAAACAAGTGACACAATTTATATAATAAAGGTCGAAGAACGTTTTCACTAAATATTTAACATTCGCGTAATTGGAACAAGTGTCATCTTGTGCAGTCATTTGAAAATCTTAAGGAAAATTTATAACTTCATAATGTAATGACAAAATGTACAATATTTTTGGAGTAAAACTTCTTTACGCACGCTTGACTTGGGGAGTAAGCTGGTGAATGCGTGACTTTTAGAAGGTCCTGTTTGAGATTCCTAAATCCTATTAGACCATACTATATTGCCTATATATCCTACATGCAATGAGTGGTTCTGATACTACTTCTGCAATGTTTAATTAGGGTAACTGAAATTTCTTAAAGTCCTGCAAAAGAACAAAGACAACCAGTCATTGAAGCTTTCAAAGACCCTAACGCACATCATCAAGGTGAGATTGCCACAGCATAATTTTTGCATGTTATAATTTGTAATACTATTAATATAATTATGATCATAAGTATCGATATTTTAAGTTATATTGTTAGAGTCCTACCTTTTTTGATACTGAATTTTAATAATTTCGTTCCTTTTTTATTTTTTATTACTTGTGCAGTAAACCAGGAGATTAAAAAAAATGTAGTTGTGTAGCGAATTTTAAGTACTTTAATTTCTGGAAACAAATCATTTACTAAAATTTAATAGTTTTCGAGTTTTAGGCAAAAAACCGAAAAAAGCAAATTTTTTTGCTTTTTTTGCGATTTTTTCAATGTTGCGTCACGAAATTTTGTCCACAAACCTCTGATTCGGATTCAGCGCCCCAAGATACGTATAGAATGAAAGAAATCAGAACTACCCCAAAACTTTACTAGTAAAAACACAATTTAATAATGTATTATTAATTCTCTCTCTAGAAGTGGTCTTCTATACGTGTATTTTTATGCGCCTCGTTTGCTCTGTGTATTGCAGTAAATACACATTTTAATAAAGAGGCTTTACTATTCGATCGTATTTTATATATGGATAACCTGTATAATATATGACAGCTTTTCGAACTGATAACCGAGCTTAACAATTTTCAATATAGTTCTGTGGTTGCCACTGATAAAAAAAATATATATAAATGTGAAAAAGCGACGAATTATTATCGTAGCAGATTTTTACTATAAATTTTTCAATATTTTATCTCTAGTCACGTAGAGTTTTAAATTTAAAATATTTTAATTATTATGTTTCTAGTTAAATAAATGAAAACATAATTATTTTCATCATTAAAATAATCAATACGTAATGTTTCCGTGTCAAGGTCATTTGATAAATTTGAGAGATTTAAAACTGTTTTTCTGTTTAAAACATTATTTTAAGACTCTAACGGATACATTTTTCTGTATATTTGATAATATCTCTACTAATATTTTAAAACTGGAGAGTTTGTTTGTTTGAATGCACTATTTTCTATTTTGAGTAACGATCGCTATCAGGTGTATATGATAACAACCGGGACCGACGGCTTAACGTGCTCTCCGAGGCACGGTGGGGTAACCCACAAGGACTGCACAAACACCCAGACCACGGCAAACATCTGTATGGCCAATACAAATGTTGTCGTGTGCGGGAATCGAACCCGCAACCGCCCGCGCAACAGCCAATCGCAATCCAGTGCAGTAACCGCTGCGCCAACGCGGCGGATCCTTCTCCTACATGGGGAAGAGGCCTATGCCCAACAGTGGGATATTACAGGCTGTATCGTGATCGTGATCGTGATATATAACTAGGTCGGAAAACAAGCATGCGGCTCACCTGATGGTAAGCGATTACCGTAGCTTTAGACGTCTGCAACACCAGAAGCATCGCAAGCGCGTTGCCGACCCTATCCCCAATCCCCCCCAGGAGCTCTGGTCACCTTTACTCACCAACAGGAATACATGCGCTTGAAAACAGTATTATTTAGCTGTGGTCTCCTGTAAGGTCGAGGTACTACCCCAGTCAGGCTGCTCCATATTTTAAGCAGGAAATTTCCTGCTGTGCCCTACCACTACTAGTCCGAATTGAAAAATTATTTTTGTGTTTGATAAGAAGGCTATAAATAGGCTATGGTATAGGCTTGGTGAAACCGCGGGACACAGCAAGTGATAAGATATTTTAGGTCTTTCCTAGTATGCAAAATTTCAAATAGCTTATAACAATAGCAATAGCTAACAAACAGCAAACTACCATCTAAGGGAAATCAGTAACCGTTTCTTCAATATTTACAACAAAAAATTGGTTGTTTGTAAAGTTGGTTTACGGACGATAGTTTAACGTGACAACGTCTTAGCAAAACATTTCCTGGGACGCATATGCCAATCGAGTGGAAGAGAGATAGATGAGGCACAAGCGTACAATGAGCGTAACGGGACAATGAGCGTAACTGGACAATGAGTCATACTTTTTCGGGCATGCAGCCGGCGTTCATCGATTTATTAGACGTTGTCACGTTAAAAACAATATTTAATAACACCAACCATTTAATCTAAAATGGAAACTTTAACAAGCAGTCAGAAGTTAAAAGACGTAACGAATGGAAAACGTATATTTTCTGAATCAATCCAAGAAAAATTTCTTTTAAAATAACAATGTTTCCTATTGTGTACATCCAGCACTTATCAGGCATCCATTTACCGTGTCGTTTCTATTTTATTATTACAAAATATGCTTTAGTTCAAGAAAAATAGAGTTTAATATTCCTCACATTGTTTGAGGCTTTTAAGAGAGTTTTATTTGAAGCATTTTAGACTCTATTATGTATACAATAAAGTTGATATTTTTAGTCAAGACAAGTTTTATGATATCGATCGGCTAGGGCGCATCCCTAAGCCAATGCAGTCTAGTGTTGTAAGCCTAGACATCGCAGATAAAAATAAAGTTGTTAACTCAAAACAATCCTTTGTCTGGTATAAAACGGCTTTCGGTAAGGCTTAAAATTATAGTTGGTAAACTTAAAGTTTTAAATCGTTCAAGCTTTTAAGAGGCATACAGCATTATAGAACAATGCGTTTGGCGTTTATCTATTTAACAGCAGAACTTAAATATCAAACTGAAATATTTAATAAAAAAATAGGATTTAATTCTAGATGTAAACTTTATGAAAAAATGGAGTGGTAAAGTTTGTGTTCAATTTCTAATAAAGCTTGAATTTAGTTTGGGTGAAAACATATTTTTAAAATCGTATAGCTGGATTTTTAAAGAACACTATAGGCTGTAAAACATCACTCTATGACAGAAAAAACTGGGACAGTAATAGTAAAGAATAAAACTGATAAATACTTGGGTGAAACCATCTTCAAATTTGGTATTATCCTTTTATCTTCGAAAAAAAAGTAATGATTTATGCATTAGGATGACTAGGTATAGGACAAGGAAACCATTCATCAAACTGTCTTCTTTTCCGTCTTGCTACGGCCATAACTTAAAAGAAAAGTGGACATTTAGCCTTTCTTAATAGAACCAACAAAATCGTTTTTACCCAAATTTATATCGACTTAAAAAAAAGGAGAGGTACAAGCAGAGGAGCAATTCGACTGCATTTTTGTGGGCGTTACTGATTTTGATAATTCTTTTTTTATTAAAAAGATGGAGATTGTCATTTGATCCCATGTAAATTTAAGCGATAATTGACGAGTAGTTTTTAAGTAATTCCTAAAAATGCGAATTTAATTGACTATGTTTTTGACTACCTACGTTTATGATATTCTCATTTTATTACAATTACGAATCTCTTAATTGTTTTAAACAAAATTAAGAGATTCATTTGCATAATTGGCATGAAACATTTTGTAGATCTAAATCATAATTATTATATTTCTTAGTAAAATATAATTATTTTTATTATATTTTTAAACCACTTAATCCATTCATCCGTTCCGGTCACAGTCAATTGCTAATAAAAGATATGAAAGAACTCTTACTTCCGTACTTCTCGTACATATTTCATTTATCGATTTTGCTCCATTGCAATCAGATTTCAGAAGATGAAATTTCAATTTTATGTATAATAGGGTAGGGTATAAAATTGTTTAAACGCTTAAATAGTTGTAGGACTCACTGAGTGAGTCAGCTATTATGTTCTGAAGGAATTGTAGCTGAATTGTTGGAATAACGATGTTCCGTTTTAATGATACGAAATTATATAAGATTGACTAAAAAACATCTTTATTTAGAATTTAAATTAAATTTTTTAGTAATTTTGATTACCCCGTTTGATCAGTTTGCACCTTGATTTTTGTTCTACTTATTAAATGGTTGATTTTGCCCCGAGTCTGGATGTTATACGCGATAATTTATACATAAATTTACCCAAAAAATTAACTATAGTAGTTAGCTGTTATCTAAAATTCAGGCATTGAGTTGCCTTCCTTGAAAAAATACATGTGTTTTTACAATTTACTGTTTCTAAAAATTCCGTGTATTTAAAAAAGTAAACAACAGAATAACACCATTCATATGTACTGACTCACAGACACAAATGCGCAATACAACTTAACTAATTTTTGTTTATCTAGGTATCTTTACTTTTATGACGTAGTAAAGAATAAGTAAGTGATCACCATGGCATATAGAACTCGCAACATAGGAACCACAGGTGCGTTACTGGCTAAAGAAATGAAGGGAAATAAGAAGAACTTTTTTATGGGAATAAGGGATACAGACCCAGGTGCCGTTTCTCATTGAGAGTGGGCACAGCAGGAAAAATCTTGCTTATAATCTAATATAGCCTGACTTGGGAAGTAATTCAATCGAAAATCATGAACATTCATTAGAAAAAAACTCATCAAAATACTACTGTTCTCAAGCAATGTTGTATCCTTGTTACGATTAAGGTAAACAGAGTTCCTGGGGATTTTTGTTTATAATTTATTAATAATAAAAAAACATATGTATTTAGATAATTGCAAACTTTTTACATGTGTTCTTAAATTGTTTAGAATATCGTAAACATCGAAATAGGTAAGCCAAATGAAAAAGTGTCCATGACACCCGTAGTGGTTATATACTCTTTGATGACACAGAAATGAATATTCAAGATTCAATTATTGTCAGAAACAAAATTTAAAGAGGTCAAAAACAAAAAACAAAATAATAAGATAGAGTCAAAAACATCTAAGATAAAATATAATATTATGGAGGATTTAAAATAATTATAATATTTTCATGTTGTCAGTTTGAACCACACAGCATACCTAATACCTATACCAGTAGGTCTACCATGAGTTTTTGTTACAAGCGCACATGACGTAACTACAGTAGTAAACGTAGAAACGCAACTGGAATATTTAACTATACCATACCTATTATGAGTATTTCTAAATTTTACTATAGAGTTTATCGATCACTGGATAAGAGTTTTAAATGCGTTATATTGCGTATTAGTTACTAATATCTTTATCTTTCAACTTAAAACTACACTAGCTAACGTGTATCGTCTCTGGAAACTCGTGGTAGACGTACTGCAGTAAAAGTGTAGCAAGGGGGATGGTTAAAGCGCTATTAAAGAATACGATGTTATAAGCGTCTATAACCGCTTACCACTAGGAAAAAAGTGAGCTTGTTAGCCGCAATGGTGTAAAATTGTTTCATATTTATTTCAAATTATAACACAACACATGGTTGGATTCTAACTGAGTCACAAATTCGATTCAAAAGTTGGAAAAGAAGCGGTTCATTAGAGATAGATGCATATACGATTGCATAGCGAGATGCATTTCTCCTGGTACAGGCAACAACATGCTTAAAAGGAGGCTCCAATCACTAGTGGATTTTTGTAAGAAACTTTTTAATAAACAAAATTATTATTATTATTATTATTATTATCTCTTCTTCTTCTTCGTGTGCTTCATTACTGAAGGTCGTGCTTGTCCTGAAATGCCTTCACCGATGTGTCGACTAGCCTTCTCCACACCACTCTGTCCTCCGCTTGTCTCAGGGCAGTTGGAATACTGAGTCCCGTTATATTTTGGATTTGGTCGGACCAGCGGGTAGGTGATCGACCTCGCAATCTTTTGCCCTCGACCTTCCCTACTATAACCAGTTTATCCAGATTATCTGGTTGTCTCCGGGCGATGTGACCAAAATAACTTAAGACTCGCCGGTAGCATATAGTGGATAGTCTGGTAGTAATCTTCAGTTGGTCGAGAATAGACTTGTTGGTTCGTTTTGCTGTCCACGGTATACGCAACATTCTTCTGTAACACCACATTTCGAAAGCTTCGATCTTCTTTCGGTCAGCTGCACGGATCGACCATGATTCGGAACCGTACAAAAATATTGAGAATACCAAAGCTCGTACGAGTCTGGTCTTGGTGGTATTCGACACTTTCCTGTTTTGCCAGATTCTCGTTAACTTACTCATAGCTGCTTTGGCCATCTGTGTTCGTCTCCGAATTTCTTTGTCACAGCCTCCCTGATTGCTTATAAGCGTTCCCAGGTACACAAACTCATTTACAAACTCCAGCTCCGTGAGTTCTCCGGTTCGTACAAAAGTTCCAGCTCGGTCCACTACCATGACTTTAGTCTTCATTTTATTAACGGAGAGACCGACCATCTCACTTGCGCGCTCGACTCTTCTAAGCAGTTCAGCCATCTCCTGTTCTGAGGAAGCCAATAGCGTTGTGTCATCGGCGTATCGGAGGTTACTGATTTTGTTGCCTCCAACGGAAACGCCTCCATCCCACTCTTCTAGCGCTGTCCTCATGATATACTCGCCGTAGATGTTAAAGAGGAGAGGGGATATGATACATCCCTGTCGTACTCCTTTTTGTGGTTTGAAAGGAGCGGATAACACGTCATTCACTCTTACCATTGACTTCCCGTTCTCATAAAGGGCTGCGATCAATGCTATCAAATGCTCAGGAACACCCATTTCTAGGAGGACTCTCCACAGACAATCCCACCTCACGCAGTCAAACGCCCTGGAGTAGTCAACAAAACACATAATTATCGGAACATTAAATTCCCGGCTCTTCTCTATGAGTTGTCTAGTGTTGACAATTTGCTCTCGAGTCCCGCGGCCCTTGACAAAGCCAGCCTGTTCATCAGGTATTTGCCGCTGCAGGTAAGGTTGTAAGCGTCCCTTAATTATGTGAAGCATGATCTTGCTACCATGTGATATGAGGGCCACTGTTCGGTAATTTTCGCATGTCTTTGTCGAGCCTTTCTTGTGCAGTGGTATCAAAAGAGACTCCGTCCAGTCCTTAGGCCATTTTCCCGAGCTCCAGATCTGATTACACAGGTCCTTCAAGATCTTGACACCTGTGTCTCCTAGGTTTTTTAGTTCTTCAGCGAATATACCGTCTCTTCCGGCTGATTTATTAGTTTTAATTTTTCTAAGAGCTTCTCTGACTTCAGATTCCAGTATTTCAGGCTCTAGGGTTTCACTCATACTCAATGGCCCAGAAGATCTCCTGTCATCATCGTACAGACTTTGGCAATATAACCTCCATCTCTCCGTAACCTGGTCAATCTCCGTCAGTAATGAACCCTCACTATCTTGGATCGCCCAGGTTTTGGGTCTAAACTCTTTTGTGATGCTTTTCACTCGTAGAAACAGATCCCTGGTGTGCAGAGTCTTAGCATGGGCCTCAACATCTTCACATATTGAGTTCAGATATTGGTTGTAGTCTCTACGGCATAAGCGTTGAACCTTTGCTGACATGGTGCTATACTGCACTTTCTGAAAATCCCTTCTGGTTAGGAGGCTCTTTCTTTCATTAATCGCCTTCCACGTCTCTTCCGATATCCACGCCTTTTTTGGACTACAATAGTTTTGCTGTTGGATTTCTTTTCGTGTATCGAGAATAATGTCCTTTATTGTCGTCCACTTTGTATCTATGTCGAAGCTGTTATTCAACATTAAATGTGTGGCCTTGCCTTTAAAGACGTTTTCGAAGGTATTAAGTGATTCCGGAGAAGGCCGACCATGATGTTTGACTAAGGACCTCAAGCATTTCCTGAGCTTTACCTTCATGACTGCCACCAATAATTTATGATCGCTTCCGCAGTCTGCTCCGGGGTACGTCTTTGTATTAATGATACTGGACCTCCATCGCTTTGCTATAGCAATATAATCTATTTGGTTTCTGGCACGGTCACCTGGCATAACCCAAGTATATAGCCGCCGTGGGTGGTTCTGGAAACATGTATTCATGATGGACAGAGAGTTTTCCGCGCAGAATTGCAGCCACATCTCTCCTCTGTCATTTCTATCTCCGAGACCATATTTCCCAACAACTTCTCTTAGATGATCTTCCTGTCTTGTAGATCCTACCTTTGCATTAAGATCTCCCATCAAAAGTGTGATTTCCCTTCTGGGCAGGCTCCTAAGGGTGTCTTCCAGCATTCGGTAGAAGTCCTGGATCTCTCCTTCCGACGAGCCTGATGTTGGAGCATACACCACCACCAGATTCAGTTGGCATGGTTTTGCGCTAATTTTCATGGTGATTATCCGATCACTCACTGGGTGGTATCCCAGCACAGATTTGTTGATGTAAGGTGATACACAAATACCCACTCCATTCCTACTTTCATTTTCTGGTCCTGAAAAATATAAAGTGTGGCCTGATGGAATAGTATAAAAGCCTGAACCTCTCTTATGTGTTTCAGTTATTCCAAGAACTTCCAGTTGGTAGTGTAGTTGTTCTTTACCAATAATATCCACTTTCCCTGGTTCCAGTATACCCCTGACATTCCATGTTCCAATCCTAATCTTCTTGCGAAGCTGAGGGTGCTTGGCCTTGGTTGGTGTGAGTTGAGACGATGTGTTGATATCACCAGTAGCATGCTGTACACACTGAGCCTGATGAGTCACTTCAGTGGAACCAGTAGCATACTTCACACCATGCGACCTGGAATCGACATGGCGCCGGGTGGTAGCCGGGTCGCATGCCATCGTTCTCTCAGTGTCAAACATATTTCATGACAAGTTTCATGGGAAAATAGTGCAGTGGTTTCCCCTTGCCTTCTGCACCGCAGTGATGTTATGTGTTTATCAAGGACGCCCTGCTGCCAGCGCCCCTCATCCGGACTGAGTGATTTATTGGATCCGGACCCCCTGTCTCCCAACTGCTTGTCGACCTATATCTCTATAGTGGTTTATTTCTTCTCTCTCTATGATAGGTTGCTCGACGTAACAGGGTTCGCCGCGAGTAGGCTGGGAGTGGAGTTAGTGGAGAGAGGCTAAGTGACTGCTCTTGACTATAAGTCATGTATTGCGCATCATCCACCCTGGAACCCCTATTATTATTATTACCCCTATTACGATTATTATTATACGAACTTTAATAATGTAGAAGGCAGAAAGAAGCGTTCGACCTCGACTATCGGTGTCAAAGAGTTTGATGCGAACGAAGGGCGCAAAAGTTCAAGGAAATTAGGCACACAAGTCACTGAATATAAAGCACTGTAACTTAAAGGTTACACAATAATTACAACGAAACCATAACAATAGTAATAAAATAATTTCTAGAAAATTCCAATGTGAACTAAATTATGAAAATAGCTTTTTTGTTTTTACTTTATTGACCAATACATAACCAAAACATATTAATTTTTGTTTAAGTACCAAACCCTAACATCACGGACGAAAACCTCACGGGTTTATCTGGGTAAGTAGGTACTGACAGTCGTCCAATTCATGCAGTTTGTTATTGCAAAAAGTATTTTTGGAGCTTGGTTTGATTTTTGTGATACTATTGTACATTTGTTGCAGTTATTTGGGCAGTTCGCTAATGTGTTCTGGTATCAAATAGCCATCAGTTCTCTTCCACGCTTATTATTAATTTTTGTTAAGTGGTATTTATGGTTAAATACCCAAGAATATAATAATAATAGAAAAAATCTACGCTAATATGTTGGTTTTAACGCGTTAATCTTAAAAACTATTTTTCGAAGTAAACAGTTCTTCTTGCGTTTAATTTTTTTTAACAAAAAAGCTATAGGCTACATAATATTTTAGTACCTTTTTTCCTCAAATTCATGAGGGTGAAACCACGGGACACAGCTAGTATATATGCGAGTCAATATGGGAAAAAACAAATATTGTGCTATATATTATAACGCTTAAATCTCTAAAATATCCGCATTTTATTTTATACTTATTACGAAATATCATAGCTATTGTGACATTTTGAAATGAGGTGATGAATATAAAACATCATATCATAATCCACAAAAAAATATGAATATGGTGTAAGCATAAAAATCCCGGGCTTTTTGAAACATTTTTCTAATGTAAGCGCCCCCTTTATCTTTTTAAGTGTACATGTCGCAGATCAGAAGTAGGTAGGAGAAGAACGGACGGATGACCGAACTACTAAGTATTAAATGGACTCACCGAGCGGGTACCGTCTATCGCGTGGCAGAGAGACAACTCGACGCAGTGCCCGGGACTTGTGACCCGAGTGTTGGTTTAGGGCAGCGCTGCCTCACAATGCGCATTGGCACTCACCACCACCAGTCGAGTTGCCCAATCAGTAACAATTAATTCGTGTACACAAACTAACTATTAGAAGAGTCGAGGTTAAGCTACTAGCAGGATACAACGAGTGTACCGTACCAAGCCAGAGCCAAGACTGACTTAGCTGCGGTTGCATCGGTCTTTTATACACGACTGAATGACTCGAATAATAAAATGAGGGTAGTTGAATGTCGACAATATCACAGGTACCGACACGGCCATTCTGACGCGCGTGCGTCCTCGCGCGCTATCCATTAAAATCTTGGGTATTAAACAACAAAATATCGCTCGACTATCCTGACAAAAATCTATTCAACATCTTAATATCTGGTTCGCTACACACTGACCCTTTGGACTAGAAACAATTGGTTTCAGTTAGTAAGTCACTCAGTCACACCAGTCACATTTAATATGGTTATCATCATAATCATTACAGTCATATCAATATGGTAAGTATCACTGATCTAGGTTTAAAATACGAAAACCCCTATAGTTCAAACAGGTGAGATTCCTGCAGCGCATGACTCATCATTACAAACAGTCTTGTCTGAGTCGTCGCCCACTAAAAGCAGGCGAGACTCCTACAGCGTTACACTCATCATTACAAACAGTCTGGTCTGAGTCGTCGCCCACTAAAAGCAGGCGAGACTCCTACAGCGTTACACTCATCATTACAAACAGTCTGGTCTGAGTCGTCGCCCACTAAAAGCAGGCGAGACTCCTACAGCGTTACAATCATCATTACAAAAAGTCTGGTCTGAGTCGTCGCCCACTAAAAGCAGGCGAGACCCCTACAGTGAATCATGGATCGTCTCCCACAACAGCAGAAGAGACCATACTAATATAAAACAGGCTGGTCGGAATCGTCGCCCACTAAAGCAGGCGAGACCCCTACAGCGTAACAAGGATCGTCTCCCAGAACAGCAGGAGAGACCACACTGGCCCGCATTGTTTATCTCTTTATCTTTTTTTTTTAAACATCTCTTTTTTTTTTCACTCCATTTACTAAGTACTTTCGTTAGCTCTGTGAGCATTAGCTTGTATCATAATGTCAAAAGATATTGTACAAAGTCAGTATTAGAGTCGGCACACACACACAGTATCGCAGTAATTGGCAGTCATTGTATCAGTTGACAGTCATAGTATCAGAATCATTCTGGGATTACTTCCATTAAACCGAAAAATTAACTAATTATTATAAGAATAGGCCAGTATGGGTCAGTGTGGGCCTTGTTTCTCCTTAATTAATTAATAAACTACAAATATCAGAGTCACATTTGCGAATAGTAATATCTTGTCCAAAAATAATATGAGGACAGGTTTACAGTGGTGTTTTTTCATGAACTAAAACTACTACATGAACTAAAATTACTAAATCTGTTTAAATGATGACGACTCGACTTGCGCTTCGATCTACCGCACGATAATTCAACGGGACTACGCGAACGCGATTTACGTGGCATCGTGAAATAAATTATTCACTAGTAACACTTTTAGTGGGCACGAGAACAGTATCCCACCACAAAAACTTAAAGCAAATATAACTATCCAGAGTCATGTACCAACGTCAATCAAAACTTTTAATAACCAAACTTATTTTCTACCACGACACTAACAACTATGTAAGCCACCCTTCCAAGGCTTCACAAGCCAAACAGCAATTACAATTGCTCCACAATCTACGTGTATACCTCTTGGATAACGTCACAGTGTATCCCTCTTGGATCACACATTCATCACAGTGTATCATCCTCTTGATGACTACACACTACAGTCTTTAGAGTGCTTACATCAGTTTTCTGTTACATCACTAAGATGTTCACCATTATGATCGTCATCTACATTAAACTCAATTGGTACATGAACTTCTGGCATCTTCCTTAAACGACTGTCGCTACGACTACCGCGACGGCTCACACTACGATTACGCTCATGATCTGACATTGTGACTGAATCGATACAAAAACTGAATCGCAAAATCTATTAGCAAAATTAATCACTACACAACTACCTACGTATCACAATAAAACTGAATTTAAGAAATAACCGGTAAATCGAATTACGTAATCGAACACTGAACAAAAACCACTTGTACACCGATAAGAATAAAACAGAACGACCGAAAATAACTAAAATATAAAATATCGATGTACCCACTAATCACCACGAAATATTGCAACTTACTATCGGCGCACGACTTTCGCGATGTGGGTCGTTAAGGTTGCATCCCACTTCTGATGTCGCAGATCAGAAGTAGGTAGGAGAAGAACGGACGGATGACCGAACTACTAAGTATTAAATGGACTCACCGAGCGGGTACCGTCTATCGCGTGGCAGAGAGACAACTCGACGCAGTGCCCGGGACTTGTGACCCGAGTGTTGGTTTAGGGCAGCGCTGCCTCACAATGCGCATTGGCACTCACCACCACCAGTCGAGTTGCCCAATCAGTAACAATTAATTCGTGTACACAAACTAACTATTAGAAGAGTCGAGGTTAAGCTACTAGCAGGATACAACGAGTGTACCGTACCAAGCCAGAGCCAAGACTGACTTAGCTGCGGTTGCATCGGTCTTTTATACACGACTGAATGACTCGAATAATAAAATGAGGGTAGTTGAATGTCGACAATATCACAGGTACCGACATACATTTATTTATAAGATGATGTTTTCATTCAAAGACCCGAATATCTAATAGTCTTTGGAGATGCCAATATGCTTGTATTGTCAATCAACGCATAATTGTGTCTTTTTAAGGCAATTTATTAAAATTTTGTTTATCTAACTACAATAAACGCTAAAATTAAATTAAATATATGTACTATGTTCTTGGCCTAAATGGAATGCCCACCAGTGGGACGGTATTTTTTTTTTTATGTAACTAGGTTGGCAAACAAGCGTACGGCTCACCTGATGGTAAGTGACTACCGTAGCCTATAGACTCTCGAATTTTGAGCGCTGCTCGCTGCTCCAATTTTGAGCAGGACATTTCCTGCTGTGCCCTACCTCAGTTAATATATGCACTCTAAACCTGCTTTCCTGCACCCACATGCTCTACTACCACAGCCAGTTCGGCATTTGCAAGAAATTAACTCGAGTAGACTGGGAGGTGCCGCAGGAGATGTTGAAGCAATCGGTAGAAGGCCCTGAGAGGTTCGTGTCCACCCCCATTCCATTAGAGTGCACTGTGATTTGCGAGAATTGCACAGCAGAATCATGTACAAATCAACCGACAGTGAACCTCGCCTCCAGCGAAGAGTCGGTAGACATTGATCTGTTTGATCATGAAGATAAAGAGATCATTGAAGCTTTACAGTCGTCCTTGAATTCCTCCGAAGAGTGTAACGAAGAAGTTTAGTTGTAAGAAATATAATAAAATAAAATATAAAAAGTTAATTACTATTGCAGGTAAGGAAATTAACTATAAATTAAGTACATAATTAATCGGGATATTTTTTTTTTTAAATTAGTTTGTTGAATTTGCGCCATTATATTATTATTCTATGCGTACCTTGAAATTTTTGACTTTACGCCCGGTAGTCAAACATTAAACGTTTTATAACTCGAAAAGTATGGACATTAGAAAAAAAAGTTTTAAACAAAAGTTGTAGAAAATAAAGTGATCTAAAAAAAGGATATATACATTTTATTGATTAATCCAATATTTTAAGAGTTATTGGCCAAAAATGAAAAATGGGTTCATGAAAGTTTTACAAGTAAGTTTACAGGAAATAAAAGATGCGAAATTTTATTGTCTACAAAAAAGGTCTGAATAACTTTTGCCCTAAAGTTGATAGTTTTCGAGATATCGGCCAAAAACTTTTCTTTGTGATTGCGATCGAAGCTCCACCTAGATCTGTCAGCATTTTATGTTTTTATGGTCAGTAAGTGACCCTTAACCTAATAAAAAACTAAAATTGGATCGGAAATTTAGTGCGAGGTTGACCAAAAAAACGTCTATATTTACTAGCCTATTTCACACGCGCGACGCCACTCCACGCGCGGAGCGAGAAGCCCCGCGTCTCCGTAAATGAGGCCTCAAGGCGCTGTCATATGAGAAGCGGCGCGACACGATGCGATTTAATACATTGCGATTAATATTCATAGTAACTTTAAATAATGCTTTAAGACACGACAGACAACATTTTCACGCTTGTCGCTCAAATAAACGGATACGCATCTCAATTTCAATTTTGAATTGCTAACAGCAACGTCAAATAATACATCGCTTCAATGAGGATCAGTAAAGTTCTAGCAAATTCAATAGAACTAGTATCCACGTTATTCTCTATGACATAAGAATGATATTTCTTTTTGAATTATCCAAATCGGACCATTACTTACGAAGATATTAAGTTATAAACATTATGCCGTTCCTGCCGCTACGTCAGTGTACGCGGGATGCGTGTGACGTCACTCCGACGTTCCATGCCAGTTAGCCCTTAGCAGCAACAAGATGCGATGGTGTTTTCTTTTAAACTATGTGTCTTACAAAAAATTTGTAAGGACATAATTTGTAGCAAATTGCTTTGCCTACAAATATGTTCATATAACTTTGCCGAAATTTAAAAATTAAAGAAGTTATAAGCAAAAAGGGGGAAAATTATCAAAGAAATTTTCTTTATTTCTCTATAACTTTTTTTTTATACATTTCACAAAAAAAATACCTCAGACCAATCTTGTAGATGGTTTTTTGAGGAAAATTTTTGTCTACAATTTTTTGAATTTCATTCATTTTAAACGCTGTTACAGCTCTCTAAAGTGGACCGGGTTCGTCAATGCTCATGAAAATCCGGTCAAAACGAAATGCTTAACTTAGTTTTATGATCCTTTTTTTATTGTAAATATAGTCTTAAAATTTTTTTGTTAAATTCGTGCCTACAACTTTACTTATTCATTGGCATAAGCTGTCTGTGGGGTAGGCCTACTGGGAATGCCACGTTAAAAAAATATGATTTATGAGATATTTGATTACCTAAGTAGATACATTCGAAGAAGATTAAGAGAAGTCAACGCATTTTTGGAAAACATTAGTATTTTCGAAACTCGTTGAGACTCAAAAGTACTCTTCTACACATATAATACATAACTTGAGTTGTATTTGATTGATTCTTAAATGTAATGTTATTTATACCTATACAGGAATCTATAAAATAATTGTGATTTTGTGATCAACTTATCTAACGAATTGGTTTAATTACTGTAATGTTAGGTTTAAGTTTTTTATGCATTAAATAAATAAAATAAAAAATAAAATAAAATAAAATATGTATAATGAGGATCAATAAAGTTATAGCAAATTCAATAAAACTAGTATCCACGTCATTATCTATGTTCTATGATATAAGAAAGATATTTCTTTTTGAATTATCCAAATCGGACCATTACTTACGAAGATATTTAGTTATAAACATTATGCCGTTCCTGCCGCTACGTCAGTAATAATAATAATAAATAATAAACGTTTCACACTCAACGGCCCCCATTAGAATTTTCTCCTGTGTCGGGGGTCCGGAAACACACACAATACCTACACAAACACAAACACCCAGACCATGACAAACATCTGTATGGCCAATACAAACTTTTGTCATGTGCGCGGATCGAATCCGCGACTGCTAGCGCAACAGCTAGTGCTGTGACCGCTGCGCTAACGCGTCGTCATGTAAGCGGGATGCGTGTGGCGTCACTCCGACTCATAAAACTCACTCCGGATCATAAAACTAAGTTAAACATTTCGTTTTGACCGGATTCTCATTAGCATTGACGAAGCCGGTTAACTTTGGAGCGCTGTAAGTTGTAACAGCGTTTTAAATGAATGAAATTCAAAAAATTGTAGAGAAAAATTTTCCTCAAAAAACCATCTGCAATACTGGTCAGAGGTATTTTTTGTGAAATGTATAAAAAAAGAGTTATAGAGCAAAAAAGAAAATCTTTATAGAAATTTTCTCACTTTTTTGCTTATAACTTCTTTAATTTTTAAATTTCGGCAAAAAGTTATATGAACATATTTGTAGGCAAAGCAATTTGCTACAAATTATGTCCTTACAAATTTTTTGTAGGACAGATAGTTTAAATGAAAACACCATCGCAGCTTGTCGCTGCTATGGGCTAACTGGCATGGACCGTCGGAGTGACGTCACAGCCTTCCGCGCCGGCCGGTCAGTAAACTCCGCTAGTAATTTGATCATAACTTCGTCAATTTTTGTCGTAGAACAAAAATTTTTGCACTGTATGTTAAGGATTTCTTGGTTCTATAAATCTGCATTCTCAACTAAAAACGTTACGGATCCTCATTTAATGTTATTTGTGATGTCACATAGAACTTGTCATAGTTGTAGTGTACTACATAGTTTGTATTGTTAATTAAATTGTGTTGTACGATGTTATGAAACTTAATAACACTAAAAGTAAGTTTTCTAATGTTTACGCGAATTTCACTCATTATAATGAAAGAACTTTTTCGGATTTTATCACGGTTTATTATGTTTTATACATGCCCGACCCCCGATGGTCACGGGAGGACTATAGGTTCTGAAAACATAATTAACCGCGATAAAATCCAAAAAGTTGTTTCATTATAATAACTAAACGTGTAAGTATTGACTGATCAGCCTGTAATATCCCACTACAGGGCAAATGCCTCTTTCTCCATGTTGGAGAACGGTCAAGACTTAATAAGCCAACACGTTCCACTACGGCTTAGCGGATATATTCCCTACTATGAGTAACGATCGCTATCAGGAGTCTACTGTAATGACCAGGAGAGACAGCTTCACGTTTTCCCGCCTCGGAGAAGCACACGGACAGCTAATAGACCGGAAAGAAACATTTGTACAATCACAAATTAATATCTATCTCGAGCGGGAAACGAACCCGTGACGCACAACTACATCAGACGATTTGACCTCAAACCTAAGCATCCTTCAGTTTTTTTTTTATATTAAAATAACTTATTTTAGTATCGACCGTACAGATCAAAAAAGTAATATCGACATTTATATGTATATGTATATATAACATGTTGAAATGTGACAACAAGACCGAACCGAAAGGTTCCAAGGAACATGTAAATTAATCGGAGAAGAATTTTTGGAGATTACTACTTTGACTACTAACTAGTGAATTTCACTAAGATGTTTCACTGGCAAAGGCTGACAAGAGCCCCCTCATAATTAAGAAAAGGAGTCAAACGTTACTGACGTACAAACGAAAAAAAAAACCGACTTCAATTACATCGACGTAAATACAACGTAGGTAGACGAAAAAATAGCCAAGTAAATACGCGTTAACAAAGATTACTCAAAAAGTTGTAATCAGATCTAGATGAAATTGAATTTCGATCACATGATAAGCATCAGCTTTAGATTAAATCAAAAATCATCAAAATCGGTATACCCAGTAAATAGTTATGCGGTATAATACAACGTAGGTCGACGAAAAAATAGTCAAGTAAAAATGCATTATTAGATATAACTCGAAAAGTACTTGTTAGATCTCAAATAAATTTAAATGGGACCAAACGACACGCACCACCTTTAGATTAAAATAAAAATCATCGATATTGGGTCCACCCATTCAAAAGTTCTGTAGTAACATACATTAAAAAATACAGTTGAATTGAGAACCTCCTCCTTTTTTTTAAGTCGGTTAAAAGTGTTGTAGTGGCCCTGCTTTTAGTTGCAGGGGTTGTGGCTTTGATTAAATATTTACTTAATAAATTCACTAGAATCGATACACTCATACAAGTAAGTCCAAAAAAAAAATAAGGTTACAAACATATTTTTATTAGCATTAAATAGCGCTATATAGAGTTAATTCGCTGGATACTCTAGCTTATTAGTTCAGGGCCTCACATTGTTACTTTTCTTTCGTATCAGCTATCTTTCGTATCAGCTATCTTTGGTAGACAAAGAAATGTTCCCCCTTTGTGATGTGTTTGATTCAAGCGACTAATATGCTTATAAAGCTAGATTTTTTTCTCCAAAAATAGAGTATTAGTTAACTAATACTATAAGTTGCACAAAAATAGATAGAGTATTACTTACTGATATAAAAAAAAAAATAACTAATACTATACGTTACACGAGTCTTCTGTACCACTTTGGTACATTCGAGTGTATCCTCTTGTGAAGTTAAATAAGTGGTGGTAGATAGTATATATAATACGTGTATAAGTACGTACTATCGATTGAAAATATTCTTTTGTATATATATGAATTAAATTAAACTGGTTGGTCGGTCTATACAGCGTTTAACTGATTGATGTGTGACGATTATTTATTTTTAATATATTTATATTTATTGCATAATTAATAAATTATGTGATAGTAGAATGATGTACTTCAACATTATGTCTAATATATTATATACCTAGTTACCTACTAGTGATAATGTCGACAATACTGATGTCCGGTAAAACTCAAATGAGTTTATGTGGCGTCTTATTATTAGTTATAATAATTTATATTCTTTCATGTATGTTAATAAAATAAAATAAAAAAATGAAGCATTTTTAAATAAACTAATTACATAGTGTTGAAGAGTTCATCTAGTCACTCTATCTATTTTCTATAAAACGTAATATGTCTTTTTTTGTTAGGTTCAGGATTTTGATTTATATTTTTAGAGACCAGGGAATCCTCATCTGTTAGTGACTTGAACAAAAGTATCAAGGGACAAATAGGCCTTATAAAAGGAGTAATGAATAAGAGGAGGGACTTAGCTTCCGGCTCTCTCGCTACCCCTAAAATACGCAATCGTATAAACTATTCCGCAAGTGTTTTCTGCGAGGAAATGATATCTATTACTCTAAATGAGCTCTAGTCATTTGTCTATTAGCTAAGCTCTACCATAATCTTTTGGAACTTTTAAAACGCATAAGATATCGATTTTTTTTAAATCTATAATAGTGTAAGTAATAAAATATTAATTAGATATCACGTAATTGTGCTACTAACTTAAACTAATGTTTAAATATGCAGCATGCTTTGATATCACTTTACTAAATACAACTGTTACATAATTTAAGCGACTTTTTTCTTTGGCGATTTATGGCATTGTACCTTTTCACACAAATGTAATGTACATTAAAATTATATGTATAATCATAATCATTTATTGGCCTGTAACACTTTGGAAGTCAGATTTTGATTTCTATTTTTAAGCTATTTATTTTTAATTGGAAAGTTGGAATTAATTTTTAACTAATAACGGAAATCCCGCTAACCTGTAGTGGTGTAGTGCGGTGGATTAAGCTCTGATCCTTCTCTTACACGGAGAAAGATACCTAAGCCCAGAAGTGGGATGTTATAAGCTGGATCAATCAATCAATCAACCGAAATTAAGATAGTACATGAGCTTTGCGTTAAATGTTCCCTAATGATAGACATATTACAACATGTGACATTATTGTAGCAAACAACAACGAAAGCGTCGATAAAAGTCCGTTAAATCAAAAAACATTAAATTTTTTCCCAATTAAGTTCTAAAGTCACAAGAGTAAACTGCAACTTAATTTAGAAAGGAAAAATAAAATAATATTCAACTATATCTCGCGTCGCGTTGGCTCCGGTCCAAATGTTCTTAAGCGAGACGTGACGTAATACTGACTAGAGTTTTCAGGGGCGCTTTTATAAAAATTAAGAAGAATTATGTATTGTTGAATAGTAAAATGTGTGGACGAACGTAGAAATAGTTTTGTGGTTGACAGAGGACAGTTATTATTTTGGTGTTATTAAAATAAATAATATGATATACAAAAAGGACATTATGAAGAGGTGAAATTTGCATATTTCTGATTTTGGATTTTATGGATAAACTTTAAATCTTTTTAATTGCAGTAGCGTAAATTTATGCTTGATTATATTTCTTAAACTAGTATACGAGATTAGACATATTGTGCATGATGCTGTGTGGTTACGGCACTAAAGAATGTAGCACTCTCCTCCCATGGGTGTCGTAAGAGGCGACTATCCCTGGAACTTAAAAAGCCGACGGATGGCGGGATAACCATCCATGCTGGCTTTGAAATACACAGGCGAAAGATGGGCAGCAGCGTCTTCGGTGCGACAAAGCAAGCCCTGCGGTCACCAACCCGCCTGCCCAGCGTGGTGACTATGGGCAAAACACATGAGTTCGCGTCGTAATGTCGGGCGCGAACTTGTGGAGGCCTATGTCCAACAGTGGACTGTGATAGGCTGAAGTGGTGGTGGAAGTTCTGCGGGAAGTTTTACTTAGTCCTTTAATTCCACTTACCCAACAGTAACATCGAAAATATTGCTGCCCACTGAACTCGAGACGGCCATGTCGCCGAAACCTTTTCTTGCGACGATAACTGAGGTGATCAGGTCTGGCACCGAAGTACCCGCGGCAAGGAGCGTTAGCCCCATCACCTCAGGGGGTATGTAGGCCGCCGCTCCCACCAGATTCGCCCACCACACCATGAGGTAGGAGAAAAACGCTATCCAAACTATAGACCCTATAAACGTTAAAGGGAAAAGTTTTTTTCCTGAAACAGAATTAAAGATTTTATTAGCACTCGAGTAATTTTGCAACACATTTCAAATTAAATTTATTAAGTGACTATAATCTAAAGATTTAATTTAAGTAATTACTTTACATTGGGCGTTTATAAGCTGACAGTAAAGCAATAGAAATATTGTTAAAATATAAAGCTGTATCACTAGAAAAATCTAGGGCAGTCGTAAGGCGTAGATATATGTGGTAGTATATATGTATTGCACCTTTCGGAGTCCTTGTGTCCGGGAGGGTCATCCATAGTGGGAAGACAATGGGTGCGACCAACAAATACGTGAGTCGCTTGCGGAAACCTGAAGGCCACGACATATCCAGCGGCATCGTGTCGTCCTCCAAGTCTCCAATCTGTAACAGCAACAATCGTATTACTCTCCTACTTAAAGCTTATTGTATTTATTTATAATAAGATAACTTGATTAGATATAATCCTAGATATAATCCCCATATCTTAATTTGGTTAGATGAGATTAAAGCATAACTATTGATTACAATTAATCTCTATATATATAAAAATGAATCGCTGAATGTGTTGCTAAGCGCAAATCTCGAGAGAGGCTGAACCGATTTCGCTAATTCTTTTTTTATTATATTCCTTGAAGTACGAGGATGGTTGTTACGGAGAGAAAAATTTAAAAAAAATGCCTGAAAAGTCTAAAAACAACACTTTTCTTTATTCCCATACAAAAGATTCGTAATCTATACTAATATATAAAGCTGAAGAGTTTGTTTGATTGTTTGTTTGTTTGTTTGTTTGAACGCGGTAATCTCTGGATCTACTGGGCCGATTTGAAAAATTCTTTCAGTGTTAGATAGCCCACTTATCGAGGAAGGCTATAGGCTATGTGTCATCACGCTACGACCAATAGGAGAGGAGTCCACGCCGACGAAGTCGCGCGCAGAAGCTAGTAATACTTAAAAGTCAACTTGAACTTTAATACCATACGATAAAGTTTAAGTAGAGGGGTTACGGGAAGGATAAGTATTTAAAAAAATAAAAAAATTAAAGAATCAACTTTTAGGCGGTACGAAGTTCGCCGGGTATGCTAGTTACTGATAAAAAGCAATATCTATACTTAATATATAAAGCTGAAGAGTTTGTTTGATTGTTTGTTTGTTTGTTTGTTTGTTTGTTTGTTTGAACGCGGTAATCTCTGGTTCTACTGGGCCGATTTGAAAAATTCTTTCAGTGTTAGATAGCCCATTTATCGAGGAAGGCTATAGGCTATGTATCATCACGCTAAGACCAATAGGAGCGGAGTCCACGCCGACGAAGTCGCGCGCAGAAGCTAGTAAAAGATATAAAAAAACCAGCCAAGTGCGAGTCGGACTCGCGCACCAAGGGTTCCGTATAAAAATTATTAAAAATATTTTTATTATATGATGTCACTAAAAATTTTTGCTCTTCGCAATTTTTCCTATCTATACTTAATATAATAAAGCTGAAGAGTTTGTTTGTTTGATTGTTTGTTTGTTTGAACGCGCTAATCTCAGGATCTACTGGTCCGATTTGAAAAATTCTTTCAGTGCTAGATAGCCCATTTATCGAGGAAGGCTATAGGCTATATATCATCACGCTAAGACCAACAGGAGTGGAGTCCACGCCGACGAAGTCGCGCGCAGAAGCTAGTTTAAAATAAATGAAATAAGGAACTTATTGAGAAACGTTTGGCAATTATATTAAAAAAAACTGTCGTACGTTTCGACGATCACATAACCATGAATATGATTAGGAGTGATTATCAAAATCATATTTTTGATAGAAGAAAACTAAAATAGCTTGTCAAAGAATTCATTGTAATCTATACTAATATATAAAGCTGAAGAGTTTGTTTGTTTGATTGTTTGTTTGTTTGTTTGAACGCGGTAATCTCTGGTTCTACTGGGCCGATTTGAAAAATTCTTTCAGTGTTAGATAGTTTATTTATCGAGGAAGGCTATAGGCTATGTATCATCACGCTAAGACCAATAGGAGCGGAGTCCACGCCGACGAAGTCGCGCGCAGAAGCTAGTATGATATATTTGAGTAGTCTCGGTCTGTAAAGAACTCGCTATAGACGGCGCCAATGTTTGCTTAAAAACCAAAATCATCATATCGAGAATTTCGACCCGGCTAGATGTGGATCCATAGCTTAGTTGGGAGAGCGCTGACACGGCACGTCAGAAGGTGCGCTTTCAAATCCCGCTGGATCGAAAATTTTTGATATGATTTAAAATGTTTAGAAGATGAAATACTTAAAGAAAGTCATCCATTGGAACTGAAAATTTTATATAGGCAGTAAAACTTCAAATAAAAAGTACTCTCGAACAATATCTCAGTAATAGTACATTTCCAACAAAATATTCTAAGAAGCAAAGAACAATCGATCATCATTCATCGAATCGGAACTCATTTCACGACACATTCTCTCTCCTCCCGAGAGTCACGTGTTCATTCTGGGAAAATATCATAATACGTTTGATAAAAGTACGGAACGAAAGTCATCAGGAGATATTGGTTTCAGATTCTGTCGTTTGATAACTTTCTAGTCTGTTTTTAAAGGTTCGGAACGATGTTCAAGTTTTTTTGAAGTGAAACTTCTTTAAGCGCATGAGGGGTAAAATTTTAGCGACCGGGAACGCGGCAGCGTCATGATGGATGGGTGACCGCCCGGGAACACCACGAGAGATTAGCTTTTTGTTTTTTTTTCAACTAGTTTTTTTTTGTATTTTAAATTCGTTTTTTTGAATTATTTTGCCACAGAAGTTTCACTTCTGACAATTTTATTTTACACATAATTTATAATGGAATTTATTACTCAAGTATTGTAATGACAATTATTTGAAGCTAAATTAAAAATTAGTAGTCCGAATAATGGATTGTTGGTTTAAATTGTATAATGTTGAACTCATATGATATTTCTTTAAATTTTGTGAAAAGATAGTATTGTTCACGGCACTGTGAGAAACTTAAGTAGTCAGTCAGTCAGCCAGTTCAGCCTATTGCAGTCCACTGCTGGACAAAAGTCTCCACTTGTGTGCATCAGACATTCCTGTTTTCCGCAATCCTCATCCAGCCTACACCGACAATCTTACGTAGATTGAAATAAGTAGTATACAATAATATATAATTACGAATATGTAAGTAACCAATTGGTCTTAATTTTTGTTTGTGTTAGTCCATTTTTCAATAATGAACCCTATCACTACTAAAATAAAAATTAAATTACTAATATCACTAACTACGTAGTACGTACTTCTGCAACTATGCCTAAATTTTGTCAAAAATTAACGAGGTGGTGCAACTAGCAAAAGTTCTTCTTACTACGTTCGTTACGTTCTCTATTACAAAATTAAGTTAACAAAGTCCCATAGGAACTTGGGCACATGATAGGGAGCCAAAAAACTTTGTTAATCTTCTTTAAAATATTGGAATACTGTCAGTTCAGTCAGTTTAAGTTTCCTAAATGATAAGCCGATTTTCCGAGTACTAGCTCTGGCCTGAATGTATTTACCATTTATTGATTAATTATTATTTTATCTTTCTAGATAAATATGCTTTATTTTACTAAACATTTTGCCGAGGCTTGGATTTGGACCATTTTATAGCCTTCACCATTTTATCTACTTACAGATTGACATGATTAACAAACACGTAAACCCTTGAGTTACATTATAAATAGATAATAGCTTCATATTTAATAGCAGTCTTACGATGGGAATTCTCTGTGATACAACATACAGGCAAGATGCATCTGTATAGCGTGTACAAATATGTTATTGTTACCACTGTACTAACCCCTACATTCAACGTTATTTAAGCTTTAATTTCTTCCTAATGATTAGTATAGTAATATAACTAGAAGAGCTCCTTACCTCTTCTATAGCATCTAACTGGACGTCCGCTAGACCTCCATTAGGGAGATCGAGGGGCGTTTCCTTAGCTTGCGCAGCGGCCGCAGAGTTCCTCGCCGCTGCAGCACCAGTGCCTCCAGCAGTCGGCCTCGTGGCCTCCAGTAGCACCTTAAGCGAGGCGATGGCGTGCAGCTGCGTCGCCTTCTCATCTACTTTACCTGGGGAATAAATAGGGTTCATTACATTTTTTTTATTCTTTATTTGAAAAAAAGGAGGGTTTGTCACACAGCGACCACGAGCTTCATTACATTACTTTGTTTTTTTTTTTATATTTTTTATTTATTTACTCGTAATAAAAATTATTTTATAAAGTAAAACTCGTGGTATGAAAAAACGATTGGCAGTGAATTTTTATGTAATAAATAATCGCTCAGGCTTCCTCTAAGAGTGACGTTTGAACGCACAATTTCTCTTGGGTAATTGAGATAAATATATATTTGAAGTAAAACTTCTTTACGCACGCTTGACTTGGGGAGTAAGCTCGTGAATGCGTGATGTGAGCGTTACGAAAAGTCTGATTGCGTGAGGCGAACGGAAGTTTAAAGGTATATTATAAGATATAAGATACTGGAGATAGAAAGAGAGTGAGAGTTATTTTCGTATATTACTATAGGAGCTAAAGAAGCTTTACTTCATTGTGTGGCCTAAAGGACCAGTGTCCTCATGTCATGAAATTTAATTTTTTGTTAATTCACTTTTATTTAAAGTCAGTACTTCTGTTTAATGCAGCTCATACAATACCGTATGTAATATATTTAAAAAGTATAGTACCTAAATATTCTATTAAAAATATTTTATATTACAACCCGTTGAATGAAAGCTAAATAGTGTTTCGGTCGGCAGGGACACGTCCAATGCCCGCACTACCGTCCTGGGACAATCTCCCACGTAATTGACGTACGTCCTTGTAGCAACTTGCGCTGGCTACGTACGTCACCACGCACCCCTGAATGCGTATGTACGTCACTACGAACTCGAAGACCCGTAAGGCGTTGTCAAACAGAAACTAATCACTTCACTTTATCTTGATGCTCAGGTTTCGGCTCTTGATTTGTTTCTTCCTTGTTGCCTCTTCAACGGCTGTGTTGCGACTGAAAGACTGAGCCCGAAATTTGCCGTTTATATACGTTTCGAGTTGCGTAATATTTTTAATGTTGCATAATCATTTTAAAATTGCGTAACTATTTCAATATTGCGTAATAATTTCACAACAATTTCTTAAGAAAGCGGCCAATCGTTCTTTACATGTCTTGACTCGTTGAGACGCGTATCGACGTGACTCGTTTACATGTCTTGACTCGTTGAGACGCGTGTCGACGTGACTCGTTGCCGACAGCGATTAATTATACCTATGTGTTTCGTCGCCGACAGTCTCCCCCTCGTGCGTCGCACCATCCTTCTGGCTCGGCGACACTCCTGGCACCAGCAGCACCATTCTTGAACTGGGTCTTCGTAGCTCACCTCCGCGTGTTTTGACGTCGACGATCCTTGTTCGCCCGTCTGGTCCTGGATGCACTCGCAGAATTCTACCACGTGGCCAGGTGCATCTTGGCAGGCTGTGGTCGACGATCAGCACGATGTCTCCTACTTGCAGGTCTGTAGTGCTGGTTCTTCCCTTCGTTTTTCTTGGCAGAAGAGTGGGCAGATACTCTCGCAGCCAACGTTGCCAGAAATGGTCGGCAAGTCGCTGCGTGGTCTTCCAGGTAGTCCTGCCTACCATTTCGTTATCTTTAAAGCAGCCGATTCTCACAGCACCGCAGGATCGCCCAATGAGGAAGTGGTTTGGTGTAAGTGCTTCCTCCTCAGGGTTCTCGGAGAGATGGGTGAGAGGTCGAGAATTGACGATGTGCTCGGCCTCTAAGAGGAGAGTGTGAAGTACCTCTTCACGTGGGTATCTTTCGTTGAGAGTGGCTTTTAGCGCGGTCTTGATTGATCGCACCAAACGCTCCCATGCGCCACCCATGTTTGGCGCACCAGGAGGGATAAATTTCCACTGCACGCCGATCTTCTCTGCTTCTGAGACGAGGTCTTCTTGTTTCAAGGTGACGAGCGCTTCCTTTAGTTCTTTGCTAGCGCCAACGAAGTTGGTCCCGTTGTCGCTATAGACTGTCTTCGGCATTCCCCTTCTTGCGGCGAATCGTCGTAGCGCCATGATCATGCTGTCGGTGGAGAGCGAAGGAGTCAGCTCTATGTGCACAGCCCTGGTTGTGAGACATGTGAACAAAGCTCCCCATCTTTTTTCATGTCGCCTCCCCACAGTGATTGTCATAGGGCCGAAGTAATCTATGCCAGTACACGTAAAAGGAGGGTTTCCGTGCATTAGTCTCTCAACAGGTAAGTTGCCCGTCGGTAGCTCCTGAGGTCTTGCCTTCTTCGTTTTGCACCACTGACACTGATGCTGAACTGCCTTAATTGCTGACCTTAGTCCTAATACCCAGAAGCGTTGTCGTATTTCGTTCATCACTGTTGCATGATTTCCATGATTAAAGTAGCAGTGGAATTCTTTAATGATAAGTCGTGTTATCTTGTCCTTGCTATCGAGCACGATGGGTCGCTTGTAGTCTCTTGTCACACCCTGTATCGCGTCGATCCTTCCTTTTAATCGCAGAAGACCTTCTTCTAGTACTACGTCGAGCTTTTTCAATTTGCTGCTGCCCTCTAATTGATTCCCTTGCTGCAGACACTTGATGTCATCTCTGAAGCTTCTTTCTTGGCTTCTCTTTAGCAATAGAGTTTCAGCTTGCTCTAGTAGTCCAGCGTCCAGCGGTATGTATTTCCTTTCTGTTGCTTTCGGAGACCTCTGTTGTTTCTTGATAGTCTTCACCTTTCTTCCTTGCTTTATCTTCCACATGGGATCTTCCTTGCAGACGTTGACCTTCTTACTCCTTCTGCAGAGTTGTAGGAACTGCAATACTCTTGCTGTGGCTCGTCGAAGTCTTCTCCACGAGGAGAACCTCTCGGGGTCTGGTGATGGATGAAAGGTGCTTGCTGCTGCCACGACGTTCGCTGCCTTTTCTTCGCCGGTGGTTTCCTTCTTGAAGCTTCTTGGCGCTGGCCAATGTGCTTCTTCTAGTTTCAGGAAGCTTGGTCCCGTATACCATCGGTGATTGCAATCGAAGTGTTTCGGTACGTCGCGTGTTGCATCATCTGCAGGGTTCTGCGCCGTAGGCACCCATCTCCAATCTTGCGGTTTTGTAAGTTCTTCTATCTCCGCTAAGCGATGAGCCACGAACGTCTTGAAAGTTCTTGGGTCCGTCTTTATCCAAGAAAGTACGATGCTGGAGTCTGTCCAAAATGTCTTTTTGGCTACCTTCAGGTCCATTTCCTTCTCTACTGAATGTGCCAGTCTGCTTCCTAGGAGGGCTGCTTGTAGTTCGAGTCTTGGAATGGACACCGGTTTTAGTGGAGCGACTCTTGCCTTTGCCGCTACTAAGCTGACATGGTATGTTCCATTCCCATCTTCTGTCCTCCAATAAACTACCGCTGCATACGCCGATTCGCTCGCATCCGTGAACGTGTGCAGCTCCCCCTCGGTGCAATGTGGTGCCAGGCATCTCGGAACCTCTAGGTCTTGTAGCAGCTTCATGTTCTCTAGGTAAGTCTTCCATGCTTCGTACTCCTTCCCTTCTATTTCATCATCCCAACCGACGCCACTTCGCCAAATGCTCTGAAGCAGCTTTTTGCCCTGAATGAGAACCGGTGCTGCTAGTCCCAATGGATCGAAGGTTGACATTACTGCACTGGTCACTTTTCTCTTCGTAGGCACTTGAAGTCCTTTGGCTATTTCCTCTGGCGTGTTCCGGAGGTTTGCCCTGAATCCGATGGAATCTCTTCTCGTGAACCAGCGGAGTCCCAATGTTTTCTCTTCTTCTTCTCCAAGGTCTACTTCTGTCTTTTCTTCGCCGTCAGTCTTCAGGTGTTGCAGCAGTTCAGGTTGGTTTGACGCCCATCCCCTGAGTTCGAAGCCTGCCTTCTTGTGTATGAGGTCTACCTGCGTTGTCACTCTTCTGAAGTTTTCTTCTGAATGGAAGCTATGCAGATAGTCGTCCATGTAATGGTTCAGTTCGACTGCCCTTACTGCTTCTGGATACTGTTCTTTGTAGTCCGCTGCGTTTCGGTTCTTGACATAGATTGCTGTGCTCGGAGATGATGTTGCGCCGAAGATAACCGATGTCATTCTGTACTCTTTTGGCGGAACGTCTCGACGATCCCCACGCCACAGGAACCTCAGGCTATCTCTGTCTTCTGGCCGAATACGAACTTGAAGGAACATTTCCTTGATGTCGGCTGCAACTGCCAGCGGTCCTTGTCTAAACCTTAGTAGTATCCCGAAGAGTGACTGCAACAGATCTGGTCCTGGTAGTAGAGCATCGTTTAGGCTTCTTCCTTTCGACTTGGCTGCAGCGTCGAAGACGATCCTTATCTTCTTCTTTAATGGATGTACCACAGAGAAGTGAGGGAGGTACCATTTCTTCTTGGAGTCTTCTTGTCCCACAGGTGCTTCTTCTGCATACTTGTTGTCGATAAGATGCTGGATTTTCTTGATGTATTCTGCCTTCAGCTGAGGGTCCTTATCCATCTTCCTTTCGATGTTGAACAACCGGTTCCTTGCGGACGTATAGCTTTCAGGCATCTGTTCATCTTCATTTTTCCATAAGAGTCCAGCTTCGAATCGTCCATCGTTCAGTCTTCTGCAGGTCTTCTCTAGGATGGCGAGTGCTCTTCCTTCTGAGTCCGTACTGGCTCTTCGCGGTTGTACACCAAGCGCCTCGATCGCGAAGTGATCCTTGATGGCTTGATGCATCTCCTCTTCTGGTGTGCTGACGTGTAGACATGAGTTCAGAAAGTGAACTGCTCTTACAGCCCCGACGTCTGACCCATGAAGTACCCATCCTAGTTCTGTTCTTGAAGCAACTGGTTCTCCTGGTTTCCCTCTTCTTATTTCTTGAGTCACTATCAGCTCCCAGTTATCTTGACCAATGAGCAGCTGTGGTGACTCCCCTTCATAATATAGAGAGTCGGCAATATTCTTCAAATGTTGGCATTCTTTTATTCTCTTCTTTTCTAGGAACTGAGGAGCAAGTTTCAAATCGTCGATAGTCCAGACTCTCTTCAAGGTTTTCGTGTTTCGTTGATGAACTCCCTTTACTGTAAGGTCCAGCATCTGAGAATCCTTCTTTCTTATTAACTTGCCTCCTACTGTCTCGATTACTAGTTCCTTTTTATTACCTTGGGCGCCGACTTCTTCTGCCACCTTTTGGTCAATAAGTGACACTGTTGACCCTTCATCCAACAGGGCCAATATCCTTTTTGATCCTTTCGACCCGAAGACTTTTACTGGAACTATCTTCAGGTATGCCCTTGTACTATTGACTGCATTCACTGATGCCATGACGCTTGATACTTCTTCCGTCTCCGTCTTTTCATCTTCCGAGGTCCTGTCTTCGATGTGCAGCAGATGATGATGCCACCTCTTGCATTCCTTGCACGGTGGTTTTCTACAGCTCTCCTTTCGATGTCTCCCTTGAAGACATTTGAAGCAAACCCGACTTCTCTTCACCGTTGCCCACCGATTCTGCGCCGACGCCTTCTGGAACTTCTGACAGTCGACGAGGAAGTGTCCACCTTCACACATAGGACAACTCTTCGCACTTGGCTGCCTTAAATCCTTTTCTTTGAAGTCCTTTTCCCTTGTTGAATGCGCCGCTTGTCGATGAGTCTTCTTGAATCCAATCCTCTCTTCTGAGGTCGCGAAGGCTCCACACTTGTTTGCTTCTATGTTCAGGAACTTGGAGACCATTGTCAGATCAGAGAAGTCACTTTCTTCTGATGCTGCAGTGAAGTCGTACCATCGGAACTTGAGAATCATTGGCATCTTCTCAATGATTTGTTTCACCATCTCAGGTGAATGCAGGTACTGTGGTTTCTTCAAACCCCTTATTGCTGCTACGCTGTTGTTGATCTGGCTTGCGAAGACGCATATATCCCTAGGGTTTTCGGATATCTTTGGTAACGCCTTGACCTTATCCAATTCCGCCAGCACCAACGCGTCAGGTCTTCCGTATCTCCTTTTGAGGGCCTGCATCACTTCCAACGGAGATGCTTCAGAGTACAGCAGGCTCTTGATAGCTTCTCTTGCATTACCCTTTATTGCTCTTCTCAGTCGAGCCATATTTTGAACTTCGTTGAACATCGGTGCTGTATCTTCGTAAACAACCTTGAAGGCCAACCACTCGCTGCTGTTGCCATCGAAGTATGGTAATTCGTGGATATACTGCGGCTGCGCTACTGGCCCTCCTCTTGTGGTAAGGGCTTCCTTCAATACCGTTGCTAACGTTTGAATTTCACTCGTACCTCCTTTCGTTGAGGAGATCTCTTCAGGCTTCAACTTCTGAGGATCTTCTGGCTTCACCTTCTGAGGCTCTTCTGGAGGTTGCTGACCTCGTTGTTCAGGTTGCTCCATGTTGTCCTGTTCCAGTACCGATGTCTCGATCCAGTTCTGAACTTGTGCTGTTCTGTCTTCCTGGTCTTCATCCACCGAGTCCTCATCTTCATACTGTGCCAACTCCCATCTGACACGGGCTAGATTCAACTCTAGGCGTGCTAATTCTTCTCTGGCTAACAGCTCACGTCTTCTGGCTGAGGAGCTCGTGGTCTTCGTAGACCTGGCTTGACGACTGACTCCCTTTGGCAGGGTTGTGGCAGACCTGCAACCACCCTTGTCCGGAAAATCCACTGGAGTCTTCTTGGTCGTCTCCTTTCGTGCGGCTTCATACTTCTGTCCGTTCTTCTCGGACGCCGCCGTGATCACAGTCGCCGCCGTAATCGTCGTCGTAGTGCCTTCTGTGTTCGTAGTACCTGAAGTGCTCGAATCCGACATATTTACTGCTCCTGATGTCCCTGACGCTGACGCAGACGTGACCCCTTCTGATCCTGACCCTTGCTCTATCGCGTCCTTATCCGAAGGACGGGATACGGGATATGAGGGAGCATCCTTCTGCGACCTGGTTACTGGCATCTTGACGCAGTCTCCTTATCTTCTGGATTCTTCAGTACTCTTCTGCAGGGATCCGGCTCGAAGGACCAACTGTTTCGGGCGGCAGGGACACGTCCAATGCCCGCACTACCGTCCTGGGACAATCTCCCACGTAATTGACGTACGTCCTTGTAGTAACTTGCGCTGGCTACGTACGTCACCACGCACCCCTGAATGCGTATGTACGTCACTACGAACTCGAAGACCCGTAAGGCGTTGTCAAACAGAAACTAATCACTTCACTTTATCTTGATGCTCAGGTTTCGGCTCTTGATTTGTTTCTTCCTTGTTGCCTCTTCAACGGCTGTGTTGCGACTGAAAGACTGAGCCCGAAATTTGCCGTTTATATACGTTTCGAGTTGCGTAATATTTTTAATGTTGCATAATCATTTTAAAATTGCGTAACTATTTCAATATTGCGTAATAATTTCACAACAATTTCTTAAGAAAGCGGCCAATCGTTCTTTACATGTCTTGACTCGTTGAGACGCGTATCGACGTGACTCGTTTACATGTCTTGACTCGTTGAGACGCGTGTCGACGTGACTCGTTGCCGACAGCGATTAATTATACCTATGTGTTTCGTCGCCGACAAATAGATTACTCTCAAATACTAATTACGCTAAAGTAGTATAAACAGTTTTATATGAAATGCAAACGTATTCCACCTGTACATCATATTTGTGATTAAAAACGTACCTACTGTATAATGGTCTCATAGAATTGAGCGGGGCTCGCAGCGAGTTCAGTTTACAATTTAACTGAGACGTAAAAATGGGTCATATCTCATACATTGTATATGGACTGCAACATTGTCTGCGAATGGATTAACTAGCCCGATGGCGCAGTGTGGGACCCCGCTTTCTGGACCCCCTGGAGGGTTGTGGGTACGATTCCCACCCTAACACTTCAGCATGTAATATTCCACTGCTGGGCATTGGACTCTTTCCTCCATGTAGGAGAAGGATCAGAGCTTAATCCACCACGCATTTAATGTCTGATCAAAGACGATATAAACGTAGACGGAATAAACGTTAAAGACAAAATTCACGGAATTAAAAAAGGAAATCCTTCTTCCATTTCGAACAATCGAGGATTCACTAAAATTCTTGTCAACGTAATATGATAAAATAAACGAAAAGAAATGGAATGTGAATATTGATATTAAGAGCAATTCTTGTGATTCAAATTCTTCTAATTACCTAACAACGTTAGCTTATCATGAAGTGTTACCTGGTCATAGACTTCCCACACGAGATAACAAGTGTATTCATCACATGATGGATGAGCAACTCAGCCAAATCAGCTATGAATTTTAACCAATGCCCCGACTGATCATATCACTGATATCCCAAATTTAATGTTAAAACCCGAATGAAAAAATATGTCAATTTTTTTTCTCAAAAGTAATTCAGTTATTGAAGAAATTAAAACTACTCTCTAAGACTTGTTACACTTAACTATTTCTGTGGTCTGTGCACTCAACATATCCCAATTTAGCTGCCGAAACTTTGGTAAATAGAATATCTGTTGCTATAAATAACAATAAATCCATAAAGATTATTGCAAACCGTAAACGCTGTATCCAGTCGTCCACAACTCCTGGTATACTGAGTTGCATCCGAAACCAAGATAAGTTTCATTTTAAAGTAAATACCTAGTATAATATAAAACTTTCTAACGTTCTGTCTCCCGGCTTAACAACACATACAACATAACAACGTCTTTTATTAAATAATTGTGTTTGCTCGTAAACGAAAAAAAAAACCGACTTCAATTACATCCACGAGTAACACAACATAGGTAGACGACAATATAGTCACGTAAATACGTGCTATGGAACGGGCTATGCTTGGGGTTTCTCTCAAGGACAGAATAAGAAATGAGACTATCCGTGAGAGAACGAAAGTAACCGACATAGCCCACAGAATCAGCAAGTTGAAGTGGCAGTGGGCTGGTCATCTGTGTCGCAGGACCGATGGCCGTTGGAGCAGACGTGTCCTGGAGTGGAGACCGCGTATTGGCAAACGCAGTGTAGGACGCCCTCTGGCCCGCTGGACCGACGATCTACGTAAGATTGCTGGTGTAGGCTGGATGGGGATTGCGGAAAACCGGGATGTCTGGCGCGAGCTTGGGGAGGCCTATGTCCAGCAGTGGACTGCAACAGGCTGATATGATGATGATGATGATGATGAAATACGCGTTATTAGATATAACTCTAAAAGTACTTGTCAGATCTCAATTAAATTAAAATAGGACCACATGACACGCAATACCTTTCAATTAAAACAAAATTCATTGAAATCGGTACACCCAGTAAAAGTTCTGAGCTAACATACATAAAAAAATACAATCGAATATTCTGAACCTCTCTCTCCTTTTTTGGAAGTTGACTAAAAAGCTAACACATACCTACTTATCCCCGTCTTGTGTCACATATAATCTTCGATTTGAAAAGGGTCCATTTCCGCTTCGCTTCCCCTTACATATCAATTGAAAATGCAGTGTTGTCCTAGACGGGAAATTAGTGGGTGTCTAGATTCGGGCAAGAAATGCTTGGGTGTATTTTTAAACATTGCCAAAGCATTCGACTCCGTTTCGCCAAAAATCTTACTTGACAAGCTTTATAATATTGGGTTCTCAAAGACTACCCCATAGACTCATGTAAACCCTATCATAAAAAATAAACTATCATGGCGTAATAATTAAAAGACATCTTCCTTGAACCGTCATATTTTTATGATCCCTGGATGCGGAGACTGATGTGGATTTTCCGAAATTTAAAACAGGTGGCGAATGATAGGGTTTAAATACAAGCGCGGATCCAGCTTCGGCGCCAGGGAGGGGTCACAGTCATGGTTAAGGCGCCAGGGGGGGGGGGGGGGGGGGGTCACATAGTCGTGGTCAAGCCACAACAAGCTATAATTTAATTTCTATAATGATAGATACAGGTAAAAAGTATGTAGGTATTTTATTAATGTATGTAAGTACTGTACTTAAAAATTACAGTACATACCGCCCTGCGTAATAACAATTATTGTTATAATTGTCAGCGTTGAGTGCGGGTTCAGGTAGAAACCATTTCGTTATTTCATCATTAAAAAAAAAGTAAGTAAGGTAGATGAATGAAAGTAATATTATTTAAAACAGTGTTAACTAGAGTAATTTTTTAAATTATTTGAAATTGTCTGGAGGCTTTAATTTTTTTTTAATTTATACCTAAACTTGAAGGTTTGATTTACTTTTTGTCTCTGTCAAGATTTCTTTGGCCCATAATTTTTTTAGTAGATGTTTTCTAAATTAAATCACATTTATTTTATATGCGCAATGTATTGATGATCAAAACAAAAAAGAAATGGCGTTGATATATCAATAAACAAAAAAGATATGATGGTCAAATCACTAATTTTCGGCACTTTTTTCGAAAAATGAAAAAATAATCATAAAAAAATCCGTATCACTTTGCATATAGGTAAGTTAGCCTAAGTAGGTTCCAAATGACCAAACTACCCAACATACCTGTATGGCTAACCATTCCCCTAACACCCTGTATATGTAGAATCTGAATCTCGGAATCGGCTCAAACGATTTTCGTGAAATTTAGTATACAGGGGATTTCGGAGGCGAAAAATTGTTCTAGCTAGAAATCATTTTTAGAAAATGTCGTTTTATCCCTGTTTTTAGGGAATGAAAAAATGGCTAAAATAACGTTAGATTAGGAAGGTAAATTTCACGTTTCTTAATTAAGTTATAATAGCTCGGTGGAACATCGGTCGCTGGATCAACCGATGAGACCACGGTTCAAATCCGTCTCCGACTTATTGTTGTTTTTTCTTTTTTTTTCTAATTTCACTCTTAATTTTTTATTTAAATAAAAATAAAATATAAAAATAACGAGAAAAAAAACAAAAAAAAAAAATACCGAGCTAGGCTCGGTCAACCAGGTACTAATATTTTAAGTACTTAAAATACCTATAAATTTTTGACATCTATCAAAAAATATTTTTTATAAAAATATAAAAACATGAAATGACGTTTGATTATTATTTTGTTAAAAAACGTTTAAGTATAGGTATGTGTGGATGCCCTACATAATTATGTATCTCTAATATAATTATATGTATGTTTCTATCTATTAAAGTTTTAAACGTACTTAAGTTTAAGATAAGACGTATCTGAGAATATGGAATTGTGGTTATCGCTTAGTTTGCTCGGTTTCGAGTTTGTAGATTACAATTGACCCTTCTTGCGACTGAGTTTGAAGCAGGTCAGATGTTTCTCGTTATTAAGCTATTCTAAGTACAATCTATCTTAGACCTTTGTTTTAAACTAGAATTGTTTCTTACAAAACTAAAATAAAATGGGACTTTAATTTCTAAGATTTCATGGTATTTTATGGTATTATTAGAATTTGAAACGAGATATTTACAATAGATCTTGTGACAGTGTCTAAATATCGCAAAATTGTAGTGATTACTAACAAACATGACAAAAAACCTGTTCTACGTTTCTAATAGTTTTGATAACAACGTAAGGTTCTTTATTGCCGATTAAGTGAAAGAGGCTATGTAGTATAAGAAGTATGTTTGCCGTTAAGAGTGTATGCTACCTCAAATTGCTTATTTTCCACTCGGCAGGATCTCCATATCTTCCAAACTACTGAATATTTAAGTTTAAAATTTATGTATGGTAAAGTTCAGGACTTATACTATCTTTCATATGTTTCGAAACACGACGAACAACGACGGAAACACCATAAAATTTTCTCGATTCAAAAAAATCGCAAAGTTACCTCTATTTTTTGTATTAAAACCCTAATATCTCAGTAAATATAGAAGTTATGGACTTGAGATTAAGCATGGTAATTGAAATAAGTATGAAGAACATTTTATATGTTGCGTTTTTAAAAAAATAACTATTGATAATGTTTGTGGGGAGAAATAACATATAATCCGCGCGATGAACAACCAAGCGCTCTCAATTCTCATGTGTGTCGGTATAGCACGTACAAATTAACTTGACACCTGGGCCGATGACGGCAACTTCAATGTACGGTGTGAAAAATAATGTAACATATTATGATAATATGTTACATTATTCTACTATATATTTTATTGATATATTAACATATATTATGATATGGTTACATTATTTTTCACACCGTACATTGAAGATGCCGTCATCGGCCCGTGTCAAGTTAATTTGTACGTGTTATACGACGAAGTGCGGGTGAAATCTGAATTCGAGCTGAGGTAGTGTAGCCTCTTAAGGTACCATAATTCGCATATTTTGAAGGTTGTTATTATAGCTAGTAAGATAGACTGAGATAAGGAGGTCGTTCCGAATTCTGAAGTGCGCGTTAAAACTAGTCAGGAAATTATTTTATGCGTATCTGTGGGATATCGATTAAAAAGGATGACCGCTATTATATCTAGAGATCCGACGATAAAAAGGCGAAGAAGAGATAAGATCGAATAACTTCTTTTTTGTTACCATTTTTATAGGAAATTAACATAGTGGTGCTTTGTATTGTTCATATATAGTTACGAACGTGTATACTGTACTCTATACACTACACTTAAACCTTGAGACACAAAACTGCTTGAATACAGTATTATTTAGCTATGATCATCTGTAACGTCTAGGTACTTCCCCACTCTCTTCTGCTCGGGCTGCTCCAGATCTTGAGGAGGATTTTTCCTGCTGTGCCCTGCCTCAGTGAGCTACTTACGATTTAGATACATTTTTTTTTTTTTTGTTAACCCACAGGAAATCCCTGACGGATGCCTCCAGCCCGGGGGAGCTGGTAGGTATGTCCGATTCGCACGGACTAAAACCTCTGGGGTGTTCCTTCACTCGCCTGGGGTGGAATTACGGGGGCGCTAAGCGCTTCCGCGATCCCGCCGGCGTTGCCCAGATAGGGCCCGTCATCATAAGTGACCTCCGAGAGGCTCCCTCGAACACTAAGGTTACCTCCCTCCTCGGGACCATTCAATGCGGACGATAGATCCTCCGGTCTATCGCCCGCTGGTCCGGCGTTACGGCGGCAGGTTGGCCAGGTAAGCCCTGCGTCGCCGACCGTGCCTTCCGCGACGAGCCGGGAGCGAGTTCGGGTCCCGTTCCCGCTGCCGCTCCGCCGCTTCCTTCCGCAGCATTACGGCGCTGCAGAAGGTGGAAACTGCGTCCCAACTCTCCTCACTGCCGACCATGGCTACAATCAAGGCCGGCAGTGAGAGATCCGCCCCGATGACCGCCGACAAGGCGCTGCGCTCCGCACTCCACGCTGGGCAGGCCACGCGCGTGTGCTCCGCCGTGTCCTCAGCGCCGACGTCGCAATGGTGACATCCCGACGTCGGCTCTCGCCCCAACACTCGGCACAGATAGCGACCGAAACAGCCGTGCCCGGTCAGCATCTGTGCCAAATGGAACGATACCGCACCGTGTTTTCTATCGACCCAGCCACGTAGGCCGGGCCGAATTGCCGCCACCAGCTCCCGGCTCACCTCCGGGTCCTCCAGGCTCGCCGACCACTTCTGGAAGAGATCGTCGCGAGCCGCGCTTCTCCATCGTACGACCTCTTGCGGAAGAGGCGGTTCCCCCCTCAGGCGCGCCTCCTTCACGCGCCAGAAGACCGATGCTTGGACTTCGGCCTCTAGTTCCCACGGGGGGCTGCTGGCGAGAAGGCACGATGCGGTGAAGGACACCGTGCGGTACGCTCTTGCAGCTCGCAGTGCGATAGCACGCTGTGGCCTGCGAATCAACGGTACGTTCCGGGCGCACAGTGCGTCTGCGCCGTATAGGGCCATTGACCGCACGACTCCTGTGTAAAGACGTCGGCACTTGTCACTGGGCCCTCCAAGATTCGGTAGAAGACGCCCGAGAGCCCCGGCAGCGGCCAGAAGCCTCGGGGCCAGTCGCCGTAAATGCTCATCAAACTTCCACCGACCGTCGAGCACAATTCCAAGGTACTTCATCGTCGACCCGACGACGATGGAAGTACCTCCGACGACTATAGAAGTCCCGCGTGGGGGCGCGCCCCTGGGCCCGTGAAAGGCCAGGACCTCCGTCTTTTCCAAGGCTACCTCCAACCCGAGAGCCCGAATTCTGGCCACCACCTGAGCCACACTGGCCGTGGCAAGGCGACCCGCTTCACGGTTGTCATCGGCACGAACGGTGACGAGAGTGTCGTCAGCGTAGCAGATGACGGACACTCCCGGCAACGTGGCACCGCGAAGCACCCAATCGTAACCGATGTTCCACAGGAGCGGCCCGAGAACCGAGCCCTGTGGAACACCGCAAGACATCGAGCGCCTTGCCCATCCGCCACCGCACGTCGGGAACTCTACCGCCCTTCCCGCGAAATAGTCCGCGATGAGTGACTGCAGATATCGCGGAACGCTGTGGTATGCCAGCGCGGCCTTCACCGTCTCCCAGGGCAGAGAGTTGAACGTGTTAGACACGTCCAACGAGATCGCCCATAATACTCCACCCCGGGAAACCACCGAATCGGTGAGGTCTCTCAAATGAGCGATGGCGGCAACGGTCGACCGCCCCCGACGAAATCCGAACTGTGCCTCGTGCAGCCCCGGGTTCATCGACTGGGTGATTCGGGTCACCAGCACGCGCTCGAACACCTTGCTGATTTCGTCGAGGAGCACTATCGGTCGATATGCCGAAGGCTGTTCGGCCGACCGTCCATCTTTCTTGAGTAGGACGAGCCTACCCGTCTTCCACACCTGTGGGAACCGACCTTGCTCCAAGCATCTGTCGAACAGGGCCCGCGTCCTGCTACCCATGCGACCCATCGCGAGGCTCAGCAGTTTTCCCGGCACGCCGTCTGGGCCCGGGGCGGTGCGTTTCGACTTGAGCCCCGCGATGGCCGCACGGAACTCCGCCTCGGTTACGGGAGGAACCCCACTCTCCGCAAGACGCGGCTCCGCGACACCCATGGATGGTGGGCTCCACTCGCTCCTTTGAGGGAAGAGGCACTCCACTACGCGCTCCAAAAGCTGTGGCTGCAAACTCGTAGTCAGAGGGGGAGCCCAGGCCCGGAGCTTCTTCCGCACCGCCCGGTATGGCCTGCCCCAAGGGTCTCGGTCCAGAGTTTGCAGCCACTCTTCCCAGCATGACTCTTTGGCGCGTGCAATTCCCTCTACGATTTAGATACATGGTATATATAGATACATGGTATATAGAGCACTAACTCTACTTCCTCTGAGAGTATCAAGATGAAACCAACGGACTTTAAATTAGATCTCCATTATAATTACTATTAGAATATTATAAAGCTAATATTATAAAGATGACAATTTTGTTCGTTTCTTTGCTTAAACGCGCTAATCTCAAGAATTACAGGTTCGAATTGAAAAATTAATTTTATGTCGGATAGCCCATTTACCGAGGAAGGCTATAGGCTATTTTTTTTTCAAATTAACGCGTGTGCGGTGTGACACTGCGGGTTCGTAGCTGGTATTATTACACTCTCGTTATCAATTTTTTACTTGTTTTTCTTTTACTTAATTTGTACATTTAATTTGATAGACATACCTAAAATCAATGTTGTTCATATTAATAGTAACAAGAGGAAAGACTTGTTTTTTCTTAAAATTAATAAAAAAAGTACCTATTGAAATAATTTTCATAATGAAATCATTGAAGCTAACCTAAAATCTGTTTTAAATATTTTTTCATGATGTGTAGTAGTCTATTTTATACAATGTATTTAAAAAATTGGTAATACGCTGTGATTTCATCTGTTTTCAAAACTTATATTGTTAAAGTTATGGTAAACAATGGTATTATTTTTACGTGAGAAACAATATGATGTTTTAAAATAAACTTCATAAATTATGTATTAATTATAACCAATTGCTCATTGAACCAAAAATAATAAGGTTTCCTAAAGATATTTTCGTGAAAGAGTTGCCGAATTGGTCGACCCGACCGTTTTAGCTTGGTTTATCACACCTACGTGTTGGGGTGTGATGTTTTATAAACTAAATTTAAACTGTGCTCTTTAATATACAGGTTAAAAAAGGTATTGTTTAAATAAAGGGAATGTAATATTTTAACCCGGGCGTGTTTAGTACTAACGCTAAAGAAGTATTTATTGCACTATACGACAATCATAAACATTGATTTTTTTATGAATTGAATTAAATAATTTAACTATTATTAAGTCAAATTATTTTAATTTCACTACCATTTTGACAATGAGTGAGTGAATGAATGATGACTACTTTGTTAATAGCTAGCATAGACAAACCGAATGGGTTTATAATATTATATACCGACTAATTATAACGATTTAAAATTATTTTTTTATATGATTAGGTTTGCAGACAAGCATGCGGCCCACATAATGATAAGTGGTTACCGTAACCTAGACGCCTGCGACACTAGAAGCATCGCAAGCGCGTAGTCAACCCTATCTCTGACCCTTCCAGGAAGAAGCTCTGGTTATTCACCGCAGAAACACAACACTACTTGAGAGGGTTATTATTTAGCTGTGTTATGTACTGTGATGATTCTGTGCCTTATAAAATATACAAACGAGAGTTAACTATATTATTATATAGTCTAGACATAATGTTCCCAGTTTTTAAAAGTCAGTTTAATTTAGGTGCCTATTTCGCGACCACGACTCCGGTCCGCCTAACCGCATGCAGCTTTTTGTACAGAAAATAGAGTCACTGTGGTGTTTGCATTAGTGCTTTCAAAGATAAATGTAACCTCGATTACTGTAAAATACTAAAAAATATTAAAAGACCTTGTATTTATTTCAAAGGTAGCAAACTCTGAATTGTAAAATTATAGGCGTTATTAGATATATCAGATTGTTTTGACTTCCGATTTTCAGCATTCATTCAAATTAATAAATAAAAAAAAACAAATTAGTTTTATTTAGTCATTAAAATACTTAATTAACTCATATGACTGTGTATTAGGAATAGGCGGCTTAACGTTTCGGCAATACTTAACACACAGATTTTTAACCAAACACATGATTTTGTAAAGTGTGTTAATCGTAAGTGTTAATAGAATTAAATCTTCATAATGAAGTTATTTGCTAAAATATACTACGAATCACCGCTAAAAAAAATTTAAATTAACCTATAGATTACGCTCGTGTTTTTCAATTACGTAGGTACGTACCAAGTTTTAAATATTAGACAAATAAATGAAAAGAGTTTGGAAACTCACAAACCTATGCGACGCTATTATATTTTTTTATGGTTCAAACGAATGAAAGTAAATTTTATAGGAATTTAAAACATTCTAGCTCGCAAGCTCTACGCTCTTTTTTAATTTTAATACTAGTCATGCGATAAATGTAAATACCAACTTCATAACTAAAAATAATATATCATTTAAAAATCATACTTCTTTTAATTTTCTCGTTAATACTGAACTGAGGTAGGGCACAGCAGGAAATTTCCTGCTCAAAATATGGAGCCGCCCGACTGGGGTAGTACCTCGACCTTACAGAAGACCACAGCTAAATAATACTGTTTTCAATCAGTATTGTGTTCCTGTTGGTGAGTAAGGTGACCAGAGCTCCTGGGGGGGATTGGGGATAGGGTCGGCAACACGCTTGCGATGCTTCTGGTGTTGCAGGCGTCTATACGCTACGGTCTTACCATCAGGTGAGCCGTACGCTTGTTTGCCGACCTAGTTACATAAAAAAAAAAATACTGGCAAAATGATTCCGCCAGTGTCACGTAATACATAGAAAATACGAAGGCGATTAATCGGTTCGGACGAGGTTACAAATAAAATTCTATAGCTTTCACGTTTTTGATATCAAAAGGAACAAGCTTTACACGAACTTTTATCCCTTAAATCATTCCGTTAGGAGAATTAAAAAAAAATCTTTTTTTTTTTGAGTTAGAATCAGCCTGTAAAGTTCCACTACTGGAGTAGGGTTGTAGTTTGATACACCACGCGGCTCCACTGCAGTTAGGCAGGTATCCATAATTAATATAAGTAATGTTTCTATGATCCGATTAAGATGATGGACCGATTTAAGTCCTCTTTGAGGCACGGTGGGGAAAGACTTTTTGAGTTGCTTTATTATCATTTAGACAGCATTACATGTATCTGATTCCAATAATTTACCCTCGCTGATGACGAGATTCACTCAGGAGAAAATTAGAGACTGTTGATATTCTTGTCAATTCTTCTTATCAGAATTTATACGTTGAAAGGTTTTATCAACCTTTGTTTCACATTGAATATGGTTGATTAATTAAAACTTCTAATGCTTTGTACAGTGACGAATCATATTTTTATGAATATGGGTAATTTTTTATACCATTAAGGTGGTAAATAAACGTACAATCCGCTTGATGGTATGAGATTATCGTAACATGACGCCTGCAACACCCGAAGCATCGAAAACGCATCGTCAACCCTATCAAAACACAACACTATTTAAGACCAGTGTTATTTTACTGTGATTTTCATTGAGCTGGAGGAGCTTCGGCAGTTGGTAATTTTGAACATGAAATTCCTTTGCTGTGTCCTACAACAATGATTATATTTATAACCCATACTTATAATGTCAGTGCGTAAATAAACATGTCTGTCAGAATATTGACAAGTTAAACGGGCAGATTAATTTGACACGGACAAATTGGCGTCTGAAAAAATATTCCTACCCATCGATTTTTAATAAACGGAAAACATATCATCCCTTGATTGGAATATGCTTGGCACGTTAATCTGTCTGGATTGAGCTTAAAGCTCACGATCCACTGAAAAGTCCATAAAACACACATAAATAGTTATTGGCTAAATATTTTATAGTTAACGACGGCGGCTAAATATTTTTGTTATAAAGCGTCCCTCTATATCTTTGCTGATCAATACATATTTTAGTTTTTTTATTGACAGTAGCTACTCGTTCCTATAAAATATCTCGATGCGTTATTGACGTAAGTATTGGTTATTCTGAAAAAAATTAATGTGTTTTGAATTTAAAAATGAATCAATAACTTTATTTATATCTGCAGTTCAAAATTTATTCCGCTTTAAATTTAGTAGATTAAACGTTTATACGAAACAATATTCCTTATTTATAATTTTGTAAGTTTCATTTTAACGATTCTAAAACCCTCAACAGACAAGTTTGACGTTTGTTACTCTTCCAAGCAGAAACTACTGAACCGATTACGACAAAACTTAATACATAACTAGCTATATAGTAAAAATTTTCCGATTTCCAAGATGCGATATTCCTATTTCCTACTATATTACTTCTTTGAGTGAACGACATTCCCTTTGACATGTATGATTTAAATTTCAACTTCGATATCTCCGAGCTATCTCTTGTGACGTGAGCCATTTAAAATTTCCAGACGTGTAAAATTGTTATTTGTACAAAGTGTCAAACATGATCGGTACAGTGCATACGGAACCTACATATAGATACGTGTAAAGAGGAACAGTCAAATGCGTTTGTATACATATTCTATTTACTCGTAAACAAGAAAAACAGTCTTTAATTATAATTATAAGTAAGTCAACGTAAATAGTCAAGAAAATTACACAACATAATTATGAACATTATGTTTATCATTGGTATGGAATTATATTGAAATCAACATTTTATTGTGAATTAGAGTTAGAAAAGCACCAAATGATACTGTAGCCGCCAAGATTTTTACTAGATCATGTATAAACCGAATCATATTTGATTAAGTGTATATTTCAGTAGCATCTCACATGATGTTTCTGTACACATTATGATTCCACCTGTACGTTAACGTATAATGTATCACTACATATTATATAATTGTGTTTGCTCGCAAACGAAAAAAAACGACTTCAATTACATCGACAAGTAATACAACGTAATAAGACGAAAAAATAGTCAAGTAAATACGCGCTATTAAAGATTACTCAAAAAGTTGTAATCAGTTTTCGATCTAATTTAAACAAGACTACAAGACAAGTATTAGCTTTTGATTAAAGTAAGAATCATCGAAATCGGTACACCGAGTAAAAAGTTATGCGGTATAATATAACGTAGGTCGACGAAAAAGTAGTCACGTAAATACGCATTATTAGATATAACTCTAAAAGTACTTGTCAGATCTCAATTAAATTAAAATGGGACCACATGACACGCAACAACTTTCAATTAAAACAAAATTGATCGAAATCGGTCCACCCAGTCAAAAGTTCTGAGCTAACATACATAAAAAAAAAACATACGTGTCGAATTGAGAACCTCCTCCTTTTTTGGAAGTCGGTTAAAAACAAAGTCTCTTCCCGCTGTTTGTCTGTCCCTATGTAGGTATGCTTAGATCTCTAAAACTACGCAACGGATTTTGATGCGGTTTTCTTTAGTAAATAGAGTGACTCCAGAGAAAGGTTTATATGTATAATGCATGCATAATATAGTAGAGGAACACTGATAGTTTTAGAGGTTTCTAATGTGATGTCGTAAATAAACACATTTTTTGCGCTTACATTGCAAATATTTATTTACACCCGTGCAAAGCCGGGGCGGGTCGCTAGTTACTCTATAATATACATATACATTTACACATAATGATATAGAGGATAAGGGCAATCATAAATACGCCAGAAAAAAAGTAAATGGGTCACCTAGTATCTAAAAACATAGAAAGAATGTAAATAATCATAAATATACATAATAGACGAACGAATTCCACCCACCCTATTCACAGTATTGTACTGTCGGGGGTTTTTTTGAATAGCTCCTAAGCCTTTCATTTTCCTGGATAAAAAGTCGGACCGGGTACCTTTTTCGTCCAGGATATGAACCAACACGTCCTCGAATATTATTGGATTTCAGTGACTTCCGTGTAATATGTGCACAGGTAATCAAACAAAATAGGCCTTTTCTATCAATAACCTTATATTTTTATATAAGGTTAAAGTTATTTTAAAAGTAATAGATTGTTAAGTTACCAACTAAGTTAATTTAAAAGTAATAGATTGTTAAGTTAACAATCTATTACTTCTAAAATAACTTTTTTGTTAACATATCTTTAACTCTGATTTTCAATTGTTTAATAATGGTAAATCATTGGGCGATTATTATTATATTTTTTGATTGATATTATTCCATTATTGACATCACGACAGTTAGTTTGATAATATCGGTATTACACTAATTAAGATCACTTTGTTTTTCCACTAATTATAATGTAAGTTTAGTATTACTCGGAATATGAAACAAAAATAATATTTCGACATCTGTAACATAATATATCAAATATTACTGTAATTAAGGAATTGACTTAAGACGATAGTCATTATTTGATTCGCGAAGTTTTGTTTACATTGAGTACATGTTTATACAATACTAGTTTCCCGCCCCGGCTTCGCAGGGGTATTTAACAAAAATTTCAAAATATTTTTGAAGTGAAACTTCTTTAGGCGCATGAGAGTAAAATTTGAGAGAAAGCCAAAAATATAGCCTATATCCCCACGGATTTTTTAAATCGGTTCAGTAGTTTCAGAGCCTATTCAATGCAAACAAACAATCAAAATTTTTTTTAAATGTTACTTAGTCGACAAATAAGCGTACGGCTCACCTGATGGTAAGTGACTACCGTAGCCTATAAACGCTTGCAACACCAGAAGCGTCGCAAGCGCGTTGCCGATCCTATCCCCAATCCTCCCCGGGATCAATCAAATCAAATCTTTCCTCTTTTTAATTTATACAATATATTGTAATTATTTAAGAGATTATTTTTTGTCTGATGGTACGGTTGCAAGACTGCAATCATCAATTGCATCACAAGTGCGTTGTCACCACTGATTGAGATCATATTATTTAGATATAATCTTTTGAATGGTTGAGGTAATTCCCCATTGGGGCTGTGCGAGACTTAAAGCAAAATAATTCCCGTTATAATACAACTCAATATAATTTATTAACTATAGTTTTTTTACCCTTTGATATCTAAAAAAGCTTGTAAAATTACTACCGTCTTGTAGTTTATAGTTTTCCTGTTTTACATTTTTTATTTTATTCATGTCTTATGCGAGAAAATTATATTTGCATTCATCATCATCATCATCATCATTTCAGCCTATCGCAGTCCACTGCTGGACATAGGCCTCCACAAGTTCGCGCCAATAATGGCGTGAACTCGTGTGTTTTACCCATAATAGTCACCACGCTGGGCAGGCGGGTTGGTGACCGCAGGGCTGGCTTTGTCGCACCGAAGACGCTGCTGCCCGTCTTCGGCCTGTGTACTTCAAAGCCAGCAGTTGGATGGTTATCCCGCCATCGGTCGGCTTTTTAAGTCCCAAGGTGGTAGTGAAACTATGTTATCCCTTAGTCGCCTCTTACGACACCCACGGGAAGAGAGGGGGAGGCTAAATTTTTTGCCGTAGCCACACAGCAAATAATAAATATAAATATTTGCATTAGATAAAAAATATTAAGACGATTTTAATGATGTCATAATATATTAGAAATAATAGAGTCGCTGAAAATCTCGCCTACGCTACGCTTTCATCTTTTTTTATGTGTCAAGTGGCTAGTTCGATGGGAGTAGAATGTTCGAGTGTGATAACGGATTGAGAGCTCGGGGCTAGTGATGAGAGCTGGCTTTTCTTGCGGCAATACTATCTTTACTAATATTATAAAGCTAAAAAGTTTGTTTATTTAAACACGCTAAACTCAGGAACTACTGGTTCAAATTGAAAAATTATTTTCGTGTTGAATAGCCCATTGATCGGGGGAAAATAGCCTTATTGTTGTTTTTTTTTTCAAATAACGCGTGAATTGCGTGAGGGTGTAGCTATTTTGATATATAAAACAAATATGTTTGAAAAATGATTCTGATACGCGTTTGTGTGTGATGTTTTTATTTTTATAAAATTATTGTAGTTACAATAAAACAATAAAAGTTACATAAATACACACAATACTATTTGATAGACAATACCACTATCTTTCTGAATCGATGAACGACATTGAATACAGATTTTTAAATCTCTTTAAAAATCACTAAAGATTTAATAATTAATTTATAATAATAATGCAGGAGTGTTTGTATGATTAAACACGCTGGCCTTAGGAACTAATTACTATAAAAAAGTCAAATCAAAAGTTTCAGTCTTCAAAATCCCCATTTATTTTCAAGGCTATATGGATTATGTATCACGCTACGGCTACAGAATCAGTTTATTAACGATAAATGTAGGAAAAGTGTGTGTGTGAGTACTTATGTACGTACTTAAGAAGTTATACTGCATTGGCTAGCTAACTTCACTTTGCTAATTTCTTCTTCGTTGACTAGCTAACTTCTGGGTGTCGGTTTTTTTTTATGACAGCGTGCGTACGCATCGTAAAAATTTACTCTCCTAATTTTTCTCTAACGCGCCAAAAGAACAGAAGAACAGAGAAGTATTACTTCAAAAACAGGGAAATTTAATTCCTAGTTAAAAAAAAAATTCTATGCTAATTGTACTTAAAATGTAAGGGCGGCGTAATGTATAAATAATACGGGTAAAAACTAGTAGATATTAATATGTAACCAAAAATCTTCAAACACTAGTTTTGAAAATGTAAGCGAAAAATAAACTCACGAAGTCGAGAGGCTCGCTATTTATTTGAGAGTATTTCTATTAATAGCGTTTACAATATAATGAAAATCTTTTTTACCCCGTTCTTTTTTATCGGGAACAGAATTGAAGAAACGCACTTTCTATATTACCATGACAAACGAAAAGGCGTTGACAGTATGGTAGTAACGGCATGCTATTATAATTATATTTTATGTCATTTGAAGGGAGTTTCTTGGAATTGTTGTAAAAAAGTATTTGTGTGTGTGTGTGTGTGTGTGTGTGCGTGCGTCTGTATGTGTGCGTGTGTTTATTGTTTGTTGTGAATAAATATTTAGACATATTAGGCCAGTAAATAAAGCATTTAACCTCGCACTAAATTTCCGATCCAATTTCATTTTTTTTAGGTTAAGGGTCACTTACTGACCATAAAAACACAAAATGCTGACAGATCCAGATGGAGCTTCGATCACAATCTTAAAGAAAAGTTTTTGGCCGATATCTCGGAAACTATATACTTTAGTGCAAAAGTTATTGAAACTTTTTTGTAGAAAATAAACTTTCGCATCTTTTATTTCCTGTAAACATTTTTGTAAAACTTGCCGTTTACGATTTATGGCCTATTTAATGAACCCGTTTTTCATTTATGGCCAATAACTCTTTAAATATTGGATTAATCAATAAAAAGCACCTCGTATCCATTTTACATCACTTTATTCTCTACAACTTTTGTTTAAAACTTTTTTTTCTAATGTCCATACTTTTTGAGTTATAAGACGTTTCGTAATCGTAAACGGTAAGTTTAATATATATATTATTCAAGATAAAATATACCTATATTAAATAATTGTGAACAAATAAAGATAATCTCGTGAAATTTTTTTTTTGCTTTTCCGTATTTAGATAATTTTCACTTGTAAATTGTGTGTTTTTGTGGTGTTCAATAAAAATAAACACAACAATTAAATTTTAATTTTAAAAGGTATCGAAAAACGCAAACGTTTTCAAGAAAAATTATATTTTTAAATTTTATTCGACAAAAATATCATAAGCGGATGTGATTTTTACAATCAAAAACCACGTAAAATAACAAAAAAAAAAAAAAAAAAACTAAATAATTTCAATAATTATTATTGTTTAATCATAAAATAAATGGTAATAATCGGTCCGAAATGTTTTTATAGAAAGCTCGATTAGCTTATATTAATAAATCTGAATACTGACTTATATTGAGCTTTATAATGAAAGCTACGTTTCATGATCTGGTTGTTTGAATTATATCCGTATAACGGAACAGAAAAATATAATTTAATACTAAAGGTTGCGCATTATTATAGATTAGAGAAAATATTTAAGTACTAAGTTAGTAATTAATTTCAGAGCACGTTTTTTCATTTAAAAAATTCAACATTAATACCGAAGCGGTGTAAACTAAGATATACTCGTATTTAAAATATTATTTTCATACATTTTCCTACATTTTGAAACAAAAATTATACTTCAAAGTGTACTCTAGCACAAAGACTGGAGGGTCAGTTGCTCTTTAAGAAGGTCACAATACGACCTACATTATTTCTGTACGTTTTATATAAATGCAACTTTTAAATACAAAATACCAACTGACTTCATGCCCACGTAGTAAATATAAAGATATTATTTTATATCTAAATATAACAAAAAAAAAAATCAAACATATCTCTAACCTGTTGTAAAAAAGAATAATGTTGTTAAATAAATATTTGTACTTTATTGTACAATTGAGAGTTGTGGTGTACTGGTGGTGCTCTGGTGTAATACCGGCGCCTAAATACCGACGGTCGCGAGTTCGGTTCCCGCTTGGTGTGGATATTTGTGTTTATACAAATATTTATTTCTGGTTTGGTTGTTAGTACTTGTGAGTCTCCCCACCGTACCTCAGAGAGCACGTTCAGCTCTGATCCTTCTCTTACATGGGGAAAAAGGCATATGCCCAGTAGTTGGATATTACAGGCTAAAGTGTACACCACAACTATATTTTAAACATTAAACCAATTTTAGGAGGGTTACAGACGGTGAAGTAAATGGGCGGACTTATGGCTAACTAGCCATTTCTTCCAGATAACCAAATGTAAAAAATAAGAAACCTGTATAAAACTGATGTACTCGTATTTTAAATTCCGAACGATTGCAAAATATTTTTTTTTGTGTTCATTAGTGTCAGGACAAGATTTATGTACAAGAAAAAAAAAAACGATATATCCACGAAAAATTTTGAGGTTAGTAGTAATAGTATAATATAAATTCTATACAGTTTTTGGAGTTTACTCCTTAAGAATCGATTTTCATATAAGACCCCCGGTATGAAACAAATATGAGGAGTAAAATCTACTGAACGAATGTTCTCGTTACGTTTTTGTTAACGCCATCTATCGTATAATAGATGGTGTTCCTTAGACTATTAAGCCTTTTTGTGTCTATTTAGACAGTCGATCTGAAGGAGTAAACTCCAGTCGTGGGTCGTAACTGACACACACACTTTTTTCTATTTATTTGAACTAAACTTCAACAACAAATAACTTACACCTGGGGTATTATATGAATTACCACAGTACCACAAGCTTAAATTACTTTTTGTAGAAGATCGCTAGCAGTTCCATATTTAGTAGTCTAAATTTTAGACAAAGTATTTTTTTCTAAGGGCCTATTACACCTGTTACTCATAAAGTTTATCTCGAACATAAGTTACTGATAGGGTATATTTGCGGGATGTGTACAGGCCCTTATAACCCATTTTCATCATAACAAAGATAATAAAACTACAGCTGTTGGATTCATAGGTTCCGAATAGAAGTATTTAACAGATAATGTACGTATTAAAGGAGAAAAAAAATATATTTTTTTGTGTTGGACACCGTAGTGCATCAGAACATATTAATCTAAACCAGTGTAACAATTTTTTAAAGAATTATTTAAATTGACTGATTGATTGATACTTATTAAAAATTCACATTAAAAATTTAAGTGTAGATATATATACCTCAACTCAACTGCTCAATCGTCAATTACACATGTTTACGCTCGGATTATTGAATACGCTTACAAACTGTTGCAGGTTGTTAACACAACAATACACTTACAAAATCTTCGTACATGTTATTATTACAATGCATAATAAGATACTGTAGCTTATTTGTACAATACAAATAGGTTTACAAAGCAATGCTCATCAATAATACACTTTTTAAATATTAATACTTATTATTACAGTTAACAATACACTGACAAGTAATTCAACAAAATGGACAATACAGTCAAAAATAAACTTATAAAACAATATTTTTTTAACTTACTGAAAACCCAGTCTTCTCGAGTCCGACGATGTTGTCAGTAGTACACACAAACTTTAGTAAAAAAAAGTACACAACATAAAAGAAAATTTAGTACTTTCAATTACTAATGTCCGTGTGAACATCTCTTCTTCTGGCTTGATATTTCCTAAATAGTCCGTTGTTGTAAGAAAATACTAAATTATTGTTATTCCTTAAATTTATATAATTTTATATTTATTGATTTTTCTATATATTATTAATAATAATAATAATACACTTTGTTGTACACCAAAGACAGAAATAATACGTAGCAAACAAAGAAATTTTTAACAATATATCATTAGGTACAAAAGGTGGCTCTATCGCTAAAAAGCGATCTCTTCCAGGCAACCTTTTTATTAACATAATATACACTAGATAAGTATACTTACGTTATGCAAACAAAAGTATTAAGTTTATTAAAATTAATAGAAGTATCTTTTTATTAGATCGCCAGGTAGGTACACAGGTTGATGTGTTAGATACACTATTATTGCTATTTTTTAAATATGTCCAACAGCGTTATCGAAAACAAATCAGGTATATGTATTATTTTACAAAAAGTAAAACTTTTCGTAATTAAAAATGAAAAAGTAACTTAGTTATAACTAATGTAACCGACCAAAACTAGAAAAGACCTTTACTATTTACTATTATAAAGTCATTTACTCTTTCTCTCGAAGAGTCGATCTCTGATTCGAAATACAGGAAACTTTTCGCCCGTGGGTTCGCCCGCGTGGACTACACTATTCTGTCTTTTCCGTTTTCTCTGGTTAAAATAAAGCCTATATCACTTAGTAATAACCTAGCATTCTTATATCTACTACAATCAAATAAAAAATCAAATCTTTTCTCTTCATAATGTTAGTGTAATTTAAGAAACAAGTGTACAAATAAAAAAAATTGTCATTCGAAACTAACTGTATGCAAAGCTGCTGTTACAGTCAGCTGGTAAGTTACATCTTATAGCCGACCCGCATGCAATTGTAAACTTGGCGCATGTTGCAGTTGTTTATATTAACTTAAACCCCCGTATAATGTGTGCTCAGACGGCCTAAGTTAAGCATAATAAAAAGGAAATTTAGTAACTGACTAAAGGAATTATCTCTTGCAAAGGTAAATTTAAGGACAATTAATAAAAATATCCCAAGAATACTTAATAGCTACTGTTCTCCAGCAGTGAAGTATTTTTGTGATGTTTAAGGTAAAGATCCAAGGGGAGGGCAGAGGGTAAGGTGGTACAGGTGTTGCAGGCGTTCATAAGCTATGATAATGTCACCATCATGCGGATCGCACACCTGTGTATACCACCTGAGTACTATTTAAAAAAAAAAGATTACAAGAATCGAAATTCAATGGGAAATATTTTAAGTTTTTAAACAGGAAAATGTTTCTTGAAATTCTAAACCATCTAGCTTGATATGTGAAGGTAGGTTAGAATTTTTTTACGAAAAATAATGAGTTTTCGCGCAGAGGTTTACATTACCAGCGACGAAATGCAATTCGTGAATCGTAATTCCAACACTTTTAAAATTCATGAATGTTAGCTCCGCAAAGGTGAGTTTTAGAACAAATAATTTTTAAGCAAAATTATTGTAAAATAAGTATTATAAATAAATATATACATAATTATAAATAACAGTTAATACAACGAAATACGATATTTGTCGGTTAAATTTAAAAATTCTAACTGAAAAATATTAATTACATGATTTTGTATAAATCTACTAGCCCAAAAATTAGTATTCAGTATAAATGCCAATTTTCACTCATTCGTAATTCTAACTAATTCGTAATTTCGGTCACGATCACGATTCAGCCTGTAATATCACACTACTGTGAATAGGTATCTATCTCCAAGAGAAGGATTTATTTAATTCTGGGTTGGCGGATATATTCCCTGCTTCGAGTAACGATCGCTATCAGGTATTTATGATAATAACCGGGACCGATAGCTTAACGTGTTTTCCGAGTCACGGTGGGGAGACCCACAAGGAAGACATCCAAACAAAGTGTGTGTGTGTGTGTGAGGGCTCTTTATCTACATATCATACTAATAATAAAAATGTAATACCTATATCATATGTGTTACATTGAAGATATTATGCGAATTTTTTTATCTAGAAATTTATTAACTTAAAATTCATCGTATAATGAGCAAAGGCCGACTGAAAGCTTACCGATCTCTTCAAGTTATGAAGTTTAATTTGTTTCCTAATAGGATACCAATATAATATAATAGTTATTGATTAATGATAATATATTATTAATGATTATATATTATTGTTTAATGATAATAGTCATTTAGATAAGTAAAATATGAATAAATTACTCGTCTAAAAGTGAAAAAAATTGTGTAATCATAGTTCAAGATATCGCCCTTAGCCGTGACGCGAGGCGTGACCTAAATTCACAATACTGAGGCTCCACGTTCAAGTTACGTAAGACATTCACGCGGTAAATATGGCTTAAAACCGGTCAAGTTTGTGTCGGGGGCTCTAGTGTGCTTTAACACGTACATAGTTTATTTGTTTTGTAATTTAGTTTAATGTTCATGAAATTTTTCACACGGTCTTATTTATTACATGCAAAAATTTAAGCTCACGGACTGTCATGATGGGTTGATTGATTTTATTTGAAGATAAAATATTTATTTCTGTCTGTGTTCTTTTATGCACAGTAGTTGAACAGATTAAAAAAATCGAATATTAGTAGGTAATATCCCCGACACAGGAGATAATGCTAGTGGGGGCCGTTCGATATGAGGCTTTAATTTTAAAAAAATGTTGACATCTATTGATTTTGAAAAAACATTTCTTTCTTTTTCTTTTTTTTTGAAGTGAAACTTCCTTAGGCGCATGAGGGGTAAAATTTGATTGACCAGTAACGCGGCAGCGTCAGGGACGGTCAGTACTTAGATGGGTGACCGCCTAGGAACACCGTGTGACGTTGGCTTTTGTTTTTTTTAAATTCTTTTTTTTTTGTATTTTAAATTAGTTTTTTTTTAATTAGTACAGCATAGCATACAGTTGAAGAGTATTTAACATCTTGACTCCTTGAAATTGAGGAATAACTTACTGCGTAAAGAAGTTTTACTTCCAAAATTATATACTATGGGTCCTAAATCGAAGTAAGTACGTTAAAACTATGTTTTGATTAGAGCCGTTCATTACATATGGTAATCGAGTTACGGTGGCTGGATAACACTGGATACATTACCCAAGTTTGTATTATGTATGTGTTTAGTTGGTTTTGTTACAATGTCTCTGTGTTAGGTTTTTTGCAATGTAGATTTTATATTATCATTAGATGATAGTTAAGTATGTATAATTGTATGATTATAATCACCTTATCTTGAAACAAATTATTCCATTACTTTTTTTTTAATGTTACTAAGTCGACAAACAAGCGTACGGCTCACCTGATGGTAAGTGACTACCGTAGCCTATAGACGCCTGCAACACCAGAAGCGTCGCAAGCGTGTTGCCGACCCTATCCCAAATCCCCTAGGAGCTCTGGTCATCTTACTCACCAACAGCCCCAACAGGAACACAATACTGCTTGAAAACAGTATTATTTAGCTGTGGTCTTCTGTAAGGTCGAGGTACTACCCCAGTCGGGTTGCTCCATATTTTGAGCAGGAAATTTCCTGCTGTGCCCTACCTCAGTTAAAATCATTCGTATCAATCATTAATCATTAATCAATCATTTCGTATAAAAACGAAAACTGTACTGCATTTAAATAACTTACCTTTGCGAAATATTTACAGTATTACACACATACGTATATATCATTTCGTTTAATAATTAAAGTACACAAAAATCATGCCACAAAAACACCGAAATATAAACACAAATCTTTACCAAGTTTAATTTCGTTTGCGTGAAATAGCATGAAAAAAGTGGTTCAAGCGGTCAAATATACTGTGATATTATCATACATTTTGTATGAAGTTTAAGCTTTGTGGCTCCACGTATTTACAGAGGCGACAAAATATTTAAATATGCAACAAGCAACGGTAAAAATTGTTCTGTGAAGCTGCAGTGATTTAAAATATAATTTAGGGATATTGTTTTAAAATATTTATAAAAAGTATTTTAAATCATAAATAGGTAATATTTTGCAGCATTGACGTAATACAAAGCTGTACACATATTACGAAAATAATATGGAATAATATTTACAAAATTGTATTAAAAATATCAAATAATATACGCGTTAATTTTAATAGTAATAACATTACTATTTTATTTAAAATATATTTTTTTAGATTTATGTTTAAATAATAGTAAAGTTTATTTAATTATTATACGTATTTAATATTAAAATAAAATAAATTTGTTATTAATACAATTAAACGTCAATCAAGTAGGTACTCACTGAGCAGGAAAATAGAATTTTTAATATTATTTACTTTTTATTTACATAATAATATCATTTTTGAAATAGAAAATTATGTTAAGCTTAAACTGTGATTTGTTTTTTTAATTTGATTTAAAAGTAACTTCAAATTTACATTTAATTTTACTCGACAAAAACAAACAGCAATCGCTTTATACGCGATCGTTCACTGATATCAATTTAAATTAAAGTAAATGTATGTAACTTGGAATTTTTTTCTGAAAGTTTCTTCATTGATTTATTTTCCGAGAAATATCTTAGACCAATGAGTAATTGATTATTGTTTACGTACAGCGGCGGATTTAAATAAGAACACGAAATATAAATTTTATAATATCGGATGATTTCTTTACTTTTGTGAAAATATGACACTATTAGGTAAGTATTTTATATATGTCACAGGCAAAACTCTTAATCAGTCAAAAGTACTATTGACTAGCGAAATCAGTCAAAAGTACTTTTTAATAGTGCTTTTGACTGACGCTTTTTTGCAGTCAAAACTACTTTTGACGGAGAGCATCAGTCAAAAGTACTTTTAACCGCAAATTTGCAGTCAAAAGTACTAATAACCAATAATTTTCAGTCAAAACCACTTTTGACCAACTTGTCTAGTCAAAAGTACTTTTGACTGATTTCGCTAGTCAATAGTACTTTTAACCAGCTCCATTGGGTAAAAGTACTTTTAACTGTTATTTTAGTCAAAACCACTTTTGACCAACTTGTCTAGTCAAAAGTACTTTTGACTGATTTTTTGCAGTCAAAACTACTTTTGACTGATTAAGAGTTTTGACTGCAACATATATAGCAATAGGAAAGAAAGAAATCTATACTTCTATACTAATATATAAAGCTGAAGAGTTTGTTTGTTTGGTTGTTTGTTTGTTTGTTTGTTTAAACGCGGTAATCTCTGGAACTACTGGGCCGATTGGAAAAATTCTTTCAGTGTTAGATAGCCCATTTATCGAGGAAGGCTATAGGCTATGTGTCATCACGCTAAGACCAGTAGGAGCGGAGCCCACGCCGACGGAGTCGCGCGCACAAGCTAGTATAACATAAACAACCAGATTATTAATAAGAATTCTAAGTTAGTATTTCGTATATTTAAATTTTTTCGCTGTATGTATATAATGGTCTTATTTACTCGAGAAATACGACTATTTGCTGTCAAAATTTTATAAATCCGCCACTGCACTGTCACAACGTGATGATATTAATAGAATAAAAATATTTGTGTAACCACATCACAGTTAAATTTGTGCGTAAAGACATTCATTTTAAAATATTTATGTGTTAGTTTTGTCTTATTATAATGATACAAAATTTTCGGAATATATCGCGGTTTATTAAGTTTTTTAGATGCCCGACGTTTCGAATACTTTACAACAACCATGGTCACGGGAGGGCCATGTTAGTTTTGTCTTGTTCTTGAGTGTAATATAAATATTATTGGATTTCAAATAAAAATAAAATGAATATCACACGACAACATAAATATCATTCCGTAGTTATCGCGACTATGCATTGGCATTGGTCAAATGTTTCTCATTGTATCCATTACATAAAATAACATAAATCAAAAAATTGTATAACAAAAAAATGTCTTTCATAACGAACAATATTTACTTTACACGTATAAGAAATCTATATAAGCTATGTTATCGCATACATACGTTATGTAACAAATACAGTCTGTCTTATAAATCCTACTAATACTGTAAACGCAAAGTTTGTGAGGATGTATGTATGATGATGATGTATTTTAATGAAACTCGGTACGTCCAAATCTCCAGATCTATAATAACATATAGGCTACTTTTATCCCGATATTCCCACGGCATCTAAAACAATGCGGTTGAAACCGCGTGTCGTAGCTAGTAAATAAATAAACAAACAAGTTACTATTTTTAACCATCACAGTCAGAAATCATAATCATAAAACAATCATCAAATCAGAAAGAAAGGAGTATGCGCTGAAGTAACGAATAATAGAGAGGAATGGAAGAGGAGAACATGTTGTACGTGCCGAATTGCCGATCCTATATAAGTAGGATAAGGGCATGGAGATTATGACAGTCGTGGCAAAAAGTAACTGTCGCGTGGTTACACAATATAAGCATAATAGTGTAAGAAAGCGAAGCGGTGCATACCTAACTCACCGTCGTGCATGGGATCGATCGTGTGTATCATGAGCTGGAGGAGCCCATGACGGAACTTGGCAGTAGGAGGCGGTGCTTTGCTTGGGCCCGCCGTCGCGGTGACCGTCGCCGTGTTTGTTCCCACTGACGTCTCGCTCGACGTTGTCGCGTTCCCGTGCTGGAATAAAATCAATTATTGAAGTTATACTTCTTTTGGCGCGTTAGAGAAAAATGATGAGAGTATTACAAGGCGCGTGTGGATACGAAGTAGTTCAAGCATGCATGAATAGATGCCGCTAGTTTTGCAGACAATAAAGTAGTCTTTACCATTTCTAAGAGATGGCGTTCGGACTATAACAAGATAGTAGTCTTTATCATTTCTAAGAGATGGAGTTGTGGACTTATTGTCTAATTATTAAGTGGTAGGTTTTTTGAAAGTATTACGTGCGTACATAAGTAGGTACACACACACTTTTTATGCTTTTGTATGTCTATCGGCTATAAACTGTTCTCTATGTCTTATAGAAACTGGAGCAATAAAATCTTAGTTGCTTTTCTTGATACAATTAACAAAATAACTGTCAGTTTTTTTAAGAGTAACTACGGAGATTCGTGCCGATTCTTCTCATAAAATATATTGGTTATAAAAGTAGCTTCTTAACTATAAATATTTCATTAAAAATAATATAATGTGATTTGTAAAATAATAAAGCCATCTTGAAGGAAGTAATTTGTGTGTACATTTCCTTAACATGGTATTAAATGACTGATTAATGACTTGGTAGCGATGTCGCTTTATTTTGTTATTGTAAAAATAAATTTGTATACTGTATGTGCTTAAGAAAATATTAAATACAACGGGTACGTCAGGCAACAGAAAAAATTATGTTACAGAAACATAATGCGTATTTTAGTTAAAAATTATCAGTGTTGACGCGCGGTTACTCTCGTATTACGACACGAATTACTTTTACAATTGAAATTATGTTACTATTTAGATTTGACTAATCTTTTTGGATATAGCTTTAAAAGTGTATATAGTATTTAAGACATAATTCAGTCTCTACCTTTTATCCTCTATAAATTGCCATTACCTTCCTGACACTTTAAAAACTTTGCACCTAATGCATTTGATTCCTTAAACGGATCCTCAAGATTACACGACTTTAATTAATAGGAAACGTTTACAGCAGATCCCTAAAACGCGAGCCATTGTGATCCCTTATTTATGATATCTAAGCTATAGATTTATGATGGGGCCCTAAGAGAACGTTGTTAATAATGAAAATACCAGAGTAATGTAACAATTTATCCTAAGATGCTTTAAAGTTTAAATGATCGGGCATTGTGTTCTAGTGTGTGATACTCGATGTACTTAGCTTTAATTCCTTACATTCAGATTATACTCAGTTTTATATGAACAACGATTAACTACGATATAATTTTGGTATTTTTAATTTTTTTTAAATTCTAACGCTTTTTTTGCATTAATTACTTATTTTGTTATAATTTATAAGTAGCATGTATTTCATCCATTTTAAAACGGCTTTCCAACTAAATTGAAGTTTTTTTTTTTTTTTAATAACAAACTTTTAGTAACAATATGACAGAAATATTAGCATGACCGCATTTAATTATCTATAACAAATGCAACGGTAGTATATTTCACTGCATAGTAATAGTTTAATAATGTGCGGTTAGAGGAGAAAATAGTGCCAAATTTTGTATTTCGCATGAGAATATATCACATCACATTTTCACATCAGTAATTGCGAATTACTTTTTTGTACACCGGAAAATTCTTTAAAAATAGTCAATCGAATATAAACAGGAGATTTTAAATAATATAAACAAATAAAAACGCTTTATTACATCGTGTAATTTAATAATAGTTATTGTTCAGTTCGCAGAGTTATAAAATAAAAATAGAAAAATCTAAAATAAAAGTAGCCAAAGTCTCTTCTATCTTGTCTTGTCTATCTTTATTACATCAGCTATCTGCCAGTGAAAGTCCCGTCAAAATCGGTCCAGCCGTGTCAGAGATCAGCCGGAACAAACAGACAGACAGACAGACCGACAAAAACTATAAAAACATATTTTTGTATATGCACCGTGTATATACCTATGAATTTAGTAAAAAGTGGTTATTTTAATATTACAAACAGACACTCCAATTTTATTTATTTGTATTTAAATATTTAAATATTTGTTATTTATACGATACGATACGATTCAGCCTGTAATATCCCACTGTTGGGCATAGGCCTCTTCCCCATGTAGGAGAAGGATCGGAGCTTAATCCACCACGCTGCTCCAATTCGAGTTGGATTTGATGTATTAACAGTAAAAAACAATAGTTTAGAAAAAACTAATCCTACTAAATATTAAAAGTCATAATAAACTATTTTACCCATTCAAAGTTAGGTTGGTTGGACATAAAACAATTAAATTTTCAAATTTACGCCGACCACAGACAAACGAATTAGAATCTCGTTGTTTCAGTTTGTGAGTTGCTTTGTATAAAATATTATAATGGTTTTCTCTCACACTGCAAAACTAGTTAGTTACAATTTTTAAATGTAATACTTCGTAAAAGTATTGATATGATAATTATAAGCTTACATAACCATATGAATTTTAACATTTTTTACTACAAGAACTATTGAAGGTAAAAAAATTGGTGTGTTATTTAAGATTTTAAAATTATTACTATTTATTGTATTTATCAATTAATAATTGTATATTAGAGATTATATTGTTGAAATTAAGTCACAAACTATTTTTAAATTTATATCTTAATTTTGGTATTGCTTTTTATAATAATCTCCATCAGAAAATCACAGGAATACAGAAAACTCTAGAGAAGTCGAGGATACAAGTAATGAATTTTCAATTATGTACATAAATACTATAAAGCTTATATTTTTTTATATGGTAATCGCTTACCACCAGGGGTGCCGTACGTTTGTTAGCCGACCTAGTTAAAGAAAAAAAACTTATATTACGAATTAAAAAAAAACACTTCGAGAAGTGCAATGATAATTATTAATTAATAAAAATAAATTTCTGTATTATAACGTAACCAAGAATATTAATAATGAAATAAAAACAATTAATTATTATTATTACTTTAATTTATATAAATAGAATTTCAATTATCAATTTTAGAGGTTATAGTTTTAAATAACAGCGATTTATTAATTAATGTTAATTTAATTTTCAATCATAAACAATTATTGTTTATCATTTCAAATGTATGGTAAATTTTTCGAGACTTTATTGAACTAAGTACTTTGTAATTGCTTTTTAATGTATTCTAATTATTATTGTCTGTTATAATAATAATTATCTTTATGTATACGTGCTTAAATAAATACAATGAGTGTAACACCTATAATTAAGATAACGCTTAGCTTTTAAGATCTTTTGTGTATAAGTATAACCGTCTATTGTCAGTGTCTATCTTGTTGGTGTTAAATAAATAAATAAATAAATTCAAAAAATACTTTTCATTCGTTTCATACAATACGTATTGTAGATTGTAGAGTTCCAGCAACTATTAGGAACGCTTAAAACCGCTCCGAATACGATGAATGCCAATTCCCCGGGGAACCGAAGCACGTGCAACGTGGCCAAGGTGAAAATTTATCAAGATATTTACGTTGCAATTTCTGTTATATTGTTGTCGAGATTTTATTGTATGGAACTACCATTTGTTGATTATTTTGAAATATTAATTATTTTTTATCGACTTCACTAACGCAGACAACAGTCTCCAGTGAGATGAAAATCCACTTTTTATGAAATGTTTTTTTTTTAATTTCAAGAAATTAATACTACTAATGTATTAATTTTAAAAGAGTGTTATAAATAATAGCATTCAAACTGAAGAAGAAACTTCTGTAGCGTTTTCCTGACGTAAAAGGACATTTTCAGTTTTTTTTTAGACCACAGCTAAATAATACTGCTTTTAAGCAGTGTTGTGTTCCTGTTGGTGAGTAAGGTGACCAGAGCTCCTGGGGGGTAATTGGGGGTAGGGTCGGCAACGCGCTTGCGATACTACTGGTGTTGCAGGCGTCTATAGGCTACGGTAATTGCTTACCATCAGGTGAGCCGTTCGCTTGTTTGCCGATTTAGTGATATTAAAAAAAAAGTTAATTTAAAAAGAAAAATAAGTTTTGTGTAATTTATAAGGAAGTCTGAATTCATTTGCTCTACAATTTTGTCCTACTACGAGATGGAGCTATTCCTCGCCTCGTGTAGTAATTAGGACTGCATACATTAATTGTTTGTAATACATTTAAATTAAATAAAAATTGTAACTGCATCTATTCTTTTATTCTTTACAAGCGTCTTACATAAAAACGTAATGTAAAATTTAATTGACCTGCGTTATTTTTAACGACCGACGACGATTTTTTGACGATATTATTCAGTAAAATAAAGTATGTATACAAATTTATATTTTTTGTTTATAACATTACTAGCTGACTCCGCAAACATTGTTCCGTGGTTTTGCCATATATGTTACTAGCTGACCCCGCAAACGTTGTTTTGCCATTTATGTTATTAAGCCCCTCAACTCCCATTTGTGGGTGGAATTTCATAAAATCCGTTCTTAGCTGACCTCTACTTGGTGAAAGGAATATTCCTACCAAATTTCAAGTCTCTACGCCTTATGGTTCCAGAGATATCATGATGAGTCAATGGGTGGAAATCTCTTTTATATATATATAGATTAACCCCCGCAGCCCCCTCGAGTGGGTGGAATTTCGTAAAATCCGTTCCTATCTGACTTCTACTCGGTGAAAGGAATATTGCTATCAAATTTCAAGTCTTATGGTTAACTAAAAAACTAACTAACTAACTTGGCCTTATGGTTCCAGAGATATCGTGATGAGTCAATATATGGGTGGAAATCTCTTTTATATATAGATTTGTATACATAAGAACATAAGCAATATGTACCTTAACATATAGTATTGTTTGCTGTTATTTAAGACGTTTTTAATCTTTTGTTGTACTTCTTTTTTAAATACCTATAACTATTTTGTATCAGAAAACTCTACTCTTATACATAATATTTTACTGTTATTACTAGTAAAGCTTTTATTCTGTCAAATTCAAATTCAAATCATTTATTCATTTTAGGCTGATACAGCACTTGTGAACGTCAATGAAGCTACGCCATCGGTTCGCATATCCTACGGCGGGAGACCTTGTAACGAGAAGAACCGGCAAGAAACTCGTCAAGGGCTATTTTTTTCTCCCTGTCATATTTCATACAGAGTCGTCAAATTGAAAAATGACTTTAACTTAATATATGTAAGGTCACTTTCCATCACAAATTTATCTTCAATTTATAAACAAAATAGGTAAAATACCCGGTAATCATAGCAGTAAATAATTTTCAATTACTTAAGAACTAGACACCTACTAAAAGGTAGTTTCTTTAAAATGCGCTCCAAACAAATAGACAAGCAACTGTTTAGACGTGGCGAATAAAATACTTAAATAATCTTCTCTTTTTTCCTAGTTATCATAAAATACATTAACATAGTTATACAGACATGTACGCTGCTGCACCTACCTTTTCAATGCATATTTTCCTATTTGTAAACGTTGTCTGTGAGAGATTGCTACTAAGCTATAAGACCGCCTTTGTACATTACTATCTCTATGTGTAAATAACTGTTTTATGTAAAAAAAATCTGAGTGGTGTGCAATAAAGTATATTCTATCTATAGTTCATAATAAGCTCCAATCTGTATTTACGATTCAAGCAAATTAGAACAACTTACAAGTTTGTGAAGTGTAATATATATTTATTTTATTGTACACATATATTACAACACACACTCGTTATAACAATTCCCGTTATATTTGTGTACACAGTCTCAACTCTTTTGAGTAATGTCGAGTAAGCACTTCGAAGAGGCTGCATTGTTTTATTACCACTGCCATTGTAGTCTCAGCGGAACAAAGGAACTGAGTCTTTAAGATAATTAAAACAGTTATACAAAAATAATGTACCATTTTTTATATAAATATAAAGCTCTGAATTAATGACTTTGCTCGGAAGATTATTATTTAAAGATTTTTTTATGATTAATATCATGAGTTATTTGGATTATTTCTTGATACACTTCCATATTCCTTGGGACACTTTTAGACAATGAAAGTTTTAGAATTGCTGTTGGTCTCCGGTTGGGAACTCCACTGTGCTTTGAACACAGATGTCCGTGCGGAAAGGAGGTTGATTCTTTCGGACTACACGGCCTTTCCTGCAACAAGAGTTCAGGTAGGTTTTCCCGCCACGGTTCCCTAAATGATACCATAAAAAGAGCTCTTGCCACCATCGACGTTCCTGCTCTTATCGAGCCTACTGGAATTAGTCGCGATGATGGCAAGAGACCTGATGGATTGACGTTGGTTCCCTGGGAAAGGGGACGGGCGCTTTTGTGGGACGCAACCTGCGTTGACACACTTGCTCCGTCTCATGTCAGGGAAACAGCCTTAAAAGCGGGAGCCGCGGCGGAGAAGGCTGAATCGACTAAACGGCACAAGTATTCGTCACTAATTCCAAATTACATCTTTGTGCCGTTTGCAGTCGAAACACTTGGACCTTGGAGTAGCAGTGCTAAAAAATTCTTAAATGAGATAACTCCTCGCCTTATTGCCTCCACTGGTGACAAGAGGGCTGGTGCATTTTTTGCCCAGAGAATCGGCATAGCGATTCAACGGGGAAATGCTGCCAGCATTCTTGGCACAATTCCACGCGGACATGATTTGTATCAAAACTTTCTGTAAATATTTATTTCTTAAGTTGTGACTTGTAAATAATATGTATAATGTTTATCTTATGTAATTTCTTGATTATATCACTACATAGTATAAAACAAAGTCGCTCCCCGCTGTCTGTCTGTCCCTATATATGCTTAGATCTTGAAAACTACGCAACGGATTTTGATGCGGTTTTTTTAAGTAAATAGAGTGATTCCAGAGGAAGGTTTATATGTATAACTAGCTTCTGCGCGCGACTTCGTCGGCGTGGACTCCGCTCCTATTGGTCTTAGCGTGATGATACATAGCCTATAGCCTTCCTCGATAAATGGGCTATCTAACACTGAAAGAATTTTTCAAATCGGCCCAGTAGAACCAGAGATTACCGCGTTCAAACAAACAAACAAACAAACAAACTCTTCAGCTTTATATATTAGTATAGGTATAGATACATGCATAATATACAGTAGTAGAGGAACACTGATAGTTTTTGCAACCGTGCGAAGCCGAGGCGGGTCGCTAGTTTAGTTTAAAATGGAATGATCAAAATATCTGCCAAACAGACTAGGTATTCAAAATTTTGTAGGACAATTATGTAATGTCAGAATATTAGTTTTTTAACAGAAAAGAAAAAATTAAGTCAGATTTCACCTATAATTTTCATCACCTTTACAGAAGAAAATATATAAAATTTCGGGATAAATAGGATGTTCTAACTCATTTTGTACCGAAACATAAATAATTACGTTCTTTAGTCGTAGTAGTTTCGGCGTTATGCGTGGCTAAGATATAATAATTAACAAAGTAAGTAGATTCGGTTAATTGGATTAACAACCAGACACAAATAAGATATTTTTACTTTATTTATTTATTTAAAAATTTATTTTACGTACAAAATTGTATACGAATATTCGTCATTGAAACGAAATTTCTTCCAGCACACCCAAAAAGGAGCAGTTAAAGACAGAAATTAGAGGTACAGTGACAATCGTAAAATATAAAAAAAAAAAGTATTTCAGAACGATGAAGGATAATCTTAAGAAAAATGATATCAGCAGATTCGAAATAAAGGCTTTTGGTGAAAACAGGAACCGCAGCTGTGTATTCAATGGTAATTCAATCCCAATGTCACTGTCAGTGCTGAAAGAATTATCACTGTAAGAATAAGTATTTAAACTAAGGTTAAAGGAGATGGGGACTTTTAGGCTAAAATGTATTAAGTACAGATATGGTTTAAAAAATTGGTCATATTTTTTTATTTTAAAAAATAAAATATCAGCTCAATTCTGAATCTGGAAGCTGAGAAAAATGAAAAAGATAGTTTTCGTCAAATTAATTGGGTATCGATTTAACTATAATCGATTATAGAATTTAAAAAAAAGGTTTGCACTAGTTAATTAACTCAAAGTATTTAGATACACAATTGAAGTTGTAAACAATAAAGTGTATTTAAATAAAGTTACATTAATATCGAAAATAAAAATTAATATCTGATAAACCAAAATTATTATCGATTTCGTATCGATTGAAAATAAATCATAATTATTTTTAATAACAGCTTTGACAGCTGACTGATATTGAAACTGTGTGCCCCGTCATGGTCCCGTCACTCGTTTCATGTAATCATGTTTATAGTTGTTTAATGTTTTCAGTGTATTCAGATGCATCCTGAGTCCATTCCTGATATTTATTTATGGTTTCAAGTGATTGATATTTGTAATGATATAATATGATAAACATTAGTGCTTCAAGAACTTAGTGATTGGGTTTTTTCATAGACATTGTAACATAACCTCAATTTTACAAAACGTCTAATAACTCCGCTCTTAGATAGCCAAAATGTACATAATTTTCAGCGAGGGATCAATAAGCGTAAATACATTAATTGGTACCATTTTCATTACGTTATATTTTACGTTGCATTTTGGCCCAAGAATGTATGGAATCGTATCCGTCTCCTTTGTTGGCATCGTTCATCTATATAATAAAAATGAATGATGCTGAGCGCATAACTGGAGAATGGCTCGACCAATTCGTCTAAAAAAAAAACATAACAGACACAACGATGTCTGTTAAATAGCGCTCCAAACTTGTACAAGTTTGGACCGGTCCAACTCCAATGCTCCAGCGCTCCAACTTGTATAAGTTTAGAGCGCTATAATTAACAACCTGCGCGTTAAACAAAAAAAAAGTTTAAATAAAAAAGATGGCTAATATTATTATCTACAATAATGATCTCTACATTTTTTGTCGTACGATGCACGGTTCGCGAGATATTTGATAAAACGCGTTTTCTAATAAGGCGGCTGATGCGGGCCCGGCGCCGCCACGCCAACTTGAATTTACATCCAGGGGACACCCCTGAACATATTCCAAAAAAAAAAACCAGGTCTCTTACGTTGCGAAAAAAAATCCCCGGCTACTGGGCTAGTAGTATTCAATAGCGATTTAAAAAAGTTTACATTTACTTTTGATATCATCGAATTTATTATACCGATACAATACAAATGACAGATTACCCTAGAAATTAATCATTATATCTACCACAAAGTAAATGATGTAGCAAGATCGACACAAATTAAACTGTAATAAATAAGGCGTAGGAATGTTGTCAAAAAAAGAAAAAAAAAACGAATTACAACTGAGGTAGGGCACAGCAGGAAATTTCCTGTTCAAAATATGGAGCAGCCCGACTGAAATAGTACCTCGACCTTACAGAAGACCACAGCTAAATAATACTATTTTCAAGCAGTATTATGTTCCCGTTGGTGAGTGAGGTGACCAGAGCTCCTGGGGGGATTGGAGATAGGGTCGTCAACGCGCTTGTGACGCTTCTGGTTTTGCAGGCGTCTATAGGCTACGGTAGTCACTTACCATCAGGTGAGCCGTACGCTTGTTTGTCGATTTACTAACATTAAAAAAAAAATTACAACTTGCGCCTGTTTGCGCCAGACATCTGTACATTCGAGATGACCGGTCAATATTTTTAGAACAACAACCTTAGGCTTCTCATTCCTCTCCTCGGTGACAAGGATGACCTTTCTTCTCAAAAAAGCCACATGGCCTAGAAAGGCCCACTGTTAATATTTCAACTTGGGACTTGAATAATGAGAGAGTTTTCCACGCAAAACTTTTAAAGTCAAGGAACTCGCTTGAAGGTTATTTTAGGTCTAGAGGTGGAGCAGATGGTGATGAAGACAGTTTATTAAATTTTTCTTCATAAGTCTTCATATGGGAATCAAACATTTTGACAATTTCGCCAAAGTTGGAGAAAAGTTTGAGTGATTGATCTATCTTAATCAAGTAAAAACTCATAATATTATGCAAAATATAGTTAATAATAATAATTTTTAAAGAAGTTGTGATTGTGTTCAAATTTAAAATAAATACATAAGACAAACCTTAACTATTAAAAATATATTCAGAGCTAGGAGATACGATGTTTACACTATATAAGAAATACATAATACGTATGAAATATGTAACAATTAGGTAATGCACTCCAACTCAATTTTTCATAATATCTTCAGTGTACAAAACTAGATTTGTTACACTTTTATGACAAGTATAATATCGTGCAAAAATAAATAAAAATAACCGAGTTTGATCATATAAAATAACCTTTTTATTTCGCATATAAAATTGCAAACAAATCGCTTGAATCGAGTTTCGTAGCATTTTCTTACGCAACAGCAGAATACGCAGTAATTAAAACCCCGAGGGAATATCCTTGGCTAGTAGAGAAATATAAAAGATGATCTTTTGTATCTAATAACTTAGCGACTAGAAATTTTCACAGTAACCGGTTATAATAAGTTTTTAAACATAAAAATAATAAATCTTTGGTGTACGAATATGTAAAACGAGACAACGCGGGTGACCACGGCAATTGCATTAGTGCCGAAATATTCAGAACAAATAATAACCAACAATAGACATGGTAATATTATCACTATCACTTCAGCCTATTGCAGTCCACTACTGGACACAAGCCTTCCCAAGTTCACGCCAAACATCCCGCCACCACCAGCAATCTTTCGTAGATCGTCGGTAATATTATGTATAATATAACATTAACAGCTGACCCCGCAAACGTTGTTTTGCCATATATGATATTAACCCCCGCAACCCCCTCTTGTGGGTGGAATTTCGTAAAATCCGTTCTTAGCTGGCCTCTACTCGGCGAAATGAATATTCTTACCAAATTTCAAGTCTCTACGCCTTAAGGTTCCAGAGATATCGTGATGAGTCAATGGGTTGGTATCTCTTTTATATATATAGACTAGCTGGCCCCGCAAACGTTGTTTTGCCATATATGATATTAACCCCCGCAACCCCCTCTTGTGGGTGGAATTTCGTAAAATCCGTTCTTAGCTGGCCTCTACTCGGCAAAATGAATATTCTTACCAAATTTCAAGTCTCTACGCCTTAAGGTTCCAGAGATATCGTGATGAGTCAATGGGTGGAAATCTCTTTTATATATATAACAGACTAGCAGCTGACCCCGCAAACGTTGTTTTGCCATTTATGTTATTAATAATATATGTGGGTGAAATTTTGTAAAATCCGTTCTTAGCTTACCTCTACTTGGCGAAAGGAATATTCCTACCAAATTTCAAGTCTCTAGGCCTTATGGTTCCAGATATATCGTGATGAGTCAATGGGTGGAAATCTCTTATATATATATATAGATTAAAAACATTACTAAGAAACAAACGTAAATTAAAACAAATATAGAAAGATGTACAAAGGCGGTCTATCGCAATGAGTATCTTGATTCAACCTTTTAAAATCATATTTTAAATCGATGTTATGAAATAGTCGACATATGCATTTTCATATAAATAGCAAAGTTTCATATCATCGTTACAGTACAGTTGAAGGTCTTATAACTAAAGAAATTATAACAAGTCACGAAATCATCGTGATGTTTATCGTAAAATTTTACTACAGTTGATCATGTGTGTTGTACATGTGTAATAATTTAAATATACAACTGTATTCTTCCAAAATAAATGTATTTAAGAAATAAGTGTATAGCTACTTTACGTATTTAAATATTCTTTCAACTCAGTACAAGTTAAGTTTATGATTGAACTAAAACGGATGTATAGGTAAGGCTACAGATATGATACAGCTAGCATACATTAGGGTCGTAGTGTGATCCCGCGTAGCCAATTTTGCTTTTGTTATAATTATAACTGAGAAATCTCAGTTTGTTTATTATGTTTATTGTTGCATCTGAATAATTTTTGTAGCAATTTCTGATTAGCTTGGCTACGAAACGCTACTGCTTGCTACGAGTCGTAGCATCATTCCTTGAAGCAAATTTTGTTTCGTTACCAAGTTGCGTCTTTTTGTGTTTGTGGCATCTGAATAATTTCATATTGTAGTTATGATAAATGCATCTAATACTTTTGAATGTATTAATTTAAACATAATACACGTATAAAAAATGTTAATAATTACTATTTTTGTACACATTAAAAATTTAACTAGTCTCACAAACAAAAAAATATATATTTCTAGATTTAGTGTTTGAAACTTGACAAATAGCTGACTCCATCCATCCGTACCTACATTAAGATAACGTTTACATTTAGGTTTGAATACCGAACTGGCGAGATTTTCATATCTCTATCCGGTTCAAGCGGAAATCCGATAGACGTAAAACTTTCATCTTGCGATAAATGATCGTTCTCAAACTGTCAAATATTTATAAAGTTTTTTGAAATATTATATTCATTTTTTTTATGGTTAGGAGGTAGAAAATGTAAATCATTAAGCTGTAGACCTCAAGATTGGAGTAGTTATTTATAAATATGAGGAGGAAATTCGCGCGATTCGTCTATTGGACCGAATGCGGGATGGGAGCGAGATAAAAAAAAGAGTAACAAAACTTTTTCTCGACACTTTTTGGTATGATGCGGAAACATGTCATATTTTAATTACCACAAACCCATTATTACTGTTATTGAAAATGATAATTAAATACATCTCAGTTTTTATTTATTTTTAACTGAATTCAAATAATTGTGTTTGCTCGCAAACGAAAAAAAACCGACTTCAATTACATCGACAAGTAATAACGACGAAAAAAAATTAACAAACGCGCTAGTTGTCAATACGATTTTTGAGGGTTCCCTTCGATTTCACTGGGATCCCACCATCAGATCCTGGTTTCCTTATCATGGTACCTAAGTTGGGATATCCGATATCCCCTTTCCAACAAAAAAAGAATTATCAAAATCGGTTCATAAACGACGAAGTTATCCCCGAACATACATAAAAAAATACATATATATTTACGGTCGAATTGAGTAAGCTCCTCCTTTTTTGAAGTCGGTTAAAAAGGAGGAGTTTTCTCAATTTGACCGTATATATTTTTTATGTGTGTTCGCGGATAACTTCGTCGTTTATGAACCGATTTTGCTGATTTTTTTTTTTGTTAGAAAGGAAGTATCTCAAGGATGCTCCATGATAAGGAAACCAGGATCTGATGATGGCATCTCAAAGAAATCGAGGGGAAACTTCGAAAATCGTAGTGGCGACTAGTGCGTTTGTTAACTTTTTTCGTTTACTTACATTGTATTACTTGTCGATGTAATTGAAGTCATTTTTTTCCGTTTGCTATAAAATTTATAAAGTACCTAAATTTTTATTTGTTATTAACTTAATTATCGTCAGCAAAAGTATGAAAGTCTATTAATGCTCACGATTGGTAGAAAATCACCATCGTACATATTATTACAAAATAAAAATCAAAAATAACTTTATTCATTACATAGCCTTTAAAATAATTTAAATCATCATTTTAAAAATTAAAATTTTAATCATCGTTAAAAGTGAAGCTACACTCACTCTTAAACCAAATATTTTTACACTCAAAATGCTCTTAAAATATTTACTCGCTTAAGAACTTTCGTCATTAGAAATTCGGGTATGTTACATAGACAATAAATAAACTATTTTATTGAAACTATTTCAAAATACCAATAAAATAATATTTCAGTATGTATGCATATTCATCAAAATTAAAAGTAACTTTATTCAAATAGTCATTTTACAAATTAAAATTTTAAAAGTGATTATTTATTTTTAAAAGTGAAGCTACCGCCGATTCGTAATGTAGATTCTGCAGACAAGAATCGGCAAGAAACTCCGCCGTTACTCTTTTGGAAATAATATATAAACTGTAATTTAGTACAAAATTAGTAATATCTTGCATGAAATATAGTGTCGCTAAGTCCACACATCTTTATCATCTATGTAATCCTGCACCGAATAATACGCTTTAGCAATTAATTTATTTTTAATAGACACACAATATAAAAATAGATTAATTTACATAATCGCCAAGCTGTTCAGTTTCAGATTTACAGATGAGCTTTTTATGTTGGAGCTTTGGCTTATGACATCAAGGTCAGGTACAAAGTACTTCATTTTTTGCAACATTTTAAATACTACCGTATAAAAAGGTATTTAAGTATATTTTAAACCATTTTATGTAATTTTACCTAACATATCGGTCGAAAACTAATTCCCTGTTTATTACATTTAACGATTAACCTTATAAATAATTAATGATTTAATTATATGTGATTAATGATATAATTATATTTAATTAATGATAATAATTATGAATCTGTATTGTGCCTAAATCAACAGGCCCTTAACCTTTAATCGTGAGAAGGGTTAACTTTACACTGATTATAGAAAGTCGATAATTAGTTTAACAGGGGTAAAGTTATTTTAGGAAAGGTATTTTCAGATGCGTGTTTTTAAAAAATCTGTGTATTTAAACTTTAAAATTTATTTGAATCCTACAATTATTCTCTATTTCCGCGTTTGCAGATAAAATATTATTTTCTTATTGTAATTTCAAACGTGTAATACAGTTTTAAATAAACAAATAAATAAGAAAATCACAGGAAAGTGTCACCAAATTGTTTATTTATTTTATGCTGTGTTCGTTATTGCCAGGTATAGGTTTATATCGAAAAAAAAGTGATAAAATCACGAAAAAAATTATGACTGTATAAACTTCACCGGATTAGCTAGTAACATATAAAAAATCTCTATTTTTTATTTCAAAGCAATAAAATGTTATTGAGACAGTAATCATAACAATCAACTCAATATTAAAAAAATAAAAATTAAAACGGTAATAATAAAAAAATCACCAAAAAAATAAAAAAGCCCCTCTAAAACAACCTACTTATGATATCATTTAAAAAGTTGCTAATACAAAATTTTCTCACAAAGGCTTCTTTAATAATAGAATTAAAATATTATTCGTTTCGAAATTAGCTGTTCTCGACGTCTCGGTGGTACTTCAGTGACAGATGAGTCTCAGTGAATAAAGACGACGTCGGTTCCGCACCCTCTAGCGAAGGACGAGATAGTTATAAAGCTGACGCGCATTGCGGTGAAATTTTTAATCTATACTAATATAATAAAGCTGAAGAGTTTGTTTGTTTGTTTGTTTGTTTGTTTGTTTGTTTGTTTGTTTGTTTGTTTGAACGCGCTAATCTCAGGATCTACTGGACCGATTTGAAAAATTCTTTCAGTGTTAGATAGCACATTTATCGAGGAAGGCTATAGGCTATATATCATCACGCTAAGACCAATAGGAGCGGAGTCCACGCTGACGAAGTCGCGCGCAGAAGCTAGTTTATATTATAAAACTAGCAGACCCGGCGAGCTTCGTACCGCCTAACAGTCGATTCTTTAGTTTCTTTTTTATACTAGTCCTTCCCGGAACCCCTCCATTAACACATAAACTTTATGGTATGGTTGTTCAAATTGACTTTTAAGTATTATTACGAATCTTTTGTATGGGAATATAGAAAATCGTTGTTTTTAGACTTTTTCAGGATTTTTTTTATTTTTTTCTCTCCGTAATAACCATCCTTGTACTTCAAGGAATGTTATAAAAAAAGAATTAGTGAAATCGGTTCAACTGCTCTCGAGATTTGCGCTTAGCAACACATTTAGCGATTCATTTTTATATATAGAGACTAGTTGTTGCCGTGACTGTGTTTCCTAAATCTCTCCTTTATTTGTCTAGAAGATAAAATACAAAACATCCAGCTTAAGCTTGAGTTTAAAGACATAATATGTTTGTTCAATCAGATCAAAAAATCGAAACTCATAGTTTAACGTATAGGAGAGACTTATTGCAGTTTTTATTTTAAAGTATGGACAATATTCTGTACATTACAATTCAGAAATATATTGCTGAATTCATACAAGACATATGACTTAGTTTATAATGATCCTTTTCTGTATAGTAAAGATAATCCTTCTCTCTTACAGAGCATATTCTGAAACGCTACTCGATGCTGGGTTGGCGTATAGTTTACTCACTCTATGTATAACGATTGCTATCAGGGGTCTAATATTGTATCTATACAAATAAATGAAATTGGAGTGTATATTTGTATATAATAAAATAACCGCTTATTACTAAATGCATATGGATGTATATATGGTACATGTAACCGAAATAACATTTTTTACAATTTTTGTCTGTCTGTCTGTCTATTTGTTCCGGCTAATCTCTGAAAGGGCTGGACCGATTTTGACGGGACTTTCGCTGGCAGATATCTGATGTAATAAGGAGTAACATAGGCTACTTTTATTTTAGAAATTTATTTATTTTATAATACTGCGAACTGAAAAATAATTTTTTTGTTAAATCCCACGCAGAGGAAGTCGCGAGCACAGCTAGTCTATATCCACAAATACTTGCTAGCTAGCAATATTATATTATATATTATAGCTAGCTAGCTAGTCTATATCTGTCGCGTTGTCTACCCTCCCTTGAACATCAGGTCAACTTACTCATCGCAGGATCACAACACTATCTGAAAGCAGTATTATTTAGCTTTGATATATTAGTATGATATCTGACTACAATTAATTTTTCCAATACTATAATCTTATGTTTTACGTGTCAATTTTTGTCATAGCACATTCAAAGCCTATAGGTAGCTTTCACGGAATAGTATTTCTTTAAGTTATTTTCTGTAACTAAACCCTTTTGTTATTGTCTGTCACAAAACCTGCAAGGCATACTCCGCGTCTATACGCGGCCAGTAACTAAGACACAGCTGGGCTATAACATTTTATAAATTATGAAGTCCTATTAACAGGAAAAGACAGCAACGATTAGGGGCACTTAAATAATATAGCAGCAGCCAAAGCAAATATTTTTAACGTATACACGGTACCTAACGGTCGACTAATATGTTTACGACGACTGTTTTTTTTAAATGTATAAACATATAATACATATATATATAAATATATTTGTTCATCCGGACTTGGAGCTGGAACTGAACCAGCAACCCCCGGAGCAGAAAGGAGAGCCACTTCAAAACGGTTACTCAGACAATGACAGGCACACAGACGGCTGACGGACAAAATACACACGACTATTGCTTTTGAAACGCTGGAAATCAGTGATGTAACCACTGTGGTTAAAAGATTTAGTTTTGAAGTTCATTGTAATTTAAGAAAAGCTGGAGTCAATAGCCTAAACGAAATCTTGATTGAACCGAGCAGATACACAGATGCAGTACGACTTATTTTTGATTAAAAAGTACCCCAAGTGTATATTGTGCCTGATTCGTAAATAAGTATTTGTGGAAATTGCACAGCTTTATATTATGTAACATTTTATGCTCCATTTCACAAATTGAACGTAGATTTTTCGAATACAATTGAGTTTACTAGATTTTTATTAAAAACGTTAGGACTAAGTTTTTTTTTTTTTGTATACTTTAACAGATTAATATACAATTTATTTTTACAATTAAACATTATACATATTTACAAGTCACAACTTAAGAACTAAATATTTACAGATAGTTTTGATACAAATCATGTCCGCGTGGAATTGTGCCAAGAATGCTGGCAGCATTTCCCCGTTGAATCGCTATGCCGATTCTCTGGGCAAAAAATGCACCAGCCCTCTTGTCACCAGTGGAGGCAATAAGGCGAGGAGTTATCTCATTTAAGAATTTTTTAGCACTGCTACTCCAAGGTCCAAGTGTTTCGACTGCAAACGGCACAAAGATGTAATTTGGAATTAGTGACGAATATTTGTGCCATTTCGTCGTTTCAGTTTTTTCCGCCGCGGCTCCCGCTTTTAAGGCTGTTTCCCTGACATGAGACGGAGCAAGTGTGTCAACGCAGGTTACGTCCCACAAAAGCGCCCGTCCCCTTACCCAGGGAACCAACGTCAATCCATCAGGTCTCTTGCCATCATCGCGACTAATTCCAGTAAGCTCGATAAGACCAGGAACGTCGATGGTGGCAAGAGTTCTCTTTATGGTATCATTTAGGGAACCGTGGCTAAACTAAGTTTTAACTAAGTTTTATACGTAATCATATTTCTTGCTTCCAAAAAAATGTCATTCACACGTATATATATGTATGTATGTATACATCTATACAAATAAATAAAATTGGAGTGTCTGTTTGTAATATTAAAATAACCGCTTTTTACTAAATGCGTATGGATGTATACACGGTATATATACCAAAATATCGTTTTTCACAATTTTTGTCTGTCTGTCAGTCTGTTTGTTCTGGCTAATCTCGAAAATGACTGGACTGATTTTAATGGGACTTTCATTGGCAGATAGCTGATGTAATAAAGAGTACCTTAGGTTACTTTTATTTTAGACATTTATTTATTTTATAGCTCTACGAACTGAACAATATTTTTTTTGTGAAATTCCACGCGGACGAAGCCGCGGGTATAGCTAGTTTATCATAGAATTTTAAAACTCAAATTTTAACGTTGGATTTCCTGGTTTTTGTAAGATTCAACGATCCAAAATTGTATGTTTCATTTACGTTGAGCGACTAAGTCATTCAATCGAAACACGTTTGTGTAAAGAATAGATAGTGCTAAAAGTATGATACGCATTTCTACGGAAAGTTTTCGCGCATAAATTGCGTTTTGCAATACGACTTTCGCAAGTATTTATATTGCCATGTTCTTTTCTCGCGTTAACATTTTGCAGATTGCGGAATAACACGGAATTTAACAATAACAGTGTGCGCAAAATTACTGCAACATTTTAATGTATATCAGATGCAATTTGAGCTGTCAGAATGAAAAAGCAATCAGATTGAAATGTAACAGTGAATACTTTGTAAGCTTGTCACAATTCTGTGCGAGACTGACTATGTACTAAAGTGTTATATAGATTTTACGATAGCCTTTGTCCTTTATTGAAAGAGATAAACTTTATTTTACATAGAAAAAGTAATGCTACTGTGATTTGTTTTATTTAATAAGTCAACAGGATAAATTATACACAAAAAACTTTAAAAATGTACATAGACGCTTCACCTATAGTTGGTGAATTTGCATGTTTCAGAATTCTAAAACTATAGAGGTATAATTATTTCATTAAGTTTTCTTCTACTGACAGTCAAGAGACGATAGAGAGATATTTTAATAACTGTGTTTTACTTATAACGAATTATTTATGTACAGTATACATATCATATACATTAAGTATTGTTAATTAATAAATGAATAGTAGTACTATTAAATCGTCTGAAATTTTGGTTGATTCTTTTAATATTTTCTTTTAATATTGGTATTCTTTATTAAGCTTGTAATTTTTTTTTTATATTCCCAAGTAATTATTTATATGAAAATCAATATTTGAACATTTATTAACCTGAAATAATGGTACTAACGCACTAAAAGTAGAAAGTCCTTTTGTGTCAAAAGTTTTCATTCTCGTATTTTACACCCACGAATGAGTTTAGAAAGAATGTGTAAAGGTCTACCCTCATTCAAAATTCATTTATTTACGTTACACAACCGTGTTTGGGTCACGGAAATTTATATTTACGTCAATTTAATTTGAGCAGCAAGGGAAAACTCACAAGTTGTAACTACTACAGCTGTAACTGTACAGTACAAAACAATAAATATGTAAAGAAATAAAATAAATAAGTAAAGAAATAAAAAAAATAAGTAAAGAAATAAAATAAATAAGTAAAGAAATAAAATAAATTGAATCGCCCGCGACTAAAGATAGAGTCTGCAACGTCGCTGAAATATCGGAGGTTTTAAAATGACCAGCACAGTAAATATTGTGGAAAGTGTTAAATAAAATGATTTTAACATGTAAGTAAAAGGTTGTCTGGAAGAGATTGCTACTAAGCGATAAGACCGCCTTTGTACATTACCATCTCTATGTATAAATAACTGTTTTGTGTAAATCTTTTCTGAGTGGTGTGCAATAAAGTATATTCTATCTATCTAAAATAAATATATTTTAACACAGACACACAGTCTGAGTGGTGTGCAATAAAGTATATTCTATCTATCTAATATAAATATATTTTAACACAGACACACAGTCGTTTGTTCCCAAGCTAGGCTAGGTACAGGTGGCGAATGCTAGCCCCATCTTGCCCCATTCAGGCGAAAGTCTGCTCACACGTGGTAGTTTTTGGTCAGTAAGAGTCTGAACCTCTCTCGTGCTCCCACGCCAGAGGGGTACGTGGGGATTTTCCACACGTATAAAAAGACCAAGCGAGGTACAGCAGCTGACTGGCTTGACTTCTTTTGTGATAAATATACTGTAAATAATAGACATATAAATAAATACATATGTCACAACTATACTCGAGGCGGAAAATAAACCCATAACCGATGGAGAAAGCAGGTTTACTGCAAATTACACAAACGGGCAAGCCAAAGCACAAAATTTCAATAGAACTGTAAACTTAAAGACTTAGATATTTTTTGTGACTCTAGGACAAGTCTGAAAGAAAAACTTACCGCACATTTCTGCTCTTAAATGTATATATATATATTTAATTTGATATTTATGTTATTATATCCTTGTTTTTCTTTTTAAATTCTTCTACTATATTTTGATGATTTGTTGAACTGTAAAACTGTTATATAATGTCTTCCAAGGTGAGTGATGTATGCACCAGTAACTGGCATGCATACCGGACTATGTACATGAACATGATTATTGTAATGTTTTGTATGTTATGCTGTTGGTGTGTCAGTAAATAAATAAATAAACTCAGTAATATTCAGGAGATTTGAAAGTCATGGAGAATCTTAGATATGTTAAAAGTTTCAGAATAAATTCCGGTAACAGGCTGAAGAATTAAGGCGCATAGAAGAGCTAAGTAACCTTCAAGAACGCACGCACACATTTACAATATCGACGTGAACGCCATTTAACTATGGCGCTTATAAAAATTAACTCGACAGCCGTTTAGCGAGATTATGCCCGACCATGCTAATAGATGGCGCGAAAGAGTTTTGGAGTTTGACGGACGGCTGTCAGTTCGCATACATTTAGTTTTTTCGATCGCAATTATTATAGTCTGGGATTCCTAGTACATTTTTTTCACTTGATTACTATCAAGCTAATTTTCCGAGAGTAGCTTTATTTTGATGAGACGAACAAAAATTTCCTCTACGAAAACTCTCGATTGTGGTAGGTAATAGAGTTAGCAGGGGATAGAGCAGCAGTGAGCGTAAGACCGGGATTACGTACCACCAGTGGCGTAGCGTAGGGGGGGGGGGTGCGCCCCGGGCGCCCCGGGCGGCACTTTTTAAGGGGCGGCAAAATTTAACAATAAATAATAACAATATTTTGAAAATATTTGAACCATTTTATATCATTTTTATCGGAACTATACATTCGGACCGATTGAAAGGATCACGGAATTTCTCTTTACTTATTTTGTGGCGAAGTCGGTAAATCCCTTTTATTTTGTAGCGACTAGCAACGTCTATACTTGTGGGAATTTCCCGTTTGTGACTTACTTAGTCATAAACGGGAGTTAGTCTTACCTATGGATGAACAAGCTTAGCTCGGTTTATATCGTGTTTATTGGAAATTTTATTTACATCCCAATTACATACTTATGGAATATCAATAATATTTTTCGATCTTACCGACATAATAATAAAAAGAAATGAACTGGTTATTCAGATAAAAAAACAAGAGTGCAATTAGAAAAAAAAAGGGAAAAAGAAAATCGATCTGGTGACATGTGGATTTGAACCGGGGTCATATTATAGTTTCATGACCACCCGATTTTCCACCTGATAACTTAATAGATTATGGCAAAATTTACTTTCCTATTCTAATAATGTTGAATTTTTTCATTATCTGAAAACACGGGTAAAACGAAATTTTCTAAAAATTAATCCTAGCTAGATCATCATACAGATGTTTGCCGTGGTCTGGGTGTTTGTGCAGTCCTTGTGGGTCTCCCCAACGTGCCTCGGAGAGCACGTTGAGCAGTCGCTCCCGTTTGTAATCATGTACGCCTGGTAGCGATCGTTACTCATAGTAGGGAACATATCCGCCAACCCGGATTGGAGCAGCGTGGTGGATTAAGCTTTGATCCTTCTCTTAAATGGGGTAATGGTCTAAGAAACGTGGAAGAGCGACCTTCACCGATCTGACAACTCGATGAGACATATTTTTTATCAAATATAATTTATGAACAAATATGCCTATGATAACTTGCCTATCGAAAAGTGGTCATAGCTACTTTTAATTTAATTAATTTTAATTAATTTTTTTTTCATCACCTTCACTCATATGATAACCGAATGTGTTTTATCTCAATTGATAGTTTTTAACACACATAATATGTCTAGGTAGGCTTGTCTACTTATTTTTGGTCATGGCTACCTGGCAAGTAGATGTGAACAGGTAGGTCAATATATACCTATATTCGATACTACATCTACCTGTAAGATATTGTAATTACAAAACCAATCATATAGGCTTGCCTGCAAAAAAAAATAGCATTGACCACTTTTCGATAGGCAAGTTATCATAGGCATATTGTTATAAATTATATTTGATAAAAAATGTGCCTCATCGAGAGATCAGATCGGTAAAGGTCGATGTTCCACGTCTCCTCTACTATAAGAGGCCTATGCCCAGCAGTAGGATATTACAGACTGAAGCGTAATCGTGAGTTTTTTTTTCTAAAAAGGGAGGCAAACATCTTAACCTTAGTGTATTAATATACCGGGTGAGTAAAAAATATGGAAACCCCGAAAAATTCGGAAAACCGCACAGGTTACTCGTGAAACAAAGGTCAAACCTAGGTAACTTTTAACGAGGAATCCAACGGTGACCTTTTTGTTTCTGATTTTTATTTCTTTTAGTTAGTTAATATCTACATAATTTAATAGTACTATTGTCCTACAAATTGCGTGGTACGTTATCCCGTAAGCATAGGCTCACTGCTGCTCTATCTCCTGCTATCTCTGTTAGCTACTACAATTGAGAGTCTTCGAAGAGGATTTTTTTGTTCGTCTCATCAAAATGAAGCTACTCCCGGAAAATTAGCTTGATACTAATCAGGTGAAAAAAATGTACTAGGGATCCCTACCTATTACTTTTTCCGATCAAAAAAAACTGAACGTATTCGAAGTGACATCCGTCCGTCAAACATCTAAAACGCCAAAATTCATTGTTATCATTGTTATGACAATCAATATTTAGTAATAATAAAATATTCTTACCTTTTAATATCGTTCATATTTTGGGCATTTGTTTTATATGAACGTTTTTTACTTTTCGTGACGGGTTTCGCTTTATTTCCCATATTGAAAATAATTAAAAACAGTAAATAATCTTATGCGAATAATGCGGAAAAAACGAGCAACACGTCCGTTTAGCATCAGGCCTTAGCCGAGACCACCGAGACTGTCTGTACACGGGCATTACGCACCCATGCGCACGTATTATGATTATTTATGCTCAAAAATAAGGAAACGTGTATTTATAAAAATCTATTGATCAAACAAAATAATTAAAACACTATCACGATAGTATGTTGCTTAAAGAATAATTTGACAAAATATCAGAATTATAGCCTGTATATTAACATGGTTTTTACCCGTTAAAAGATATTTTTAGAGGTATCTTTGTGATTTTTTTCTATCGTATTAAATTTAAAGAATCATGTTTTCAACACACTATCTATCTAGCATATATCCTGCAGAATATCATATATTTTTCTGTTATTTTTCACTGCAGTGGATCATATACTTTTAGGCGTTATAAAACATCGTTTTAGCTCTTCTAGTCGCCTTAAGTAACTTAACATAATCCTAGATAACCAAGCCAAATATCTTCGTAAAGTTTGGTACGATCTATACTAATTTTAAAAGTTTGACTTTACTTCAAATTCCTGTCAAAAATCTTTAAGTACCAACTATAATTGCAAGAGGTTTTATGCTCCGTAATGTGTTTATTGTATTGATTAATTAATGTCTGTGTGTGAAAATGATATAATATGTGAGTCATGTATGTGAGTATTGAGTGAGTACATATACATATGTAAGTATATATGTATTTATCACGTGTTCTTGTTCCTCAAACAAAAGTTTATAATGAGAATTTTCAATGGTTAAAACTGTTAATTAGTTGAAATACTATTCTCATTAGTTTATAAGTCTAAATAATTTTCAAACAATCACTTTATAGTATTTTTGAATAATTGGTTAGAATACTAGAAATCAAATGCGACATTCGACTTATGTTTAATATTATTTGAACAATGTGTTTTCTTAAAGAAAAAAAGCTCTACTTTTCAAATTTCAAAAAAGCTGCTTTTTAGTATAAAATCCTTCCGTGGAACTTAAAGAACATACAAAAAAGAAAATTAGCCGAATCGATCGAGCCATTCTCCAGTTATGCGCTTAGCAACATTCATTTTTATTATATAGAAGATTTAAATGTTTATGAAGGAGTAACGTCAGTCAGTATTTTAGAAGATACATTATTTATTTTTACATTTAATTTTATTTACAACTAGATGGCCTGGTGAACTTCGTATCACCTACGTATATTTGTGAAAAATATACACAAAACACTTTCTGAACGCACTTATATAAATATTTGACAACCAATTGACAACGTTTTTGACAAAAGACATTAAATTTCCCGCTAGGAACATTTTGTATTGGAAAATTAAATTGTTCGTTACTTATTATTAATGTTTCTCACCGTTTAAACCTTCCCTGAACTTCCACCAATATTTCAAGATCATTATCAGCCAAATCGGTCCAGCCATTCTGAAGTTTTAGCAAGACTAACGAACAGCAATTGATTTTTATATATATAGATTTCTCCTGACTATAACAAACACAGATAAAAAATTATTAATTTTGTAACATTTATTTTTATTTATATAAATTGATGAAATAGATCATATTATACGAAGATGTACATTTTTGTATATATACAAATAATGATATAAAGGAAACTACTCTAAACTTCAAGTGTTTGGCGTCGATTGAAGGAACTCATTAATGACGAACGGACAAAGCCTCCTCTCCAATTAAGGTTAAATAATGGAGCCCGTGTCAAGAACTTATTCTTTTGTCACGAATAGTTGGCAAAATGGCCGCTCTCTAAGATGAAACAAAAAAATAATTAAATTTATAATTATATAGAACGTACTCAGCGGTTTTACTCTAATTGAGATTCGTTATTTGTTACTTTAATGAATGTTTTTCTAAATGTTTTTATTTAAATGTGCCATTCATAGTTATTTCATTTTATATCGCAAATATTAATCAAATAAAAATTTTGTATCTCTCCGATACTTAAGAAATGGATAGTTTAAAAAGAAACTGTTATGGTCGCTTTTTGACTAAAATATAAATTAAATAAAAAAACTATTGTTATTAATTGAGAATAATGGCTTTTGCTAATAGGTATGTGTTTTTACTAGCATTAAGATGTCGTGATGATTTCAATAAGTTTCAAAGAGTGTGGAAATCACGATGGAAATATATAATTATGAAACTAGCTGCCCGGACAGACTTCGTTCTGTCAATCTTTATAATAGTAAAAATTATATAGATGTATTTTTTTAAATATTAGGGCCTATGCAAACCACGTTTTTTAAGCGCGCTGTCGACGCGCGTTTCTAAAACGCGCGTCGACGGCGCGTTTGAATCGCGACACACGCGCGTTTGCATCGCGTCTGTATCGCGTGACACGCGCGTCGACGGCGCGTTTTTATCCTACAGAGCAGTTTGTTGGCGTTTGTATCGATTCAAACGCGCATCGACGGCGCGTCTGCATCGCGTCTGTATCGCGTTTAAAAAACGCGGTTTGCAAAGGCCCTAAAAACGTGGTTTGCATAGGCCCTTAAAATCTTCTGTGGGCCTTAAGGAACATACAAAAAAAAATTAGCCGAATTGGTTGAGCCATTCTCGAGTTATGCGCTTACCAACATTCATTTTTATTTATATAGATAGAAGAAGTTATGGGTTTGTAGTGTTTTAGAAAAACGCTATGTAGTAACATATTTAGGTATGGTTAAAACAATTCCAATTTAAGGACGTATTCACAAAATTAATAGGTATAGAATCGACCATTTACACGAGTCACACACACAAGCGACGCAGTACGCACGGTTAGGTGTAAGAATAGTAGTGGATTGAACTACTTTGATACTTTACAATTTTTTATTTATTTATATTTTTTATTTTATTACAATTTATATTTCTTTGTGATACCTACGAAAATATATTTTATTGGTGTTTGTGTTTTTAGTAAATAATAACTATTTATAAATATACCAATACCCACTTCAGTCACTTTTTGATACTATTTGTTTCACTTTGTTAGTTTTTCCTTATGAGGTGTGAGTCATATACATATAATTGTGTGGTATGAGCAGTATGAGACGGTTGAGATTATGAAGTAGAGTGGAGAGGGTGAGGGCTGCGATTTGATACAAGTGACACTCTTTCCTCCTCCAAGAGGAGTGGGAGCCCGGCAGACAGCTTGTTTTTAAAGTATTTTTACTCATTTTACGATTTTTTTGACGAATTCTAAACGTAAAAATTGTGTTTGGCTCGTAAACGAAAAAAAACCAAATTCAATTACATCGACAAGTAATACAACATAATAAAACAAAAAAAGGTGTGTGTGCGATTCACACACGATAGAAGTGAAACTTCCGCTACAATGAGCGTAACGCTACAATGAGCGTAACGTTACAATTAGCCTAACGCTACAAATAGCGTAATGCTACAATGAGCGTAACGCTACAATTAGCGTAACGCTACAAATAGCGTAACGCTACAATGAGTGTAACGCTACAATGCGCGTAACGCTACAATTAGCGTAACGCTACAAATAGCGTAATGCTACAATGACCGTAACGCTACAAATAGCGTAACGCTACAAACGCGTAACGCTACAAATTTCGTAACGCTACAATTAGCGTAACGCTACAATAAGCGTAACGCTACAATGTGTCATCCTTTTTCGTGTTAGTAGCACGGCACGCCCTTCCCTGTCGTTTTTCCGTTGCATCCGGCTTGAAATCACAATGATTCTAAAGAATTTTCACTTCCAAATAGTAGATTAAAGTAAGAATCATCAAAATCGATACACCGAGTAAAAAGTTATGCGGTATAATACAACGTAGGTCGACGAAAAAGTAGTCAAGTAAATAGGCATTATTAGATAAGTACTTGTCAGATCACGCAACACCTTTCAATTAAAACAAAATTGATCGAAAGCGGTCCACCCAGTCAAAAGTTCTGATCTAACGTACATAAAAAAATACAGTCGAATTGAGAACCTCCTTCTTTTTTGGAAGTCGGTTAAAAACAGTACAATACAGTGATTTTCCTACTCACAAACTTTAAAAATTCAGTACTAGCTCAATTTTAACTTCTATTTTATGTTTTATATACCATTCTCTTCGTCTTATTTTGCTCTTTAATTTGATGTACTCTTTTTGAAAATCGCGACATAAACTATAGTAATACAACAGTGTTTTACTCGCGAAGTGCAAAATTTTTAATTTCAAGTGCGTGCGGCGTCGAAATTAAATCGTCGACCCCCCATTGTTTTTCATATTTAAATAGTGCTCAAGGTCCTCTATGATCATGCGAAAATTCAGATTTTTTAAACTAAAATTAGTGCCTGTTTTCGAACTTTCAAATTTTTTTTCCCACGCTCTATTCCCGGCTATTTTCCACAATAAGCGTGGTACACCCATCTTCGGTACACCACAGGATTCGCTCTGCCTCAGGTAACACTCGTAAACAAAAAAAGGTGTGTGTGCGATTCACACACGATAGAAGTGAAACTTCTATGGCAAACTAATTAAAAAAAAACTAATTTAAAATTAGCGGCTTGTAGCGCGGCCCGGCCGTACTACGCAGCATACTGCATTTATTATGATCATAGTAGTGATAAATAATACTTTCGTAAATAAATGAAATAAGTAAAGGATTTCAGGGTTATTTATTATAAAGACTGTTTGACATAAATATAATAAAGGCTATATAACATAAAACAAATTAGGTACATATTAAATCTATACAAATAAATAAAATTGAAATGTCTGTTTGTAATATTAAAATAACCGCTTTTAACTAAATTCAAATGTATGTATGTATACATGGTACATATACCAAAATATTTTTTTTTTATAATTTGTCTGTCTGTCTGTCTGTTCCGGCTAATCTCTGAAACGGCTGGATCGTTTTTGACGGGAATTTCACTGGCAGATAGCGTGATGTAATAAGGAGTAACTTAGGCTACTTTTATTTTAGAATTTTTATTATTATTTTATAACTGCGAACTGAACAATAATTATTTTGTTAAATTCCACGCGGACGAAGTCGCGGGCACAGGTAGTTTAAAATAATAATTATTCGATAAAATGTATCTCAATAAAGTAGCTTCATATTTTATCAATAATCTAATTCTTATTTTAATATTAATTAAATATAATATATAACAAAGAAAAAAACGGCAACGTTACGCGGTGTTCCCAAGTGGTCACCCATCCAAGTACTGACGCTGCCGCGTTACCGATCGATCAAATTTTACCCCTCATGCACCTTTAGAAGTTTCACTTCAAAAAAAAAAATGTATCTCAATAAAGTAGCTTCATATTTTATCAATAATCTAATTCTTATTTTAATATTAATTAAATATAATATATAACAAAGAAAAAAACGGCAACGTTACGCGGTGTTCCCAAGTGGTCACCCATCCAAGTACTGACGCTGCCGCGTTACCGATCGATCAAATTTTACCCCTCATGCACCTTTAGAAGTTTCACTTCAAAAAAACTAGTTGAAAAAAAAGCGGTCACCCATCCAAGTACCAACCATAAAAGCATCCAACTTATATCTCCCTCTCAACTTCCGTTCGCCTCGACCGATCACACTTTTCGTAACGCCCTCGTCACACACCTGCTTACTCCCCAAGTTAAGAAGCGCGCCTAAAGAAGTTCCACTTCAAAAATACTAGTAGAAAAAAAGCGGTCACCCATCCAAGTACTGACCGTCGTGATGCTGCCGCATTTCCGGTCGATCAAATTTTATCTTAACTAACTTATATCTCCCTCTCAACTTCTCAACTCAAAACGAGACCAAACTCGGCATACCTAGTCCTACACGTCAAGGAGTTCCGTAGCAGTCACAGAAGTACACCTTCAGGTCACTCCATCAAGTCAAGAGGTAAGGTCTTATCATAACTATCAAAACGAGCTCAAACTCGGCACACCTAGTCCTACACTTCAAGGAGTTCCAGTGACAGCCACTCAAGTATACCTTCAGGTCACTCCATCAAGTCAAGAGGTAAGGCCTTATCATAACTATCAAAACGATACCAAACTCAGCACGCCTAGCTCTATACCTCTAGGAGTTCCAGTACAAGTACCTATACCTTCAGGTCACTCCATCCAGTCAAGAGGTAAGGTCTTATCATAACTATCAAAACGAGCTCAAACTCGGCACACCTAGTCCTACACTTCAAGGAGTTCCAGTAACAGCCACTCAAGTATGCCTTCAGGTCACTCCATCAAGTCAAGAGGTAAGGTCTTATCATAACTATCAAAACGATACCAAACTCGGCACGCCTAGCTCTATACCTCTAGGAGTTCCAGTACAAGTACCTATACCTTCAGGTCACTCCATCCAGTCAAGAGGTAAGGTCTTATCATAACTAACAAAACGAGCTCAAACTCGGCACACCTAGTCCTACACTTCAAGGAGTTCCAGTAACAGCCACTCAAGTATACCTTCAGGTCACTCCATCAAGTCAAGAGGTAAGGTCTTATCATAACTATCAAAACGATACCAAACTCGGCACGCCTAGCTCTATACCTCTAGGAGTTCCAGTACAAGTACCTATACCTTCAGGTCACTCCATCCAGTCAAGAGGTAAGGTCTTATCATAACTATCAAAACGATACCAAACTCGGCACGCCTAGCTCTATACCTCTAGGAGTTCCAGTACAAGTACCTATACCTTCAGGTCACTCCATCCAGTCAAGAGGTAAGGTCTTATCATAACTATCAAAACGAGCTCAAACTCGGCACACCTAGTCCTACACTTCAAGGAGTTCCAGTAACAGCCACTCAAGTATACCTTCAGGTCACTCCATCAAGTCAAGAGGTAAGGTCTTATCATAACTATCAAAACGATACCAAACTCGGCACGCCTAGCTCTATACCTCTAGGAGTTCCAGTACAAGTACCTATACCTTCAGGTCACTCCATCCAGTCAAGAGGTAAGGTCTTATCATAACTATCAAAACGATACCAAACTCGGCACGCCTAGCTCTATACCTCTAGGAGTTCCAGTACAAGTACCTATACCTTCAGGTCACTCCATCCAGTCAAGAGGTAAGGTCTTATCATAACTATCAAAACGAGCTCAAACTCGGCACACCTAGTCCTACACTTCAAGGAGTTCCAGTAACAGCCACTCAAGTATACCTTCAGGTCACTCCATCAAGTCAAGAGGTAAGGTATTATCATAACTATCAAAACGATACCAAACTCGGCACGCCTAGCTCTATACCTCTAGGAGTTCCAGTACAAGTACCTATACCTTCAGGTCACTCCATCCAGTCAAGAGGTAAGGTCTTATCATAACTGTCAAAACGAGACCAAACTCGGCATACCTAGTCCTACATACACGTCAAGGAGTTCCGTAGCAGTCCCAGAAGTACACCTTCAGGTTCACTCAAGTCTGAGAGAATATACAGAAACTACTTAGCTATGTACTTTTAGCGAAATAAAATAATGCAATAAAAATGTGTGATTATAAAATGATCTTACTTTGTCAAGTATCAAATTTGGTTTATCGAAAAATAATACGTAAATTTATAAAATGATAATTGTTTTGCTACGTAACCGGTTGCTAACAAAGCGACATAGCGTCCACTCACCACAGCGCCCGAGCGCGGACTAACTTCTCATTCGAAAAATTGAATTATGTTTTAAAACAAAAACCAACAATAAAATAAACCTTACTGCAATGGAATAAGAATCATCTTTAATAGCAAAATGTGTATAAAAATTAGCTCCAGTTTTTATTTTTTTTTAAGACTATTGGTGGCATTTTTGTATTATTTTCAACCTTCCATTTAAAATTGAACATATCCTCCTGCTCATACTATTTTTAGAAAACTTAATATATGTGTATAATAGAACAAACATCACCCGAAAGTCTGCACGTTTTGTTCATTTTCTTGAAAATGGTAATGGAAAAACGTTTAATAGGATATATATATAAGAACTAGATTTAAAAAAAGTCCTTCTGTTTGAAGATGAAGACCCAATCTCTATGAAATAATTATTCGTTATATATTATTTTGTTTAGTTTTGTCACAAAATGACCTGAAAAAGAGCATGATTTTGTCCGATTCGTATAGGCGCCCTTAAGGCTTAAATCGGCTACTTGGCATGCCAATAAAAAATAAACTGGTATCTTATCTGGGCTGTACTGAAATGTCACGAGCAAACTTATCCGAAGTCCGTACAACTCGTAAAATATCTTAAGAAAAATAAGGCCAGTGGAAATCTTTTATTTGTCTCTTGCAGTTCAAGTTTGAGAGATCTAATCTTAATTTAACAGTTCGTGAGATTTGTTGTGATTCCTGAAATCTTTGTATGTAAGAATCTGAACTTGCATAGTTTGTGATTTTGTAGTTATTATGATTATATAAAAAACTACATTTAGTTTTATAAGATTTCAATTAAAATATTTTATTTTTTATTTTCGGTAAGGCTTGTGACATTTATGTCTGTTAGAATTTTGAAAAAAGAATAAAATATTACTATTACGAACCTTTTTCCTGAATCTAATTTTGACGACACCTGCAAAGATCTTTGAGTACTGATATAGTTCATACATACATGTACAGGTACTGTGTATTAATTTTACAAAAACATTTTCGTAACAAACGTTTGCATACAATTAAAAAAAGTTTGATAAGGTCTGAGCGTTTGTGTTTATGACGTTTCCTTTTTTTTGACTATCGACACAATATTTTACGTTACTAAAACGGCTTAAGTATAACGCTTTTAATCCTATTGAAAATTCCTGTTTTATTTAGGCCTGAAACGTCTCGAAGCGACTTAATCGAAGGAGGTCTAACTCGTAAAATGCTTTAAGAAAAATAATGCCAGTTGAAATCTCGTATTTGTCCCAGTTCTCGAAATAACTACTTAGTAACGTCTCATCTCAATTTAACAGAACTTGTGAGTATTGCTGCGGTTTCTTGAAGTTGAGCAGAATCGTGACTTTACTTTGCTTCTTCTCATTGCCATACAGATTGTATAGTCATTATTATATTTACTAGCTGTGCCCACGACTTCGTCCGCGTGGAATAGTGACTTTGGACAGCATTTTTTGGATATATCTTTTGGTTTATTTTGGATTATAAACACCGTCGTTTGGGTATTTAAATGTTAAACATGATTCTTTAAATTGGCACAACTTTTTATTTATGGACCGATTGACATGAAACAAACACAAAATATTAAATGAAGCTTACTACAATATGTAAATGATAAACCACATCGAAATCGAATAAGCCTTTTCTGAGATTAGCGTGCAAAAACGTATTACATTTACATTTTTATTATAAACGAGCTGCCCGGACAGACTTCGTTCTGTTTGTTTTTTTTTTTTTTTTTGTATAAAAGAAACATACAAAAAGAATTAGTTGAATCGGTCGAGCCATTCTCGAGTTATGCGCTTAGCAACATTCATTTTTATTATATAGATAGAATTATCTATTTAATAAAAATTCGGCACCTACCATGGAAGCTAGTATAAATGTTGATGAAAGTGAAATAAGCATGGATGAAATAGTGAAAGCGTTGAATAGTATGAGGTTAGGTAAGGCTGCAGGGTATGACAGGATTACCGTCGAGATGCTGAGGGCCGGACAGGGCATTGTGGTTAGCCAGCTGTACCGCCTTTTTAATATGTGCTGGAGAAATGGGCAAGTACCGGGAGACTGGTGCAAAGCAGTAATCGTGCCATTATATAAAGGAAAAGGGTCACGCCAGGACTGCATAAATTACCGTGGTATAAGCCTTCTCAGCGTCGTCGGTAAATTGTATGCAAAAGTGTTGATTAAAAGGGTTGTGAATGAAACAGATGAAAGATTATGGGATGCACAAGCGGGATTTAGAAAGGGAATGGGATGTACGGATCAGGTCTTTTCTTTGCGGTGCATAGCCGAAAAATGTTTGGCTAAAAACAAAAAGGTCTATTGCGCGTTCGTAGATCTAGAAAAGGCCTATGATAGAGTGGTGAGGAATGAATTGTGGTCAGCATTGTCCGAGTACGGTGTAAGCAGTATCCTCATACGAGCACTACAATCTCTTTATAGAAATTCTAGTGCTTGTGTAAGGATAAACGGGGCATACACTGAATGGTTTAATATCGAAAAAGGTGTTAGACAGGGATGTGTAGCGTCACCGTGGCTGTTTAATCTATTCATGGACAATTGCTTGACAGATTTAAAAGAGAATGAAAGTGGGTTGAGAATGAATGAGTTACTCATCAAATGTCTTCTCTATGCCGATGACCAAGTATTAATTGCGTCTTCGGCCGAGGAGTTGCAGGAGATGGTAACTGCCATGAGTGGAGCTTTTGTTAGAAAGGGAATGAAGATGAATGTAAAGAAGACGAAAGTGATGGTGTTTGAAAGAGATGAGGCAGTGACAGACTGCAATATCGTGATTGGAGACGAAGAAATTGAACAGGTGAATGAGTTTGTGTATCTGGGTTCAAAGTTTACAAGAGATGCAAAGTGTGAGAGTGATATTGAAAGAAGAGTGAATGCAGGAAACATGGTGAATGGAGCTTTGCACTCCTTTATGAGCAGCCGGAAGGTGTCTAACAAGGCTCGTTTGGCTGTGCATAGAGGGGTGTTGGTTCCGACACTCATGTATGGAAGTGAAAGTTGGGTATGGCAGAAGAAACATGAAAGCAGAATAAATGCAGTTGAGATGAGAGCGTTAAGAAGTATGATAGGAGTTAAACTGAGTGACAGGATTAGAAATAGTGAGATACGGAAACGTTGTGGTCTGAAAGAAGATGTAGTGACAAAAATTGAGAAGGGTATGCTGAGATGGTTTGGCCATGTTGAGAGAATGAATGAAGAGCGATTGACGAAAAAAGTGTATAAGGCAAGTGTGAATGGGAGTGTTGGAAGGGGTAGACCTAGGCGGACATTTCAAGACCAAATCGGTGACGTCTTGAAAAAAGGCCAGATCAAGAGTACCCTAAACCGAAGAGCATGTATGAAAGGAATAATGAAAGTGGACGAAGCGAAACAAGTATGTAAGGATCGTAGCAAGTGGAAAGAAGTGGTCTCTGCCTACCCCTACGGGAAAGAGGCGTGATTATATGTATGTATGTATTATCTATTTATTATTGATGATGATCATGTTATACATTATACCGTTTCTTTTTCTTGATAGTATTTAAATGTCATAGTTTATAGTATATTACACTTTGATAAGCCCTATTTACATTAGATATTAAGACGCAACTGTAATATATTAAAATTAATAGACAAAAATAACGAATAGAAGTGTGTTTGATTTAATTTTTCAATCAAGGTTTTATATAATTCTACATTATTTCTGCAAGTTTTAAAAATATTAATGGTAAGCTAGCTGATACGTTAAACTTCGTTCCTCCATGTTCTTTTTTTAAATTTTATTTTATATAAAACTTCTTAAAATAAACAATGAACACAAATAACGAAACTGTTCGTTCTTCGTTCCTCCATATTCTTTTTTTAAATTTTATTTTATATAAACCTTCTTAAAATAAACAATGAACACAAATAAAGATTATCTTATTTATACAGATAAATAAGATAATGCTGTTATTAAAGTGTAGCAGATAGGTATAGATTGTGTTTGTGACAAAGGTGCTTGTAATTGTGCTGAAATATCTGAAACACAACTAGATTAATCAAAAACATATTCCCCATTAACTTATGCATCACAAATAACTCTTATTCACTCTTAAGTCAAAATTTTGATTTAAACCGTCATCTGTTTCCGTTTAATTAAAAAAAAATGCTTATTCCTTCTAATTTGAATTGGTTTTTGTTAAAAATTTGTTAATATTCTCGAAGTTACGTTGCATATTTGTTCGCACGTATGTGTACCTTTAACAAATTGACTGCGTCAGCCTGTTTGTGTTATTTTGTATCTATAATTTCGAATTTTCGAATCAAAATAACCTGTTCCGCTATTTAACATCAGTCTTTTTAATATAAAAATTAGATATTTTTATACACTTGCCGAGTTAGTAAATTTTTAAAGAACACTTTAATGTAAATTACTACTTTTGTAATTGAACCATTTAAATACAAGTAATAGGTAGAGCAATTAAGCTTCAGGTATTCAGGCACTACGTTTATAGTTTTTAGATATACGAGTATTTACGATTTAGCGAAGTCGTTTTCTTCGAATTACTATTTAATGTTTTCCAATTAAATGTTAAATTTTATTATTAAACTAGCTTCTGCGCGCGACTTCGTCGGCGTTGACTCCGCTCCTATTGGTCTTAGCGTGATGATACATAGCATATAGCCTTCCTCGATAAATGGGCTATCTAACAGTGAAAGAATTTTTCAAATCGGCCCAGTAGTTCCAGAGATTACCGCGTTCAAACAAACAAACAAACAAACAAACAAACTCTTCAGCTTTATATATTAGTATAGATATATATTTATTTAGTTATATTAAATTATTTTACTGATTATCTCCTTTAAATTTATAATTTAGAATCATTTTATCAATATCAAAACTTCCGTGATTAAAAATTCATTAAGATCATTAAACTTTGACATTAACGTTTTCCAAACATACCTGAGGAATCGTAAGGGTACTTACAAATTAATTTTTCTAGGTCTCATTCTCATTGCGACTTACCACATTAATGTTCTGAAATATCGACATCCGAAAAAAAATATACAGCTATGTATTTGTATTATACTTGTGTTGTATAAAATTTAGCACGACCTTTGCGAAACCATGTGAATTTCTACTTAGCATAAACATTATAGATCAATTTATTAAAACCCTGTTATTGAATTCACATTTTGTAAAACATTATATATGTATGTTTAAAATTTGTTTTTATTACTTTTCAAATAACTTTGAAACCGTAAAAAAACAATCACGTACCGATTATGATATAATAATATTGTATACTATAAAATTACTTTCTAAATAATACTTAAATTATAAAACAACAGTAGCTCGCCCGCTTTACTAAGGAATTTTCTAATCTAGGCACTAGTATCAAATACTGGAACCATGCTCTAGGCTATGTTATCTAAACTCATCAATGGATCGCTTGATAAATGATCTGACATTCAAATGAACACCTTAATTCTAGAATAAATGGAAAATATTATTTATTAATAATAAGTCAACATTACATTATACTAATAATATTTGAAACGTTTGTAATAAGTAATAATTATACTTAGTGGCACAGATTATTAAATAGTTAGTACGGTAAAGTCATATTTTTGCTAAGGGCCGGAAACACATCTACGATTCCCTAATGTCAATTGGTGACAGTAACCATTTAACGTCAGGTGGTACTGTACTGGGGTCTTCTCTTTGTCACCCCTTTAAAAAAAAAACTTTGTAATCATATTATATAGTTGTGAAGAATACCATTTTTAAATTAAAAATTAATAGACAAACCTTTTACCATGTTTTTTTTAAAATTTCATATTGTTTATTTCCTGTTTTTTTTTAAATGTAATATTTAACTTTGTACTTTAAATTATTATATGCAGTAGAACGAACATATCGCTTGTTTAATATAATTTGTATAAAGTATTCATCAAATTGGTTTTTTGCTTTGAATTGCGTACCTAAGTGTTTTTTCCTCGGCTCCATATTTAAATATTTCATATCGGGGTAATTTGACCCTCGTATAATTGGGACGAATCTGTAGTCATCACATGCATATGCTAAATCTGTTTAATGGTTCTGTAGGCAGAGCGTGCCAAGATTCGTTTGAATATAAATGTAGATATGTACAATTGTACATACCATCGGAAAACGCATTTTTCTTTGGTGCAGGTTAACATAAGGGTACAGGTATACAGGGTACTGGTACATCACGAAATATCCTGCTCAAAATCTGGAGTAACCCGACCGGGGGAAGTACCTCAACCTTATATAATATTCTTTATTGCACTAAGTAATTTTACAAGTCATTATAATATAGGAAGTAGACAAGGGTGAACTTATCTCTAAAAGAGATCTACATAAGATCACAGCTAATAAATACTGCTTTCAAGCAGTGTTGTGTTCCTGTGGCGAGTAAGGTGACAAGAACTCCTGCGTGGATTGGGGGTAGGGTCTACGACGCACTTGCGATGCTTCTGGTGTTGCAAGCCTCTATAAGCTATTGTAATCGTTTACCATCAGGTGAGCCGTACGATTGTTTGTCGTCCTAGTTGTATTAAAAAAAAAACAATAATAATGTTTCAAAGTTTAGATATTAATATCTAATTATTAATATTAATTATTAATTTAATATTAATAATTAGATACCATAAAAAGAGCTCTTGCCACCATCGACGTTCCTGCTCTTATCGAGCCTACTGGAATTAGTCGCGATGATGGCAAGAGACCTGATGGACTGACGTTGGTTCCCTGGGAAAGGGGACGGGCGCTTTTGTGGGACGCAACCTGCGTTGACACACTTGCTCCGTCTCATGTCAGGGAAACAGCCTTAAAAGCGGGTGCCGCGGCGGAAAAAGCTGAAACGACGAAACGGCACAAATATTCGTCACTAATTCCAAATTACATCTTTGTGCCGTTTGCAGTCGAAACACTTGGACCTTGGAGTAGCAGTGCAAAAAAATTCTTAAATGAGATAACTCCTCGCCTTATTGCCTCCACTGGTGACAAGAGGGCTGGTGCATTTTTTGCCCAGAGAATCGGCATAGCGATTCAACGGGGAAATGCTGCCAGCATTCTTGGCACAATTCCACGCGGACTTGATTTGTATCAAAACTATCTGTAAATATTTAGTTCACTTGTAAATATGTATAATGTTTTTTTAGAAATAAATTAATTAGAAGTTTAGAAAATTTTGTTTAATTGAATTTGACGGCATTTTGTATGAAAAATTTAATAAAAATATGTAAAATTTAATTTATTAATTAACATTTTATTCGAGCGAAGCCACGATGGGATGCTGGTTAATCATGAATATTCACTTAAAAGTATCAACGTGAGATTCAAAGTGACCAACAAATGAACTCACCTATAAACTAAAAGTGGTTAAAACGTTACAGTTTAACCGACCATTTAGGTCTTAAAAGTCGTCTAGAATACCTAGGCAGCGATATTTAACTCACCTGAGAGCTCTAACTTAGCGAAACTATGCAATTTATTAAGTTAACGACGCAACTATTACGTAGAACACCAACATGTGATGGAAGTAATGAAAGAATTGTTATATAGTAAGTAAACTCGGTCTCTGTTTGAAGATGTAGGTATTTCGTACAACTGTATAATATACCTATGCGATAGCTCGGCTAAGTATGTAGGTGGATGAAATCGCTGCAATAAGGTTGAAGCGTTGAGTTGCAGTTGATAGTAAAAATATTGTTTCACGAGAATAAACCTTTTTCGTTCTATGTGTTGATGAATATAATAAAGTATAATAATACAGTCCTTGTAGGTCTTCCCACCGTGCCTCGGAGAGCACGTTAAGCTGTCGGTCCCGGTTGTTATCATGTAGGTACACCTGATAGCGATCATTACTCATAGTAGGGAATATATCCGCCAACCCGCATTGGAACAGCGTGGTGGATTAGGCTCTGTGGCGACATCTATCGAGCCACAAACGAACTGAAGATTCTAAATCGCGCTATCGAAGTTTTCAGAGAAATGAACTATATATACAAGAACACGACAACAACCGTCGGGGCAGTAGCCCTACCAGACGCAACACCTGTCTGGTTGGAGGATCCTCCCTTTTCCGAAGGTGGATGAGGGCCTTAACACCTTGTTCCTCGCACCCCTCCAAACTGGTGACCCCGAGCATGAACATCAGCGCAGCCTTCGTCAATCTACGTCATCGTGACGTCATCATCACTTCCTCAAGCTTTCGAGCAGCGAGTCCTACAGCCAGCCAGCATCAACGGCTAATACGGGTATCCTGACCACCAGCATGCAGCGGACGCGCATACCTGGTCATCACCCACAGCCTTCTCAGCGACTTTGGCAAGCAAAGCACACTGCACTTCGGCCGGTCAGCAAGCAGAGACGCACCTCTCTCCTGGTCGACGCAGCAGCCAGCCACTACGCAGCACTGCACCACTCCGACTCACTGGAGAATTTGCAGCATCACCCCGACTCACTGGGGCATCACCGCAGACAGTTCCGACTCACTGTGAACTATGCGGCATCTGGTTCCGACTCACTGGAACATTCCACTGGCCCGGCAAGCATCACAAGATGTGTATGGACGACTCAAAAACCGCTATCGACCTCCGGTCTCGGAGGGGAGTGATGTGGCGACATCTATCGAGCCACAAACGAACTGAAGATTCTAAATCGCGCTATCGAAGTTTTCAGAGAAATGAACTATATATACAAGAACACGACAACAACCGTCGGGGCAGTAGCCCTACCAGACGCAACACCTGTCTGGTTGGAGGATCCTCCCTTTTCGGTGGACGAACATCCCACCAAAGCTCCGATCCTTCTCCTACATGGGGAAAAGGCCTATGCCTAACAGTGGGATATTACAGGCTAAATAGAATCGAATCGAAATAATAATATAACAAAGTATTTAGATTTAAATTAATAACCATATTATTGTTTAAACTTGTGCAACCGACTTGTGCGCTAGCGATCGCGGTTCATTATAATATCTGCGGATGACAAATATTATTATTTACCATATCAATGATTACAATTACTTAGGGATTACTAAAGTTTGTCATGGTGTAGGCATTCGTGCTTGTATGTTCTTTGTGTTTTCAGACACGGAGACACCCAAAAAAGGATTCATATTCTATTGGAGGCCGATGAGTATAAAAATTTATTTGTACTAGTGGTCGCCCAGTGGTCGAAAATCGACCATAATTAAAATTTTAAATAAAAAAATATAATGAAAATAAAGAACCTTTTTAAAAAAAAATTATTTTGACTACAGACTGACAATCAATAAAAGAGTAGGTATAATATGCGTATGTGTGTGTCAAATACACGGTACGCGTATAATTTATAACTATAAGTACGAAATTTCATAGATACTCCTCCGTCCGCGCAATTTTCGTAAAAAGGGGTACAAAGTTTTTGCTTCTATACATACATACTTAAACGTATGTAGAACTGTATTTTCTGTAATAAAAAGACGATGGAAGACAAAGTTGAAAGGTTGTCAATAAAACAGAAAGAGCGAAGAATTTAAATGATTTGTGTTGCGATAAGGGATTTTAGGAAATTGAATGTTAAAAACGTAGCCTGAATATAACCGAACATAGGGATTCTTAAGGTCACAATAACCACTCTGGTGAAGTGGGCCGTGTCTACGCGATTGCACACCGGTGGTCTGCGGGTTCGTATCCCGCTTGGGATGGATTTTTGTAATTGTACAAATTTTTCTTTTCGGTCTGGTTGTCTGTTCTTGTGGGTCTCCTTATCGTGCCTCAGAGAGCACGTTAAGCTGTTGGTCCGGGTTGTTATTATATACACTTTGATAACGATCGTTACTCATAGTAGGGATATATTATCCACCAAGCCGCAGTTGAGCAGCGTGATGGATTAAGTTCGATGCTTTTCCTACATAGAGTAAGAGGTCTATGCCCAGCAGTGGGATGTTAATATAAAATAAATAAATTTTTATTTTATTAATTTAAAGCTAAATAACAATATTTGTTATTTTGAGGAGTACACAATAAGACAGTCCGTATTATAGTACCTAAGTTATGTACTCAATGCTCTAGCATTTAGTATATAACTTTAATAAAGAGAAGTGGAAATGTGGTCACGATTTATGTTAAAAAAAGTTGAATAGTACACTAGGTATTCAGTACCAGCACTGAGTGGATCAACAACATCATCCGATTCTTATTCACGTAACAACTTGTAAATGTAAAATACAAAACACTGAATTTCTGAACTAACGTTACTCTTCACAAAGAATCTAATTTCGATTGAAATTGAAACGTTTTCGCTTGTATTAAGGGCTATATTTGCATTGTACCGTATTCTCCGTGGCCTACAATTGAAATGAGGAGCACCTCAAAAGTTTGCTGAAATAGGTCGCAATGTTATTCTTAGGGTTGCCTGGTCGGAAAGTGGTTTAGTTCTCCGCACGATGGATTTAAATTCAAAAAGAGTTTTTTTTTTCGGCGCTTCGTTACTCATTGGACTTAAGATTAAGGTTTTTATTAAAACAATTGATTTTAGGTGATGAAATTTTAATCCAACTTTTCATCATTATATGAGACCATTTATAGTCCTAAATTCCGCAAAAAGATATGGTTTAATTTGAAGGGTAAATAAGAATATTTTTTAAACAACACCAAAGCTACAACTTTTTCAGTATAAAGCTGACCGTGACTTCAACTAAGTTAATAAAATAAGCTAAAGATCAATATTATTAAGCTGCCAATTTCAAGAACTGCGGGCAGTACAGAACTCTTCAACTGCCAGTAATTGCGTACCTACTTACCACATCGCGCAGCGTATAAATCTTTAAAATAGAATAGCTCGAATAATATGCCAAATTCTCAAGTATCGGCAAAGACAGCAACGTTATTGGCTCGCTGTATAAAATGAAAAGTTACTTTATAAGGACATCTCTATCGGAAACTTTGGTAACGATGGGTTCAATTTGGTTATAGTTAACTAATAGAGAAATTTTAACCACATTCTGCGTTCAACGTCGTAGTTGCAATCACAAACGAATTTGTAAAAAAAATGAGATTAGCTGGAATAGAAGAAAACTATACCAGTGTTAATCATCGAGATATTATCTTCTGGCCCTTTAAGACACCTAGGTGCCGTCCAATAATTGACAATAATGAGGCCTAGCATTATTCAATAGATCTTTCTAAAAAAAGATGCAACAACTTTCAACACAATTTTTTTTTTTCATTTTATTCAATCTTGATTGAAAAATTGATAAACATTTTAATAGATAAATTGTTCTTCATTTTCTAGATTGACCGATACGAATGGAAGCTAATAAAAGACGATCCAAAAATGGTCACTAAATATACTTCTATAGAAAAGTACAAAACCATTGTAATCGGGGGGCACGGCAGTGCCCCCGCCAAGTCGAGCGCGAAGCAAACACTGCCGTACCATCCTTTACCCGAACCATTTCGCCGCATTTTCAGGCCCCTATTTGAGAACCTCTGGATAAGACCAGAACGCTGAAATTTTCGTCATCGAGTAAGCTATAATCACATACTTAAAATCCAAAATTTCAAGTCTGTAGGTCATTTAGTTCAGAAGTTAAGCGAAAGCAAAGTTTCGCATTTACGACACTCACTCACTCATGATCATCAAAATAGAACTAGTACTTCCCATAAACTCAGAGAGCTGAAATTTGGTACAGAGTTAGGGTTTAATGACTACATAAAGGGAAAACTATAAAAACTAGGATAATCGAAGATCTGGAGTACCTGGTGACCCTGATTAAAAAACACAAGAGCCCAATCAAACTATTAGAAGAGATCGATATACCACCTTTACATAAAATATAATGCGAAAAACAGGGTGTAAGGAGTTGAAAGGTGGGAATGAAAATTCGTATGGAAGTATATGTATATAATGTTCGTGTTTCGTAACTGTCAAACATTTAATGTTCATCTCGTCGATATGGTAAACTCTACCCTTAAATTAAAGAACGTATTTAAATAAAGGTTTCGAATCGACAACATATATCCACAATATACGGATATTGGCGTATTTTAGATATTAAAAATTAATAATAATGTCAGTAATGAAAACGGATTGACATTATACATATTGGTTGTCAAATATTTATTTATGCGAGCGTTCAGAAATTTATTTAGTGTATAATAAACTAAGGAAAATTATCAAGCTACTTAAATATACAATAAATAATAAATGTACAAAAGAATTAGATTACAAAAAAAGAAAGTTCAATTGATTGAATTAGATACAAAAAAAATTTTGATTGATTGGTCTCCTTGAAAAATTCCAGATTATTCTGTCAATCCAATCAAAGTCTTAAATCATATAAATATTTTCGCCGCGGAAGTGTAAAAGATATGTTTTATATATCTTAATCTGTACTAATCTATACTAATATTGTAAACCTGAAATTTGAATTGTTTGTTTGTTTGTTTGTTTAAACGCGCTAATCTCAAGAACTATTGATTCGAATTGAAAAATTCCTCTGAGGTGGATAGTCTATTTAAAGAGAAAGGTTATGCTTTAAGAAGAAGGAAGGCTATTTTTTTCCTCAAATCACAGTGGGTGAAACCGCGAGGCCTAGCTAGTTGGTACATAAAAAAATCGACTGTCATTGCAAAAATCAGATCACATCTTCTAATTTAATCTAGCCTATAGCGTCCCACTGCTGGGCGAATGCCTCCCCTCTGCCTGCTCTCTTAACTTAATTCTACTCGAATATTACACAAATTACACTAAAATATTAATTTCGCTCAAAATTTGGTCAAAATATAATGCATTGGACTAAGAGTGGTGGTGATACCAACACGTCAAGTACAAGAATCAGAACCGGAAGAAAGGAAAAGAAATATTTGTATTGTAATAATAAAAAAAACTGTTACTAAAAAGAAAAAAAATGTGTCAAATAAGAAATTATAAAAAATAAATCAATATGCCTGAATATGCCCACGTTTCTACTTTCTACAAAAAGAAGTGAAATCCCACCAAAAACATTCTGTAAAAAAACTAGCCAAGTCTCGATGGAGCTGCTTGTTTATCTCTAAAAAGTAATGAAATCTAGACAAAGTCGTACCAAGTCTAAGGTTAATTAATGCGATTTATTTATTATTATAGTTAATGTTGTGTGACTTGGCCGTTAAAGGGTACACAAGGGTACAAAACTAAGAATAATATCCCATACTGGTATTGGTAATTGGACACTAGTGTCTCATTTTAGGCGGTTGTTGATAACACATGAATTCAGCATTGACAATGCTGACTTTTGACTTTGACAGTTCAGTTCGTACAGTCATAAAGTACGTACGTGCTTTCCGCGATCGCGTGCTCCAGATAGCAAAGTGCATACGCATCATAACACCGAGCCGGCGTTGTATCGCGCGTCAGCGTCAACTTGATCGCGATGACCCAGATACGCGGTTTGGCTGATGCGGCAAGTGCTTAGTTATTTAATAATTAACATCTTTTAAGGCGAAGCTAATATTCAATATTATGGATTCGCAAAAATATTGTTCTAAAGAAATTGAAATAAGAACCGAATTGGAACATGAGCTGTATAAATGCTACAGCCAAGAAAAAGCGAAACGAGAAGAACTACAATGCGTGGTTCATGAGTTACAAGCTCAAGTTGAAAAATTGAAGGAAACGCTTAAATGTTACGCGGAGCTAGAAAAAAAGAATGCTGCTAATCAAGAAGCAGACAAAAATGAAAGTTCTCCTAAGCACATGGAATACATGACAGATGAGGAAGAGCTAGCCAGAGAAACGGAGTGGATACGAGTGAAAAGTAGAAAAAAAAGGAAACTGAACAACTCTATCACCCCTCCGAAACAGGCCAACCATGACAATGAAAAGGGTATTCAAAAGCCAAAAAAAATTCCCCCACCACCTCCTATAGTTGTGGAAGGCATTAAAAATTATCAGTCGTTTTATGACTCCATTGCCTGCAATCAGCCCGGTGAATCTTTCACAGTAAAGATGCTAAGCGGCGATAGAGTAAAGATTAATGCCAAAAATGAAGACTCCTATCGCGGAGTTACAAAGCTGTTAGAGTCTAACATGCTACGCTGGCATTCGTATGAAAATAAACAAGCGAGACCAATACGAGTCATGGCTAAAAAGTTGCACCATACTTGCCAACCAGAACGAATAGTAGAACACTTAAAACAAAAGGGATACAAAATTCAAAATGCTGTCAACAAGTTAAGTTGGAAGAAAAAAGAACCGCTAAATATGTTCATACTGTCTTTTGAGAATGACGAAGACGTTAACAAAGTCTACGGCATAAAGAACATCCTAGGCTGTAAGGTGGAGATTCATCCACTTAAGACTTCAAAACTTATTCCTCAGTGTAAGAGATGCCAAGCATATGGACACACGCAAAAATATTGTGCAAAGGAACCAAGGTGCGTCAAATGTACGGGCAAACACCTTACGAAAGATTGTCAGAAACCAAAGGAGGCAAAACCTAAATGTGTACATTGTGGCGAGTCACATCCTGCCAATTATAGGGGATGTATAGTTGCCAAAGAAATGCAAGAAATTAAAAATAAGCAGAATAAGAAGCAACCTTCATCCCTACCAAAATCGACTGTATCTTTATCCCAAGGTACAATAATAGCTAAAAAAGCTAACCAAAACGCGTTGATAAATAGCCAAACATCAATGAATCCATTGTCATACTCACAAGCAGTGAAGGGAAAGGCAGAAGCGAGTCTTGAGTCAAAACTCGATAAAGTGCTGAGTTTGATATCAACGTTCGATGAACGCCTTCAAAAATTAGAAGCTAGCACCAAAGTAGCTAACAATCGTCAGCAACAATGAACAACCTAAAGATTATGGCTTGGAATGCAAATGGATTACAGCAACATCAACACGAATTGCAAGTAATCCTGGATACAGAAAATATTGATGTGTGTTTAATATCAGAATCACACTTTACAAAGCAATCATTTATAAAATTCAAAGGATACAGAGTATATCATGCATTGCATCCTAACAACTCAGCCAGAGGCGGAAGTACCGTTATTATTAAAGAAAATATCTATCACTATGAGCAGATAAAGTTTGAAGAATACGAAATGCAAGTGGTTGGTGTATCAATTAAAACCACAAGATACGATAATGTCACCATAGCAGCTATATATAGCCCTCCGAGATATGTAATTAAAAAAGAGCAGTATACGGAACTTTTGACGCGACTAGGAAATAGATTTATTATAGGCGGAGATTTCAACGCTAAAAACACTTATTGGGGTTCCAGACTTACTACCACTAAAGGCAAGGAATTGTTAAACGCTATCCGAGAAATAAAATGCCAACCCATTTCAACTGGGAAACCAACATACTGGCCAACAGATACACAGAAAATTCCCGATGTGATAGATTTTTTTATATATAAAGATATTCCTTCTAACTTTATAAGGGCTGAAGAAGGATTTGATATGAACTCTGATCACTCTCCAATATTTTTACACTTGGATGAGTATATCATAGAAAAAGAAGTTAACCCGGCTCTGGTCAATAAAACAACAGATTGGGAATCGTTTACAATAGACTTAGATAATAGAATAGACTTAAAGTCATTTATAAGTAATAAGGAACAACTAGACTTAGAATTAAGAACTTTTATCGTAGATATTCAACAATCTGCATGGAACAATACACGTCCCAGAAAGAAGATGATGACAACAGGTATTAACAATTACCCTAAAGAAATAATGGACCTTATCAGAGAAAAAAGAGCTCTAAGGAAAAAATGGCAGATGCGCAGGTTTCCTGAAGATAAGACCCAATTAAATCGACTGGCCAAGCGAATTAAAAAGAAAATACGGAAGTTTCGCGATGACTGTATGACTAAATCGCTAAAAAGGCTAACCAACGACCGTTCAACTGATTACTCCTTATGGAAAGTGACAAAATATGAAAATCGTCCTATTCATCACATACCACCTATAAGAGAGCTAAATAGTCAGTGGGCTATCAATAACGAACAAAAAGCAAAAAGGTTTGCTCAGCATTTAGAAGAGACTTTTAAACAGAGTGACCCTGAAAGTCAAGACTTCTGTTGTGAACTAAATGAACTTGAACAAGAAGATCAAGAAATAAAACTAGTTACAACTAAAGAAGTGGCGAAAGAAATTAAAGAAAACATTAGCTCAAAAAAGTCCCCTGGTTATGATCTTATAACAGGAGAAATTTTGAAAAATCTTCCACGCAAAGCTGTGGTAAAGCTTACCAAAATAATTAATGCTGCATTTAGGCTGAAGTATGTACCAGATCTATGGAAAGTTGCAGAAGTCATAATGATACCTAAGCCAGGAAAACCACCGCAGGATGTTACTTCCTACAGACCCATCTCTCTGCTACCGGTGATGTCTAAACTTTTCGAAAAACTGTTTCTTAAACGATTAAAGCCAATTATAGCAAAAAAAAATCTTATACCTGATTATCAATTTGGATTCAGAGAAAGTCACTCTACGATAGAGCAGGTGCATAGAATAACGAACCTTATTGAAAATACACTGGAAAACAATAAAGTATGTGCAACTGTTTTTCTGGATGTAGCCCAGGCCTTTGACAAGGTCTGGCACGAGGGCTTAAAATACAAATTAAAAAAGATGTTGCCAAGACAATTTGCAGATATTTTGGAATCTTATATAACCAACAGAGCCTTTAGAGTAAGACAAGAAGATGCTGTCTCAGAACTAAAGGAAATAAAAGCTGGTGTACCACAAGGGAGTGTACTAGGTCCGGTCCTGTACCTACTGTACACGTGTGATATACCAGATATACAGAACATAACTATTGCTACTTTTGCTGACGACACCGCAATCATGTCTACTGGAAAAAGTCACAAAGAAGCGGTGGAAAAAGTACAGAGAGGGATCAATCATTTCTATGATTGGACTATAAAGTGGAGGATTAGACTGAATGAAACTAAATCCATACACATTGACTTCACCAATAAAAATACAGAATATCACCCAGTGTATATTAATAATCAACGTGTTCCCTATGAAAACACAGCCAAATATCTAGGTATGACGCTAGACGCAAAGCTTCGCTGGAAAGCCCATGTCAAAAAGAAACGGGATGAACTCGAGATCCGATATAGAAGTATGAACTGGCTGCTGGGAAGACATTCCTCGCTGTCAATTCCCAATAAAATCCTGCTCTATAAAGCAGTTCTTATGCCAATATGGACATATGGTATACAGCTTTGGGGCTGTACTAAACAGAGCAATGTACAAATCATCCAACGTTTCCGAAACAAAGTACTCAGGAATATTGTAAATGCGCCATGGTACGTAAGAAATGACGACATTCATCGGGACCTCAATATAGATGTCGTTAACAAAGTGATACAAAAATACGCAGAAGCACACCAACATCGTCTTCATCATCATGTGAATGTCGAGGCCATCCAGCTCCTCGATACCACAGACATACTAAGAAGACTAAAAAGGACTAAACCTTTTGAGTTAGTGTAGTGTAAGTTTACTGTGACTTTATCGCGAGTGTAATATAGTGATATAGTGCTATAAAAATGATCACAAGAACAAAGTGACTTCCCCTTAATAGACACTAAGAAACTGCAAAGGACAGAATCTTAGACATAATTACTATTAGCAATTTAAGTTAGTTTTGAATTACTCATTAGCCTGTATAAAGACAAGGCTAGATTGTAATAATCATGTACGAAAAAAAAAAAAAAAAAAAAAAATAGTTAATGTTGTGTGACTTGGCCATTGAAGGGTACACTAGGGTACAAAACCAGGTGCTACATGACACCATTGCACCAATCTGTCGCCAGAACCGCTACCCATTGACGATGGAAAATTGCCACTTGGAAAACGTTGATTGAATAACCAGTCAATTGTAGGCTTGATAAAGCTGCGTATTTCAATAATACTTTAGTATAGGCAAGCCTGAAACAAACTGTATAAAAAATTATTTCCAGTACCAGCGGACTTCTAATCATTGATAGAAGTCCGTCTGTACGTCTATTTTATTTTAGATCGGTGGTCGATTTAACGCTCCAAAAATAAGAGAACAGAAGTCAGCATTGTCAATGCTGAATTCATGTGTTATCAACAACCGCCTAAAATGAGACACTAGTGTCCAATTACCAATACCAGTATGGGATATTATTCTTAGTTTTGTACCCTTGTGTACCCTTTAACGGCCAAGTCACACAACATTAACTATAATAATAAATAAATCGCATTAATTAACCTTAGACTTGGTACGACTTTGTCTAGATTTCATTACTTTTTAGAGATAAACAAGCAGCTCCATCGAGACTTGGCTAGTTTTTTTACAGAATGTTTTTGGTGGGATGTTACTTACAGCAAAAAGTACGTAAAAACAAAAGTCTTCAGATACACGAAGTGACGTATTCAATTTATTGATTAAATTCGAAGACTCGACGGAACTAAAACAATGTAAATGGTTTTCATTTTCGTCTTCAACGACCTTTTGTTATACCGTCGAATGCGTATTGTTTTTTTTTTTTTTGTAAATTAATTAGATGGTATCAGAATTTTTTGTACTGTAAAGGTCTTTGTGTAAAAAATTACCTTTTTTGCTTCAGGTCAACGAAAAGGGTTTATATATTTTACTAGTTCTTTCTATGCTTATGTAATCAGTTGGGGAAAGTAAGATTATTATAAATACCTTTACAGTCAAATATGTTATTGAATATCAAATTTTAAAAATGTTAATAGTATTACGTAGTCTCTATTAAATAAAAGTTCCTTAGATTATAGTTGGTAGAAATCTTATTCGATTTTTTATCTACTGACTTGGTTATCGAGTAGTGCTACGAAGTACGTGTATGGGATATTTCTTGTTTAAGTGGAAGATTGCAACGTTGTAGTTTCTAAATTGAAACACCCTGTAAATTCCTAGCTGGCAATCACTTCTTTTATATAATTATACATAAGGGTTGATGGTCTAAGATCCGGGATATAACAAAATATTCCCTCATCTGTTAATTAGATGAAACAATTTTTTATAGGCTGATTTCAATATTGTGAATTTATAAAAACAACCTCTGCCACCATAAGCCTGCTGCATTTTTTTAAATCTTTTCCATCTCATGTTAATTACATGTAATAAGGTAAAACCGTTAATATTTTATATTATATACCTGACTGTAGTAGGCACCCATCTCTATGATTGCTTTACTTACCTGCAGCCAGGGTTTTAGCTTATAACATGTACCTAATTAACATGAGAGGGAAAAGAAAAAAAAAAATGCAGGAGGCTTATGGTGGCAGAGGTTGTTTTTATAAATTCACAATATTGAAATAAGCCTATAAAAATTGTTTCATCTAATTAACAGATGAGGGAATATTTATCTACCTCGGATCTTAGACCATGATGTTCTGTCACGCTACTCTATATCATGTCTCTTGATTTGCCTACCCCTTTTGTCTTTTATCACTTATTGAATACCATTCACATTCATATTCCATCACATTGGTATTTTCTACCTTATCTCTAGTACATTCAGTCCTTTTTTTCTTTTATGTAAGTTTGATTCTATTATTTCCTTACAATCAGTAGTATTTCCACGTTTTGGATGTTCTTCTAAAAATTTCTGTTCGAAACATATTACTTGGATTACTGTACCCAAAAAATTTTTAACTTAGGTTTCGTTGAAATCATTAGAGCTGTTTATCAGATTGTTCTAGCTGTATATAGTGGTATTGGATAGCACCTATTACGAAACAAATGATTTAGGCCACTGTAACGAATGTTTCTACAAGTAGAGCCAACTGACCTCATTAAGGCTACTGGAAAGCAACATTTATATTAAGTTCAACTACTACATTTTCATAGCTAAGTTACTGTTCAATTTTGTTAGGTTACAATTCTATTTGTTGGTAATAAAAAAGCATAGACGATGAGTCGGCGCAACTATCACAACACTGGTTTATGGCAGTTGCGCTGGCGGTTGTTGGTTCGATCCCCGCACATGACAAACTTTTGTATTGGCCATACAGATGTCTGCCGTGGTCTGGGTGTTTGTGCAGTCCTTGTGAGTCTCCCCACCGTGCCTCGGAGAGCACGTTAAGCCATCGGTCCCGGTTGTTATTATGTACACCTAATAGCGATTGTTTTTCATAATAGGGAATATATCCACCAACACGCATTGAAGCAGCGTGGTGGATTAAGCTCTGATCCTTCTCCTACATGGGGAAAGAGGCCTATGCTCAGCAGTGGGATATTACAGGCTGAAGCAAAAAAGCATACGATGATTTAATAAATAATATTCTCCTTAAAAGCAGAAGATATAACGTGTAAAAATAAAAAGGAATCGCTAAATATATTGCTTAGCGCAATACTCGAGGAGTTTTTATTTTTAATGTTTATGACAATGTTTCTACGAAAAGAAAAATTTGAAATCTTGCGCAGAAAAATTTAGATAACGATTTTTACGAGTGAAACATTTCGAGTTCAAACTGTTTGGAAGACAGAACAACGTCTCACGTCAGTCAGGTCAGGTCAGCTAGTATATAATATAGCAGTCCAGTGAATTTATCATCTTATGATATTAATCCTAATTTATATAATTAGTTTGTAGTTCAAACACCCTAAAAATTACATGTTTAGCAAAAAATGTATTTAGAATATTAAATAAAATTGCAAATAAAAGTCCTTCGTCTGACATCAAGTGCGTTATCCTCAGAGACATTTAGCTTGGTCATGCGATCATAAAATACGTCACCTCTTTGCCCTTTACCAAAACTTCGTGCAAGGTTCATTTTTTTAAATTTTAAATGTTGTTCTTCACAATTTGTGTCTCTGAAGTAGTGTTGTGTTCTTGTGGTGAGTACGCGCCCTTTTGTGTTCGGCAAAAAAAACAGACAAATGACAGATCGCGACGCGCATAAGTTGAAATGCTCTTATCTGTAGGTCATGAGTTTTTGTTACAAGCGCACATGACGTAATTACAGTAGTAAACGTAGAAACGCAACTGGAATATTTAACTATACCATACCAATGAGTATTTCTAAATTTTACTATAGAGTCTATCGAGCACTCGATAAGACTTAAGGTTTTAAATGCGTTATATTGCGTATTAGTTACTAATATAGTAATATCTTTATCTTTCTTCCGTATAGAAAACTACACTCGCTAACGTGTATCGCCTCTGGAAACTCATGGTAGACGTACTGTTCGTGCGCGTAGTGAGCACGGTTCGTGCGCACAAGCCGTCCACACTATGGGCATTCTGTTTTATTGTGAGATACATTTGGTCTAAGATCCGGAATGTAACAAAATCTTCCCTCATCTGTTAATTAGATGAAACTATTTTTATAGGCTGATTTCAATATTGTGAATTTATAAAAACAACATGCCACCATAAGCCTGCTGCAAATAATAATACCTACTTTAAAAAAAAATTTTATTCTAAAAAATCTTTTCCCTCTCATGTTAATTACATGTAGTAAGCTAAAACCGTCAATATTTTACATTATATACCTGACTATAGTAGGCACCCATCTCTATGATTGCTATACTTACCTGCAGCCAGGCTACTGCTGACTGACTAAAAAAAAAAAAAAAATTGCAGCAGGCTTATGGTGGCAGAGGTTGTTTTTATAAATTCACAATATTGAAATAAGCCTATAAAAATTGTTTCATCTAATTAACAGATGAGGGAAGATTTAGCTTTTCGGATCTTAGACCAATTGCGACAATGTGGACGGCAAATTCTTTCATTGAATGTTACATTTCGCAGATCTGTATCCGCCTTTAAGGGAGCTTGCGTTTCTGTTGTTGGCACCCATAAGCTACGGAATTCGCTTTGTAATAAGAACAAAATATAGATTCAAAAAATGTCGTTGAATTTAGAACATTATCTTTTTCTATTGATTAAAATTAAAACATAGAAAATAAAAACAGGGACAAGCAATCTGTGGAAACGAAACATCATCCTACCTCATCTTTTATCTTCATGTATACGACCACGCTAAACCTACATTAGGAACATCACTACCCAGGGAACAGCAGCGTACTTGGGCAATAATAAAATGTTTGTTTAATATAAGCTCCGACGTCGAAAAAAGTTTTGATTTTGTTTTTTATTTAAGTTCATATTTGCAGTGTGATAAATTATTTTATTTTTAATAAAATATAATTATGTGTTAAATACTTTTTTAAACAACATTTAGCTTAGCCATAATAGTGTTTTTCTGATCGTTTACTATAGAAATTACGCATTTTCGATAATTACGTTGACGACATTTTTATTTTTTTTAATATTCAATAAATAAAATTAATTGTATATTATTTGTTAATTTAATTTAAAAGTTTAGTAGATACTTTTTAGTATAACAACTACTTAGTTTTAAATATTTATTTAATTTTTATGTTTCGTAAACAAAACATGGCAACTGAACCAGTTTTAACCGACTTTCAAAAAAGGATGAGGTTCTCAGTTCGACTGTATTTTCTTGTATCCTCACCTCACCTCAGAGCTTTTTACTAGGTGTATCGGTTTTGATGATTCTTTTTTAATCGTAAGGTGGTGCTTGTAACGTGGTTTCATTTAAACTTAATCGAGATCTGACAAGCACTTTTTGAGTATATATCTAATAATGCGTATTTACTTGACTATTTTTTTGTCTAACTACGTTGTATTATAGGTACCTCATGACTTTGTTCTGAGTGTACCGATTTTGATAATTTTTATTTTAATCGAAAGCTGATGCTTTTTTGTAGTTTTATTTAAATTTGATCGAGATCTACTGACTACTTTTTGAGACCTATTATATATTAACAGACCGACTTGACAATTGTTTCGTCTACTTACGTTGTATTACTTATCGATGTAGGTAATTGTAGTGAGTTTTTGTTTCGTTTGCGAGCAAACACAAATTATCTTTATCAAAATCAAATCACAGAACTTAGAAATATACTTGTAGGAATCAGAAGTGAGGAGTAGGACGGATGGCCTGGTTAATTCACAATGTAATTTAAAACAAGATAATTACACTACTTAGTATTCAATGGACTCACCGAGCGGGTACCGTCTATCGCGTGGCAGAGAGACAACTCGACGCAGTGCCCGGGACTTGTGACCCGAGTGTTGGTTTACGGCGGCGCCGCCTAACAATGCGCATTGGCACTCACCACCACCGGTCGAGTTGCCCAATCAGTAACAATTAATTCGTGTACACAAACTAACTATTAGAAGAGTCGAGGTTAAGCTACTAGCAGGATACACAAGTGCACCGCGCCAAGCCAGAGCCAAGACTGCCTGAGCCGCGGTTGCACCGTTCGTTTTATGCATGACAGAATGACTCGAATAATAAAATGATGTAGGGTAGGTGAATATCGCAGGTACCGACATTAATAATTATCTGTATTGATTCCCCGACACGGCCATTCTGACGTGCGCGCGTCCTCGCGCGCTATTTATTACAACCTTAGGTATTTTTAATCAAAAAAAACAAAATATTGCTCGACTATCCTGACAAAAATCTATTCAACATCTTAATATCTGGTCCGGTACACACTGACCCTTTGGACTAGAAACAATTGGTTTCAGTTAGTAAGTCAATCAGTCACACCAGTCACATTTAATATGGTTAACATCATTATCATTACAGTCATATCAATGTGGTAAGTAACACTGATCTAGGTTTAAAATATGAAAACCCCTATAGTTCAAACAGGTGAGATTCCTGCAGCGCATCACTCATCATTACAAACAGTCTGGTCTGAGTCGTCGCCCACTAAAAGCAGGCGAGACTCCTACAGCGTTACACTCATCATTACAAACAGTCTGGTCTGAGTCGTCGCCCACTAAAAGCAGGCGAGACCCCTACAGTGAATCATGGATCGTCTCCCACAACAGCAGAAGAGACCATACTAATGTAAAACAGGCTGGTCGGAATCGTCGCCCACTAAAGCAGGCGAGACCTCTACAGCGTAACATGGATCGTCTCCCAGAACAGCAGGAGAGACCTTACTAGCCCGGATTGTTTGTCCATCAAATGTTTAACCACCTCACTTTTTTTTTTCACTCAATTTACTATTCATCTCTTAAGTACCGTCGTTAGTTCCGAGTCAGTATGAGAGGCCAGACATAGTATATAGTATCACAGTTGACAGTCATAGTATCAGTTGGCAGTCATAGTATCAGTTGACAGTCATAGTATCATATGTGATTACTTATTAGCAAAATCGACAATGCTCTTTGTTGGCACAACTGAAAGCCATTAGACCGAAGAATTAACTAATTATTATCAGAATAGGCCAGTATAGGTCAGTGTGAACCTGTTTCACCTCAATTAATAAACTATATAAGTAATAAAGGGCAAGTCACGACCATCCTGATAGCACACGCCCTCGTGTGAATGTAAACAAGACGATCAAATTTAAAGCATCTTTAGAATCTCGGCCTACCTGTCCTTAACGTGAAATTACATTCTTTGCTTCATCAGTCAATCTTTAATTAAAAAAAACTACCAATCGATTTTATCCCTTCAAAGACGAAAGGTTCCTCTAGCCGTAATTAAAAAAATAAAGTTTTATTATTGACACATTAAGATCACATACAACGCTCAACAAACGACAACTACTTTTACCACCTATATCGTCATCACCTCTTGTGATACGACCAACACATATCGTCATCACCTCTTATGATACGACCAATACATATCGTCATCACCTCATGTGATACGACCAAATAGCCATAGTATGTGCTCTATTTACTCATCAACATTTAAAAAATCTAACAACGTACATAAGTAAGAGGAATCTTTCGTAATTGATCGTGAAGACGTGAACATACCTATAGGTTCTATTACCAGACAACTATTTTAAATGTTTCAAGAACTTTAATCTGAATCATAAATGTCGTTAAACCAACTATAACTAATCACTTTACACAAATACCACAGCCATGTACCATCGACGTCATCACAACCAAAACTATACACGCACGTTTACTTCTACAACAAGTTACAACCAAGCTTGCAAAGTCCTCGAGTAAAGACCTCTAATACTACGGCTCTTTAGACGAAGAGCAATCACAGTACATGTGTCAGTCACATACATCTCAGTACACATATCCATCGAATGGATCACCCGTGTCAGTCACCTCTTGTGACTACACGCTACGGTATCAAACACCACGACCTCCGCCAGAGTTAAACGCACACCGCGCACCCATGAACTCTTGGGTTGCCCCAAGAGACACCTTCTACAGGGCTACGACTACTAAATAACTACACTGGTACGTTTGAACACATTACGGTCGATAGAGTCGTTCACTCGAGTCTCTCCCTCTACTTAAACTTGAACATCATCATTATCGACAAGATCATAAATTACATCAATATCGTCTGGTACATGACGTGCTGGCATTTCTCTTAACTTTTCGTGAGCAAATTTGTAGGTACGTTGACAATTTAAGCTTTAAGGGTATACCGATTACCTTCGAGAACTTCTAATACGCGAAAAGGGCCTCAATATTTCGGATCAAGTTTCGTTTGATGACGGTCCTCATTTTGTAACAGAACAAAATCGCCAATAGGATATTAAAAAGCCTAACTGTCCCTATGAAGGAAGTAGCGAAATCATATAGCTCCATTTACAACCCTTGCTTCCCAAAGTTACACAATAATTATTAGAACAGATGGAAACATACTCGTATCAAGACTTTTAACAGTTACCTACAACGACTGCCTTAAAATGTAACTGCTCACGCGTTAGTGACATTTAACTTTAAAACGCGTGGTTAACAAAGTCTAAATCAATTCTACATCAAGAGGTATGAGTAAATATACTTAGAAAATGACATACCTGTCTACTTATTTAACAAACTAGCTACGTAATTAACTAAAATAACTAGTATCTAAAGGAATAATTAATATTCTTAAACTGAAAATATTTCATTGAGTCGATTGAAAATTCTTCTTATATACAAAATCGATTATTATTTCAAATCAAATTGGTATCGTGTGAGGGAGTCTCTAATTTCAAACTTTCTTGAACTGTTAACAGAAAACAAACGGACAGAATATAGTAAGAATTTTTAATGGTCACCTACTCATAAACAAAATTATTAATCTGAGGTTACCTACCTACAACTATTGTTGTAACAAGTTTACGATTGCACCAATTAGGTGTTATCAATTAACTCTCTGTAATTTAAACGTTCTTAAACAGAACAACTAAAACAACTTTTAAACAGTTTTAAAAAAAATCAATCAAAGGTAGAAAAAGACTAAAACCCTCAATGAAACACTCATTTCTCACTTCTAATCTATAGTTCACGATACGTGTGTGTTTTAACTATATCGAATTAATTATTATCACAGTAATCACTTATACGCCACGTAATTAAAACTACGTAACTAAACAATAGCTGCTCATACAATTACAAATTACAATAATCCCATCAATAAATGATAAAAATGGTGACTGACTAATCAGAAAATTAATATTAACTATTCGGAAGATGGTGTCTCTAACTTTACGCTCTCTCGGTACTTCGACAAATAATATTAGTTAAAATATCGTGTAAGATAGTAGACGTAAAGACAAAAATATCCGTTACAGAGGGTAATCGGAAATACTCAAGCTAAGACGATATTAACACTTTATCACAAACAAGTGGGTAACCACAAAAACTTAACGAAAATATAGCTACGCAGAGTCATGTACCAACGTAAATCAAACTTTCAATAACCAATTCATTTTCTACAACACTAACAACTATGTAAGCCACCCTTCCAACCAGCAATTACAATTGCTCCACAATCCACGCGTATCCCTCTTGGATCACGTCACAGTGTATCCCTCCTGGATCACACATTCATCACAGTGTATCATCCTCTTGATGACTACACACTACAGTCTTTAGAGCGCTTACATCAGTTTTCTGTCACATCACTAAAATGTTTACCATTATGATCGTCATCTATAAACTCAATTGGTACATGACCTTCTGGCATCTTCCTTAAACGACTGTCGCTGCGACTACCGCGACGGCTCGCACTACGATTACGCTTACGGTCTGACATTGTGACTGAATCGAAACAAAAACTGAATCGCAAAATCTATTAGCAAAATTAATCACTACACAACTACCTTACGTATCACCATAAAACTAAATTCAACAAATAACCGGTAACTCGAATTACGTAATCGAACACTGAACAAAAACCACTTGTACACCGGTAAGAATAAAACAGAACGACCGAAAAGAACTAAAATACAGTAAAATACAGTACATCGATATTTTCATCACCAAATTTGCAACTACCTTGCACACTTGCTAAAAATAGAACTTAAACAAAGAAACCAAAACTCCGAATTAACTTTAAGTGCGCGACTACGCTCGCGATATTGATTTTTTTTTTTTAACTTTGAACTTAGTCTATTCCTCAGTCATACTAAGTAAAAGTTTATGAAGAGACAGGTTACTATTACTACTAAATCGGTTTAAATGATGACGACTCGACTTGCGCTTCGATCTACACGGGACTACGCGAACGCGATTCTCGTGGCATCATGAAATAAATTACTCACTAGTAACACTCTTAGGGGCCGTCTCCACGAGCGAGCGTCTCGCCGGCGATACGCCCAACTATCGTCGGGTCGTCTCCACGAGCGAGCGAGCGTATCGCCAGCGTATCGTCGCGTATCGCCAGCGTATCGTCGCGTATCGCCAGCGTATCGTCGCGTATCGCCAGCGTATCGCAGCGTGTCCGCGACGGATTTGACGATGCGTTGTTTATTGAAAGAGTTCAGTTAGATCATTAGATGCCAGACGAGAGCGAAATAAGTAGTGTATTTAATAAAATTTATAAAACCCCTCTTTTTGCGTCGAAGGTTAAAAATAATATAATTCTTAATTATGGATGTAGTGCTCTGGGGTGCTTGTGCAAGTACGCTATTGAATATGCAGTTATTATTATTAAAAAATTAATTCAAAAAAACTAATTAAAGAAACGAATTTATAAAACAAAAAAAAACTAATTGAAAAAAAGAAACAAAAAGTCAACGTCACGAGGTGTTCCCAGGCGGTCACCCATCCAAGTACTGAGCGTCATGATGCTGCCGCGTTACCGGTCGCTCAAATTTTACCCCTCATGCGCCTAAAGAAGTTTCACTTCAAAAATATCGATTTTTTTTTCGATACGATACGAATTTCTTAATAATAAAAAATAAAAATAAAACAAAAAAATACATCAAACTCCGATATTGATATATTTAAAAATATCGATATATCGAGAATCTGATATTTAAAATAATTGTGTTTGCTAGCAAACGAAAAAAACCGACTTCAATTACATCGACAAATAATACAATGGAAGTAGATGAAAAAAATTAACAAACGCACTAGTCGTCACTACGATTTTCGAAAGTTCTACTCGATTTCTCTGGGATTCCATCATCAGATCCTGGTTTCCTTATCATGGTACCACCCTGGGGATATCAACTTTCCAACAAAAAAAGAATTATCAAAATCGGTTCATAAACGACGAAGTTATCCCCGAACATACATTAAAAAAGAATATATACGGTCGAATTGAGTAACCTCTTCCTTTTTTGAAATCGGTTAAAAACGCTGTGTTTGAGAGCGCGCTCGCGGCGATACGCCGGCGTGTCGCTGCGAGAGCGCGGCGAGTCGCTGCGAGAGCGCGGCGAGTCGCGACGCTAGCGCGGCGATACGCCGGCGATACGCTCGCTTATTGCCACTCGTCGCATCGCCGGCGATACGCTCGCTCGTGGAGACGGCTCTGGACGGCTCCATAGAGAGTGTATAGAAATAGGTGGCTCGACGATACTATCGCCGGCGATACGCTCGCTCGTGGAGACGGCCCCTTAGTGGGCACGAGAGCAGTATCCCACTTCTGATGTAGGAATCAGAAGTGAGGAGTAGGACGGATGGCCTGGTTAATTCACAATGTAATTTAAAACAAGATAATTACACTACTTAGTATTCAATGGACTCACCGAGCGGGTACCGTCTATCGCGTGGCAGAGAGACAACTCGACGCAGTGCCCGGGACTTGTGACCCGAGTGTTGGTTTACGGCGGCGCCGCCTAACAATGCGCATTGGCACTCACCACCACCGGTCGAGTTGCCCAATCAGTAACAATTAATTCGTGTACACAAACTAACTATTAGAAGAGTCGAGGTTAAGCTACTAGCAGGATACACAAGTGCACCGCGCCAAGCCAGAGCCAAGACTGCCTGAGCCGCGGTTGCACCGTTCGTTTTATGCATGACAGAATGACTCGAATAATAAAATGATGTAGGGTAGGTGAATATCGCAGGTACCGACATTAATAATTATCTGTATTGATTCCCCGACATACTAAAATGTATGTGTATAAAGAATCCATATAACATATTGTGGTCTAGATAAAAATAAAAAGCAAACTCACTGTTGAGAACAATGTTGAACATCCATCACCATTTCGGGAAAGAAAAAGTAGATTCGTGTAAGGCTAACATTGTTTTGCTCGAAACAGTTGTATGAAGAAAAAGTTAATTGCAGTTACAAAAAGGACCACAAAAATTCTTAAATCAAAGTTTTACCATTTATTCTAGACGTATTAATTTCGAAAGATAGGATTAAATATTATTTATTGAATCAATTATTTTATAAAATTATATCGAATACTTGTATAATAGAAAAATAAAACGATAATTAAAATAGAAATGAAGCTAACCTTTATAGTTTTGTTCCAAACGCAATCATCTTTTATCCGTTCATTATATAAAAATGTACTAATTAAAAATTAGATATCGACCTTTATTATATGAAATAATTAGATTTCTCTACATCTATTATTTAGAAACTAATTAATATTTTTCTTATTTTATTGGCTCTATTCGATGCTTCGTTCGTAACATCATTCTTTCCAGTATTTCTTTTATATCTTTTGTAAAAGTCTTTTTATGTCTAAGAATAAATGATCGAGTATCGAGAAAATGTAGAAGCACGTTAATGCTGCGGCTTGAGAGGGCGTAAAGGCGCTCATGCCGTGCCCGGGATTTCCTGTCGTTTGTCACTTATAAAGCCTCGTTTCCGAACGAAACGTACACACGAAAACCTACCCTATAACAACCCATTAAGGTCCCAAATACTTGGAGACTATAGAGCGACATCCTGACAATAGATATGCGACTCTATTACACTGTAATGTGTCTGAAATTCAATTGGGGGTATTTAATGTGACTTAACAGTGCACAATAATTAATTGCATCATATGCAAACATCGGCGATTCAAGTGTAATGTTGACTTATCTGTTGGCGCCAATTTGGCAACCAATTCGTCCTGTAATAGTGAGTAAAGGTACTTGTATTATACTGCAACGAAGAGGTCTGGACTTTGGTTCATTTTAGTTAATTTAAACAAAATTTAATTTGTGTTGACTTTTGCTTTTTTTTGTTTGCTGCTTTTAGTTTTGGCTTTCACGTTAGTAGGTAAAATTGATGGTATTATAAAAAAAATTTTTTTCAATAGTGTATTATTTAATAGTAGTTTATGCAACTGTCATATAATGAAGGGTATTAAAACACGAGTGTGAGTTTATGAAACGAGCGCAGCGAGTTTCATAATAGTAACGAGTGTTTTAATACCCGTGTTATATGCAGTTGCATACACTACTTTATCTTCACTAATGCAATTAATCAAACAACAAGAGTAAAAGCTGACAATAGTTTATTTTTCATATAATTTTCTAGATTTTTCTGGCAAAAGATTGTGAGTTAATTTTGTTGCCAATTCTAGAATATCCGGAGGCGTACAAATATCATCGTCGCTATCCATTTTTAACTTTTTAACCGACTTCCAAAAAAGGAGGAGGTTCTCAATTCGACACGTATGTTTTTTTTTTTTTTTTTTTTAATGTATGTTAGCTCAGAACTTTTGACTGGGTGGACCGATTTCGATCAATTTTGTTTTAATTGAAAGGTGTTGCGTGTCATGTGGTCCCATTTTAATTTAATTGAGATCTGACAAGTACTTTTAGAGTTATATCTAATAATGCGTATTTACGTGACTACTTTTTCGTCGACCTACGTTATATTATACCGCATAGCTTTTTACTCGGTCTACCGATTTCGATGATTCTTACTTTAATCGAAAGCTAATACTTGTCTTGTAGTCTTGTTTAAATTATATCGAAAACTGATTACAACTTTTTGAGTAATCTTTAATAGCGCGTATTTACTTGACTATTTTTTCGTCTTATTACGTTGTATTACTTGTCGATGTAATTGAAGTCGGTTTTTTTTCGTTTGCGAGCAAACACAATTATAATTTATTCAATTAAATTCACGCGTACGTGTATTGTCACAGTGATTTTGCCGCCATTAAAATCTAACCAATGAGAGCGCAGCTGCGCGCATGCGCGCGATGTTATAATGGGATTTTACGATATCGATGTGGATATTATACCATCATGTGAAATTGCTTAAATTGAGTGTTTTGTTGTCTGCACTATAACAGTAGTAATTATAAGTCAAGCATTGGAAACATAAGTAGAATGTTACAACATTAGTGTAGATAAAAGAGTATATTTAATCTTAAGTAAATTTAACTTTTTTTAATGATTAAATTATAAAAAACCTTTTTCCTATCATGTTGCAAGAAAAATGTCAAATTATAAAATAAAAATTGTTTTGTCATTATATATGTGACTGTTACATAAGCTTGTTTACTTCTCTTGAATTATAATATTTTAAACACATTGTTAAAGTAAAATCGAAATAACTTTCGGTAAGGTTTATGTACACTTTAAAGGTATATTAGTCTTTTTTAATTAATTTTGTATCTAAGGCGACATTAGTAGGTACTCATTTTAAGCCTCTGTGGTTTTTGTCGTATTATTAATTTATCCTGTGTAAAATAAATATACCTATAAGTTTACGATTTTGAAAATAAAACAACAAATAGTTCCTAAATCTATTAATGCAATTCGGCTGGATTTATTTAATATTTTAGCATTACATATAAATGGTCCCGTTTATCATTTGTATATATTTTATACATATATAAAGTTTTCAGTGCTTATAAAATCGTCCATGATAGCCAGGAAAAATCATATTTCAAGAAAAAGGATTTCATTATCTTAGACATATCTACTTATACTCTGGAGTATTTTAATAATATACATTAAGTATATGCATTTTCGTGAATACAAAACAGCACATACTTATATTTAAATAATTGATCTCGACTACAAATTATATTAAACAAGAGTTTAATAGCTAATAAATTATTTTTTTCAGAATATCCCACAATAGCAGTTATGAATGGAATAGACTTGTCTGATTATTTCCTGGATAAAAGCTCCTGCAATCCTGTTGTATATATACATAAAAGATATCTCCCGAAAGAAAACGATGCGAGAAATACTGAAAAAATAATAAATGAATCGGTAAGGCATGGTAAAAGTCAACATACTTACATAATAAATAATGACTGTTGTAAAAGTAAAATATGCGAAAAAGATCCTTTGATTGAACAGACAATCAAATTTGCCAAAGATATAATTCCATTGACAATACCAGCTACTACAGAAAATCCTGTTTATTACACTATAAAGTCAAGTAAAAAAACGAAAAGAAAACATGAACCTTGTGAACATAAACAAATTCATATCAAAAATGACAAAGACAAAGAAAAATTAAAATATGAAATGGAATGTCAACATCATATGAAACGTAATAAATCGCTTGCACAAGATTGTTTAAGCCGTTCTTTCCAAAATAATACAATAGACGATACTACCGAAAATCGATCTTTTTGTTGCTCCTCTGAAGCATCTGATCAAAAACATTTAAAAGAATTGTATGAGAATAAAAATGAAAAAAGAGAAGTACGAAAAATAATTCCCTCAGACACATTTGAAGCTTTTGCATCGGAATATATGAATACAAATGATTCGAAGATTAAAATTCATCTCATGGACGAAAAAGAAAAACAATTACTCTGTGAAAGTATTAGTGGACCAATTGTAAAGTCGATAAAAGAAACACTCTTAGAACACAATAATAAGTGTGAGACGAAACGTGATATGATTAGTGTACGAAAAACCATAGAGAATCAATGTAGTAAACTTGATACTATTTTAGAGAAGCTAACGCGCATTGAAAGTAAAATTGACAAATTCACAGAAGATCATAATAATAGACATGACAACTGTAACCAAACTACTAAAACGTCAAAGCTAGAAGAAATAGGACAGGATATATTGAACGTAAAAGAAATTTTAAGTTCTGAAGAAGAATTAGCGCAGGTTGACTTTTTACCAAAAAGAAGAGTTAAGACTGCTTCTGTTACTAGTATGAGTGTAAAGGATAAATACGAGACAGAAGACGACTTTTCAAAGGGCGAGAATATTCCAGAACATTATATAGCGTCGACTTCAAAAGTAGAAATGATACCGGAACGTCCACATAGAATTCCAGCAAGATTCTGCTGGACCGACACTGTCAGAAAAAGCTGAAAAAAAAGGATACAACCAAATATTTATGCTATTACTGAAAACATTTCTATAATTTTTTAAGTAATTATATACAGCAAGATATAAAGAGTAAAGTCTCTTTCAAGACTTTACTCTTCTTTTTTTATCGTTCTAACTGCTTTAACTAATACGATGTCTATTTTTTAATGTTTGATTAATTTGAAAAAGTTATTTACTCGTATATCTTAGATTTTTAGTATTTTGATGAATAGCGTTAGAGTTTTTAACATATTGGCTTTGGATACCATAGAAAATAACTCTAATATTAAATACATTCAGGGCTAGATTTGCCGAAGTACATACAGGGCTATAACGCCTACAGCTGCGAGGCATTCACTAGGGTAGGATTCTCACATAACAGAATAAAGAATATGTCTCTTCCAATTATGTTTTCTATATTTTATTTGTCAGCCGTGCACTTTCTAAATACTTAACAAAAAATATGGTGGAATTTTATTCAGAAAATGATAGGGGCCTACGTATTTACGTTACCCTAGGGGCCTAGACCATCAGACCCCCAAATCTAGTCTCGGATTCGTGTAACAACGGCAGATTATTGTTGTTAATCTCCATACTTGTTGTTTATACATTTGGTAATCTAATATTGTACAAATATTAATCTATATTTAATGTCATGTATGTTTTTAATAAAGTAAACACGTGACATATAATTTTATATATTTTAAAAACCTAAACGTAAGGTATATCAACGGGTCATGAATAAGCTACCAACCGGCGAATAGAATATTTCAAGCAGATATGAAGGTAAATATCAAAATTTGGCGTCGCGTGCCGTGTTCTCATTTGTCATCCTTCATATTGTTATTCAAGTCTCGATTCAGGGGCATTCGAGATATGTATCGATTCGGTCCGTTTCAGATTCGATTACTAATATTGTATTAATGGAAGACAAATGGCTAGTAATTGCCACAATTGGCACAGAGTGCTGTTTTTTACATGCGTATCATATGCAGATGGATTAAATTTGTTATTACAATATAAACTAAAAATTCTTGATTATAAAAATTCATAATAGTAAAGGAACTTTATATTACAACTAGCTTCTGCGCGCGACTTCGTCGGCGTGGACTCCGCTCCTATTGGTCTTAGCGTGATGATACATAGCCTATAGCCTTCCTCGATAAATGGGCTATCTAACACTGAAAGAATTTTTCAAATCGGCCCAGTAGTTCCAGAGATTACCGCGTTCAAACAAACAATCAAACAAACAAACTCTTCAGCTTTATATATTAGTATAGATTGTGAGGCAACAAGATAGGATTTATTTTGATTAAATATAATCGTACCGAATCCTTACGAATATTTTTCCAATTCAAATAATCAAAAGTTTTTATATTTACTTATAGGCCTTCCTATACATATACCAGACGCTGTCTGTAAAATAAATGTTACCTATATTCCTTATTTTTTTGCCAAATAAATAAAAAACAGAACAGTATGTATGTAAGTTAGTGACCAATTCTCTCTTTTATAATCCGGAACATTTTTTGCGTATTACAAATTGTTCGATTCCAATATTTTTAAAAATTGATACAGTATTACTCAAAATGTAGTTGAAATACTTTTAAACTATTTATTTTGCGAAAATACATACGCTTCGACCTGTAAATATCCCACTGCTGGGCATAGGCCTCTTTCACCATGTAGGAGAAGGATCAGAGTTTAATCCACCACGCTGCTCCAATGCGGGTTGGCGTTAGTAGAGTTAGTACCATTACACAATTAGAATCACGAAACTAGTATGAAAATATTAACGATCACGATCACGATTCAGCTTGTAATATCCCACTGCTGGGCAAAGGCCTCTTCCCCATGAATGAGAAGGATAGGAGCTTAATCCACCACGCTGCTCCAATGCGGGTTGGCGGATAACAACAAACATTAACACCTTCCCATAATTAAGCTTAGCAGTGCGAACGTTGTCTTGTATTTATCTTAATACCTTAATAGGTATAGCAAATTGAATTAATTATTTTGAAGTGCAATATGCGTTGTTTCAAATTACAGGTGTAAACCAGTTTAATTACAGTTACACGAGTTACAACGTCGGTCCATGTTATGTATGGGTCATGTATGGTTAATGTCTCTTACGCCGCCAATATCAATTGGCAGAAGTGACCATTTACAATCCATTCAGAGGGAAGGGTGGCGCAGTTGCCCATCCCTCAACGAAGATTTATTACAGGCTAGATATGTGTCCTGAGTAATTTTTCAAAAATAAATAGTATTTAAATGTTCATAAATGGCGTCCTAAATTTAACGGTTATTAATTATATAATTATAAGAGAGAGATGCTAGATTTAATATTAAGGTAAGGTAAAAAAAAATATATGAAAACATAAAAACGAACTGGTACTTTAGGTTAATTTAACAAGTCATAAAAATTGTAACTAAGAATTAAAACATTTATAGTTTAATTTCTCAACACATCGCCACATGCTCTACAGAATATAAATTATATTTTACATGTAAAAAATGGTAACTTTTCAAACACTTCCATTGATTGATTACATTGAGATCATATTAATTTCCAAATATAATAACTTAAATTGATGTGAGGAATATCAAAATGGTCTTTTAGGCTTAAATTAAAAATTGAAATACGATATAATTACGTAAATAATTAAATTTATTTTACTATTCTACTTTTTTTTTGTTAATGGATGAAAGTGTTGACATTACGAAATAAACTTATTTTTCTTATTGATTTCTTTCTTTTTTACTGTCAAGACTTTGTATCACTTTTTAATTATAATATAGAGCTCCTGGGGGCGATTGGGGGTAGGGGGTAGGTTTGTCAACGCGGTTGTGATGCTTTTAGTGTCGCAGGCGTCTATAAGCTACGATAATCGCTTACCATCAAATGAGACTTACGAGAGATTTCCACCCATTGACTCACCACGATATCTCTGGAACCATAAGGCGTAGAGACTTGAAATTTGGTAGGAATATTCCTTTCACCAAGTAGAGGGCAGCTAAGAACGGATTTTACGAAATTCTACCTACAAGAGAGGGTTGCGGGGGTTAATAACATATATGGCAAAACAACGTTTGCGGGGTCAGCTAGTATACATGTATATAGGTCATCACACCTTACCTAAGAACAAACTCGTTGCAGTTACGCTTCGTAAGTAATCAATGATTACATTATTTTAAATTTGAAAGTCATACCATTTCTGCAGGAAATGATTAATATGAACTCGAGTGATTCTATTTTAAGATTAATTTCGTCCGTCGTCCGCAAGGTCTCTGTGATTGATATTTGTAATACGATTTCATAGAATATCTCGTGTAAACTTTGATTACGATTAAAGTATATTTATAGTAACGTTTTGAATCGATTGTTCTTTTTGAAATCTACTAATATTAATAACTAGCGACCCGCTCCGGCTTCGCACGGGTGCAATGCTGATACTAAATATAAAATATAAAATAAATATTTGCAATGTAAGCGCAAAAAATGTGTTTATTTACGACATCACATTAGAAAACTTTAAAACTATCAGTGTTCCTCTACTATATTATGCATGTATTATACATATAAACCTTCCTCTGGTATCACTCTATTTACTAAAGAAAACCGCATCAAAATCCGTTGCGTAGTTTTAAAGATCTAAGCATATCGACGGTTGAAAGGCAAAATGTATTAACCGCCATCTAGTAAAATGTTCAGGAGAGACGATTAAAGTTTTAAAAAATTCATAACTTTTAAAATATTGGAAATATATCTATGAAATTAAGTGAAATAGTAATTACATTTATTACAAATGTATACATTTAATAAAAAATAACGTATGTCTAATATTTGTATTATTTTAAGGAGTTAATACAAAATACCATAAAATCTCAGATAGGTAAAATTAGTTTATATCCAAATATTCTATCGAAAAAATTTCAAGCAAAGTGTTTTATATCCAAAATATAATTTAATATTTTCAAGTAAATTGTTTTATATCCAAATTAATGTGATATTGCTATCGCGTAAAATGACTTAAAAACAAATCCAATCATGACCAGAGAGAGGTAAATACTTTTATGTAACATTTTCATATCTATACGAACCTGGAAAAACAGTTGTACAGACATCATTGTATTCGAACAAAGAGGGTCAAGTGACTTAACCATACATTTAACACTAATTTAAGCCACAAACTAAATTTTCGAAAACTTAACAAAATCCTGAATATTGTAAAAAACAATGAAAAATGAAGGTAAATGTTTTACTAAAATTATATTTATCATAAAGTTACAATTAAATAACTGAATTGAACTTTCATACTGACATTTACAAACATACTAGGCACGAACGAGGCATAGATGTTCTGTGTGTGAACGAAACCAAGAGGAAAGGATGTGACACCACGGTTCATGGTCCCTACACAGCATACTGGTCGGGAGTCCCCCAAACCAGCCGAAGCTGTCAGGGAGTTAGTATGATTCTTTCCTCTCGAATAGATGAATGTGTGATGGAGCATGACTGTATAAGCCCAAGACTCCTCTGGATTAGGCTAAAAGTCGGACTCACTCGCTTGTTTATCCTTGGGGTCTATGCACCGTCGGATCTACGCGGAGGTGGGTCATTAAAAGCCCAACAAGAGAGAGAGAGGAATTCTGGGATAGCGTGAGAGAGGTCTTGAATAAATGCAGAGAAAATGAACGGATCTTGATGTTAGGGGACTTTAATGGGTGGGTTGGAGTAAAGCGTGATGGGTATAAAGGAGTTCTGGGTACGTTTGGGGACTAGAGAGTGAATCACAATGGGAGAAGCCTGCTTGAAGTATGCTTGGAATGGAATCTTTGCGTGACCAACACAATGTTTGACCATAAAAAGATCCATTTGTATACAAGAGATGAGGGTGAGTCTAGAAGTATGATTGATTTTGTAATTGTGGATGAAAGACTGAGGAAGAAAGTGCTAGACACTCAGGCATACCGCGGTGTAGGCCTCGACACAGACCACTTCCTGGTCATAGCCCGAATGCGTGGCCTCTTTAAACTGTGGCAACACCGAGGGGCAGAGCCTACGAGTGTTTTGGACAGAGTGAAAGTGTAAAAGCAGGAAGAAGAAAAGAAAGACGAGTATGTAGATAAACTGAAAGCAAGTTTCAATGGCATAGAAGAGATAGGTGTGCTTGAAGATTTGTGGGAGACATTTAAGAAAGGGGTCGTGGATGTCACTATTGTGGTATGCGGTGTAGCTAAAAGAAGTAAAGTAAGAAAGAAATATAATGTGTGATGCATAAAGATGTTCAAAGAGCTGTGCAAGAAAAGAAGAAAGCGTGATTGGATTGGTTAGCAACAAAAGCTAACCAAAAAGTTCAAAAGGCAACGGATGACGAGGTAAAGGAAGCGAGAACGAAGTATAAAAGAGTGAAATCAGCAGCGAAAGAAGTTGTGTCTAGAAAGAAAGAAGAACGAAATAATGATTTTGATAGGAGGCTCACTGAAGATTTCCAGTCAAACATCAAGTTTTTCTGGAAATCCATCAAAACAGCCAGAGGAAAAACTTCTACCTCGGAGCTGAGTACAATCAGGAGTCAAGATGGGAGCATTATAAAAGGAGAAGAATGTGTGTTAAAGAGATGGAAAGAGCATTATGAAATTATGTTCGGAAGTGCAGGTAAAACATCTGCCACCTTCCATGGAAACTATTATAAATGTTGATGAAAGTGAGATAAGCATGAATGAATTAGTAAAAGCGTTGAATAGTATGAGATTAGGTAAGGCTGCAGGGTATGACAGGATTACCGTCGAAATGCTGAGGGACGGACAGGGCATAGGGGCTAGCCAGCTGTACCGCCTTTTCAATCTGTGCTGGTGAAATGGGCAAGTACCGGGAGACTGGTGCATAGCCATAATCGTGCCATTATATAAGGGAAAAGGGTCACGGCAGGACTGCATAAATTACCGCGCTATAAGCATTCTCAGCGTTGTCGGTAAATTGTATGCGAATGTGTTGATTGAAAGGGTTGTGAATGAAACAGAAGAAAAAGTATGCGATACACAAGCGGGATTTAGAAAGGGAATGGGATGTACGGATCTGGTCTTTTCTTTGCGGGTGCATAGGCGAAGAGTGTTTGGCTAAAATCGTGCAGGAGATGGTAACTGCTATGAGTGGAGCTTTTGTTAGAAAGGGAATGAAGGTGAATATAAAGAAGACGAAAGTGATGGCGTTTGAAAGAGATGAGGCAGTGACAGACTGCAATATCGTGATTGGAGATGGACAAATTGAACAGGTGAATGAGTTTGTGTATCTGGGTTCAAATTTTACAAGAGATGGAAAGTGTGAGAGTAATATTGAAAGAAGAGTGAATGCAGGAAACATGGTGAATGGAGCTTTGCACTCTTTTATGAGCAGTCGGAAGGTGTCTAACAAGACTCGTTTGGCTGTGCATCAGGGGGTGTTGGTTCCGACACTCATGTACCGAAGTGAAAGTTGGGTATGCAGAAAAAACATGAAAGCAAAATAAATGCAGTTGAGATGAGAGCGTTAAGAAGTATGATAGGCGTTAAACCGAGTGAAAGGATAAGAAATAGTGAGATAAGGAAACGATGTGGTCTGAAAGAAGATGCAGTGACAAAAATTGAGAAAGGTAGGTATGCTGAGATGGTTTGGCCATGTCGAGAGAATGAATGAATTACGATTAACGAAAAAAGTATATAAGGCGAGTGTGAATGAAAGTACTGGAAGGGATAGACCTAGGTCACCTAGGCGGACGGTAATGGTAAGGACGGAAAATCAAAGCATTTACTTCAACAATAAACAACACGTAACTAAACAATAACTTACCTAAAATACTTAAAATAATGGCGAACCGCTGCGTTTGACAACGGTATGAAGTGCGCGCAGCCGTCCTCTCCTACACGAGAGGGGTGACTTAAGCGCCTACGCATCAGTCCTTACTTAAATACTATCGTCTGATTTACTAGCAATTTGCTTTATTTTGTATGGTTTAACCACCAATTTTTGTATGCGATAAAAAATTGTAAAGTAGTTTAATGCCCAAAATAAAACTAGTAAAAAAACAAGTAAATTTGTTTTATTGTATTAAAACAGATTTTAGAAAGAACAGAAAAACGACTCAACGCATAATGTTACCTTATTTTGGATAGGTAAAATGTATTATCTTGAAAACAATAGCATTTTAGAGGAGGGTAAAATGTATTAACTTACAATTACTAACATTTAAAATCGGAGTAAAATGTTTTAATTCTACTGATGAAGAAAAGTCAAGTTGGGTATAATGTATCAATTACAAAAATGACAATATTACAATTTGGTAAATTGTTTTAATATTTAAATTTAGTTAAAGTCAAGCAAGGCAAAGTAGCATAAGGTTAAAGTTTTTAGTTGAGAGGTGTTTTAATGACAAAATCCACAATTTATTATACAGTTTAAAAGACAAAAAAATATGAAAAACTTCAAAATCACTGGTGTATTAACGACCATAAAAGTCGTCAGATCGAGCTGAAACCAGGACCATTCGAAAGAGTTTTTTCTCCTGATTCCAACGACATATATAACTCAATATGGCCTAAAATGGCGGTTAATACATTTTGCCTTTCCACCGTCGATATATACAGACAGACAGCGGGAAGAGACTTTGTTTTATAATATGTAGTGATTAATATTTAATTCTATACGATATTATGATTAAAAGACACGGTTATTAGTAAACTTTAGTTTATAAAAACACACTGTCGTGAATTTCCATGAAATATTTCTAATTGTTTCCTACTGAACGTTTAAGGATCTTAATTCTCATTTTGTAGTTAGTTTATCTTATTGACAATAGAATGTAAAAAATATAAACACTAAACTCACTAAACTAACTCAACCTACCAAAACGCTAAATCGAAAACCTCACATTGAAAATGCAATGGATACTTATAACAGAAAATTGATTCAGTCGTCAATCATAAAAAATATAAATTACTAAATTTTTGGTACCTTTCTTGAGGAACTCCGACTCGATCTAGGCTGATATATTCATTCATAAAAGACTTTCGCCGAGCAACATCATATTATCAAGTACCTAATAAATATTATTAAAAATTTAATCTTGCTATATACATTACGAGTATTTACAAAATAATTATGTATAAAATATATAAATGTACCTATTAATAAAAATTACCTAATATGTAGAAACATAGGTGCACATATTTAATAAATGGAATTAATATAAGTAAAAATATATATTATATAATTGACAACAATATAATAAGTGTAACTGTGTACCAATTTTACTGTGTACTAAAACACAGTTTATATGTATATTATTTTAAAAAGAGTCACTGCCGACTTTCTTGCAAATTCTTCTATGTAGAATTTACATTCCGAATCGGTGGTAGCTTCACTTTTAAAAATAATAATAATCACTTAAAAATTCAATTTGTAAAATGACAAAAGTGCTTTTGAATCCTATTTAGATAAAACTATTTTTTTTAAATTTTGTGTAATTTTATTCTTCTTATACAGCAATATTAATAAATGATCTATGTAATATGTGCAACGTGTGTCAGTGAGAAAGTATATAATATAACTGTAATGTGTCAGAAATGAAAGCAAAAAAAACATGCTAAATTTATAAATATTACATACCATCAAATGTAAGCCCTGCTTAAACAGTATGCGAATACTTTAATTTTAATAATTTAAAAGCAGTGTTAAGTCTCCACTGGTGACACCGTAGCGAATTCTAATTTTAAAACGTAAAATAAGAATACTTAAGCTATAATTCCTCTATTTAATCCGTGTTAGTCCCAAGTCCGTGAGATTCTTCTGATAAAAGCAAAACCTACTTTAAGTTGGGTGTTCACTAGTTTTAGCGTAAGAGTAACATGAAACAAATTATACTTAATTTATTGGCGTCTGTATAATTTATATAATATTTACATGTAATCTATTTGTATAAAAGAGATTTCCACCCATATATTGACTCATCACGATATCTCTGGAACCATAAGGCGTAGAGACTTGAAATTTGGTAGGAATATTCCTTTCGCCGAGTAGAGGTCAGCTAAGAACGGATTTTACGAAATTCCACCAACAAGAGGGAGTTGCGGGGGTTAATAACATATATGGCAAAACAACGTTTGCGGGGTCAGCTAGTTATGTATATACGTTATACTATTTGGTTGTCTAGTATTTATTATAAGATAATAATTATTCGCTAACATAATGAAGTGAAAATGAATGAAATATACTGAAAAAGTCGCAGCACAGCACAATAACTGCAGATGAAATTCCACGTTTTTTTCAAATCTATGTATTTAGCTACATTTTTTTCTAAATATAATTTCGGCTATATAAACTAGAATTTAAGAAATAATTTGAACCTAATAAGAGAAAAATAAGAACCAGTAAGTTAAGTTGGCAGCTAGTTTCCCAACCCAGAGTAATACAGGGATTTTTGACAACAACCTACGGATACCAACGAATCTATGTGTTCTATGAAGCACAGCGGGGAGATCCACAAGAACAAACACAGTTTTTTTTACATCGGGAATGGGTATAACGTCACCTCCAACAGACCCCTAAACCAGATTAGTTTTTAACAATACTACAAAGTCTTATTAACAGTCAAACGTCATAATGTATGTTTGTTTGCTTTTATGTTATAGATGTTAAACTACAGACTATAATATAGGTAAGGATTTCTTTTAGTTAATTAATATTTATATATTTTGATGGTAATATTGTCCTCCAAATTGCGTGGTACGTTATCCCGGTCCTACGCTCACTGCTGCTCTATCTCCTGCTAACTCTATTATCTACTACAATCGAGAGTTTTCGAAGAGAAACTTTTTGTTCGTCTCATCAAAATGAAGCTACTCTCGGAAAATTAGCTTGATACTAATCAGGTGAAAAATATGTACTAGGGATCCCTACCTAATAGGAATTAAAAGCTTTAAAATTTTAACCAGAACGCATTTGTAGTTGTCAATATAGCCATTAATCGTTTTCCGCATACGCTAAAAGGCTGCGGTTTTATTTATAATTTAAACTCGTATGAATCAATTTAGAGCTATATGAAGTAATTCGTGATAAATTGCTTCAATTAATTCATTAGAGGCTATATTCTAAAACCATTACGATGTATAATTAACTTACTTAAACTCCTACATGATGATTGAACATATGCATAGTAATAATAAATAAAATTTTAAAGTGCGTATTAAAATACTTAAAAGTTTATTTGATCTAGCTTTATTTTTAAAAGTGGCAATTATTTTGATTTAATCTAATATTAAATCTTAAGTGAAACCTACTTCTAACACTTTATACTGTCAGTAGGTATAATTTAGTAGAATTACTTTGAAAAATTAGTTTCTTTTTCGTGCATATCTTTGAATTCACAAAACATTTGTAAGTACACAATAATTCAATTTAAAGATTTTTATCTCTAACTCGTTTTAACCTAGACGTAATTATAACAAAAAATTAAGTTAATTTTTTTAATTGAAATTGACATTATCTTTTATTTATGTACCTATACGTTAATGTTTAAAGTTTTACACTTTTATTTTATTTAAAAAAAAATCGAATTTCCTTCTTAAAATGTGGAGCAGCCCGACTGAGGAAGTACCTCGACCTTACAGAAGATCACAGATAAATAATACTGTTTCCAAGCATTTTTATGTTCCTGTTGATGAGTAAGGTAACCAGAGCTCCTGGGGGGATCGAGGGAGGGTCGGTAAACGCTCTTGGGATGCTTTTAGTGTCGCAACCGTCTATAAGCTAAGGTAATCGGTAATCGCTTACCACCAGGGGAGCCGTACGCTTGTTTGTCGACCTAGTTATATATGTATATAAAAGATTTTTCGTTTGTAATAGATAATAATTTATTCTTGATAACTATCATTGTTATAAAATATATATTATATACATATAGATGTTTGTGTATGTTTAAAGTAGGATAAATAGAATTATCATTCAAAAGCTCTATCAACCAGAAGTGACGTAGATTTAAATGTATCACGCACCGACTGATAGTATATTGACATTAATCATAAACGTAAATGCCAGTAAGTAATTTTTAATGAAAATAAAGCAAAAACAACACGAACATGTCAAGATTAATTGATTTCAATTAACATTTTTATTGTATGATTCTCGTGTGTATTCTCTGTTTAAATTTCTATTATTTTAACGTCAAGGTTTATACAGAAAAATTGGCTTTAAGCCAAACTGGCGAGCGTATATCGTAATTTACGTTTTAAGTTCAGGACACAGGTTGTTTACGGTTTAATTTATTATTTTATTTAACCAAAGTTATATAAACGATCCTTGTAATTTTAAATAATGTACCCTATTACAAAAGTGTCGAAGTTACGCTACGGTGTAATCGGCGGAATAGTCATTCGTTGTAATCAAGCTTTATAAAAGAAAAAGCGAGAGATTAGAAGAAAAGAAAAAAAAATATGTGAAAAAATACAAAGAACAAGGCAATCACTCACCAGAGTTTGAGCGGCTGTCTGGTGCTGCAAAAACAGGCTTTAGTCAGTATAGCCATAGAGAAGTTAGGAAGTTTATTAGGAGAGAGATCTCTTTGAAGGAAAATTAGTAGAAATAATTTAGAGATTATGTATAGATAGGTACTTGTGTTTAATTGTGACGTATTTTATTGTATGCCGTGATCTCGTGTGTCACAGCATGATGTGTGCTATAGGTAAATAATATATCTATACATTCCTGATTATATTTTTAACTGTGAGTAATTGCATAACAATTTTACATGTATTCTGTGTGTTTAATTTCTATATACGCAATTGTAACACGTGGCAGTTTTATTATATCCTTTTTTGTAATGAGAAAAGCCTGCCAAATAGTGGGACACAATGACTTAATAGGTAAAAATACTGTAACATTTAAAAAATATATTCTTCGTTATTTGAACACGCAGCACCTACCTGCGGCCAGGTCAGTAACCTCAGTCAGCAGTAACCTGGCTGCAGGTAAGTATAGCAATCATAGAGATGGGTGCCTACTACAGTCAGGTATATAATGTAAAATATTGACGGTTTTAGATTACTACATGTAATTAACATGAGGGAAATGATTCAAAAAAAATTTCAGCAGGTTTATCGTGGCAGAGGTTGTTTTTATAAATTCACAATATTGAAATCCACCACTACCACCACTACAGCCTACAACAGTCCACTGTTGGACATAGGCCTCCACAAGTTCGCGCCCGACATTATGACGCGAACTCATGTGTTTTGCCCATAGTCACCACGCTGGGCAGGCGGGTTGGTGACCGCAGGGCTGGCTTTGTCGCACCGAAGACGCTGCTGCCCGTCTTTGGCCTGTGTATTTCAAAGCCAGCATGGATGGTTATCCCGCCATCCGTCGGTTTTTTAAGTTCCAAGGTGGTAGTGGAACTGTGTTATCCCTTAGTCGCCTCTTACGACACCCACGGGAAGAGAGGGGGTGGCTACATTCTTTAGTGCCGTAGCCACACAGCACTCACACATATTGAAATCAGCCTATAAAAATTGTTTCATCTAATTAACAGATGAGGGAATATTTAGCTATCTCGGATCTTAGACCATTTTACTAAGAACATATCTTATAAAGGTTCTGACGTAATGAAAAATTTAGGAAATTGGACTAAAATTGGAACATTGTGAACGTAACGAATAACGATTATTTCAACTTCATGCGTTTGACAGCTCACAAGGCACAAGGCCGCCTGTTGGGTCAGCGAGTTAGTTTATAAAAATAGTCACTTAGACCTGCAGAACTTGATTAAATACAGTTGAAACAGCACGCGTCCTCTAGTTAATTTGGAAATAGTATTAATGGGTTGAGAATTACAAGTCATTAAAAGCCCAGTTATAAAAAGTAATAAGCAAGGTTTTCGGACGAAGTGTTAGGTATTTTATTTATTTATGTATTCTATCTCTATATATACAATATGACTAGTAAATTAGTAATAATATTGAATGATAAGATTCTATCCGTGATTCTCATTCGAATTATGTAAAAAAATAGGTACTTAATTTTTGTCCAAATTTTCATATATTTCAATCGATCATGGGCTATACTTTAAAAACACAATATTATGCAATATTTAGCCTTGACGCTGCGCGTGGCCTTGACCTTGGTGTTGTATTGGCCGCTTACCGAGCAAACCCTCCACCCCGTTTCTAATTTTTTACTATTTAGTACGAAGTGAATGTCAAGGACTTTGGTCGTGTTTCAGTTTCGTATTTTTCAGTTTTCATGCGCGCGCGCAATTTAATTTTTTATTTATTAATTATTTGATTAATCTTTATTGTGGCGTATCAATACACAAATGCAGAATAGAGGAGTTAAAACAAAAAATCACCAGTGCTTTCGAAACTGTTAAAAGTTACCGATTCGTGTTAGATCGTGTGAAAGATAATATGCGTAAACGTACCGAACTGTGTATTACACGACAAGGAGCTAGCTCACTTTGAACACAAATACGACAAACGTTGTAAATAAGTATGATTCCATTTTTAAATACGCCAGAAATACAAAAAAAGGTAAACAGTTGATATTAATTTTTGTCCAAAGTTCACATCTTTTACTTAGTCAACAAATTTGTTGCTTAAACTAGTGAAATATCTTTGTATTTTTGCCTGTCCTAAGCCAGGATTAAAGAATGAAGGAAAAAAAGATCATGCTTGTTTATCAAAGGTAGTTGCTAGTTGCTACCCTGTTATGACGAGGCGGCGCGGCGTTTTGACGTTTAGCCCGTACAAATTTACTACCTACGTCATACTCAATAATAATAAAAGTAGTTTATTTCGGACTGTACATACATAGTGTATTAGTGTGATAGTAACAATACTTAAAAACTATGTTAGTTATTGTTAGTAAGATAATAATAAAATTACGTCATCGGCCCGGGTCTCAAGTTAATTCCTACAAGTTATAGGTAAACGACCGCGCGAAAACTAAATGTACCTACCTATACCTACACACCTGTTTCGTGAGAGTGTCCATCAGATGTGAAGGTTTATGGATAACTATTGGTTAACTTTACTTAGAAGTTTATTAATATTTATGTTATATGTATTTTTATTTTGTTATATATGATCGTCCATTATCACGTCCTCAAATACCGTAACTATTCAAACTTTCAGCCTGTATATAAATGAATCGCTGATTTTGTGCTGTGTGGTTACGGCACTAAAGAATGTAGCCACCCCCTCTCTTCCCGTGGGTGTCGTAAGAGGCGACTAAGGGATAACACAGTTCCACTACCACCTTGGAACTTAAAAAGCCGACGGATGGCGGGATAACCATCCATGCTGGCTTTGAAATATACAGGCCAAAGACGGGCAGCAGCGTCTTCGGTGCGACAAAGCCAGCCCTGCGGTCACCAACCCGCCTGCCCAGCGTGGTGACTATGGGCAAAACACATGAGTTCGCGTCATAATGTCGGGCGCGAACTTGTGGAGGCCTATGTCCAACAGTGGACTGTGATAGTCTGTAGTGGTGGTGGTGGTGGATTTTGTTGCTAAGCGCAAATCTCGAAGCAGCTGAACCGATTTCGGTAATTTTTTTTTATAATATTCCTTGAAGTACGAGGATGGTTCTTACGGAGAGAAAAATTTGAAAAATTCCCTGAAAAAGTCTAAAAACAACAATTTTCTATATTAACATACAAAAGATTCGTAATAATACTTAAAAGTCAATTTGAACTTTAATACCATACCATAAAGTTTAAGTGTTAGTGGAGGGGTTACGGCAAGGATAAGTATTTAAAAAAAATAAAAAATTAAGGAATGGACTGTTAGGCGGTACGAAGTTCGCCGGGTCAGCTAGTAGTATTATAATAATAAAAGGAAAAATGCGATTATTTTTCTAATTAATATTATTAATATCGGTATAACATTTTTAAAAATTTATTACAGTACAAACCAAATGCATATACTCTACCTCCTGCTAACTCTATTATCTACCACAATCGAGAGTTTTCGAAGAGGAACTTTTTGTTCGTCTCATCAAAATAAAGCTACTCACGGAAAATTAGCTTGTTACTGATCAGGTTAAAAAAATGTACTAGGGATCCCTACCTATAATGACTTGTTTTTAGTTGAAAATTATGATGAACACGTAGAACTTACTTTTGTAATGTACTAAAAATAATGCTTCTGATTTTTAAAAATATTACCGAAATCTAAAAGGAGAGAGTTAAACGATAATTTGTAAAACGGTGACAAAAATATGAGAGGTGAGACTTAATCAGGGCTATTTTATGCCAATGTAAGCCTTTTTAAGCAGAAAATATAATTAAAATCGTTTTAGCCGTTTCCAAGAACGTGAATGTTACAGCCTGAAATGTACCTATAATATAAGTATAGCATAAAAAGAAATGACATAGCTGATTCAAAATGCTAGATATAACGTACAATATGTTTCACAACTCCCATTTATATACAAACGGATATATGTACGTGGATAGCCATTCCGCTAGAGATTAATGTTAGTCGTAGAGCAGCGCGTATGTTTTAGACATACGTTATATCACCTACTGATCCATTTATACGGGCTATTTATTGGGATTTTCGCTTTGCTTTTAAGATTACGTATTGAATAATGCCGGATGTCCTTTCAAGACAAAGGTTAAAGGTTAACGTAGAACAATTTTTTTCGAAACAAAAAATATATATTTTCGGTTTGAATGTTTTTTTCTTGTGTCTCCATGACTCAAAATAAAGATTAGAGAAAGAAGAGAAATTATTAGTCAACTTACATGGGATCACTGTGGTGAGGTTCTCGACCTTCTTCTATACAGAGATAGCTTACAATAGTTTGTCTACGGCCTGTTCCAGTTCAGTCCATTTCATATTAATATTACCGTTAGATATACAAATTTTCGTTTAGTCAATCTTGTATTATTTAAAATGGCGTATTTAATAAGACCTACAACTACTTTTAATAAGAATCAAACTATTTGGTGTTAGATAACGCTCCGTCATCCAAAGGGAGTTTCTACATCAGTGTGTTGGTAACACAATGATGGTAAAAAAATAGGGAGAAGCGACATGGAAGAGGGTCAAGGTCACAACAAATGTACACATAACACGCGATGAAAGGATAATGTGAAGGAATAATAGTGAGATAATGGCACCTTATAAAGAAATGACAATTAAATTATAAAATACATAAAAAAATTGTATGTAATCTTTAATTTAATAAGGAAATAAAAGTATTTAAATTTTTCTAATAATTCCATTCTACAACTAAGTATCTACTAAAGCTACATCGTAACATCCATTTATAGATTCTTACACATTTATTTTTCATTTTAAAGTGTGGCAAACAGGCGTAAATTCTGTCTGATACTACGGGATTAGAGTGGCGTATGGACGCCTAACATCAAGAGCATCACAAGCGACACTACCCTAACTCTGTACTAACGTAGTGCATCGCCAGAAGAACGCAACACTATTTCAAAGCAGTATTATTTGGCTGTAATCTTCTGTAAGATTGAGGTAATTCATCAGTCGGGCTACTCCAGATTTCGAAGAAAATATTTCCTTTTGTGCCTTGTCAATAAATGCTTACATTTATAATATTTACACAAATACCTATCAAGATTACTTACGAACTTTTAATTTTAAATGAAACTAGGAAATTCTGATATCATTATGAGAAATTCATCAAATTTATATTAGTTCGTATCAAGTTTCATTCTAAGAATATTCTCTAAGTTAAATTCAAAATACACCCAGATATGGCATCGTTACTGTAGATAAGAAACCGGATATTGGTTTTACATTATTGATCATTGGCAGTAGTACAATAACCCCGGCACAACAGTCGTAATTATCTAAATAAGATAAAAAAACAACAATCCAGCAATGCATCATTAATTCATTATATAATATACCTAATTACTTATCTTAAAACATAATATTATGTGTATTTCTTTAAATTTAGTGCGTTATTGTGTACAAAGTTTTTTATTACGTGACCTCCCTTTTATATTATTCGACTTAATTCCGTTTGCAATTTTTATAATTATACCATACATATGGATATACATCCATACATAAGGATATAAATATTACACAGGAATGGGTATGGACCCATTCCTGTGTAAATTGTGTAATATTTTGATGTTTGATTTAGCATTTTTATGCTTTTGCCTTTTTCTGTTTTCTGTTTAAGATTATAGAAGCCTCTATTACATATTTCAGCCTTATTCTTTTTTTATATACACACACGATCATCTGTTCCTACACTAAGCAACTTAAAGCTTGTTATAGATAACAGCCAATTGATATAACGAAATAAATATATGTTTTTTTTTTGATAATTATACATAGAAATAATTCATATACCTACATAATTATAAATAAATACATATATTACACCTAGACTGAGGTGGGAATCGAACCCGCAACTCGCGGAACAGAAAGCAGGACCACTACAAACTGCGCCAACGGGCTAGTCTTATATTTGAACGCTTATTGGTAAAACGCAAATTTGTTTTCTACAGTCAATTTCATATTGCTTTGGAAATTCTCTCGACTTATTAATACCAAAATATTTGCTGTCATCTTTCTTCTACCACTAATAATTATCTATATCTTAGCCTTATTTATATATATGTCAATATATTTCTATGTATATCTAAGCCTTATTTCAAGGAATAATTACTCAACAAGTCGAGAGTCTTTAGGACTTACGTATCAGATTTATCTTCGGATTAAATAAGTTTGATAATATATTTGAAGCCCTGAGCTAAACTTAGAAGACTTCTACTTAGAGTGTGTCATAATGTACACTTGATATCTGCACTTTACTTATTTAAAAATATCATCATCATACATAAAATTCTGTTTGACTTCTTAGTTTCTTTTTTTTATGTATGCGTTTTTCTTTTTTACTTTTTTAAATTTGTGTATTTTATACGTTATATATTATCTATACTAATATTATAAATCTGAAGAGTTTGTTTGTTTGTTTGCTTGACCGCGCTAATCTCAGGAATTACTCGTTCGATTTGAAAAATTCTTTCAGTGCTAGATAGCCCATTTATCGAGGAAGGCTATGGGCTATATATCATCACGCTAAGACCAAATGGAGCGGAGTCCACGTGGACGAAGTCGCGGGCAAAAGCTAGTAAATAATAAAAGTAACATCGATAAAAATTATAAAATGTTTTAAAAGAAACCAAAAATGTTATAAAGTGAATCGAGCATAATATAAATCATTGACATCAAGTGACTAGTGACACTCATTTAATAAACATAAAACATTGTTCTTTTCGTAAACAAAAACAATTACACGCATGAGCTAAATAAATTTCAATACACACAAATAAAAAAACCCCATTCCACTGAAAACGTCCTCTGCAGAAACTTAAAACTTTAGGGTTAAAACTGTATCTCTTTTATATTGAACCCTGTGATAAAATTTATAGCATGCATTCGCGTACTATTGTTTTTATTGTTTTACGTCATTTTATTTGAGTACAATAGAAAAATTAATCCCCGGCGAGCCCCATTTCTTTTATGGTGTTAAATGCATGCTGTTCCGCTGTCGTCTTTTTGTTTTATCTTTACAGCTGCCTGCGGCAATAATTTGTATATGTAACATGCGGATGTCGCAGTAGTTGGAGTTGCTCTCGTAGAATTAATAAGTGGAAAAAATCTATGAAGTTTTTTTTTTTAAACTCGACACTAATTAGGCCACTTGCCTATTACTGAGTTACTGACGAAGATGACGACGATTTCTTAACCGACTTCAAAAAGGAGGAGGTCCTCAATTCGACTGTATTTTTATGTGTCTTTTTATGTGTATTACCACATATATTTTTACTGGGTTCACCGATTTTGATGATTATTTTTTTAATCGAAAGCTCGTGTGGTCCCATTTAAATTTTATCAAAATCTGACTAGTCCTTATTTTACTGACATTTGTTTTCGACAACATACTAATACGTCGTATTACTTGTTTTTACTTTTATTGTGTATTTTGAATATTTTCATAAAAATTTAGTTTAGTTTACTCGACTCATATTAGTTACATCGTATAATAAGGCTAGAATTATATATTCTTCGTTAAGTATAAAATCAAACAAACTTAGCATTAAAATATGTTCTACTAGTAAATATTTTTGTAACTCCTGAGCCATAGGTCCGTTCTAACTTTTTTTTTAGCTTTACCTTTTTTGCATTTAATTTTTGGCGATTTGTAATAGCGTTTTACTAAAATGTTTCCAAATTTGTTTATCAAAAACGACATACGGACATTGGAATACTTTTCTTAACTTTTTACTATGGAACAGTAGTCTTTAGACTAGTATGATAAATCGAAGGACAACTATAGGTCAGGTCATACCTAAGCACCTATATGCTCTTAGAAAAAAAATTATTACATTATCAGTATTCACATTCTATAAAGACCGTTAAGGGTAAATAAAATATACAAATTAAAATCAAACTCGTCCCGAGTTTGATTTGATGTTATATTTTGAGTTGTATATTTTACTAGCCGACCCGCGCCCACTTCGTTGGGCGTTAATTATCTTTGTGATGCAATTATGTTGTGTAGCTCTTAGTACTGTTTTATTAGGTTTATTGTTTAGAATTTGACGTATAAAATCGTAATAATATCGTGTATTTATTATTTTAAATTACAGAACCAAATAACATACTTTATAAATAAAATGTTGCTCCAACGCCATCTATCAAAAAGCGAAAAAACTTCGTCGTCGATTGACCAAAATAAGGCTAAATAAAATAAATAGACTAAAAAATAGCGATAGATGGCGTTATTTCTTTGCCATTTTGATAATATATTTTAATATTTTTCTTATTTACTGAATTTTTTTGTACAATTACAATAAAATATAGCCTATGTCACTCCTGAATAGTGTAGCTTTTTGTTAGTGAAAGAATTTTCATGATCGGATCAGTATTTGCGAAGATTACCCCCGATATACAAACAAAGTTATAAACTTTTCCTCTTTATAATATTTGTATAGATTTATAATTCATTGTCTTTATGACCACTACACATAAATAATCCAGTAATATTATTTCAGTCGCGAAAAACAAAACAATCGTGTTGTACATCAAAACCAGCTTCAAAAACAATTTAGATTCGTTTTGATGAATTGAAACAGTGTGGTCGACACCTGAATATTTATTCATTCTTATTTATACAGCTTTGTTGTCAATATTTATATTTGCTTTCACATTCAAAACGATTTTCATAAAGCTCGTGAAAACTTTTTTAATGTGTTATATTTAGTATATTGTTGTGCTAATTATTGTGACCAAAAAATTGAAATGAATAAAAATTCACAGAATGGTTCAAATGTATAAGTTGATTATTCGGTATTTTGTTATGTTTATTAACAATGTATAAAAGTTACTAGTGCAGGAGTGTAAAACATTAAATTTTTTAATTAAATTGTAGTATTCGACGCAAAGTATATACGTCATTAGTAGCCAATGTTAGTTAATGTTGGTGTGGTAAATCCTTACTGTACTTTTTTGTGTAAATATTTTGAAATCAATAAAATTAAGTGGAAAATGTCTGTCCTAGTGTAATTAGTTTGTAATAGTATAGTGACTAATATCTGTAGTTTTAGTTTAATAAAAATTTTTTTTGTATTAGCCATACAGGTGTTTGCCGTGGTCTGGGTGTTTGTGCAGTCCTTGTGGGTCTCCCCACCGTGCCTCGGAGAGCACGTTAAGCCGTTGTTATCATGTTCACCTGATAGCGATCGTTACTCATAGTAGGGAATATATCCGCCAACCCACATTGGAGCAGCGTGGTGGATTAAGCTCTAATTCTTCTCCTACGTGAGGAAACAGGCCTGTGCCCAGGATATTACAGGCTGAAGCGATTTAATTATTATGTTGTTTTAGGTTAAGGTGTAACAATGAAAGTCTGACTATTTTGCCTGTTTTCAAAATTAAATTGAGACTGTTATCTCAACCGTACCGATCTCCTTAGTGTATTCTCCACTCTACGGGACATTAGTGAAATCAACCGTGCTCCACTGGCACAACTGAAATCCATTAAACCAATCAATCAATCTTATTTTAGGCTTTTATGTATGTAAGCTTAAAATATAATAGATGTAGTAACTTAATTCCTTAATTAAAATCAGTTTTTCTAGTATAATACTAGATTTAGTAACTTAATTTCGTAATTAAAATCAGTTTTTTATAGTATAATACTAAATTTAGTAACTTAATTTCGTAATTAAAATCAGTTTTTATAGTATAATACTAGATTTAGTAACTTAATTCCGTAATTAGAAAAAAATATACGAGTATATAGAAGACAATCATGTAAATAATCTAGAAAAATGTTTTGTATGTGCCATACTGAACACTGATATTAATGCGGTTTGCAACCCAATTTATGTTTTTCCTACCACTGTAGGACGGTGAGTGTGAAATTTAAATTTGTCTGTTATTTATTTATAAAGAATTATACACAGCACAGAAAAACTTATAAAAAAAAAACAAAATGAAATATAATTATTCAGCTCAATTACATCCGATTACAATAAAATAAGTAAAACAAATGACCAAGCTAAAAAAGGAAAAACAACAAAACAAACATTACAAACAACATTAAATTAAAACCGAAGAAAAAAACATACCTACTAATTTTCATATTACACTAATTAATACCCTTGGGAACTTTAAATTACAAACATTTTACTCTATATTTGGAAACATAAACATATAAAAAATAATTATAACTACTGGTCGCCCAGAGGTCGAAATTCGACCATAATTAAAATTTTAAATTAAAAAAAACCAAATAATTATGACAGCAAAGAACCTTCTTTTACATACCTTTTTAATTTGACAGTCAACAAAATAGTATAATATACGTGTGTGTGTTAGTGTGTGTAATGCTTTTTTTACTAATTTAATGTATATTTTATGTATAATTTTGAAAAAATATTAGCATTCCGCACTTCTTCTCTATATATAGGTACTATAAGTGTGCGAAATTTCATACTCCTCCGTCCGCGCAATTTTCGTAAAAAGGCGTAAAAAGTTTTTGCTTCACGTATTAATTATAGCGACCCGCTCCGGCTTCGCACGGGTGCAATGCTGATACTAAATATAAAATAAATATTTGCAATCTAAACGCAAAAAATATGTTTATTTACGACATCACATTAGAAAACTCTAAAACTATCAGTGTTACTCTACTATATTATGCATGTATTATACATATAAACCTTCCTCTGGAATCACTCTATTTACTAAAGAAAGCCGCATCAAAATCCGTTGCGTAGTTTTAAAGATCTAAGCATATATACCTACAAACAGACAGACAGCGGGAAGAGACTTTGTTTTGTTGATAATTATACATATGTGCGAAATTTCATACTCTTTCGTCCGCGCCATTTTCGTAAAAAGTGGTACAATGTTTTTGAATAACTTCTTAATATATAGAAGATATACAAATAATATAATTTATCAGTTGTTGTTTTGATTATGTATGTAAAAGCATATGTAACCGATTAACAAATCACCATGTCTTTGGGACTGGCAACAAGCCAAATAGCGTGTTCCACTAATATGATTGTCTAATGTTTACCAATTTATTTAACTCGCACACAATGTGTGAAAATTTTAATGATAATGTTGACACGCGTGGATTACATATTAAACAGTGAATGTGATACATACTAAGTTATTATTTTTTCACAAAAGATTTGTTCTATCGAATTCATCTTTAATACAGTTTCTTTGATCGATCGGTTTACATATCCTTCTCCTATATGGGGAAGAGGCCTATGCCCAATAGTGGGACATTACAGGCTGAATCGTAATCGACCGTTTCTTTAAAATTCAGTAGAACTTCATTTAATTTCTAAGCCTCTCTATTTTGACAAAGAAATACAATTAGGTATTAAATATATATATAGGATAACACCATTTTTTTAGGTTTAACTTCTCTTAAATAAAAAAATATATTAAAAACTGTCTTCCTGCTGTAATAGAAAAGAATACAAAACTACCCTATTTTAATTTATAGGAAATTGCAAAATGCGATTCTTACGCATATGGAATTTATTTTCAAAAATAAGTCTTAAATATAACAAAACCATGAATAGCTGCAAGCTATATGCTAGCAATAAAACAAACATTGACCTTTAACTCTTATTCAAAACATACAGAAAATAGCACCATAAACACACGAGTAAATTAAACTTCCCGTGACGAAGCAATATTTCAGCCGAAAAACATTTAATTTTTTTTTTAAATACGTAACGAAAAACACTTTTGAAGCGTCACTAACGACGGAGTTGAGGGTACTATTTCTCTATGCAATACAACGTGGCCTATTTCTCTAAAACCGGCCATGTTCCACATAAACCGTCGGGTATAATGAGTGCTTGACTAAGTGTAGGTAGTTGAAAACATTCTCAAATGCTAATTGTGTTCGCGAAAAGAGCAAAATAACGGTAATTAACAAATTAAAAAAATATAAGAATAAAAAAGGAGGGTTGATGTCAGGCAGGCGGCCGGTCGTAAAAAAATAATATGCCAAATCACTTACAACATGAGTCTGAGGAAGAGAAGAACATGTTGTGCCGACCCTATATAAATAGGATAAGGGCAGGGAGATGATGACGATGATGAAAAAAATATAAGAATAATGTATGTCATTTGTTATCTATCTGTCAGTTTTAAACGTCAAAATAACAATTTTAAAAAAATTGCGTGCGTACAAAGTACACATGTCAGAAGTGGAACTTCTTTTCAAACTAATTAAAAAAGTAATAAAAAAAAAATAATTTAAAATACAAAAAAAACTAGTTGAAAATAAAAAACAAAAAGCCAAGGTCACGCGGTGTTCCCAGGCGGTCACCAATCGAAGTACTGACCGCTCAAATTTGACCCCTCATGCGCCTAAAGAAGTTTCACTTCAAAAACATTTGCCTAAGGGCTTGTACATAATTATGGCGACTTATCTATCTATACTTATAAAAATAAGTCCCCCGGCCGCGTCTTTCTGTCCTCCTGTCTGTCTGTCTGTCTGAACGCGATAAACTCGAAAACTACGCAACGGATTTTTATACGGTTTTCAACAATAGAAAGAGTGATTCTTGAGGAAGGTTTAGGTATATAATTTATTATGTTTGAATGTAAATTAGCAGAAATACGGCGATAAATGTTGAAGAGGTCGCAAAAAATCTCGCCAACGGGGAGCTTTCCACGCGAACGCTGCGTAAACTAGCAAAGATATAGTTGTATAATGTACTAGCGAATTCAAAATCTATAAAAATTCTACAAAAAAGTCCGCGATAGCATATCTCTATCTCTTAGGGTTGACTTACAATAACCACTTTTATGTTCAAATTTTTAATTAAAAACATTACGTTATTTTCAAAGATATTTTCTTTAGTTCAGTATTAATCCTTATCCAAATGAATATGATATTTAGCTTAGGCATTTAATGCAGATGAAAATTGCCCTTCACACTATATCAATCAGATGAATAGTTTTTGAGATATCGTCGTTAGAAGTAATTATTAAAAATAAATAATGCGTAACGAAGTGGGCACGGGTCGGCTAGTTAGTAACATATCGAATCTCTATACATATTGACATTTCATATGTGCATACACTCGACCAAAATAAAAAATTATTGGAAGTCAAAATATAAACATAATTATATTAAATATTAATGTGAATTTACAGAATCAGCATTAAATTTATTTAATTAAATTAAGAACGGAAATTAGTCATAAGCTGATATGAAGGATAAGAAATTGTTATACTTTGGAAATAATATAACGACATAATTATTGCTATTATTAGAACTCCTTATCTGAATTATTTATTGTTATAAATTTTTTTTAAAGTAATAATAAATTTGCATTGAACAGATTTATGTATTGTAGATACCTACATATTTTAACTTTTCACGTTTTATAGTGGAATTATGTTCTAAATGGATGTTGAATGATTAAATTATTATTAGGTAACTTAATTGAACTAATTATATAACTTTTTGGCAATTTATTGTTTTATTCATTCACACATAATATATCGCTCCTTCAATACAAAAGCACCACATGTCGAAAAAGGCAAATTATACAGGAGAGGCATTTGAAAAAATAATTTAGTTTATTTTATGATTTTTGTATATGTGTTTATTTTATGTGTCTATTTTTTTGGTATCAAAAGATGCATAATTAAATAGCCTATTTCTCAATAAAGCAATCTTAACCATACCTCGAATGGACTCTCGAAAAAATGCAGATAAGTTAGTTTTGGATATATACAATATATAGACTTTGACTGCGAGAACATTAAAATTTTAAAAATTAAATCACTATAACTAAAAAAAGTTGAGTTTTATTTTCAGATAACAACCTCACAAAACGTCAATTTAACAAAGAAAATGGCACACACTTACTACATAGTAAACTTGCACGTTAAGCCGTCGGTCCCGGTTGTTATCATGTACACCTGATAGCGATCGTTACTCATAGTAGGGAATATATCCGCCAACCCGCATTGGAGCAGCGTGGTGGATTAAGCTCCGATCCTTCTCCTATATGGAGAAGAGGCCTATGCCCAACAGTGGGGTATTAGAGGCTGAATCGTGATCGAATCGTGAAACTTGCTAAGGGAAAACAAAAAATAGTTAAATCTTATCATGAGATCATCAGTTAAGGGTAAAATTAATATTACCTATATCAGTTAATTTTATGAAAGAGTTTTATGCATCTCTGTTTTTATAGCTTAAAAGATTTGTTTTGTTTTTAACTTAAATTTATTACTCTTACCTACTAATATAGGTCTTGAATGCACAGACAAAAACTACAAAAACATTCAGACAAAACAACATAAAAACTACAATTAATGCTTTTTGATGTAAAATAAAATGTATTTATCACAATCGCTTTCAAATACAAAAATACCACATTTCGAAATATGTTCAAAATATGGTAGTATTACATACAAAAATAAGAGAAAAAATATCAAATTTATAAATGCAAAACTACCTTATTTCGAAATATTGTACTATTGCACATAAAAATGATAAAATACTTTCGTGTATGTGATCTGCAATACCACTATATTTTTGTATGTGGCACTTTTGAATATATAATTTCACCTGTCCTTTAGCAGTTGTTTGGAATGTGGTAGTTTTTCACAACAAATGCGTGTGCTCATGCCGAATGACTGTTGACAACTCACAATGTGGTACCTTTGCGCGGAATTCAGTTACAGAAACGGTACAAAACAAAACTAACGTGTGTGCGTTTACGGGTGTTTTTGATCATAAAACGACGCCTGTTTTTGCAAAACATTAAAGTTTCATCGTTTAAGATGCATTTTATGCAAAAAAAAAAACGTTTTTGATATTTTTTGAAATGTGTGACTTTTGTATTGAAGGAGCGATATGTATAGCATACGATTTTTATATTTACTAACAACACATTTTAGTTTTTCATACATTCATTAACGCTATATTAGCACAGCCAAGTAATTGTTATAAATACACTCATAACACGGAAGAGACTCCAATTAATTTTAATAAAACTAACAGCGCGATGATACTGTGTAGTGTGTATCCTCATTAAAGATTAATTTATTAGCGCTTATGATAGTTATGTCGCGGCAAAAATAAAAATATATAAGCATTATACATATAATAGATGTAGGACAGTTAGTTTTCTTTATATTTTTATGTCTATTATAAAGAAGATGACAGTTTTAATTATTTTGTTGCTTATCTATTTACAATGGCGTTTTTAAATCGTACTGAACCTCGAGAACGGCTCGACCCTTTGCCTAATTTTAGTTTTGAAATATTTTTGTAGTAGTCAAATGAAGGTTTACAAGGTGAGAAAATATGAAGAAATCGCAATTTTATTTTCCCGTTCAAACTGTTCGTACCTGTCAAGTGTCAGCGCACCCTGCGTTCATAAATTGTAAATTGTCTTTTCGTGGAGAATGTTATGCCTATTTTTTTTTTTTTTTTGTTACCGAACTGAGTCAAATTATTTAATTCTGAGACGGTATGAAGTTCACCGGATCAATAAATAATAAATAAATTTATTTAACATACACACACATTCAATTGTTTTAAGGAAGGTAAAGTAATGCCTGTGTTTTAGGTAATAGTCGATTGATTGATATACAGAAATAGTACGAGTATATACATACATACAGTCATCTATAAAATGCTATCATCGAGTTCAATGGAATCGAATCGAATTACTGTAATATCTGTAAATATTGTATTTTACAATTAGAATACTACATTGCTTTTTTTTAATACAACACACACACGGTCGTCTGTTCCTAAAGTAAGCAACTTAATGCTTGTGTTATAGGTAACAGCCGACTGGTATAGCTACATATTTTTTTTTCGATAATCATACATATTAATACTACATATATAAATAAATATATATTACACCACGCTTTATAGATAGATTTTGCATAAAATTGAATTACGATATACCTAATCAAGTAATTTCACACGAAAAATGTAAGCCGACAGTCACTTCGAATTTATAACATTAACCAGTGACGCCCAGCTCCACACTGCTGCAAATTACATTACGCTGTGGTGTCGACGTGATGTCTACTGTTTCGATATAAATGACTTTTTTATTGGTCCTTAATCTTGAAACTAAGGTTTTATTTTATACTTCAAGGATAGCTAACAAGTATATACGGTTCGCGTGATGGTAAGCGATTACCGTAGCCTACGGATGCCTAGAACACCAGAAGCACCGCAAGCGTGTTGCGTACTCTACCCCTGATCTTCACCAAAAGCTCTGGCCACCTTACTCACACTCACTTAGACGAATACAACGCTACTTGAAAGCAGTGCTATTTAGCTTTGACCACCTCTTAGGTTGATTCCCAATCCGACTGGTCCAAATTTTCAGCAGAATATTACTTGCATATTGCCTTCCTCTAAAATAAGTTTTAAGCTTTCACGGTCACTATCTACGCTTTTCCATATACGAGTAATACGTAGAAGTAGTTGTAGACGCTATGGTGACAGGAGTGTCCTCTAAAATGTTTCCTATTTTCTATTGTGATGAAGAAAAGAAAGCGTCATTTTAATGTCAATTACAAGTCGAAAGTGATTTTGTTTGGAAAATTGTTTTGTGAAATTAGGAAATAACTTTAAATTTTTAGTATTTATTTTAAAGATTAACAAGAGAAAGAGTTAGAAACAATCAAGTGTTCTAATTTTATAAATTCCTTGAAGCTTATTCACAGCTAAATAACACTGTTTTCAAGCAATATTGTATTCCTGTTGGTGAGTAAGGTGACCAGAGCTCCTGGGGGGAACTGGGGATGGGGTTGGCAACGCGCTGACGATGCTTCTGGTGTTGCAAACTCTATAAGCTACGGTAATCGCTTAACATCAGGTGAGGTTTGCCGATCTAGTTACATAAAAAAAAATGTAGCGTTTTTAAATTATTGTTAGTTGATTTGCTACCATAGTATAATTATAATATTATAGCTCTTCTATATTAGCTCTTCTATTTTTTGATAGATATTTTTTATGTTCTTTAAGACATAATGGCGAAATGAATGTTTTCATTTCATTTCTTATTTCCTATAAAACATTGAAAATCGTATCAAAATCGATCGCTTAGTTTTATTACGAACAAATACGTATATATATACTCTATTTCATTCTCATAACACATATAAACACATATATACCAAAATCACATCTACTCAAATCGTTATTACAGTAAGGTAATAATTGCTAGCTATCAACCTATCACTGCGCTTGTGTACACCGTTTCAGAGATTGCCAAGGCCGGTAATGCGTTTCAATCGCATCAGTTTACAGCTGATTACGCGGCGCTCGCTTGTTCGAGCCGTCTGTGTTATAATCTGTAATGCAGTGATAGTGTTATTGCCGTAATTTAAACCCGTTTATTATATATTAGTTTAATGTTAATGCTACTATCTATACTAATATTACAATGAATAACGATATTATATGAGAGAGGTGCGAGTACACATTTTCTTTCTCTCTGTCTCTCCTAGCCAGTTACAGTTCGTATATCTAAGACACAGAGCAGGCCTATTGTGCAGGCCTATTGCTAAAGAAGTTTTACTTCAGTCGTGTGGTCTAAAGCACACTCGATTATTTTTTATTTTTTTAACGTTTGAAACGTTTATATTTTTAAATTATAACTTTTAACTGGCTGTGTTGATTATGATGATTCTTTTTTTAGACGAAAGCTGGTTCTTGTCATGTGGTTTTATTTAAATTTGATCGAGATCTGACGAGAAGTTTTTGAGTTATAACTAATTAGTCTGTTTAATGCGTATTTAATTGATTATTTTTCAATATAGTAGGTATTACTTGTCGATATAAAACGAAGAAGGTTTTTTTTTCGTTTGCTAGCAAACACAGTTACTTAATGTATAAACTTAAATAATACTGCATCGATACAGAAAATTAATAAAGTTATTGCAGTACCTTTCTGCGTAAAGTTAGTATTATATTATCACGTACTTTAAAATGCTTACACACATTACCTATAGGTGTATTAGATATAACTTCTAACAAAATGTTTGAAGCAAACTGGCAATGGTAAACGTTTAAAAAATCCGTTATACCGATATCCTAAGCGCCTTATGTTTGTTTACCTACATGTGTATCGTTTGTTTTAGACTTTTGTTTCATATTTTTAGAGTTTTCTGTAAAAAGTGAAATATTTTTACTGTAGAGAGAGAAAAAAACCAGTCTTTCATCTATCAAAGCTAGCCTAAATGTTCATAAAAGCGAACAAAGCATTTTTTATTCTGAATAGCTTATGTCTTGTTCAGTAATGACAGGGGAGATCGAAGTAGAAAGATTTGACACACAATAAAAAAAAGTATAGAAGACATTTATAAAAATATATTTATACATTAAATGGTCAGCATAGTTTCACGTGTTAATGTTAGAAAAGTAAGTGCAAAAGACGTTAAGACCTAGAGTTTGAAAGGAATATATTATTGCCTAACAAGTTCTTAATACAGAGGTTAGTGTTGTAAATTTTGTATACTTATCCAAAAGTATATATTATTGAGACTAGCTCGTTCAAACAAACATATTAAGCTTTTTTTACTTTTATATTACTTAATTTGCTTTATTTTTTCTCTAAATTAATAAAATATTGTAAAGTTACGTTCAGCTGATTTTACTAGCATCTATATATATAAAAGCGAAAGGTCACTGACTCATCACGAAATCTCAGAAAGTATAACACCTACAAACTTGAAATTTGGCAAGTAGGTTCCTTATAGGGAGTAGACATCCGCTAAGAACGGGTTTTACGAAATTCCACCCCTAAGAGGGTAAAACGGGGGTTTGAAGTTTGTATGAAAGTCCTATGTTTTTGAAGTAAGAGACTTGAAATTCAAAATGTATGCTCTATAGATGGTGTGGAGGTGTAGGTACTAATAATGTATTTTTAGAAATCAACTCCTTTTGGGGCTGAAACAGGGGGTGGTAGTTATATGTGAGGGAGATGAAAAGTATAAGTAAGTATATTATATTATTTGCATCACAAAAATAATTAACGATCAATGAAGTGGGCACGGGTCGGCTAGTATAAAGATATTTTTATAAAACCGAGCCTTTTTAGAAATCTTTTTTAAAAAATAATTCTTTTTATTAAATCTTTGCCTGTTTATTTCTCAAGTGTACCCGTCAGTACAATTATTTTTCTCTTTCAAATACTAAGTTAATTACATTAAGGTAAAATCATTTTCTTCGTATTTTTTTATCATTGAGTTGAAGAGAATGGTGCAATTATTGTAAGTATTTTGCGATATCTAAGCGACCAATAATGCCGATGATAAAAAATATTAGCACTGAATATAACTAATAAATTGTCATTGCGCTAATTATTATCAAAACAAATTGTATGTCAGCGAGCAACTAGCAATTGTTGTATTACGCAATACGGTCATTATTAAAATCGATCGCGAAATAATTGCGCAGCTGTTGCAAATTCATTCATTCTTATTTTAAATTTATATGGGTGTTAATTTATTATTTAATTAAACGTTTGGTTAATTTTAGCTGTAAAGTCGCGGTATTAATAGCGTATACGAGTTTTATGGACTATAACATTAAAAATACGGTAAATACAAAAAATGTCTGATTTTTTTTTTGTAGCTAACGAAAATACTTTAAATTTTCACATAGGTTCCTGTTTCTATATTTAACTGTTAATTTTAATTACTTCATTGCGTGTCTTGATTGTTTATATACATAATGTTGGAACTTGCAAGTATGATAAAGTATGACATTAACACATAGCAAATGTATTTATTGTTTATGAGGTTATAAGTTCTAGTTCAACAATTGAAAAACATTTTCACACTCAAAAATATAGATATACTCAGATATATCTATATATAAAAAAGATTTCCACCCATTGACTCATCACGAACACGATATCTCTGGAACCATAAGGCGTAGAGACTTGAAATTTGGTAGGAATATTTCTTTCGCCGAGTGGAGGTCAGCTAAGAACGGATTTTACGAAATTCCACGCACAAGAGGGGTTTGCTGGGGTTAATAACTTATATGGCAAAACAACGTTTGCGGGTCAGCTAGTACAGGTATATTATTCAAATGGATGATTCAAATTAACGCTGAAGAAATCTAATAAAAACAATAAATAAATCGCCGTCTATTCCGGTGTATCCACTTTATATATCCTTCATTTACTAAATATACCACTACTTCAAATATTTGAACCATTATAACTAAATTTGGAACTATCTCCATCTATAATAGCTTGGCCTCATTCCCTTGACAGTTATTAATAGTTAGAGTTTTTTGGTTAAGCGCTGTTATATAACTTCATTGATGAACCGTGTACACATAGGTACATAGGCGATTGTGAGTTTGATTCTATTATTAAAGCCTTAATACATAAATGATTATACTTAAAAAAGTTCGTATATAGAAGAAAATAAAAGGCAGAAATGTAATGCAGACACTGGCGGATCCAGGGGGGGGAGGTTCACGGGGTCATGATCCCCCTGGGCTGACTCTAGGACCTAGGTGGACCACTAATTAAAATTGTTAAACAAGATTTTTGTCACAATATAGGTATTTTTAAGTACATTACCTACATAGATTAATAAAATACCTACTATTTACCTGTATCTATCATTATAAAATTTAAATTATACTTCTTTTTACTTGACCACGACTATGTGACCCCCCCTGGCGCCTTGACCATGACTGTGAGCCCCCCCCCCCCCCCCCCCCCCGGCGCAAAGCTGGATCCGCCCTTGAATGCTGATTTATGGCACATTTTATTGTTAACTAGCTGTGCCCGCGACTTCGTCCGCGTTGAATTTAACAAAATAATTATTGTTCAATTCGCACTTCGGAGTTATAAAAATAAAAACTATAATAAAAGTAGCCTAAGTTACTCCTTATTACATCAGCTATCTGCCATTGAAAGTCCCGTCAAAATCGGTTCAGCTGTTTCAGAAATTAGCCGGAACAAAACAAACAGATAGACAAAAATTATAAAAAATGTTATTTTGGTATATGTACCGTGTATACATACAAATGAATTTAGTTAAAACCGGTTATTTTAATATTACAAGCAGACACTGCAATTTTATTTATTTGTATAGATTCATGACTGTATGTTATTAAGAAAGAGTAAGAAAAAATGCTTCAGACGTAGATACATTAAATAGTATTTCAACAAGTTCTACATTGAAATTTCAATAGTAGTTTTATTACTGAAAGTGTATGTTTATTATTAAATAAATATAAAATATTATTAAAAAATTTACAATACATAAAAAAATAAGAAAAAATCGCTGTTTAACATGATAATATTAATAACGAACGAGTAAATAATTAAAAAAAAAAACACCAATCTATACCAACAATACCTACTTTATAACATCAAAAACCTCGGATTATACTGTTTAAGCTTCCGTTCATTCATTCGATTGTAACTTATAACGATCAAAGTTGTCTGCGAATGGTGTGCAAGCGTACTTGGCACAAAATCTTGAGATATCGAGACGGGGGAGATATTTTATGCGAGATATCTGTAGAAGATCAGAGCCAAGTTGCAATGCGGCGTTTCCTATATGAATATAGTTATCAGCAACGACTTCGTATGGAGATATTTGTAAAGATGAATTAATGTAATGTCGTGGTAGTTTCTGTTAATATGTTAGTTGATTTTTGTCAACGTATGTTATTGTAATACAAGCATTTTAATAATAATAATAAATAATATCCCTTTGAAATTTTTGAATCAGTATAGAATGATTATTATTTTTTTCCTATTACAAAAAAAAAATACATTGGCAAAATCATTTGCGCTGTCTTGGCACTGTGTGAATCCATTATACCAAAGATTAGAATAAGATTTATAAGCAATGAAATATATTAAATCAGTATACAATATATTATTAAGGTAAGGCATAACAGGAAATATCTTGTTCAAATTTTGGAGCAGCTCGACTGGCTAGTTTCTTAACTTTACAGAAAACCACAGATAAATAATACTACTCACAAGTACTGTTGTGTTTCTGTGGTAGTCAAAGCGAGGTCAGGGCTAGGGTTGGCAATGCGCTTAAATGCTCCTAGTCTGGCAGACATCCACAGGCTACGGTATGCGCTTACCAACACACGGATCGTACGCGTATCTGCCACTTCAGTTTCAGAAGAAAATAAGACCAGCAAAAATATAAAGTACTAGCCGACCCTTGCCCATTTCGTTGGGCGTTTTTTGTGATGCAAATATATAGTAAAGTTTTCATCTCGTTCGCATTTCTCAGACTTGATTTACATTTACTATTATTTTTCAATGAATTTTTTGTTCAATAACAATAAAATATAGCCTATATCACTCCTAGATAGCGTAGCTTTCTGTTAGTGAAAGAATTTTCATGATAGGATTAGTATTTGCGAAGATTACCCCCTACAAACAAACAAAGTTAGTAACTTTACCTCTTTAAAAATAATAAAATAATATAGTACAGATATAGAAGAATCACATACTGTATTCGATAACTTGTTGGGTGGGTTTGACGTATAAATCAAGAGATCTCTTGACGTGCCACTTACGTACCGTTTTGACATTTCACGACTGAATACACCTTTAAGGGTCGTAAATTTTTTCGGTAAGCAATTTCGCTGACATGATTAATTTGTTTACAATTTGGTATAGAAATATTATATAACTACTTTTTGGAATAAAATTGTTATCCAAATACACAGTGCTGCTTGATGATTATTAAGTGGTTAGAATAATAATAAAAAAATTTAATTTTTTTTTTATTATTGTTAATAATAATAATATCATGTAAGTTACACAGATAAAGCATTAACTTGTTTGCGATTATTGAGCGATTAAATTATTTTTAATTTCATTATTATAAATTTTATTAAGTCATTACTATAAATAGTTCGTATTAAGTGCGCGGAGAAATCAAAAAATTAAACATAAATTCAAATAAAGCTTAATAACATTCCTCAGAGAATCCAAATGATATAGACAATGCTCTATAGTTCTATACGTATTATGCACAAAGTTATTTATAAGTAATTTTCAAATTAATTAGTAGTCTAGAAAATTCCTCAATAAACAAGAGTTTGAATTGAGAATCAATCTATAAAATCGCATTAGTAATTTAGTACATCATTCTGTTCGAACGAACAATTTCGATAATCTATACTTATTATAAAAACTAGCTTCTGCGCGCGACTTCGTCCCCGTGGAAAAGGACCAATTTTGTCATACATGATTTGTGCGAAACTAACCGTTTACGCAGCGGAAGATCTCAAAAGGAAAAACCCCCGATTTTGAAACATAATTCATTGGTGCTACGCTCCTATTGATCTTAGCGTGATGATATATAGCCTATAGCCTTCGTCGATAAATGGGCTATCGAACACTGAAACAATTTTTCAAATCAGTCCAGTACATCCTGAGATTAGCGCGTTCAAACAAACAAACAAACAATCAAACAAACAAACTCTTCAGCTTTATTATATTACTAGCTTCTGCGCGCGACTTCGTCGGCGTGGACTCCGCTCCTATTGGTCTTAGCGTGATGATATATAGCCTATAGCCTTCCTCGATAAATGGGCTATCTAACACTGAAAGAATTTTTCAAATCGGACCAGTAGATCCTGAGATTAGCGCGTTCAAACAAACAAACAAACAAACAAACTCTTCAGCTTTATTATATTAGTATAGAGTACCTGGGTGACCGAGCCCAGCTCGGTATTTTTATTTTATTTTTTGTTTATTTTTTCGGTATTTTTATATTTTAATTTTATTTAAATAATAAATCACGAGTGAAATTAAAAAAAAAAAGAAAAAAAAAAGTAATCTGGAGACTGAGATTCGAACCCGGGTCAAAACGATTTGAAATCCGTCGCTTTCCTAATTACGCTGTTATACAGCTATATTAATAATGATGAAATTAAGCTTCGTATTCTAATGATATTTTTTCATTGCCTAAAAACAGGGATAAAACGACATTTTTTTTAAATGAATCCTAGCTAGATCAATTTTTTGCCCCCGAAATCCCCTGCATACTAAATTTCACGAAAATCGTTGGAGCCGATTCCGAGATTCAGAAAATATATATATATATATATACAAGAATTGCTCGTTTAATAGTATAAGCAAGCGTACTTGGCACAAAATCTTGAGATATCGAGACGGGGGAGATATTTTATGCGAGATATCTGTAGAAGATCAGAGCCAAGATGCAATGCGGCGTTTCCTATATGAATATAGTTATCAGCAACGACTTCGTATGGAGATATTTGTAAAGATGAATTAATGTAATGTCGTGGTAGTTTCTGTTAATATGTTAGTTGATTTTTGTCAACGTATGTTATTGTAATACAAGCATTTTAATAATAATAATAAATAATATCCCTTTGAAATTTTTGAATCAGTATAGAATGATTATTATTTTTTTCCTATTACAAAAAAAAAATACATTGGCAAAATCATTTGCGCTGTCTTGGCACTGTGTGAATCCATTATACCAAAGATTAGAATAAGATTTATAAGCAATGAAATATATTAAATCAGTATACAATATATTATTAAGGTAAGGCATAACAGGAAATATCTTGTTCAAATTTTGGAGCAGCTCGACTGGCTAGTTTCTTAACTTTACAGAAAACCACAGATAAATAATACTACTCACAAGTACTGTTGTGTTTCTGTGGTAGTCAAAGCGAGGTCAGGGCTAGGGTTGGCAATGCGCTTAAATGCTCCTAGTCTGGCAGACATCCACAGGCTACGGTATGCGCTTACCAACACACGGATCGTACGCGTATCTGCCACTTCAGTTTCAGAAGAAAATAAGACCAGCAAAAATATAAAGTACTAGCCGACCCTTGCCCATTTCGTTGGGCGTTTTTTGTGATGCAAATATATAGTAAAGTTTTCATCTCGTTCGCATTTCTCAGACTTGATTTACATTTACTATTATTTTTCAATGAATTTTTTGTTCAATAACAATAAAATATAGCCTATATCACTCCTAGATAGCGTAGCTTTCTGTTAGTGAAAGAATTTTCATGATAGGATTAGTATTTGCGAAGATTACCCCCTACAAACAAACAAAGTTAGTAACTTTACCTCTTTAAAAATAATAAAATAATATAGTACAGATATAGAAGAATCACATACTGTATTCGATAACTTGTTGGGTGGGTTTGACGTATAAATCAAGAGATCTCTTGACGTGCCACTTACGTACCGTTTTGACATTTCACGACTGAATACACCTTTAAGGGTCGTAAATTTTTTCGGTAAGCAATTTCGCTGACATGATTAATTTGTTTACAATTTGGTATAGAAATATTATATAACTACTTTTTGGAATAAAATTGTTATCCAAATACACAGTGCTGCTTGATGATTATTAAGTGGTTAGAATAATAATAAAAAAATTTAATTTTTTTTTTATTATTGTTAATAATAATAATATCATGTAAGTTACACAGATAAAGCATTAACTTGTTTGCGATTATTGAGCGATTAAATTATTTTTAATTTCATTATTATAAATTTTATTAAGTCATTACTATAAATAGTTCGTATTAAGTGCGCGGAGAAATCAAAAAATTAAACATAAATTCAAATAAAGCTTAATAACATTCCTCAGAGAATCCAAATGATATAGACAATGCTCTATAGTTCTATACGTATTATGCACAAAGTTATTTATAAGTAATTTTCAAATTAATTAGTAGTCTAGAAAATTCCTCAATAAACAAGAGTTTGAATTGAGAATCAATCTATAAAATCGCATTAGTAATTTAGTACATCATTCTGTTCGAACGAACAATTTCGATAATCTATACTTATTATAAAAACTAGCTTCTGCGCGCGACTTCGTCCCCGTGGAAAAGGACCAATTTTGTCATACATGATTTGTGCGAAACTAACCGTTTACGCAGCGGAAGATCTCAAAAGGAAAAACCCCCGATTTTGAAACATAATTCATTGGTGCTACGCTCCTATTGATCTTAGCGTGATGATATATAGCCTATAGCCTTCGTCGATAAATGGGCTATCGAACACTGAAACAATTTTTCAAATCAGTCCAGTACATCCTGAGATTAGCGCGTTCAAACAAACAAACAAACAATCAAACAAACAAACTCTTCAGCTTTATTATATTACTAGCTTCTGCGCGCGACTTCGTCGGCGTGGACTCCGCTCCTATTGGTCTTAGCGTGATGATATATAGCCTATAGCCTTCCTCGATAAATGGGCTATCTAACACTGAAAGAATTTTTCAAATCGGACCAGTAGATCCTGAGATTAGCGCGTTCAAACAAACAAACAAACAAACAAACTCTTCAGCTTTATTATATTAGTATAGAGTACCTGGGTGACCGAGCCCAGCTCGGTATTTTTATTTTATTTTTTGTTTATTTTTTCGGTATTTTTATATTTTAATTTTATTTAAATAATAAAAAAGTAATCTGGAGACTGAGATTCGAACCCGGGTCAAAACGATTTGAAATCCGTCGCTTTCCTAATTACGCTGTTATACAGCTATATTAATAATGATGAAATTAAGCTTCGTATTCTAATGATATTTTTTCATTGCCTAAAAACAGGGATAAAACGACATTTTTTTTAAATGAATCCTAGCTAGATCAATTTTTTGCCCCCGAAATCCCCTGCATACTAAATTTCACGAAAATCGTTGGAGCCGATTCCGAGATTCAGAAAATATATATATATATATATATACAAGAATTGCTCGTTTAATAGTATAAGCAAGCGTACTTGGCACAAAATCTTGAGATATCGAGACGGGGGAGATATTTTATGCGAGATATCTGTAGAAGATCAGAGCCAAGATGCAATGCGGCGTTTCCTATATGAATATAGTTATCAGCAACGACTTCGTATGGAGATATTTGTAAAGATGAATTAATGTAATGTCGTGGTAGTTTCTGTTAATATGTTAGTTGATTTTTGTCAACGTATGTTATTGTAATACAAGCATTTTAATAATAATAATAAATAATATCCCTTTGAAATTTTTGAATCAGTATAGAATGATTATTATTTTTTTCCTATTACAAAAAAAAAATACATTGGCAAAATCATTTGCGCTGTCTTGGCACTGTGTGAATCCATTATACCAAAGATTAGAATAAGATTTATAAGCAATGAAATATATTAAATCAGTATACAATATATTATTAAGGTAAGGCATAACAGGAAATATCTTGTTCAAATTTTGGAGCAGCTCGACTGGCTAGTTTCTTAACTTTACAGAAAACCACAGATAAATAATACTACTCACAAGTACTGTTGTGTTTCTGTGGTAGTCAAAGCGAGGTCAGGGCTAGGGTTGGCAATGCGCTTAAATGCTCCTAGTCTGGCAGACATCCACAGGCTACGGTATGCGCTTACCAACACACGGATCGTACGCGTATCTACCACTTCAGTTTCAGAAGAAAATAAGACCAGCAAAAATATAAAGTACTAGCCGACCCTTGCCCATTTCGTTGGGCGTTTTTTGTGATGCAAATATATAGTAAAGTTTTCATCTCGTTCGCATTTCTCAGACTTGATTTACATTTACTATTATTTTTCAATGAATTTTTTGTTCAATAACAATAAAATATAGCCTATATCACTCCTAGATAGCGTAGCTTTCTGTTAGTGAAAGAATTTTCATGATAGGATTAGTATTTGCGAAGATTACCCCCTACAAACAAACAAAGTTAGAAACTTTACCTCTTTAAAAATAATAAAATAATATAGTACAGATATAGAAGAATCACATACTGTATTCGATAACTTGTTGGGTGGGTTTGACGTATAAATCAAGAGATCTCTTGACGTGCCACTTACGTACCGTTTTGACATTTCACGACTGAATACACCTTTAAGGGTCGTAAATTTTTTCGGTAAGCAATTTCGCTGACATGATTAATTTGTTTACAATTTGGTATAGAAATATTATATAACTACTTTTTGGAATAAAATTGTTATCCAAATACACAGTGCTGCTTGATGATTATTAAGTGGTTAGAATAATAATAAAAAAATTTAATTTTTTTTTATTATTGTTAATAATAATAATATCATGTAAGTTACACACATAAAGCATTAACTTGTTTGCGATTATTGAGCGATTAAATTATTTTTAATTTCATTATTATAAATTTTATTAAGTCATTACTATAAATAGTTCGTATTAAGTGCGCGGAGAAATCAAAAAATTAAACATAAATTCAAATAAAGCTTAATAACATTCCTCAGAGAATCCAAATGATATAGACAATGCTCTATAGTTCTATACGTATTATGCACAAAGTTATTTATAAGTAATTTTCAAATTAATTAGTAGTCTAGAAAATTCCTCAATAAACAAGAGTTTGAATTGAGAATCAATCTATAAAATCGCATTAGTAATTTAGTACATCATTCTGTTCGAACGAACAATTTCGATAATCTATACTTATTATAAAAACTAGCTTCTGCGCGCGACTTCGTCCCCGTGGAAAAGGACCAATTTTGTCATACATGATTTGTGCGAAACTAACCGTTTACGCAGCGGAAGATCTCAAAAGGAAAAACCCCCGATTTTGAAACATAATTCATTGGTGCTACGCTCCTATTGATCTTAGCGTGATGATATATAGCCTATAGCCTTCGTCGATAAATGGGCTATCGAACACTGAAACAATTTTTCAAATCAGTCCAGTACATCCTGAGATTAGCGCGTTCAAACAAACAATCAAACAAACAAACTCTTCAGCTTTATTATATTACTAGCTTCTGCGCGCGACTTCGTCGGCGTGGACTCCGCTCCTATTGGTCTTAGCGTGATGATATATAGCCTATAGCCTTCCTCGATAAATGGGCTATCTAACACTGAAAGAATTTTTCAAATCGGACCAGTAGATCCTGAGATTAGCGCGTTCAAACAAACAAACAAACAAACAAACAAACAAACAAACTCTTCAGCTTTATTATATTAGTATAGAGTACCTGGGTGACCGAGCCCAGCTCGGTATTTTTATTTTATTTTTTGTTTATTTTTTCGGTATTTTTATATTTTAATTTTATTTAAATAATAAATCACGAGTGAAATTAAAAAAAAAAGAAAAAAAAAAGTAATCTGGAGACTGAGATTCGAACCCGGGTCAAAACGATTTGAAATCCGTCGCTTTCCTAATTACGCTGTTATACAGCTATATTAATAATGATGAAATTAAGCTTCGTATTCTAATGATATTTTTTCATTGCCTAAAAACAGGGATAAAACGACATTTTTTTTAAATGAATCCTAGCTAGATCAATTTTTTGCCCCCGAAATCCCCTGCATACTAAATTTCACGAAAATCGTTGGAGCCGATTCCGAGATTCAGAAAATATATATATATATATATATATACAAGAATTGCTCGTTTAATAGTATAAGATTATTATTAAAATAAGTCCCCCGGCCGCGTCTTTCTGTCGTCCTGTCTGTCCTCCTGTCTGTCTGAACGCGATAAACTCGAAAACTACTAAACGGATTTTTACACGGTTTTCAACAATAGAAAGATTGATTCTTGAGGAAGGTTTAGGTATATAATTTATTATGCTTTTATGTAAATTAGCAGAAATACGGCGATAAATGTTGAAGAGGTCGCAAAAAATCTCGCCAACGAGGACCTTTCCTCGCGAACGCCGCGGAAACTAGCAAAGATATAGTTAAGTAATGTACTAGCGAATTCAAAATCTATAAAAATGCTACAAAAAAGTCTGCGACAGGATATCTCTATCTCTTACGGTTGACTTACAATAACCACTTTTATGTTCAAATTTGTAATTAAAAACATTACGTTATTTTCAAAGCTATTTTCTTTAGTTCAGTATTAATCCTTATCCAAATAAATATGTTAGTTAGCTTAAGAATTTAATGCAGATTAAAATTGTCCTTTACACTATATCAATCAGATGAATAGTTTTTGAGATATCGTCGTTAGAAGTAATTATTAAAAATAATTAATGCGCAACGAAGTGGGCACGGGTCGGCTAGTCTTAAATAAACGCTACGCACTCATACTTTTATTAATATAGAAAGTAAGGATGAACCCGCAGGGTACTTTAATTGATTGGTTTTTTTTTAATTTTGTACTTTAATGATTTTTCATTACCTGTCAATCTATTACAAAATTTCACTCAGTCGATGAAATGCATAATTTTAAGGACAAGAAGTCACGTAGCTCCGTAGGCTCGTAGCGTATCGTAGCGGGTTTCGTAGCATAAATACTGTTCGTTTAAAAATAATTCCTCTTAGAATCATTATTGTTCAGAAAAACACAGAGCAGGGTTTTTAATGTAAATGTAAAATAAATCGTTCTTAGTTTCGTAATGTATATTCATATTTTAAAATGTAATGTTGAAAATTAATATTTTAATGGGTTTTATATTAATGTGATGCGTTGTTTTTATAAAAAAATACTTGTAATAAAAAGCTTTGTGACAAATGTATTATATAGTATTTTGTATAGTTGTATTGTTTTTTGTTAAATGAAATACATGTTATGCGTTATAAAATAGCTTCATATTTTAATGACTTCAACTCCTCTTCTTTTATAAGATTTTGTTTTCATTTTGTTCGTTAATTTTTACGTTTTGGCTTTCAATGCGATATTTTGAAGTCGAAATTACTTTTTTACAATTATTTACGTAAAAGTTAAAATAATAATAATAATAATAATATATATAATATTTTATTGATTGCTATATTGTTTTTAGACGAATATAATTCGAAGATATCCGTCATAATACCTAATCGAACCGATACCGACCAAATCCTAAGTTTGTTTTATATAACTTATTTACTGATAGTTAAAACTTACGACCACAATTATTTAATTAAGTAAGTAGGTTATTGATCTTGCTGACAAAAATAATTAATAATTACCAGCTGCCCGGACAGACTTCGTTTTGATAAAAGTTAATAGTAAAATATATATATATATATATATTTTTAATTTTTTATGTATTAAAACCTTCCGTGAGCATAAGGTAAATACAAAAAAATAAGCCAAATTGGTCGAGCCATTCTCGAGTTATTCGCTTAGCAACATTCACTTTTATTTATATCTTAGATATTTCATTTTTTACGTTGCGCGATTTCGATGTTGAAACTAAAAAAAAGTATATTTTTTTTTCTTATTCTTCAGTTAGATATTATATAAGCGAAAACTTTTAATTGGCCTTATAACTGTCGTAATTTATGTTATATATGTTTTACTAACAGTAAGTTTTCCAAAGTGTAAAATAAATAAATAAATAAAAATAAATATCAGTATATTATAAAATTTCACTTCAATTTTTATCGCAATTTGGCGCCCAAAGTGGGACACAGAAATTGTAATAATTATCATCTTTTAATAATTGCGACAGAGTCAACTATTTTTGTAAATTATATTTACACGTAAAAAAGAATAATAAGGAACGAAAAAAAAAGCCCTAAACCGAAAAGCACATCATCACGCTGTGACATACAAGACCCAAACGGGACACTGCAAGTCTACATGCGAACTTTGTAATAAAATTCAACCCAATTTCCTTACGAATTTTCTTACTAATCATCGCAATAAAAATAAATGAATTTAATCGAGTCAAAATATACACGAGGTCACGCCAACGTTACATAAGGAATCAGAGCATGGGCGAGTCACTAGTCGTCATAACAACGCACCTCAAACAGCGCTTTCTAATAAACAACACACCATAAATCGCTGAGTGTTTATCAACTGGTTCACCATTAAAAACATCGTTCCCCAAGGGCCGATTCGAAACTGGCATGTGCACGAAACGTGGTTCGCCTCTAGGTCACAATTTCGATACTTGAAATAGGTTTTCTGATTCGTAATTTACCAGTATCAAGAAAAAGTTTAACTATAAATTAAATAGCTTATACTATTTACTTTCCTATACTTATTTAAACGTTTCATGTTTGCGTTTGGAAATCACGAACTCTAGTAAATTATACTTAGATTAGAGCTAATGTTACCCGTTTGAATAATAGAAACTAATGGACGTAACATGATCAAAAATAATAGTTTTATGTAAGTTTTACGATATCTATATACGACCATCATAATAGCTATGATTCAGCTTAATGTTTCTAATATACGACAGGCTCTATCTAGTCATTTACTATATGGACATGGATTTGGAATGTATCAAGTATAAGCGTGCCAATGTTGTCTGATAGTTTTGTATCAAAGTGTGCGTTTATATGTTAACCAAATCCATGTCTGAGTGCATGCAAGGTTTGTGCGGGCGAGCTCACCGTAGGCATCAGCTGATCAGTACTCCTGACTCTCGTCACCTTGTTTTTGTAAATCAGCTTCTTCAGCGCTCTCTCGACCGGCTGGTTCCATCTCATGAACAACACGTACGCTCCGTACAAGGAGAACAGTACCAACGCCTCCTGCCAGTATATAACGTTATCACTGAAACAGTATATCAACACTAGGAGGCTGATGGAGTAAAAGGTGCAGTCGCGGAAGAGAGGCCACCATGTGAGGGACAGCGTCGTGCGCGAGAACAGCGCGCAAGCACCGATCACGAACAATATGTTGAACACGGCGGAGCCGACGATCGTCCCGATGCCGACGTCGTCGAACGACACAAACACGCCGATAATGGACGTGAAAAGCTCGGGAGCCGAGCCGCCGGCTGCCATGAAGGTGGCCCCGGCGACGTCGTCCCGTATCGCGAGCCGCTCGATGATCACGTCCAGCGCGGGCACGAAGAACTCATCGCAGACGATCGCGAGAGCGACGAACATGTAGCCCATGCCTATCACGTGCAGTATGACGGCGCCGGAGCGGCGTTGTTCGTCGGTGAAGAGGTCCTCGGGGAAGAGCGGAGTCTTCTCGACCTCGATTTCAGTTTCGGTGGTGGTGAAGTCGGTCACGTTGGGCTCGCCGGCCCGCGCCGCCGCTAGCAGCGCGAGCAGCAGCGCGCCACCCATCCCGCGCTCCCGGGGGCTGCGAGCACACTGACGGCCGAGATACGACGCGGCCCGATCGCTATCGACATTACTATTCTTTTTCCGAATTTCGACTACATTCGGGATGGCGCGATTTAAAACTCTGAATCGAATATCGAGTTTTGTATCAAATATAAATAAGAGTTTCGTTATGATATAAATTTAAACCTATCATTTCAAATTCAATATACCTATTAAAACGCCAACATTTAGCCATAAATATATGTCGTTGACTGTCATAATTCGATAATTGTTCTCGTTATTTACAAATTGAAACACATTATATTACGATATACAAAATTTTATATCGCTATCTAATATTAATCTACTCTTATGAGACAAATACCTTCCTAAAGGTAATTAATTATGGATTGTTTAAATAATATTTTCTAAAATCTAAACAATAAACGTGAATCGAATGGACTCGATACATCGTCTTAGTCTCTGCTCTAGCCCGCCCGCGCCGCCGCTCGATATCGCCGCACTGCGCCGCGCCGCCGCTCCGCGGGACGGACCTGCCCTAAAAACAGTCTATGAAACAACTCGACTGCGTGCATGCGTATACTACACTACAGACTACTATACTCATTATGTTTCGTACTTGCATATTGTATTTGACTTGTGATTAAAAAAAAGTTTTAAATACGCTTATCATTTAGAAATGAACTAGGGGTTTTTTTATAATAAAGAACTTTGCGTGTTTGTGGCGGATTTTATAATTTTATATGTGTTCATTAAAATTATCTCGTCTGTTTAATCTTTTATTTTATTTAGAACTAAAAAAAATAACTTGAATTTAATCATAAATATTTTATCTGTTCAATAATGGAATCAGCCATCATAGTCATAATTATTACACAAAAATAATCTTAAACTATAGTAAATTAAAAAAAGTTTACTTACTATTATCATTAAAATATAATATACGTAACATTACAATACATTTTGCTATACTTATACAAAAGTCTGTCGAACAGTCTGTAGACAATGGTAATACCTACTCCAAAGAATCCTTAAAACACGGAAGCGCATCTGTAGTGCGACAGTGAGTACAAATTCATTAAAATAAAGCCTTATTTCTTACGCATTAAGACCTAAAATTATGTACCCTCGAAACGACTAAAATGGAGTTTGTTCCACGAATCATGCGCGTTAAAGAATATCGGTTACCAACTATTATAAACTCTATTTTTTAGACAATAGAACTCATTTTTCTTTGTACAAACTCTTACACTCACAACGCTTTCTTGCAGATCGCCTGAAATGTGTTTAACTTAAGGCTTTTTCATTTGCATGAGTGTAGGCTTTGGAATTACTTCATTATCAGTAATTTCCGAAATCGACGTTAGATTTTTCTCTTGCAAAAAATGTGTTTATTTACGACATCACATTAGAAAACTTTTAAACTATCAGTGTTCCTCTACTATATTATGCATGTATTATACCTACATATAAACCTTCCTCTGGAATCACTCTATTTACTAAAGAAAACCGCATCAAAATCCGTTGCGTAGTTTTAAAGATCTAAGCATATATACAGACAGACAGACAGACAGCGGAAAGAGACTTTGTTTTATAATATGTAGTGATAGTGATGTTACATTTAAGTTAGGTACAAGTTATTATACGTAACAGTTTATATACTTTTATAAGTCCACATTTTTTATACCTACTATAAATGTGGCAAACAAACATACGGTAGGTACTCCAGATTGTAAGCGGCTATTTACCGACCCTAACTCCTTAACCCTTCCCCAGAGGACTGTTCATTCGGGCTACCTAACTCACCACACGAACTAGAATCTTCTTTGAGGTACTTCCCCAGTCGGACTGCTAAACATTTTGAGCAAGACATTTTTTGGTGTGCTCTACATCAATGTTGCTAGTAGATTTGCAGTTATTTACAAAAGTAGATGTTATTTATAGATATACAAGAAACACACACTCAATCAATAATAACGATAAACGTGTAGGCAACGTAACATCTGTATGACCCATACAAGTTTTTGTCATACCCGGGAATATAAGCTAAGACTGCTGACACAACAGCTAGTGCTGTGATGCTGGGGCAAAGTGCCATCATTAAATTTATATGAGACTCAGATTAATAAATAAAAGTTTTTTTTAATTGATTTTAGATATGAGATAATCCTTAACCATTATTTCGCTTAGCAGCTATTTTTCAATATAAAATAGAAGAGCAGAACGATTTCGTACGAAACTAGCCTGCAGTGCATATACGTATACTTTGGAAGGTTATTAATAACTAATGTTTGTAATGTTATTACATTTACGTTTATAAATACACGAATTTTGTAAAATATTTGTGTACCTACAGCTTGAGACTTTGCGGCATCAAGTTCAAAAGTTCAAAGGCATTTTACATTTTTCTTTGTCTATCATTTAACAGAAATAAATAAATAAAATAAATGAAATATTCTGTTTTATATTGAATTAAACTTATAAACCACTCGCAGGCCGCCCCGGCTTCGCTCGGGTAAAATAATTATTTTGTGAACTTTTTTGTAGATCTTTTTTAGTCCTATAATTCAGTCGTACATCATTTTGTGTTATCTTTAACCATTTAAGTAGCGCACGCGAAGGAAAGAAATATTTGAGACGATTTTTTACGTCTTGGTGAACATAACCCGTTTTTTTGCACATGTCTAAGTTTTTAAGAAATAAAATATAGCCTATGTAGCTTCTAATAATGTAGCTTTCTATTAGTGAAAAAATCATTAAAATCTCGGTCCAGTACTTTTCTCGGACTCGGACACTCGGTCCAATACTTTTGGATTGGAGCCAATTCAATAATAGGCTCCAAAAGTATTGGACCGAGTCAAGGTATTTGCAAGGTTATTTTGTATTGACAAACAAACAAAAAAAAAATCTTTCCTCTTTATAATATTAGTGTAGACATATTGAGAACAAGTCTGTTAATTTAAGTACGTAGGTATTTGTAGAGCAAAATTTTAGTCGACTGAAAAAGCATTTCACAAATTTTCAAAATAAAATATGTTGCCAGTTAAAAGATAGTTAAACGTATTATTTTGAAAATTCTTTTTTTAACCCCATCGTTCAAGGTGAGCTGCATCTGATTGCGTTTTGACTGTACCTACGTAATCGAAAGTTCATCGAACCCGTTTTTCCTGTCGTCTCTGTCTATCTTTCCCCTCTATATAGCTGTATTTCCAGACAACGTATAAAAGAATGCCTATACCTACCCACATGATTATTCCATATGCGTTTTGACATCGCAAGTTATTGCAAGTGACTACATTTATTGATCTTCTTTAATTATTTTATTTTTAACGTGTCTAAAAGCTTTAATTTGACTTGTAATATCCCGTTTGGTTTGTACAATAACATGCTCTATACAACTATCTACTTATTACTAACAGTTACGAAAACATATTTAAATTAAGCGTTTTGATAATGTTTATTTAATTTATTATGTAAGATAAGATAAAGAAATATTAGATTAATTTCACATTAATGCGTTTCGACATTGAATAGAGTAAATGCCAGATGCCTCACGTGCAACGCCCTGAGTGGGATCTAACCAAAATCCTGTGACAAGGTCCGGAAACACGCAACACAAACACCAACCACGACATGCCTTTGTATAGTCCAAACAAACCTTTGTCGTGCTCAGGGATATAAAAAATTACATAATATAGGTACAGTGAATATCAAACTAAAAGATAAATGTGAAAAGTGGTTATTGACAGTAAAAAGATGTATATATCGGGGACAAATCTAGGCATATGCATCTTATCATCGTGTCGCATCAGCGAACTGCTTTTGTTTTTATTGAAGTGAAACTTCTTTAGAATCGTTGTGATTTCAAACCGGAAGGCAACGACAGAGAAGGTCGCGCCGCGCTGCGGCCGGGACGCTTTGCACGTTTTCCTTTTTTTAAACTAGTTTTTTTTTTAAGTGAAACTTCTCTAGAATCGTTGTGATTTCAAACCGAAAGGCAACGACAGAGAAGGTCGCGCCGCGCTGCGGCCGGGACGCTTTGCACGTTTTCCTTTTTTTAAACTAGTTTTTTTTTTTAAGTGAAACTTCTCTAGAATCGTTGTGATTTCAAACCGAAAGGCAACGACAGAGAAGGTCGCGCCGCGCTGCGGCCGGGACGCTTTGCACGTTTTCCTTTTTTTAAACTAGTTTTTTTTTTAAGTGAAACTTCTCTAGAATCGTTGTGATTTCAAACCGAAAGGCAACGACAGAGAAGGTCGCGCCGCGCTGCGGCCGGGACGCTTTGCACTTGCTGCACGCCGCTAATTTTAAATTAGTTTTTTTTTAAATTAGTTTGCCAAAGAAGTTTCACTTCTATCGTGTGTGAATCGCACACGCACCTTTTTTTTAATTAGATTGCTGAAGAAGTTTCACTTCTATCGTGTGTGAATCGCACACACACCTTTTTAGGGTTCCGTACCTCAAAAGGAAAAAACGGAACCCTTATAGGATCACTTTGTTGCCCGTCTGTCTGTCAAGACCCTTTTTCTCAAAAACGCGTGGAGGTATCAAGCTGAAATTTATATCAAATACTCAGGTCTGCTGTCCCTTAAAGCTGTGAGAAAATGAAACTTCCAAGCCAAGGCAATCAAAAGATACAGCCGTTTATGCTGCAAATTTTCGACACTCGCAAGGGAATCAAAACCTACAGGGTACTTCCCGTAAACTGAGAATCTTGAAATTTGGTACGAAGCAACGTCTTAAAGCACAAATATAGGAAAAATTGCGAAAATTATAAATTTTTAGTTAAATCATATAATAAAAATATTTTTAATAATTTTAAATTTTTACCCCTTTTTTCATGAACGCGTAAAGGTATTAAATTGAAATTCATATCAAATACTCAGGTCTATAATACCTATAAGCTGTAACAAAATCAAACTTCTATAACAACGATATCAAAAGAAACAGCAATTTAAGCCGCATATTTTCATCGCAACTAGTCCCAAAGGAATCAAAACCTACAGGGTACTTCCCGTGAACTCAGAAACTTGAAATTTGGTAGGAAGCAACGTGTTATAGCACAGATAAAGGAAAAATTGCGAAAAGTATACATTTTTAGTTAAATCGTATAATAAAAATACTTTTAATAATTTTTAATAATTTTAAACTCAATACCCCTTTTCTTATGAACGCGTAATGGTATTAAATTGAAATTCATATCAAATACTCAGATCAATAATACCTGTAAGCTGTAACAAAATCAAACTTCTATGTCAACGATATCAAAAGAAACAGCAATTTAAGCCGCATATTTTGTATCGCAACTAGTCGCAAGGGAATCAAAAAATAATGGATACTTCCAGTCGACCTAAAATCTTCAAGTATGAAGCAACGTTTTACAGCACACATAAAGGAAAAATTACGAAAACCTTAAATTTATAGTTACATGCAACTATAGAAATAGTATTCGCACGAGCGCCCGGATGCTGTTCACACGTTTACCGAAATAAATAAAATTTGTAATAATTTGTCGTTAATGTTGTTTATTTCTGCTTTGTTTTTCAATTATAAAGCTTTGCAAAAATATATTTATTTATTAACTCTTTTTGCACACCAATTCACAAAAGAACAATGCATAGAATTTATAACAATCAACTTGCATCAGTTGCAACAGGCGGCCTTATCGCTAATACAGCGATCTTTGGGCAGAGACTTGCATGTAAAGTAGGGGAAGGGCGCAAAATTTTTTAAAGAAAGGAAGAAAAAAGAAAAATGAGATATAAATAAATAACCTATATAGCAATAGATGCTATGTTTAATGACTCATATATAAATGTAAGTATACTCATATATATAAACAAATATATAAATACATAGGTGCATACATACATACATATATATGTTACTGTAAATGCACAAATTACGGTAAATCCTAAGATTTAAGAGTAAAACTTAAGATTTACCAACTCGTAATAGTAAAAGCCCGAACGATTTTGCGATTCGCACTTTCACTTCCACCATTCACTTGATAAGTCTTAGGATTTACATTAAAGGCATGGTAAATGTTGAAAAAGACATGTTACAACGTTTCTAGTCCTGAGATTAAGACCCGCGTCGGTCTGATTTTGAAGTTAGATAGGTTAGGGTTATTTTTTTTTTGTCACGAAATGAAAACGACAAAGGGTCTAATTTTGAAGTTAGATTTTGAAGTTAGATAGATTAAGATTGTTTTTGTTATGTAACGAAATTATGCCGATAAATGGCCTACGGGTCTTAATCTAAAGACTTATCAATTCAAGTTTTTGAGTGAAATAAATTAATAAGAATTAATCTTTGTTTTATTTCCAAAACCAACTTTTACTAGCTGTCAGTGGTAAAACCTAGCATGTACTAAATTCTAATAGTAAAAGTCCGAAAGAAATGTCCCATTTTCATAAACCCTTACATTGAGTTGTCATGTCGGTAAATCCTAAGACTTAGTATTAAATCTTAGGATTTAACGTAGTCCGAGCTTTTACAGTAACATATACACTATATAGCCCAGTCGAATTAGCTCAAAAACGGGCTAAGATTTACAAAAATTGGAAGTAGCAATTTTTCTTCGGAATTCGTTGGGGGAGGTCACTGGCAGTTAAAATTCAAAAAGTAGGGGTACAGTTTCGATTTATACCCGAGAATATGTGCGAGGGGATGAAATCTTATCATTGTATTATCAGGTTAATTGTCAATTTTACGACAAAAATTGTAATGAACAAAGTTGTTTGAAATATAAAATAAATTATTTTTGTTAATATAAATTAAATTATCATTTCCAAATGCACCAGTGGCCTATAGATTGAGTTTCTTTTTGTGCGTTTCAGCCCGTAATATCCCATTTTTGGGCATAGGACTCTTTCTCCATGTAGGAGAAGGATCAGAGCTTAATCCACCACGCTGCTCCAATGCGGGTTGGCGGATATATTCCCTACTATGAGTAACGATCGCTATCAGGTGTACATGATAACAACCGGGACCGACGGCTTATCGTGCTCTCCGAGGCACGGTGGGGAGACCCACAAAGACTGCACAAACACCCAGACCACGGCAAACATCTGTATGGCCAATATAAATGTTGTCGTCTGCGGGGATCGAACCCGCAACCGCCCGCCAACAGCCAGTAGCCACAAACTAGTGCTGTGACCGCTGTGCCGACGCGGCGTCATAATTTTAACTTTACATAGGTACAGACATTTTTTTTAAATATATTTTTGTGCAATGGCGCGATTCTTCAAATATTTAAAATGACTGCTACATTAATTGTTTCATTAAAATCTGCAACTTAAATACTGAAATAAACTGAAAAAATTTGACTGTTGTAAGTGCCTAGACTCTGAACATTTTAATAAATTAAAATAAATCTTTACATAGCCGCCTGAAACGGAATGTAGATCACGACCATAGACATCTTTGATTTCTGTAATGCACTCTTCTGTCAAGTCACGTAAATGTCATTGACTGATTGACCGACATATCACACGTAAGGTTTCGTTAATGGGATTCTATTGATAATAATTGATTTTGTGTAAAATCCATTTAAAAGTGAACACAAAACAGTTGCCAGAATGTGGCTGGACCAAGCGGACGGATTTTCTGAGATATTTAAGGGATATCTTCCTTATTATTTACTCGTATTTTTTCCGATTTTCATTATAATGTCGCCTGCGAACCCCGTCGCCGCTTCCCATGAATTTTCTGTGTATAGAATGCAACAGTATGATCTACACACCGTGCCCCATGGTAAGAATAGTATATTATTCTATTTCTCATTTATGATATTGAAAATCGTTGACTTTGAGGTTATATTTAAATTTGAATTATTAAAAAAAACCTTATCTATGGACTCCAATATAATAAACCTACTTTGATATTGAGATGTTTATTTAATGATAGTATTTATCTGTGTTCAAATCTTTCAGATGTTGTACAGTAATGAATACAGTTTTTTTTCTTCTTTTTTTATAATAAAGCCATTTAATGGATGCACAAAAATTTAAAATGTAGCTATTGTTTCACTCTTGTCTTAGTAAAATTGTAATTAGGAATTTTAGGACATATAATTTCATAGATTTAATAGTATTTAAATGAGAATACAAATGTTATGACAATAAAAATTTTAATTTTATTTTTAGGTTGCCGCAGTGCAAGCTTCAACCTTGAAGGCCGTTCCCTAACTACCTGGAGTATGTCCCGTCACTGCGTCGTCGCCCGCATCCAAGACATCACAATCGATCAATTTGTTGAGATACGTAGCAAGGCCGGAGCTCTTCTACTCGTACTGCCAAAAAACGATACAGTACTTACCAATGAACAGAAAGAGGTTTGATAATTTATTTAATAAAATGACCGCTTGATTAATACAACTAATTTCTTTTTGCCCTATTAGATTCTAGTGTCCAAAAGTTATATATTAGAAAACCTTATTAAGAAAGTATATTATAATACAAAATTATATTATAACAATTAAAAGTAAACATAGGTGAAACTGTGAGTCATACATTTAAAATATATTCTTTTTTCATATTTTACAGCATATCAAACTCTTAGAAATGGCAATGATGCAGCAGGAAATCAGCATTCCCATATATTTTGCAGAGTGGACGCCAGACTTTGACGACATTATCAAGGATTTGCAACACAGTTTTATCACTGATGATAAATCTGGAACGGCTTTGGAAGCTATGTTCAACACTGTTTCATCTAATGGATATCAGATTGGTAAACATTTTTAAATATATTTAATGTGGATTAGTGGTGCTGCAGTGTTTGATTAAGGGTGAGGCCAAACGAGCGTAATTTTGTGAGTTGTGAGTCGCGTAATTTCTGCTGCATTCGGTTTCATACACAAGTGTGAGTCTGACCACAACTCATTTTGCGTCGCCGTGTGGCATGAACTGGACTGAAAGGCGATGCAAAATGAGTTGTGTGCCGGAGACGCAAAATGACCGATATTACACGACTCACAACTCACAAAATTGCTCTCGTTTGGCCTCACCCTTCAGTAGAATCAGTGGTAGTTTCTATTTTAAATATAATTAATTAATTAACACAAATACAATTTGTAAAATGACAAGTACCTTTGAAGATTACTTGAATAAAGCAACTTTTTGATTCTGATGATAATAATTAATAACAGCTTACGATTAGCCTGACCTTTTAGCTTCAAAGGTTGATGGATTATAAGCTGTACTTGGGGCAGATATTTATATAATTGATTAATTAATTCAGCCTATAACAGTCCACTGCTGCGCATATGCCTCTTCCTCCATGTATGAAAAGTGTCGGAACTCAATGCATCATGCTGCTCCACTCCGAGTTTGGAGGGCCTGCGTATATATTATACTATGAGTAACAATCACTGTTATGTATTTTTGATAAAAACCGTAACCAACAGCTTAACACCAAGTTAAGCTATCAGTTCCGGCTCGTAGGCACAGTGGGACACCCACAAACACAAGAGCCCCCAGACCAGAAATAAGTATTTGAACAAATACAATATCCAATTTGAGCAGGAATCATAGCCTACAAATGCCAGGTTTTAGGCTAATGATAATAATTTTTTGACAGTAGAAACGAATGCCTTAATGCTAACTGTGCCTTTATACTAGGGTGAGTGCGCCAGTCCCACACCAGGAACCAGTAGTAGACCATTTTGACCTTCAAACCTAAATATTAACCGCGTTTTGTATTTCCCGCCATTTTTTTTTAAATTAGTAGCCTTGCCGTACTTTAACCAATCATATAATCGTATTTAAAAGCGGCATACATACCATCTACATCCCTAAAGAACACACAATACGAAATGATAATCGTTGACTTTGATCTGGGCGGCCATTTTACTAAGCACGCGTACGACGGTAAGTTATTTTAATCCTTTTAAAAATTAGTTTATATCAATTATTGAAACCTGTTTTCAAGTTAGCTACATAATATAAAGTACATAATAAAAATATTACTTTTTATTTTATCAAAAAATGTTAGTTTACATTAATTTTTGTCAATGGTAAACTAATGGAACACGAATTATATGATGTTCCAGTATTATTCCATTTGGTCAACAACTGGTGATAAAACTTTTTGTTCCTTTTTTTATTCCTTATTTTACATTTATATTCTCTTATCATACTGCAATAATTTAATATAATAAACTCTACAATAATTCACTTTGGTCCAGTGGTTGACCAGTGGTTTACTACTGGTGTTGTCTATACTACGAGTTTGTTCCAGTAGTTTACCATCTACACTTTTTCTACAGATATAATGCCGCCGAAAAGAAATTTTATCAAGTTCAACCAATAAGTCCTGCTTTTGCAACAGCAAAAAATAAAAATAGTATGGCCGTCGGAGTCTCTAACCAGAAAAACCGTAACAGGTTCGCATGCCTGATGCAGTAAACAGCAGTGAATGGATGAAATATTGGAAATAGAAAGAAAAATCAAGAAATAAAAAGAAGAAAAAAAGCTTTTTTGGCAGCTAATAGAGAAAAAATATAAGAAACAGGATACGAGAAAAGTTAAGCGGCTTAGAATTTATTAGGCTCTGATGATGACAATGTGTCTTTGATTGTCCATCTATAGAAGTCACGCAAAAACCAAAGACAGGTGATTACGTAATTGTTAGATATGATGGGGGATATTTTCCAGGGACTCTAGAAAATACTGACGGAAAATTTTTATTTAAGTACTATGACATTTTCTGCTGGAAATACTTTCCGTTGGCCAGAACAATGTGATAAAATATGGTGGTAGAGGAGAAGATCGCAATTCCATCCAGGGCAAATTTGTGTCAAAAATTTGATTAGTATTATTAATGTCAAAAGTTAATTTTGTTTTTATAAGTTTCATATTTAGTGTTATGTTAATTCATTAATATTTTACTGTAAACTGTGGCAGTTCTGTCAGTGATATGAATCTCTAATATTAGTTACTAAATTAGCCTGTTAAGCGTTATTACGAGTCTTGTAGTATTTAAGGATTATATCAAAGTTATAGACTGATTAAAGGTTGTAATAATTACTGAGTACATAATTGTTTTTGCTATCAAACGAAAGTAACCGATTTCAATTACATCGACAAGTAATACAATGTAAATAGACGAAAAATATTAACAAACGCACTAGTCGTCACTACGATTTTCGAGCGTTCCCCTCGATTTCTCTAGGATTCCATCATCAGATCCTGGTTTCTTTATCATGGTGCCAAACTTGGGATATCTTCTTTCCAACAAAAAAAGAATTATCAAAATCGGTTCATAAACGACGAAGTTATCCCCGAACATACATAAAAAAAAATATACATACGATCGAATTGAGTAACCTCCTCCTTTTTTGAAGTCGGTTAAAAAACTTAATTGTATTGATTAGTATTAAACATAAAAAAAATATTCATTAAAAGTATTCGTTTTATTTACTGGTTCACTATTGGCACAATGCTTGGTCTGTTACTGGTACAATCTGGTCCACCTTAGGCACATGGCGACTTGCCGCATTCATTTTTAAATTAAAAAAAAATCAATACCAATTGGGAAATTCGGAATAGGCTACATGATTATGTGGTATATCAGGAGTACTATGATTTTTTTTTTTGCAATAATTGTTGCAATTATCGAGTAACATCATCAGAATTTGTTTCAAAATGTTGCTTAATCGGTTTGCTACTGGTGCACCCACCCTATCTGTGTTGGGATTGATCTGGATAGCTATAATTTGGTTTCTGATCTGAGTTTATATTCTTGTGGGTGTGTCCCCATCATGCCACGGAGAGCAATTACAACCGTTGGTTTTGGTTGGTATATTAGGCAACTGATGATGTTCTTAACTTGTGGTAGTGAAATTATCTGCCAACAAGTAGTGTGGAATTATTGTGGCTTAAACTCCAAGTTTTTATGTTCAACCATCAACATTAACATTTTATTAACATATACTTACTCAATGTAACACAATGTAAGATACATAGTTTTATTAAAACAAGTCTTTTATGTAAGTATTAAAAAGTTTAATGTGTTTAAATATGTTTTTGTATTTTGTAATAGAATTTATCCATGACATCATTCTTACGCATTTTATTTTTTAATAATGCTAAACTTTGTATGAATAGAAATAACACATTTTGAACAAATCTTTGTCAACTTTTTTTACATAACGTAAAATAAATTGCATATATTATATCATCATAAGATGGATGCACACACTTAATTATATTTTATACTACCATGTAATAATTACACGACACACACCAAAGTGGTTGTAAATAAATAAATAAATAAACGCTTTACACTCAACGGCCCCCAGTAGGATTATCTCATGTGTGGGGGGCCTGGAAATACATACAATACACAAACACAAATGCCCAGACCAACATCTGTATGGCCAATGCAAACATTTGCCATGTTCGGGGATCGAAACCACAAACCAGCTCTGTAACCATTGCACCAACGTGTCGTCATGAAATGAGACATTACTTTTGTTTTTACAGTTGTATCAGCACCAAACCCTCAAAGGTTGGACTCCAAACCTGTAACTATACACGGAAAACTGGTCGGACGATCTGCAACACCAAATACTATAGTTATTGCTGCACATTATGACTCCTCTGCTGTCATACCGGTAAGATACATTTATAGTTATACCATACAAAGTTTCCTTACAGTGCTATATAAACAATACGAACGAGGTGCATTAATATAAAACATGATATTAATGGAATTAGTAGACAATTTTAATTTTTACTGAATATGTAAATTATTTATTTATTTAAAAAAAAAAACACACACACCATACACTGTGCCTCGGAGAGCACGTTAAACTGTTGAACCAATTGTAACTGAATACTTTGCTGAGGGTTCTTATGGAATGAAAAATGGTAAAATTTCAGAAACTATAACTGTTAGGGCCTATGCAAACCACGTTTTTTAAACGCGCCGTCGACGCGCGTTTGTAGCGATACAAACGCGATACACACGCGAGTTAGACGCAGCCTGTAGACCTTTGCACACCTGTATAATAAAAGCGCGCCGTCGACGCGCGTTTTTTAAACGCGCCGTTAACGCGCGTATGTGCCGTATGTACTGATACAGACGCGATGCAAACGCGCGTGTCACGCGATGCAAACGCGATACAAACGCGATGCAAACGCGCGTGTGTATCGATACAAACGCCAACAAACTGCTCTGTGGGATAAAAACGCGCCGTCGACGCGCGCTTTTAAAACGCGCGTCGACGGCGCGTTTAAAAAACGTGGTTTGCATAGGCCCTTAGTTTAACTTAATTCATTTGACATTTAATATCACTGAATATATGTCGGACTAGCTAGTTAATGAAAAAATGAATGTGCTTTAGACCACACGACTGAAGTAAAACTTATTATAATGAAACAATTTTTTCGGATTTTATCGCGGTATATTAGGTTTTTTACATGACCGATGTTATGGATACTTTACAGCCACACATGCCTCCCGTGACCAATTACCATGGTTGTAATGGGCATGTAAAAAACCTAATAAACCTCGATAAAATCTGATGAAGTAAAACTTCTTTACTTGCCCCTACGGTAATATACGAAACGTAACTTTCTCTTTCTATCTTCACTAACTTATATCCCTCTCAACTTCCGTTCGCCTCACCCGGTCACACTTTTCGTAACGATCTCGTCACTCATTCACCAGCTTACTCCCCAAGTCAAGCGTGCGTAAAAAAAAACCTGTGGTTTTATAAAACCACGGTAAAAGTGAAACTTTTTTTCACATTATAGACATTTGACTTAAATTTTTTGGAATAATATTCCATTAAGGGTATAAAAATCGCTTTATCAATCTTAACGCTCGGCCGACCGTCACGCGACATGCAACACACAGACTAAAAAGTTTGAGACGATGTAATAAAAGTTTTACTTCATTACATATATTACAGGATCTCTCCAACGGCGCTGACTCGAACGCTTCAGGGGCAGTGGCGTTACTGGAACTATCTAGAATATTCTCCCGTCTCTACTCGTCCGTATCTGTCCGCGGTGGGCCGTCTCTAGTCTTTGCCTTAATGTCGACTGGACACTCGTTGAACTATTTCGCTACTAAGAAATGGTTAGAGGAACAATTGGATTCAACCGATGCATCCTTATTGCAGGTGATTGGTTAATTAATATGTTTTATTTACTAGACATTCGTAGATAATGTCGAAATATCGAGCTCCACGAAATAATAATAAAAAATATGTTAAATATCCCGTTTTAAATAATTTTAGTATAATTTAAATTATTAGATTTTAAATTAACATGGTTATTTTCATTACCAAAAAAATATTTAAAACATTAAATTTAAGTTGACTTATAAGAACAATTTGAAGAGAAACTTAACTCAGAAAGTACTACTTGCTGTGAAAAATATGGTAACAAACTCATTATAAAAGTATAATAAGCTGGATTGACAATCTGTATTTAAGAAAATAATATATGTTTCACGGTAAGAAAAATCGATAGTTGCCTGGAAAAATTGATATTTTTAGGTAAAAATCAAAGCTGTTGCATTTCCATTACGAAATTAAATAACACAACAACAAATATATTATAATATAAATAATGAAATAATAAAATTATAAAAAATGAATATAATATATAATATAAATAATGTTTATTCAAGTAAAGTGTTAAATATTACACTAAAAGAAACAATTGCATCCTTAACAGGATGTGTCTTTCGTAATGTGTCTGGATTCAATTTCATCTGGACCGCTAACGATGCATGTATCGAAGCCTCCCAAGCCTGGAACGCCTGCTCAGTCGATAAAATCAAGATTAAACGTACCGATTGTACATAAAAAGATAAATCTAGCGGACGAACTACTGGCCTGGCATCACGAAAGATTCAGCATAAGACGGATGACTGCCTTTACTCTTAGTTCTTTGCAGGTTTGTATTATATATTTTCATTTCTCTTATTTTTATGTATATTTGCTAGTAATGTTACGTCTATTGATGTCATACTATTTGTTATAAATCTTTTCGTAATTGGACAGAAATGTACTTAGAATGGGCATGACGAAAGATTTTCAAAACCTCTTCCGTAATGTGGCTGCACATTTACTATTTACGAAAATACCTATATTTCGGTAATAAACTTAAGTTTAAGGAAGATTAAAACTATTTTTCTGATATGTTTTCAATGAGAGCGGCAAAACGGCTGCAGGTGTCATGGCGTCGGCTCTGACGTCACAAAATAATCTGGGCCTTACTTTTTACTTTACTCTTTGGAGCGCGCCTGACGCTGTTATGTTGTGACGTCTGCGCTGTAATTTGTGTTTCATTCAAAATGGCCGATTGCAGTATTTTAATGTTTTATTTTATTGAAAATCACAATAATCTTATTATTTTAATAAAACTAAACCAGTATTTTGAATTTTTTAAATATGAGTGTTCCCCTGAAATCATTAAATTGACGATTTTTGATACTGTCGTCATGCCCATTCGATGTATTATAATTTGAAATGTGATCTTACAAAATTTTGGACACCTTGTTATACAATGTCACATTTGTTCGACCCCCCTTAACGTATGACATAACTTTAGGATGGCCAAATACAAATAATACATTCTTAAATTATAATGATTTTTATTATTTTCAGAGTCACAAAGACCCATCCCGCAATACAGTATTAGACAGATCGTCGGAAGGATCACTACGTAACCTCGTAAGCAATATAAAGACAACGGCCAGAGCCCTTGCCTCACACATTTACAACTTGACCGATGAAGAGAACAAAGAGGATTCGGAGTTATATGATGACGCTTTGGTAAATATTTATACATATATGTATTTATTAATACTCAGAACAAAGTTTTAGACAACCATTTCATAAATAACTTGTATGTGTCTATATCATAGCCTTTCTAATAATCTATGTTTGTCGTTGACTGCATATCTATCATCTATGTCTATAACTATCTATGTCTATGTGGACTTGTGTCTATAAGTCTATATTAACCGGCTGACATGACTATGAAATTTATGTATATAATTTTTTTTGTAACAGAGTGTAGACGAAGCAGCCATAAGGCAATGGTACAAGTATCTATCGTCACAACCTCGAGCACCGCAAATTATTACAACTACAGCTAACGGAGGTAAATAAGTTTGTATTTAGATTTTACCTTTCTTAATTGGTTAAAATGGGTAACTAAATATTTTTGAACTGTATAAAAATGTGTGTGCGTGTGCGTGCGTGCGTGCGTGCGCGTGCGTGAGAGTGCGTGCGTGCGAGTGCGTGCGTGCGAGTGCGTGCGTGCGAGTGCGTGCGTGCTTGTGTGTGTGCGTGCGTGTGTGCGTGCGTGCGTGTGTGCGTACACACATTACAAAAAAGGCTTTCGTAAAACACACTTTTTTTTTGTAATCGAAAATAATAATTATAAATGTGTTTTTAAATACAATAAAGAACATAATAATAATGTATCCGCCAGGAGTGACCGGAGCCCTGGAACGCGCACTATCCCGCTACATGGAGGCCTCCGTGACCGCACACACAGTGGACCGTCGCGAGCCGGAGTACGTGCTGTACTCGCCCACCCGGGCACTGCTCTATGTCTACAGGTGAGCACACACACACTGGACCGTCGCGAGCCGGAGTACGCGCTGTACTCGCCCACCCGGGCACTGCTCTATGTCTACAGGTGAGCACACACACACTGGACCGTCGCGAGCCGGAGTACGCGCTGTACTCGCCCACCCGGGCACTGCTCTATGTCTACAGGTGAGCACACACACACTGGACCGTCGCGAGCCGGAGTACGCGCTGTACTCGCCCACCCGGGCACTGCTCTATGTCTACAGGTGAGCACACACACACTGGACCGTCGCGAGCCGGAGTACGCGCTGTACTCGCCCACCCGGGCACTGCTCTATGTCTACAGGTGAGCACACACACACTGGACCGTCGCGAGCCGGAGTACGCGCTGTACTCGCCCACCCGGGCACTGCTCTATGTCTACAGGTGAGCACACACACACTGGACCGTCGCGAGCCGGAGTACGCGCTGTACTCGCCCACCCGGGCACTGCTCTATGTCTACAGGTGAGCACACACACACTGGACCGTCGCGAGCCGGAGTACGCGCTGTACTCGCCCACCCGGGCACTGCTCTATGTCTACAGGTGAGCACACACACACTGGACCGTCGCGAGCCGGAGTACGCGCTGTACTCGCCCACCCGGGCACTGCTCTATGTCTACAGGTGAGCACACACACACTGGACCGTCGCGAGCCGGAGTACGCGCTGTACTCGCCCACCCGGGCACTGCTCTATGTCTACAGGTGAGCACACACACACTGGACCGTCGCGAGCCGGAGTACGCGCTGTACTCGCCCACCCGGGCACTGCTCTATGTCTACAGGTGAGCACACACACACTGGACCGTCGCGAGCCGGAGTACGCGCTGTACTCGCCCACCCGGGCACTGCTCTATGTCTACAGGTGAGCACACACACACTGGACCGTCGCGAGCCGGAGTACGCGCTGTACTCGCCCACCCGGGCACTGCTCTATGTCTACAGGTGAGCACACACACACTGGACCGTCGCGAGCCGGAGTACGCGCTGTACTCGCCCACCCGGGCACTGCTCTATGTCTACAGGTGAGCACACACACACTGGACCGTCGCGAGCCGGAGTACGCGCTGTACTCGCCCACCCGGGCACTGCTCTATGTCTACAGGTGAGCACACACACACTGGACCGTCGCGAGCCGGAGTACGCGCTGTACTCGCCCACCCGGGCACTGCTCTATGTCTACAGGTGAGCACACACACACTGGACCGTCGCGAGCCGGAGTACGCGCTGTACTCGCCCACCCGGGCACTGCTCTATGTCTACAGGTGAGCACACACACACTGGACCGTCGCGAGCCGGAGTACGCGCTGTACTCGCCCACCCGGGCACTGCTCTATGTCTACAGGTGAGCACACACACACTGGACCGTCGCGAGCCGGAGTACGCGCTGTACTCGCCCACCCGGGCTCTGCTCTATGTCTACAGGTGAGCACACACACACTGGACCGTCGCGAGCCGGAGTACGCGCTGTACTCGCCCACCCGGGCTCTGCTCTATGTCTACAGGTGAGCACACACACACTGGACCGTCGCGAGCCGGAGTACGCGCTGTACTCGCCCACCCGGGCACTGCTCTATGTCTACAGGTGAGCACACACACACTGGACCGTCGCGAGCCGGAGTACGCGCTGTACTCGCCCACCCGGGCTCTGCTCTATGTCTACAGGTGAGCACACACACACTGGACCGTCGCGAGCCGGAGTACGCGCTGTACTCGCCCACCCGGGCACTGCTCTATGTCTACAGGTGAGCACACACACAGTGGACCGTCGCGAGCCGGAGTACGCGCTGTACTCGCCCACCCGGGCACTGCTCTATGTCTACAGGTGAGCACACACACACTGGACCGTCGCGAGCCGGAGTACGCGCTGTACTCGCCCACCCGGGCACTGCTCTATGTCTACAGGTGAGCACACACACACTGGACCGTCGCGAGCCGGAGTACGCGCTGTACTCGCCCACCCGGGCACTGCTCTATGTCTACAGGTGAGCACACACACACTGGACCGTCGCGAGCCGGAGTACGCGCTGTACTCGCCCACCCGGGCTCTGCTCTATGTCTACAGGTGAGCACACACACACTGGACCGTCGCGAGCCGGAGTACGCGCTGTACTCGCCCACCCGGGCTCTGCTCTATGTCTACAGGTGAGCACACACACACTGGACCGTCGCGAGCCGGAGTACGCGCTGTACTCGCCCACCCGGGCTCTGCTCTATGTCTACAGGTGAGCACACACACAGTGGACCGTCGCGAGCCGGAGTACGCGCTGTACTCGCCCACCCGGGCACTGCTCTATGTCTACAGGTGAGCACACACACAGTGGACCGTCGCGAGCCGGAGTACACAGTGTACTCGCCCACCCGGGCTCTGCTCTATGTCTACAGGTGACCACTCAGACCGTTTCATCTAATCTGATATAACATGTTCCAAGATTATCAAAGATGTATAATTAATAATTGATGTGATAGTAGGATTATGTACTTTAAAATTATAACTATACCCCGTCCGGCGACTAATGATCTTTTTGACACTTCAAGAAATTTTGACATTAGTGACTGCCTCACACGTTATTTATTCGATTCGAAATAATAATCGATTTTATTTAAGAAGAACTTTCAATCGATTTAATTAAATACATTTAGTTTAAAAATATTATTTATTTATGCGTTTATTAGTTTTTTTAATTATAAATGAAGTATATAAATAATAAATAAATGAATTAACAGAGTTATTGCTCTTTATTCTTGGTTTGCAATTAAATTTCAAGATTTCGACTTAATTCCTTGCAAGTAATCAATCTTGGGGTCATAGATACTATTTTTATTTCCTTTTTTGTATTAAATTTATAGAAACAATAATCACATGACGTAAAATTATTTTTATCGTATGATCGATTTATTATCGATTTCTTATTTTAAGAACTGTTTCATAGTCTGTGGTTGTTTGTTATGCACAGGGTAGGTACTTCACTCAATCAATCAAATCGTCAATAAAGTAGTTATGACATTACTGTAAAATTTTTAGTACGTTATTCCAGAAAAAAAAACTGTAATTTATAGGCGTGAGCTCTCAAAAAGCTAATTACTCGCCGGACGGGGTATAATATATTTTTTAACTAGTTACCTACTACTGATAATGTCGACAATACTGATGTTCGGTAAAACTCAAATGAGTTTATGTTGCATCTTATTATTAGTTATTATAATTTATATTCCTTTATGTATGTTAATAAATAAATAAATAATGTGTAGTACGATCAAAGACGATTCTATATTATATCGAAGACAGCTTTATCTATACTAATATTATAAAGAGGAAAGATTTGTATTTTTGTGTGTATGTTTGTAATAAATAAACTCGAAAACTCGGACCGATTTAAAAAATTATTTCACCATTTGAAAGCTTAGTTATCCCTGTGTAACATAGGCCACTTTAAATCCCGGGAAAATAATAGGTTCCCACGGGAAATTGTTTGCGCACACGGGTGAAAGCCGTTGAAAACAGCTAGTCAGAAATATAAACAAAGAAAAACTGTCTAGTAACAACCCTAACCTTTGTTTTAATTTTCAAAAGTGTGCTAAATATTACTGCTCTCAACTCAGACCGTTTCATCTAATCCGATGTTCCGAGATTATCCATTACAATCAGAGATGGTTCTATATATCGAAGGCAGCTTTATCAGAAACTAGCTTCTGCGCGCGACTTCGTCGGCGTGGACTCCGCTCCTATTGGTCGTAGCGTGATGATACATAGCCTATAGCCTTCCTCAGTAAATGGGCTATCTAACACTGAAAGAATTTTTCAAATCGGCCCAGTAGTTCCAGATATTACCGCGTTCAAACAAACAAACAAACAATCAAACAAACAAACTCTTCAGCTTTATATATTAGTATAGATATAAACGAAAAAAAAACCTGTATGTACAACCCTAATCTTCGTTTTAATTTTCAAAAGTGTGCTAAATATTACTGCTCTCAGAGTAGTCGGTAGTGTTATGTTCCTGTGGTGAGTAAGGTGCTTGCGATGCTTTTAGTGTTGCAGACGTCCATAGGCTACGGTATACGCTTAACATTATGTGGGCTGTACACTCCTTTGCTGACCTAGTTATTTATATAAAAAAAACCTAAATCGTATGAATTATAACGTTTTGACGTTTTTCACCGATGGTGCTGCCATCCTACGTATGCAACGAAAAGCTTTGTTATTCGACCATAGACTATCTCCGACTTAAATATACAGGGTGCTCAGGATACCCTCTCACGATCTGAGGCCGTCAGGGCGTGAATTATATTGAAATTCTGTTGATACTTATAATGGTAAAGCCGCGGTACACTGCTAGTTTTAAAATGATTACATTATGTATTTAACTACATATTTTTGCTTTTTTTTTCAGTGTAAAACCAGCCGTTTTCGACCTGATATTAACACTTGCTATCATCGCATATCTGTCTCTCGTTTACTTCGTGATACAGTTCTTCCCGCGTTTCTACGAAGAGTACGCGAAGTTAGTCACTGGGAAAGTCAAAGTTAATTAGGTTAATTGATTTTCAACTTTATTGTATAGCTGTAAAGTCGTTTTTGCAATAATGATGTGCGTTATTTGTGCCCTTTTTTAAATTAACGAAATTTAGAAGACATTCTTGTACGTGTTCAGCACATTGTAAGGAATTTATTTCTATTTGATAATATGTAAAAGACCAAATTCCGTCAAAAATGTATTTTTTTTTTAAATATTAGTGTGCAAAATTTTTAATCAGAATATTGTAATGTGTATTTGTATGTGTGTTACACTACGCATGACGGAATAATTAAAATTTTAAAGTTGAAAAGAAATAGAATCTAATTGCTACTTATAGTGAAGTGTTAGTGTGTGTGTCACTAAGCAGTTGGGTGAAAATTACGCCTAGTTCGTATCATAGACTAATATAAAAAAAAAAAAAATTATAACGTGGCATTGGCGGAAAAATTTGACACTATTGAAAGCCATTCAATCAAAAGAATGAATGAATCTTGTACGATTGAGAAAAGGATTGTTTTTCAATAATAATCGTATGAAATATGTAGTGAATGAATTAATTTTTTTTTTTAATTTTATAACCGCAAAAAATATTCCAACAAATTTTCATGTTAAATAGATAATAACGAAAAACGAGTAATAAATATATCTTAGATTATAAGAGAATCATACTCAAATAAGTATTTGAGTTATATCATCTGTTTTCTAATTTTAAGACGATTTTCTGTGAATTTTATTTATTTGAAAAGACTACATGTTAACATAAGTATTATTATGAATAATTTGCATTTGTAATTTTCTTGATTATCTAACATTTCAATTATTTTTTTTATATAAATAAGTAAATAATAAAGTAGTTTATCAAAATTTCCAAAGTTAGAGAAATTTAAAATTAAACTAATTTAGGGGGAAAAAATTCAAAGAAATATTCTCAAAATATTTTAAGTAAATCACAACTAGATATTACCAAAAGTTGTTTTTTTTTAATGATCGTTTTTTGCTTATTTTCGTAACTAAAACGAATGGTTTTTTGAATACAGGAAGTAAGTAACGAATTATAATTAATTTGTTTAAACAATTATTATACAGAATATTCCGCTTTTAATTGCGTTCCTTCAAATAGGGAATTCCCCAAAATTTTTTAGGAGTCCAACATCCTATATACATTTATATATTTGTAAAATTGCATAATAAAATTGATTATTTGCCGTCCGTGAGTTCCTTGCAACGTTACATATTATATATCTTAAAACATAATTCTCATTAATATCTCATCAATACAATGAAATCAATAAGAAAAATGAAATATAATTAATAATCCACTAGTTATAGTGTAACTTTACACTATAATTGTGACAAAAGCAATATAGAGTTTAACATTAAAAAAAAATAATACTTTGGGGGTCGTCTATACAATACGTCACGAACTCACGACGACTATTTTTTATTTTGAAAAAATATACAAAAAAAATTTTCCCTTTTGGGGTATGTGTGAGCGTGAGGTTGTAGGTTCTTCATCCACCCTCGAAAAGGGAGGATCCTCCAACCAGAAGAATGTTGTGTCTGGTAGGGCTACTGCCCCAACGGTTGTTATCGGGTTCTTGTATTATATTTGATTTCTCTGAAAACTTCGGTAGCGCGATGTAGAATCGTCAGTTCGTATGTGTCTAAATCTCAAGCTAAGCAAATCCCCCACCCTATTTGCGAACGTATTTTATGGACGACCCCCATTTAGTCCTTACCAAATGTCATAATAATCTTGACATATGTCACTTTCACTTAAATAATGTAATTTTGTTTGAATGTGGAAGTCCAATAAACGCGTGAGTAGTTTTAGTTATAAGTTACCCTACGGCTGTTTATTTCTGAACAATTAATGTTTAAATAATCATAAAAAACCTAAAATAAAAAATGAATTCCATAGAACTTCTATATATAATGATGTTATCTGTAGCATAGATATAGTCATAGATACTTCTCTTGTAGTTTTTTTTTTCTAACTGCCAGTATCTTAATGTTTCATCGATTAACTAGTCGCGTTTACGTGAAAGTGTATGTTGTTTTTTTTATTACTGTTTTTCCTTAGATTTAATGTCTTAGAACACATTATTCTTTAAAAGTCAGTGTTTTATAAAAGAGAAATATAGTTGTGGTTTTATATGGCTAAAATGTTTGCCTTTATGCTGTAGTGATAATGACCATAGACAAACAGTTTATTGTTTGAAAAATTGAATATAGAGTTAAGGTATAGTATGTTGCGGTTTCCCAAATTTATCGAGTATTGTGGTTCAAATAGTAGACGGATATATCAAAAATATATTCGTCTCTTTTACTCCTATAGGTTTTATAAGGTAGTGGGCGCAGAACAAAATGTCTTGTTACGGTGTAAGTGAAAATGTTGTACATTGGATGGAATTGAATAAAAGCAATCGATTTAAAAAAAAGTATATTTTTATTTTTAACCTTATAACCTAGTTACGTATGAAAATTTTAAATTTTCTTACAAATGTAAATATGATTGTGGATAACATTTTTTATAAGTAATATAATATTGAACCTTACTGAAATTAATGAATAACAGCTACCTTTACGGCCATTGCAAACTACAGACTTAACTAAGTCGATTTATAAAACAGTTTCTTACGTGACTTACGCACAAAGTTGCTATCTTTGTCATCATATTGTATCTTCTCGTCATCAATGATATTGATGTGTTAGTGATGATGGCATTCAAGCAGTTCTATACATTATTCGCGTTAATAAAATATTGAGTCATCGCTCTCACTTAGCTACACCCCTTGACCGATCAAATCGTAGTCAATTGGAACGTTGAGTAACAGTTGAGCAGTTGAAGTAGTCGTTCAAACAGGCGTTCTAATTTACTATGATTTTATTGGTCAAGGGGCGTGGCTAAGTGACAGTGAGTCACTATTTTTTTAACGTGAATACACTATCAAATGTAATATTGCACGTTATTAATGTTTCATACAATAAAAATTAATACTAATTCGAATAATAAAATGTAGTATGCAAGGCTCTTATTTATAAATGTAACCATTTTATGGCACATCGAATAATCTCATAACGTATTTGATAAAAAAATACAATATTTAAGCTATGAGTAAACATAATACTTAAAAATTATCCTTATAGTATATGAAATAAGATCGTTTATCCTTCGAAAACTTCAACACTCGCTGCGCCATTTATGTCCTTCAGTTCTGTCGACTTGAATGTTGCCACGAAATTGATCATACCAAGTTTCTGTAAAGAAAGATATTGGAAATTAATGACTTAACTACTTAATAATAATAAAAAAACACAAAAAAAAAGTTTACAGGAAATAAAAGATGCGAAATTTTATTATCTACAAAAAAGGTCTGAATAACTTATGCCCTAAAGTGGATAGTTTTCGAGATATCGGCCGAAAACTTTTCTTTAAGATTGCGATCGAAGCTTCATCTGGATCTGTCAGCATTTTGTGTTTTTATGGTCCATAAGTGACCCTTAACCTAAAAAAAAAAATAAAGTTGGATCGGAAATTTAGTGCGAGGTTAAATGCTTTATTTACTGGCCTAACAGAGCGGCGATAGAGTTAATAATAATTATGGCTCAAACGTAAATTTATGGACGCCGTTTATCACGTGGTCAAAGCTTACAGTACGAAAATTGTGACGATTTTTGACATCACAAAATTCCCTAGGATACTGCAAGATACTACTAAAAATAAAAATAAAAACGAAAGTGCTTTAGACGTAGACCTGAGACCACACGACTGAAGTAAAACTTACGAAACGTAACTCTCTTTCTATCTTCACAACTTATATCTCCCTCTTAACTTCCGTTAGCTTAGCCCGATTACACTTATCGTAACGCTCTCGTCACTCATTCACCAGCTCACTCCCCAAGTCAAGCGTTCATAAAGAAGCTTTACCTACTTCAAAAACGACTGTTCTGTACACCACTCGAGTGAAGTAAAACTTCTGCACAATAGGCCTGCACTGTATCTTAGATATAACTACGAAACGCAACTGGCTATAAGAGAAAGAAAATGTGGGTTCGCACCTCTCTCTTGCTCCGTCCGCCTCGTCTCATAATGCTCTCGTCACGCATTCACCAGCTTACTCTTCAAGTAAAGCGTGAGTAAAGAAGTTTGACTTCAATAATATATGGTAGGTACTCACATTAGGCTGCACGGGTATCTGCGCGGACACGAGCCCGTGCGGCGGCGCGTCGTCGGCGGGGATGCGCAGCGTGCGGCCCGCCACGCCTGATGACGTCACGCGGAACTCGCAGCCCGTTATATATATATGGTAGGTACTCACATTAGGCTGCACGGGTATCTGCGCGGACACGAGCCCGTGCGGCGGCGCGTCGTCGGCGGGGATGCGCAGCGTGCGGCCCGCCACGCCTGATGACGTCACGCGGAACTCGCAGCCCGTTATATATATATGGTAGGTACTCACATTAGGCTGCACGGGTATCTGCGCGGACACGAGCCCGTGCGGCGGCGCGTCGTCGGCGGGGATGCGCAGCGTGCGGCCCGCTACGCCTGATGACGTCACGCGGAACTCGCAGCCCGTTATATATATATGGTAGGTACTCACATTAGGCTGCACGGGTATCTGCGCGGACACGAGCCCGTGCGGCGGCGCGTCGTCGGCGGGGATGCGCAGCGTGCGGCCCGCCACGCCTGATGACGTCACGCGGAACTCGCAGCCCGTTATATATATATGGTAGGTACTCACATTAGGCTGCACGGGTATCTGCGCGGACACGAGCCCGTGCGGCGGCGCGTCGTCGGCGGGGATGCGCAGCGTGCGGCCCGCCACGCCTGATGACGTCACGCGGAACTCGCAGCCCGTTATATATATATGGTAGGTACTCACATTAGGCTGCACGGGTATCTGCGCGGACACGAGCCCGTGCGGCGGCGCGTCGTCGGCGGGGATGCGCAGCGTGCGGCCCGCCACGCCTGATGACGTCACGCGGAACTCGCAGCCCGTTATATATATATGGTAGGTACTCACATTAGGCTGCACGGGTATCTGCGCGGACACGAGCCCGTGCGGCGGCGCGTCGTCGGCGGGGATGCGCAGCGTGCGGCCCGCCACGCCTGATGACGTCACGCGGAACTCGCAGCCCGTCAGCGCGCGCTCCAGCGGGTTCACGAACGACAGCACGGCCGTCACCGGCTGGTTGAGGATCAGGTCTTCGTTGAACTGGAAATAAGTGGATATTTGCTTAGAAACGCTTCAGCCTGTAATATCCCACTGCTGAGCATAGACCTCTTTCCCAGTATAAGAGAAGAATCATAGCTTAATCCATCACGCTGCTCCAATGCGAGTGTGCAGATATATCCCCTACTATCAGTGACGATCGCTATCAGGTATTTATGATAACAACCGGGACCTTCGGCTTAACGTGCTCTCCGAGGCACGGTGGGGAGATCCACAAGGACAGACATCCAAACAGAAATCCAAAAACCGGAAAGAAATATTTGTACAAATACAAATTTCCATCCAGAGCGGGAATCGAACCCACAAACCATCGGTGTTTTGGGCGACTACTCGCACCACTACACCAGAGCGGTTGTTTTTTGGTTACTAAATTAAGCTTCGAAAACAAAGAAAAGAAACGAATCTTTGGAACCAACATTATCAAGTTAAGAACTTTGCCCTTCCATTCATCGATTCATAGTTAATAGTTATGAATGGGAATATAAAAAGGGAAATATCCGAAAATCAAATTGTCTGAAAGAAGTTTGTGACGTCTAAATAAATTTCTAAAAAGCCTTTCTAAAAATTCTTTCGTTAACGCATTTCGTAATGTTACATGGTTTTGAATTTTCTTAGGTTTAAAAATAAAAAAATGAAATCTATGCATTCGGTATTTTTTTCTGAATGCAGTATTTGAAGCAAGAAAACGAATCTTCAGAAAATATTAACTCTAAAAACTTTATGCTTCCATTTATTAATTCTATTTATTGTTACTACTTTACCAAGTATAGGGTACACGAACATATATCTCCTCTTACCTTGATAGTAATATTGGGCTTCAGAATTTGGAAATCGTCGTCGTCAGCCCAGGACTGTTTGGTTTCGTCAACGATTGCCATAGCCGAGATCTTCATGTTGCAGTACTCCACCAATTTAGGCAGATAGTCATCTGCTTTCACGAGGATACTGACTTGCTCATCTAGAATTAAAAATATAAAATATCAGAATGGAACTTAAAACTAAGGTCACATTTTATTAACATGTGTTCATGTCATTTTTGTAATTTAATAAAGAACTTTCAAGATAATATCAATTAAACATTCAAAAATTAAATGCTATTCTAATGCAATGAGAACTGTAATAAATGGTGATCAATAAAATACAATAGTACCATGTTATGTTATAAATAGTGGCATAACATTTTTTTTTTGTATAATTATAGACATCTGCAACACCAGAAGCATCGCCAGCGCGTTGCTGACCCTATTCCCTAATTCACCCCCAGGAGCTCTGGTCACCTTACTCACCAACAGGAACACAACACTGCTTGAAAGCAGTGTTATTTAGCTGTGGTCTTCTGTAAGGTCGAGGTACTACCGACTATATAACATTACTTTTATTCAAAATAATTTATTAGGTAGGTATATTGCTTACGTTTTTTAGGTCCTACGAAAACTTTTCCTTCGATCTTCTTCACGACCTCGGCCTTCACACCATTGTAGAAGACAGTCGTAGCTGACAGAGCGGCCTTGATGTTACGACCCTGGGTAAACAAATCATATTTATTTTATTGTACTTTACTACAAATGTTATTGTATTCTGGTGAACATCTCTTCTCCTACTAAAGAAAAGATTTAAGCTTATTTCATGACATTGCTCCACTAAGGAAGCTACGTTTAGTATCCTGCAAATTAATTAATTTAATATGTAAGAGAATAAAATCTTTAACTATCTATATAGCTATGATTTGTATTTCTGAAGTATTAGTGTGCCTATGCAGATAATTACTTATATATGATTGAAATTACATAATTAAATTCAAACTAATATCAAAATAAAACCCAAACTAATATAATTCACCTGTATGTTTAGAAAATTGAATAGATCAATACAAAAGTGTGACAAAATACGTATGACATAGAAAAAGTGAAGTCATATGAGCGATTTCTTCCAAGCAACTTTTGGGAAAAGAGCTAAAGTAGGGAGTTGTTTTTTCTAATATAAAACTTACCTCATCAGAAATGTTATCGATGTCGAAAATGACTCTGAAATCCTTTCCGATGAGTACGGTGTCAATGTCCCTCATCTTAAAGGTAACGTCATTCGACGCGCTACTAACTACAGCGTAGTATCTGAAAATTATCACAAAGATATTACTCAATACCTTCCTTACAAAGATCCCCTTATCCACACTAATAATAATTTTGTTAGTAGTTGATCACGATTCAGCCTGTAATATCCCACTGTTGGGCATAGGCCTCTTCCCCACGTAGGAGAAGGATCGGAGCTTAATCCACCACGCTGCTCCAGTACCAGGTGGCAGATATATTCCCTACTCTGAGTAACGATCGCTATCAGGTGTACATGATAACAACCGGGACCGACGGCTTAACGTGCTCTCCGAGGCACGGTGGGGAGACCCACAAGGACTACACAAACACCCAGACCACGGCAAACATCTGTATGGCCAATACATATGTTGTCGTGTGCGGGGATCGAACCTGCAACCGCCAGCGCAACAGCCAATCGCAATCCAGTGCTGTGACCGCTGCGCCAAAGCGGCGTCGATAGTCCGTAGTAGTAGATATCCAAATTTAATGAACATTTTTGGTTTCCTTTACATACCCATAGATGCCCAATTGCCCAATTTACTTGCATAGTGCGATAGCTTTTTGAAAAGATCTCTATACCAACCAGAACTATATAAATAAACTACCTCTTTGCCCTTTCGGAGTACCGCACGCCGTTCATGAGAGCCAATCTTTCGGAGGCAGTTCCCTCTTTGTACTTGTACTGTCCAATAATATCCTCTCTGTCTTCGTCTCCCAGAGGGTCGAATACAAACGGCTTTTTCGTGAGGATCATACGACCGATACTGTTGATGAAGAAAGTTGCTTATTGAAAAATAAAATTGAAGAACTGTTAATAATACGGGATGCTTACTGGCTTAATCTTATTTAAAATAGAAGAAAGTCCTCAACTAAAATGTACAGGAATATTTCAAAGATTTATTTGGTTTATAAAATTTGAGTATAAAACTAAAGTAAACTTTATTTGCTGCTAATATGGGTAGGTATATGAGAAATGCGTACATTTTTTTTTCGAATAGGCTGTATACAAAATAATTTATTTTAATGCTGCGAAATTATTTTGCTAAATACCTAATAACCTTAATTTGGTTTACAGGCACTTTGTTAGTCGTGAAAAACAGGAATCATTCAATTTAACATTAAGCTTATATGGCCACACGATTTTTTTATAAACTAGATGGCCCGGTGAACTTCATATTATCACCTACGTATATTTGTGAAAAATATACACAAAACACTTTCTAAACGCACCTATAAATATTTGACAACCAATTGACAACGTTTTTGACAAAAGACATTAAATTTCCCCGCTAGGAACATTTTGTATTAGAAAATTAAATCGTCGTTTTTAGTATTTTCCGTTACATATTATTTACTAGCTTCTGCGCGCGACTTCGTCAGCGTGGACTCCGCTCCTATTGGTCTTAGCGTGATGATATATAGCCTATAGCCTTCCGCGATAAACGGGCTATCTAACACTGAAAGAATTTTTCAAATCGGACCAGTAGATCCTGAGATTAGCGCGTTCAAACAAACAAACAAACAAACTCTTCAGCTTTATTATATTAGTATAGATGTTTCTCACCGTTTAAACCTTCACTGAACTTCCACAAACATTTCAACATCAAAATTAGCCAAATTGGCTCAGCCATTCTCGAGTTTTAGCGAGACTAACGAAAAGCAATTGATTTTTATATATATAGATAATAATACTTATTAATAATAATACTTATTAATAATAATACTTATTGATAATAATAATAATACTTACTGATAATTATTGGTGTCAACCATCGAATAACCGCTTTCAGAATCAGGATCCTTCCTCCATCTCATCAGATCAGCGTTCACGGACGCCAACATGAACTCAACGTCGTAGTTCAGACCGATTACACCTTGCTTGATGGCTTCTAATGAAGCTGGACCACACTGATACATTCCTAGAGAGGTTTCTTGAGGAGTAGCATCTACTGCTTGCCAGCCACCAAAGCCTGCACAAAAATAATAATTTAGAAACTTTACGACATTTTTAACCAAGACTCTTTCAAGAGAGAATAGGCATCTTCTAGGCAAGCGTGCACCATCTTAGGCTACATCTTCTCTTACCATCAGATAAGATCGCAGTCAAACGCTAGTGTATATATGTATAAAAAAAAATAACCGTAATAAAAATAATGTATGAGTACACAGAAAAAATTTAAGAAAATGGAAATGTTTGAGTACGAAAATTAAAAATGTATGAGTACACAGAAATAAAAAAAAATGGAAATAAATCTGCTTAAATCCCAATTTTTTTTTCGGATTTAGCACTGTATTGTTTACTTATAAATAGGCTAGTAAATAGAGCATTTAACCTAAACATTTTATAACTCAAAAAGCATGGACATTAGAAAAGAAAGTTTCAGACAAAAGTTGTAGAGAATAAAGTGATCTTAAAAATGGATAGATGCATTTTATTGATTAATCCAATATTTTAAGAGTTATTGGCCAAAAATGAAAAACGGGTTAATTAAATGGGCCACAAATCGTAAACCGTAAGTTTTACAAAAAAGTTTACAAAAAATAAAAGATGCGAAATTTTATTCTCTACAAAAAAATTCTGAATAACTTTTGCCCTTATGTGGATAGTTTCCGAAATATCGGCCAAAGACTTTTCTTTAAGATTGCGATCGAAGCTCCACCTGGATCTGTCAGCATTTTGTGTTTTTATGGTCAGTAAGTGACCCTTAACCTAAAAAAAAATTAAAATTGGATCGGAAATTTAGTGCGAGGTTGACCAAAAAAACGGCTTTATTTACTGGCCTAAAAGGTAATACTCGACGTAATTATAAAATGGAATTTAAGAAGTAAAAAAGCAAAATTTCAATTCTAATTAATTATTAAACTACCAATCTTAAGACTGCGCTTATTTTGAAACGCAATGAATGGATCAATTTTAATGGCTATAGACTTTTAGTCATACCGTGCAATGAATGTAGTATCTTCCTTTATTTTAATTTTTACGTTACATATTTTACATTGGTAAATATTTACAAAATATTCTACTAGCTTACAATTTATTTTTCTAATAATTATTTTTCAATTTTCAGGTAACCCATGGTAGGAAATTATTGCAAAAAGGCAAACTCAGTGCGAACAATACGTATGTCAAATATTTTAATCATAAAATTAAAAGTTATTGGAATTTTACCTGCTGGAAGATCAGGTCTCGCCATCCACACGTCATTCCACACGTGGTAGTTCCAGATGGAGTCAGCGCCCTGGGGGTTGTTGGGGTCGAAGTCCAGCTCCTCCATGGTCTCAGTGTAGTACTTGTCGACAGTCAGCGAAGAGTTAGCGTCATGAGCCGACACCACGTTAGAGACAACTCGGGATGGAATGCCGAGGGCACGGCATACTGTAGATGAAGAATAAAAATTATATATTTATTGTTATAGCCGCGGAATTTATACGTCCTAAGACATAAAGTTGGACAGAAAGTTAATTCATATAAATGAATGGGTGACTTTAAGGCTAGAACTTGAAAATGTGAATGTTTAAAATAATTCTTTTTAGTATTAAGGAAACTGACAGCAGTTTAATCCATTACGCTATTCTATTGTGAATAACTAAATAGAAACGATCATGCCTCAATATTTTTAAAGTTATACTTCTTTTGACGCGTTAGGGAAAAATGATGAGAGTAAATTTTTACGATGTGCGCGTACACCGTCACGAAAAACCGACACACTGAAGTTAGCCAGTCCACGATGAAAAAGTTAGCAACGTGAAGTTAGCTAGCCAATGAAGTATAACTTCTTACGTGTGTAAGTACACACACTTTTTTATTTAAGGCTTCTTCATTATCTCACTTCCCCGATAAGCATGGACAAGTGCAGACTAAATTCTCATACAGAGTTATGAGATCTATAAGAATTTGGTCTACATTGCAACAATTTGTCCATGTTTTACGAGATTTAAGCTATTTTTTCATAGAGATATTAATTTTTAAACAAAATCTCTATATATTTGACTGGTGTTAGACCAGTTTTGAAACAGCAACTTTTAATTATGCCTCACACTCAACGGTTCCACTACCATATTTACAAAGCCATTACAGTATAACAAACATACCTAGCTATTATAGAATTGCTTTTTAATCATAATATGAACATCATCAAAAATAATTTATTACATACACACACACACACGATTATCACAAAGAATTTTTAAATTCTACTTGAGTCCTGAGTGTATAGCATTTATTATTATAATTATTAATTGATTGCAATGTATTCATGTCTGCAGTCTGATGATGCAGGTGTAAACATAAATAACAATGACATCAGAAACCGTTAAAATTAATCTTACGAGACGCGATGTGCATAATGATTTGTGCTAACATTATAAATTAACCTTAATTTTGATATTAAATGGTTGTCATTCGTTTACAGGTTAAGATAAGCTTAAATAATAAAAGTTTTAAACCTGATTGTTACATATCAAATCTTGATGACAGACGTTTTTGCTTATTATCTATTCTACAGTTGTGTGTGAGTTTTGAGAGCAAAATTTGATAGAAGATATTTACTTATGAATGTATGAATACCTAAATTATAGATCTTATACATATAGATATGATACTAAATTCTCATACCTTTATAAATTGAAACTACAAATAAAAGCGGATTCAGCATATTTGACAACCGAGAAAGATTCAGGGTATAAAACATTAAACTATGAGAAATCTCAAAGTATGTATAAAAAATATCGAAATTAAACTTTTTTTAAGCGTCATGAACGCCTACGGCCTAGTCCAGTGTAAATGGCTAAGTAGGTATTAATTATAACAGATCCTTTAATCACAAGTTTTTGAATTTGCATTTAAAACATATTTGTTAACAACTTTTAACAACTTAATATATTTTTGAACTTAAATTTTATTTTGTTTTATGCATTTAATATCCAACTAAGCACTTAGAAATATCTTACATCAGCACGTAATATTTGTAAAAAGGAAACATTCTGCGGAATAATAAAGTGCATCCTGATATGATATCATCTCACGATATTAATACTAGACATATTCCTCATTTCTACCCGTCTTAACATTTCTGACTACTTTTTTATACTAAGTAAGTAATGATTATTAGTATTATCGTGATGATAATCAATTCTTCTTATGGAGTCCGCTTAGTGGTTTTGAAGATCGTTTTTGTATACCTAGTGGTGTACCTAAGCGTTCTTTTAGCGAGGACGCGGACGGTGCAATTCTTAAATGAATTTCATAACGAATTTCACTAATCGAATTTTTAAATACTTTGATTTTTAGTCTAGGTATTTCTGGTGAGTCTCGGAGAATTTGTTTGGTTCCAATTTAATTGAACGCTTGACAATGACTCTTTTCTTACTAGGAGAGTAGGAAATTTATTCGCCAACCGATAGAAGACCATTACGGACTAAGGACTTCAACCCTTATTCTTTAGCAGTGGGATGCACTCGTAAACTGTTTTTGTTTACTATGCACAGTAACAAATAAACAAATCTATCCGTATAATATAAATATGTATCCATATACCAGATCTTAGTTTTGCATAAACGTGTGTAGTTACATCGTGCACTTTTGGTCTGACAGGACGACTCTGTCTCACTAATGAGGAAGTTGGATATTTATTATTTATGCTACAAAGATTAAACAATGAATAATTCATAAGTGATTTAGCCCGCCCGCGCCAACCCGCAGTGGAGCAACGTGGTTAAGTTCAGATCCTTATCCTACGTGGAGAAAGAGGACTATGCCCAGCAGTGGAATAATAATAATAATAATAAATTCTTTATTGGATCAAATTAATATTTTACAATTTCTAAACTCGCCAAACTGAGTGACAGTTTATCGGCGGAATTAATGCTTAGTAACTTATTATATTACACAATATTCAATTATTATTATTTTTTTAATTTTTTACTATACATATAACATTTTATCTAACATAACTATAATGAATTATTTAAAATAATGAAAAAATTTTAAAGAGGAAAATTTAATTAAACTTACAACCTTAAAAAAAGAAAAAAAAAACTTAAAAATCAATACTTTTAGTGAACTCTGAAAGCAATATAGTTTTTAATTTATTTTTTAAACTCAATTTACTTATTTTTTTATCAAAATTTACTTGTCTTACCCTAATACGTTATTAAATATTTTAGGTACTAAATACCGATTTGTTCTTTTGCCATAATAATTATTTACAGTTGTTTCAACAAATTTTCGTTCTCTTACTCTTATGGATGTTACAGGCTAAGCCAAGTGATTTTGATTTTTATGTTGATGATTACACGGTATCCTTTAGCTAGAAGGAGATTATTCAGAACGACCAAGGTATTTCTTTAACATACGATTCAGCCTTTTTTCTTTAACATAAGTAGCACCCAAATCTATACTAATATTATAAAGAGGCAAAGTTTCTAACTTTGTTTGTTTGTAGGGGGTAATCTTCGCAAATACTTATCAAATCATGAAAATTCTCTCACTAACAGAAAGCTACACTATTCAGGAGTGACATAGGCTATATTTTATTGTTATTGATCAAAAAATTAAGTAAAAAATATTAGTATATGTAAATCATGTCGGAGAAATGCGAAAAACTACACTAAATATTTGCATCACAAAAATAATAAATAATTAACGCCCAACGAAGTAGGCACAGGTCGACTAGTTATCAAACAAATGAATTATTTATTTTCAAAATATCACATCACATTAAGTTACATACTGTAGTCACATTAAATAGTCGAAAATCTAAAGTGGTAATCACTCATTTTTTTCCATAGTTTTATATAGTTTGTTACTATAAATGCGTAAGTATGGATTTAATTTGATCCGTTATTGCAGAGGTTCTCATTTTGTTACTAAATAATTATGTTCTTATTAGATTTAACAAATATACAAGATTTATTTTAAAAAATTGTGTGTACTTATGTACTTAAGTTATACTTCATTGGCTAGCTGAATGAATTTCATAACGAATTTCACTATTCGAATTTTTATATACTTTGATTTCTAGTCTAGGTATTTCTGGCGAGTCTCGGAGAATTCGTTTGGTTCCAACTTCACGTTGCTAACTTCTTCTTCGTTGACTAACTAACTTCAGGGTGTCGGCTTTTTGTGACGGTGTGCGTGCGTATCGTAAAAAATTACTCTCATCATTTTTCCCTATCGTCCCAAAAGAAGTATAACTTCAAAAAATTGGAGACAAGCGATAATATTTAGTCAACTTTAAGAAGCTTCGAAGTACCACATAAAGCAATGTACCACGAAACACTACATTTTTTTACAACTAATGTTTTTCATTATCATGAATGAATAGTCTTACCTGTGGTTACCACACCGGCAAAGACCCAGCACTGTCCGTAGGCCACCTCCTGTTGCGTCTCCAGGTACTGAGCGAGGATATCCACGGAGCCAGTCCATTCTGATGGAGCTGTTCCGTCATCATATTGACCATCCCAACGCCCTATGAGGACGCCACCGTCATCGTTGGAGTTTACGATACGGGAAATAACCCTGGTCATCTTAATTGGGTCTCCACGTCTGTTGATGTTATATAAGATTGTAAATATTTTTATAAAATTAATCATAATATAATCAGTTCAATAAAGTTGTTCTGAATTATTTTAGCTATATCTTTTCATTCAAATTGTTTCAGCAATAACTTTTATTGTCTTGGAATAACTTACTGGTGGAAAGGAATTTCAGCTCGATCCAGCAAGAACATAGTCGCTGGTAGTACAGCACTGTCGAACTGCCCATAAAACCATGGCTTCCCTCTGGTCGTCTTGATAGGACCAACCCATACTTTGCCGACATCATTCAGAACGTACTCTTGTAATAGGTTAGTGTCTTCCATATAAGTTTGGTCATCTGGAACGAAAATATCATTGGAGTCATTCAAGAGTGGAGGTAGAAATAGAAAATTGCACTTCAATAATAACTTTATTACTTTTATTTCTAAGTCTCTTTATAGCTGATAGCACGTGTGACGCTATACTTCATGCAGATATTACCAAATTTGTATAAAACCGCAGTTTATACTTTTTGGAGTTTACTCCTCAAGAATCGATTTTCATATAAGGATATACGACGGTATCGGTTACGACGTTTTCTAATAATGCCATCGACAGATGGCGATATTTGATTCATTAATTTACCATTTGATATGGTATTAATCTTTTTCTTAGACTATAATGTCTTTTTTGTACATATTTAGAGAGTCGATCTGAAGAAGTAAACTCCAGTCGTGCGTCGGAGCTGGCACACATAGGTACTTTTTTTTTAAAGAGTAATTGTGGAGTTGCTTAGCGGTTCTTCTCTGCATAATCTGATTTCCGAACCGGTGGTTCGCTTTTAGCCACTTCAGCCTATCACAGTCCACTGTTGGACATAGGCCTCCACAAGTTCACGCCCGACATTAAGACGCGAACTCATGTGTTTTGCCCATAGTCACCACGCTGGGCAGGCGGGTTGGTGACCGCAGCTTCACTTTTAGAAATAATTAAAATTAAATGACGATTCGAAGATACATTTGAAGCCTATTTGAATAAAGATAGTTTTGATTTTGATTTTAGCAGCAATATTATAAATTTTGATGGTATTTATTTTATCAACACTCTTCTAAATACCAAAGCTTTTGTATCACGTAATTAATATAAGTATTTTATACCAGTAAAATACATAGTCAGATATAGTTTATAGTAACACGATTTGATAGAAAAAGATAGGTACCTACATCGTACTAGAAGACCCGTACTGTTTCAGAAGCGTTAATTATTCTAATAATCGTTGCACTGTTCGACAGTCTTAAGCGAAAATAATTTTTGTAAGACTCACAAGTTAATAGTCGTAGTAATAATACCTGTATTCCTATAGCACTCTTGGAATTAAAGCACTCTAATTCAGTCTATGTAGCTCAAGTATACCTTTAGCCATTTAAATTCTCACCTGGGTTCCAAGGGTTGAAAAGGATGTACAAGTCCTGGTCGAAGTCATAGACTTCTCTTGCTTGTGAACTCTTCATTCTTGTAACAACACGCACAGCCCAAACTCCAACTGGTAGATTTACTGGAGTTGACACCTAAGAACAGATAATATTTTATTCATTCATATAAACATTACCTTCATTTTGGACTACCCAGGCGTTGGGGTAAAGCAAGTCAAATTTGGATTATATTGTTACATTATTTAAACTTTACTAATATAGTTCGTTTAATCTTATTATATGACTGTATTGAATCCAGAATGTACCCATCCGGAAAAAAATATCTTTTCCTCTATCAGATTTATGGAAGGTTGCAGGCCTTAAAACGTTTCCATACGAAAAATTTAAAGATTTTTTTGGTTCCCTAGAGATGGAATAGAAATATAGCAGAAGTTTTAACTGGGGTAGGGCACAGCAGGAAACCTGCTCAAAATATGGAGCAGCCCGACTGCGGTAGTACCTCGACCTTACAGAAGACCACAGCTAAATAGTACTGTTTTCAAGCAGTATTGTGTTCCTGTTGATGAGTAAGGTGACGCAGAGCTCCTGGGGGGATTGGGGATAGGGTCGGCAACGCGCTTGCGATGCTTCTGGTGTTGCAGGCGTCTATAGGCTACGGTCTTACGATCAGGTGAGCCGTACGCTTATTTGCCAACCTAGTTACATAAATAAAAAAATAAAAAAATTGGTTTTATTACTTGTCGTATTTTTGCTACATGATAACAAATTTTTTTAACTGATTAATACTCTAAGAAAATAACAAAATCACATCACGAATTCTGAGAGTTATGATTACTACCTATACCTAATAGGTAGGAAATGTAAAAAATAAATTTTATTTCGAAAACTCTCGATTGTGGTAGATAATAGAGTTAGCAGGAGATATAGCAACAGTGAGCGTAGTACCGGGATAACGTACCACGCAATTTGGAGGACAATGTTACCATCAAATTATATAAATATTATTTAACTAAAAGAAAAAAAAATCAGCTGGTTAGTAATAATTTTTGATGACCTTACGAGGTCATCAACTTGATGACCTCGTAAGGTCATCAAAAATTGATTTTTTTTCTGATTTTTTTTTCTTTTAGTTAGTTAATATTTATATAATTTGATGGTAATATTGTCCTACAAATTGCGTGGTACGTTATCCCGGTCCTACGCTCACTGCTGCTCTATCTCCTGCTAACTTTATTATCTACCACAATCGAGAGTTTTCGAAGAGGAACTTTTTGTTCGTCTCATCAAAATGATGCTACTCCCGAAAAATTAGCTTGATACTAATTATATGAAAAATTTGTACTAGGGATCCCTACCTATAAATATTAAAGTAACTATTTAGAAATATTTGTCTCGATAGCGAGTTACGTTCAACTTAAATATAGTAAGAACATGTTTTAAGTTATTTTTTAAATAAGTTTATACAGTTTAGGTTTTTCCAATTAACTAGTTTTGACCTTTGTCATTTACGTATTTACATGTGTGTTATGTAACAAATCTCTATTTAATCTTATTTATATATTATTCTTTAAACTCGTTTAGCATGTATAGGAATTATACAAACAACATTTTGACTAAATTTATTATTATGTAATATCATGATCCCTTACATTCCTAATTTATTTTCATATTTTTATCAATTGTCGTCTAAATTATTTTATTATGCTAATAGAAAACTAGTATATGAGAAAATGTTTTTAAGAAAATGAAGATTTAATTTCAAATGCATTTGAATATTAATTGATGATGTGTCCTCTATTCTTGTTAAAATACATTATTATTTAGTAATAATATAGGTATTTATTTGAAACGAGATTTTAACGAATATTAATTGCGAATAATATTTGTGACTTGCGAGTTTTTATTATTTAATTAAAAATTCTATATTTACGTAAGTACTAGCTGTACCGACGACTTTGTCCCCGTGGAATTAAAAAAAAAACAAACTGTAAAATTCACTTCAAAATTAGTCTAGCCGTTTCAGAGATTAGCCGGAACAAACAGACAGATAGACAAACAAACAGACAGACAAAATTGTAAAAAATGTTATTTTGGTATATGTAGGTACCGTACCGTATATGTATGCATGTATACACATACATACATATGAATTTAGTAAAAAGCGGTTATTTTAATATTACAAACAGACACTCCAATTTTATTTATTTGTATAGATTTCTATTTTGATTAGGCACGGAATTTGAGCATTGCAGTAACATTTGCGGATTCAAGATGTTAAATAAATGGTGAAATTAAATCATGTGTATAATTTACAGTATAATAACTAATTGATTCGTAGAGTAGGCCTGTATACGAGTATATTCAAATAAAAATTAATTAGGCAGTTTCTATGTGTTTCTTTATAAATATTTCAAACCAAATAATTGTTCCCGCGGTTAAATACTCGGTAACATACCGTTCGAATTTTTTTTTTAAATTATTGTCAATAAGTAAATGAATTGTTTTTTTTTTAATTTAACTTAATAAGGGTAAGGTAATATATAAATAGAGGTGTGAAAAATTTAAAATATCTGTAAAAATAGTAAAAAAAATTAAAATATCATAAAAACATTACAAATACTTATCAAAAATGTACTTTAAATTTCCTAATTGAAATAAACGTAGATAAATCTTTATGCTAAGGACTAGACTCAGGTAAATATATTTATGTACTCGAATATAATCAATATTCAGGTTGCGAAAATCGAATAAAATAAAACCTAACCTTTATGTGACCTCTGAGGGTTTATTTATTTATATTAGACATTTTTTTGTTTTTAAGTTAAGGAAAATATACTGCGTATTATACTGTCTCGTTACCAGATTAACATATTCATGCACAGTTACGTATAGGTATTTACATTTCAATTAGAATTAAAACAAAAAGTATTCATGTTAATATAGATAAATAAATGGGTCACCAGACTCACTACAACTATTACTTTCTTTTTTTTGATATCGCAGGGGAACCGTTTTACGGGTGATATCCAGGACGCCCGGGTAGGCAGTCCTAGACCGTATGTAGGACTCAGCACTTGGGGTTGCTAATACCGCACTAAACCCCTGCGAGAGCCTTGAGCCGCTTTAAATGGAGGGTCCCGGATCTGCAGGCAACAGGATCCCTCCAGCAACAGGCTGGCCTCGGCGAAAAGGCCAGACTTCTCGTCCATTATTCTTAATTATTTTTGCTTTTGACAAGTTTGGTATTCTACTAATTCAATCGCATCGTTATGTTAATATGTTATCATGACATGACAGAATAGTAGTAGGTGGGTTTTCTGTCATCATTAATACCTGTACAGTACTTTTAGAGGCAGTTAGATACAGTATGTAGCCTAATATCTCTACTTCTCTATTTAAAGCTTCGCTGTAATATCCCACTGTTGGGTATAGGCCTCTTTCCCCATGTAGGAGAAGGATCGGAGCTTAATCCACCACGCTGCTCCAATACGAGTTGGTGGATATATTCCCTAGGTACTATGAGTAACGATCGCTATCAGGTGTACATGAACATGATAACAACCGGGACCGTCGGCTTAACGTGCTCTCCGAGGCACGGGGGAGAGACCCACAAGGACTGCACAAACACCCAGACCACGGCAAGCATCTGTATGGCCAATACAAATGTTGTCGTCTGCGGGGATCGAACCCGCAATTGCCAGCGCAACGGCCACAAATTAACAAGTGCTGTGACCGCTGCGCCAACGCGGGTAATTTTAAAGTTTCATATTATAAAATTGCTGTTATAATATGATTGTAATTTTCTTGTTTTGGAAATAAAGTATATAAAGTCAAAGAATTTCGTCGATTATTGATTGAGTATATACATACATATATACGTCTAGAAGTAATTATCGTTAATCATTCTTGTTAAGTATTTTATTTTTAAACTAAATAGATTTATAAAATCAGCTTTGATTTAGTGGAATTTTTAATAAATACGACTATTATTTTGGTTTATTTATAAAGAACATTATTTTGTATTTTAACTGCCAATTTGAATTAGTTAAGGTCATCGCTGTTGATTATAATATTTTCAAGACATTAGAAATATACACGTGCGTATTTGAAGAGAATTCAAGTTTTCGTTTCTTGAGTAGGTAATCATTATGTACATAGTATAAAACAAAGTCGCTTCCCGCTGTCTGTATGCTTAGATCTTTAAAACTACTCAACGGATTTTGATTCGGTTTTCTTTAGTAAATAGAGTGATTCCAGAGGAAGGTTTATAATTATTTATAATACATGCATAATATAATGGAGGAACACTGATAGTTTTTGCAACCGTGCGAAGCCGGGGTGAGTCGCTAGTTTATTATTATATTTTAAAGATATTATTAATAACTACTAGCTGTCCCAGCACACTTTCTACCGCATTTTTACAAATATATCGATTTTTTTTTCACAAACTTTGCCCTAACAATAACGAACACAAAAAATAATTAAAAAATGTGTTTGTACTTATGTACGCACGTAAAAAGTTATACTTCATTGGTTAGCTAACTTCTTCTTCGTTGACTAGCTAACTTAAGGATGTCGGGTTTTCGTGACGGTGTGCGCACGCATCGTAAAAATTTACTCTCGTCATTTTTCCCTAACGCGCCAAAAGAAGTATAACTTCAATAATTCAAATGCAATGCAAATGATTTGACTCTATCTTATCTAATTTACAATAGAAAAATATCCGTAAGCCAATGGCGCCTAGTCGGTACTCCGTGGCGCCTGGCGGTACCGTTCAAACACGATTGACAAAATAATATCCCCGTCAATGAGTGCGTATTGAAATACAAATTAAAATATCTATATGATATATTGTATCCTATTATATCCTAATAACTTTTAATGAGGCGTTTGTATTCTAAGCTTAGACATTGTATTCCATACTATGCTTCCGTTTAAATATTGGTATATTAATTTTAATATAATTTTGATTCCATGTGTCTTCTAACGCTATTTTATTACGTATATGGAAGACAGAGGTACCTTTTACGGTATGAGTAACCATTGGCGGATCTACCGTCGTGGGCACGGTGGACATGCCCACAACCTTCAGCCGAAACATTTACCCATTAATTTGAAAGCTGGCCTCCTTTTTCCCTTAATTCATGGGACGGAAAACCAAAATGGCCCAGGTATGTCCACAACCCCTAAATCAGGTTTAACTTCTTTCGATGATTATTTCCATATCTAAGATGCGCGGTAAAAAGAAAATAGTCAAATTCAAAAGTCGTTTATAAGGCTTGATTGTTCATGAGCAAATTTTGACATTTTTACTCCGAGTAGCAGTTCGCCGATTTTCTGATGGCAGTGACCACAACCTTGTTTGAGGGCTGGATCCGCCCCTGTGAATATCCCGGGAAAATCGTACATTGTTTTTTTTTTTGTTCAAGTTTAATACTAAAGCTCAGTACAGCACCCAACAAGTATACATACCTATTACTCGGACGACATTCGTTTAGTCACTATTACAAAATGAAATGACAATAGATGCACATATATACAAGCAAACACGCTTTCCAAGATAAGTCATTGGATTTGCAAATTATTTAAATACAATTCTCGATATAAGTAGCTAGGTGAATAATGCAGTCGCACATAAAATAATGTTTGTATGTATGTATTTAAATAAATAGTCGTAAACCTCGACAGTAAAACTGTCATTAATTTGGTCAGGCATGTAGTTTTTAATATAAGAAGGTATTTTTATGCCAATAAATAAAGATTCTTAAAATAGTTGTTTTTAAATTTATATTTATAATATCATATTATTATTATTCAAAACTCGTCGTTTAATGTGTTAATATATCGTTTTGGTATAATTTAAATATTTAAAGTACAACATTAACATAATTATGTAAATCGAATATTTTCGTATTAAACTAACCGTGTGAGATTACCTTTCAAGAAAGCCTATTTGAATTATAAAATTTTTAACTTCAATTATGTCTCTCCTGATTACTCGCAGTTACTTTTAGTTATTCTACTTTTAAGTCATATTGACTTTTTAAATTTTGTTCGTTTAAAAAAAGAATCTAAAATAAATAATAGTTAAAAAAAACTAAAAAAACACGCTTTTATAAATAAACCGTTAGGATAATGGAATAATTTTTTCAAATTAGTGTATTGTCATCGGTCCTCGATAAGTCTACCAAGTTTAAATGAAATCTGAACGTTAGAAGTGGGTCAAAATGAAGTCCTAAGGAGTCGGTTACAAACATATTAATAAGCATACTGGTGAAGCTAATAGGTAGGGATCCCTAGTACAAATTTTTCATCTGATTAGTATCAAGCTAATTTTCCGGGAGTAGTTTCATTTTGATGAGACGAACAAAAAGTTCCTCTTCGAAAACTCTCGATTGTGGTAGATAATAGAGTTAGCAGGAGATAGAGCAGCAGTGAGCGTAGGACTAGGATAACGTACCACGCAATTTGGAGGACAATATTGCCATCAAATTATATAAATATAAATTAACTAAAAGAAAAAAAAATCAGCTGGTTAGTAATAATTTTTGATGACCTTACGAGGTCATCAAGTTGATGACCTTGTAAGGTCATCAAAAATTTATTTTTTTCTGATTTTTTTTTGCTTATAGTTAGTTAATATCTATATAATTTGATGGTAATATTGTCCTACAAATTGTGTTGTCCGTTATCCCGGTCCTACGCTCACTGCTGCTCTACCCCCTACTATCTCTGTTAGCTACCACAATCGAGAGTTTTCGAAGAGGAGTTTTTTGTTCGCCTCATCAAAATGTAGCCACTCCCAAAAAATTAGCTTGATACTGATCAGGTGAAAAAAATGTACTAGGGATCCCTACCTATAATAAAAAGCGTGTAAAAACTTTTGTTTTTATTTTAAGAATATAAAATGACTCAAATATGCTTTTATCCGTTGTAAATAATGTACATAAAACTATTTTATTTCTTAACTAGTTTTCATTAATCGTTATCAAATTAAAGATTAAAGTAAATTAATTAAAATATAGCGTTAAATATTTTTCAAATACGTAACAATATTTGGTAGAGTTACAAATAGAATTGGCAAGTCTTATACCGATGTTTTAGAAGTTCAGTCATCTGTATATTAACTCATAAACAATAATAGATTTGCATTTTATTACGTACTGCCTGTGACTGTACCTTCGCTTACATTGCAATGTTTATGTAAAAATAGTTTTTGACTAATATTAATGTAATTTAGATAAGTTTGTTTTTTTTAATTATTATTATTTTTATTTTACTTTTTTGTTTTTTTAACATTTTATATAGGTACATAAATATGAAAATCAAAAGCCATTCTTATCTTCAGGATTTTAATAAGTAATAGTTAGTAAAAATTAAAAATATGCGAAGATAATAGCTGCGCCATTATAGTACGCACTGTGTAAGATGTACTTTTAAAAAAATACTTTCCTTAAAAAAACACTGATGTATATAATATACTTAGATATTGTCAGTTGGCGGAAAAAACAATAATAAGACTTTTGGTCAATGTATAAAAAATTAAAAATCAGAATAAAATAAATTCTCTCCACTACATCTAGAACCGTACCAAGCTTAATTGTTAGCGATTAATTAAAAAAAGAAGATAACCCAAACATTATATTTTTTATAATAGAATATTATAAAGTAAATTTAATATTGTAAATGAACAAAGGGTTTTGCAAAATAAACGTACTAAATTCTATGCACATTGCGAATTGCGATGCAAATAAAATTGCAAATCACGAAAATAAACTGACCTCAAAGGAAATGGTGTCTGCTTGCACGTCCAGAATCTTTGCTGACCAGCTGTACTTGTCTGGTAGCACATCTCGCTTCAAGAAGATGGAACCTTGGGTGTCCATCTGTGGCTTATCCCCTAGACAAATGAACGAACATATTATTAAACTTCCATGGTCTAAGATTAAGAGCTAGCGCCAGCTAGCTAGGGTCAGCTATTAAGATTAAGGTAGGCAACTTTAAGCTTGTGTCCTATAACTCCTATATAACAGCCGACTGAATGTTTTTGTAATGTATGTAGGTACATACAAATCTATACTAATATAATCGAGCTGAAGAGTTTGTTTGATTGTTTGTTTGTTTGTTTGAACGCGCTAATCTCAGGATCTACTGGACCGATTTGAAAAATTCTTTCAGTGTTAGATAGCCCATTTATCGAGGAAGGCTATAGGCTATATATCATCACGCTTAGACCAATAGGAGCGTAGCACCAATGAAGATTGTTTCAAAATCGGTTTTTTTTTCCTTTTGAGAGCTTCCGGTTAAAGTTTCCTTATATTGATCCTATTTCACGCGGACGAAGTCGCGCGCAGAAGCTAGTAATACATATATCGGAGATATAGAGGTCGGAGCGGGAATCGAAACTATAGCTCCTGAGCAAAAAGTAGTGTCGTGTCGTATACCATATCAGTCATCGTACCATATTGTTCATCATTCCATAATTGTGTTTGCTCGCAAACGAAAAAAAAACTGACTTCAATTAGTAGGTCAACGAAAAAATAGTCAAGTAAATATGCATTATTATATTATATAACTTGAAAAGTACTTGTTAGATCTCAATTAAGCTTAAATGGGACCACATGACATATATCACCTTTCGATTCGATAAATTATTACTCTTAAATAATAAGATTATGAAGCAAGTAATTTATTTTTTCTGTGTTTTTTCCTGATATTCGATGTTTAATAAGATGTTAATTTAATTTTAAAATGTTATATGTATAATACTTCTATAGTTTAGACACATTGGAATTTATTTAAATTAGAACTAATTTTGCCTTTGAAATAAGTAGGTAACTAAAATGCTGTCACGTTTTTTATAATAAAACTCATTTAAATGCAATTATATTCATATCACATTCATTTACTATTTTATAATTATCTTAAGTAGGTAATTTCAAATTTTATTTATATTATAAATATAAATTAAATTATTTTTGTACCACAATATGGTTATTATCGAATATGTATATTTACGGATCCGTTCTGAAGTAAGCTTACAGACACTTATAATAATAATAATAACTGCTTCCCTCTCAACGGACCCCAGTAGGATTTTCTCCTATTTTGAAGATGCGAAAACACACAATACACATGCACAAACGCCCAGAACACGGTAAACATCTATATGGTCAATACAATATGTCTGTTGTGAGCGGGGATCGAACCCGCGACCGCACGGACCCCAGGACTATAGGATTTTCTCCTATTTTGGGGATGCGGAAACACACAATACACATGCACAAACGCCCAGAACACGGTAAACATCTACCTATATGGTCAATACAATATGTCTGTTGTGAGCGGGGATCGAACCCGCGACCGCCAGCGCAAGTCAGTGCTGTGACCGCTGCGCTTACTAACTACAGATATCAAAAATAACGTTTAAGCATTGATATTTAATAAATAATATAATAAGTTAATAATGTTTACCAAAACGTAATTGTCGTTACCTTCGAAATCTTATAAGAACCTGTTTAATTTAAATAGTTTAAATTTTTTAAACAAGGAAATAATAACATTTAGACTTTGAAACATGAAATACGTAATAATTTGTTTATATTTATATGTATTTAATGGTTATTTTAATTAAGGTTACACGTCATTAAATTTGACTGATTTTTATTGTATACCTAATACAACTAAATGAAACTCTAGTTTAAACTTTGACAGAATATATTAGACATAACTATTCAAAGAGACAAATGTTTTAACTTTATTTATATAAATAGAATGCAATATCGTCTTACCCAGGGTAAACACCAGTTGCACCACATCCTCGTTCTCGTCAACGGGTCTGGTGAACCGCACCACTCCGTTGAAGGGTTGGCCACGGCGCACGATAGCGGTGGTGGGATTCTCATCATTTATCACTTCGAATCTAGAGGGTAAATGTTAAATTAGTATTTTTCTATTTATTGTATATTTATATATATAATAATTTCAGACTTTATTGTTAAATTAATAACTAGCGCCTCGCTATTTCAACCGGGTTTTTTTCTGATTCCGTCGGAATGTTGGAATATAAAGAACTCTATGTGTTATTCTAGATCTCTACATACCAATTATGTAGTATTACAACAATCATTTTAGTAGTTTTACTATATGGAAAAGAGACATTGGCCTAAATGTGGAACATTAATAGGCTTTAGTATAGACTCAGTTCAGAATGTTAACTTACTTGGCAGTGTAATGTGTCTGAGCGTTTTCCTTCGGGTAGAAATGAACTACGTCGACTACGAGCGGGTCCATGGCTTCGTTTTATTATCTGTAACAAAAAAATAATAATAAGCGCATTAAAACCTTTTTACAGGGTTCTTACTTATAAAACTACATAAAAATATGTTCAATATAAGAATATTTAACTTGTTCAAATAAAGAAATGTTTTTTTTTAATCTGTAACAAAAAAATAATTGTTGTGCATTAAAACCTTTTTACAAGTTTGTTACTTATAAAACTCACACAAAGATATGTTCAACATAATTACATAAGAATATTTAACTTGTTCAAATATAGAAATTTATTTACACATTTAAGTAAGTACGCGTGTCTGTATTGATTTTATATGTACTTCTATATGTATATAGGTATAAAAAAATAAAAAGTGGGTGATGATAAGCTAAAGTTTCAAGATATAAAAAATGTTGTTTGCGTGTCTTTTTATTTTGAATAAAGTTTTAGAGGAAATCGTTAGTGGAAAAGTTGCCTAGAAACTTAAAATCTAGGTAAAAGGAATGTGAGAGAAATGTATTTTCCTTTTTAGAGTCGTGATTTTTTGATAGTATTACTTAAGTTCTTAATTTATAAATTGTGTATATAATTCCTTTGTATTCCTTAATTTTATACAAGATGCCTTTGCCTAACTACAGTAATTAATTTAGTAATCAATCATAATTAATTACCTACATTTATGCCATACAATTTCTCTGGTATAACAGATTTTACATACACTGTTCAACGTATAGCAGGTATGCATTATTATGAGTACTATGTACGACATAGAAAATTGTGAACCGTCTGTAATTGGTGAACAAAACTAAGGTTAGTTTGGTTATTGTTAGACTATGGGCGAACAAAACGAGCGTGCCTCGGCAGCGAACAGTGCGTCGCGACAAGGTCATTGGTCGCGACAGATGATTTATGACCAATAAATAATTTAATACAACAAATGTATGTTTTGTTTCAATTCTCTATTTTCTTACTGCTGGGCATATACCTCTTCATGTAGGAGAAGGATCGTAGCTTAAAATCCACCATTTTCTCTTTGACAATTTATATAACATAAACATACAATACAATAACGATTCAGTCTGTAATATCCCACTGTTGGGCATAGGCCTCTTCCCCATGTAGGAGAAGGATCGGAGCTTAATCCACCACGCTGTTCCAATGCGGGTCGGCGGATATATTCCCTACTATGAGTAACGATCGCTATCAGGTGTACATGATAACAACCGGGACCGACGGCTTAACGTGCTCTCCGAGGCACGGTGAGGAGACCCACAAGAACTACACAAACACCCAGACCACGACAAACATCTATATGGCCAATACAAATGTTGTCGTGTGCGGAAATCGAACCCGCAACCGCCCGCGCAACAGCCAATCGCAATCCAGTGCTGTGAGCGCTGCGCCAACGCGGCGACAACAATACAATAAATTAAATATTAATAAAATTCACTATGGTATGAAGTAATATATAAATGATACAAACTATGTGAATATTATATCAAAAGAGTCTTAAGTTTGATCAATTTGGATGATCAATTAATCTCTATAACCAGGTGTATTAACACTGTTAGACGAATATTGAATCATAAAACTGATAAAACTTGAGTATTTAGTGTCTAGAAGGTGAAATTACGAATACCGTCAAGGTTAAATTTCTATATGAGATTCGATTGTTGGTTCTCTAGCGTTTTAATTTTTAAAACTGAAATTAGAATTTTTTTTAATACGTAGGTAGGTACCTACTTATTTTTTAGCGTTCCATAAACTGATTGCACAGTACGAGATCTGAACTAAAGACGAACTTTATCTGTTTTAAGGATAGATAAATAAAAATATTATAATACTAGCTTCTGCGCGCGACTTCGTCGGCGTGGACTCCGCTCCTATTGGTCTTAGCGTGATGATATATAGCCTATAGCCTTCCTCGATAAATAGGCTATCTAACACTGAAAGAATTTTTCAAATCGGACCAGTAGATCCTGAGATTAGCGCGTTCAAACAAACAAACAAACAAACAAACAAACAATCAAACAAACTCTTCAGCTTTATTATATTAGTATAGATATAATAGAGTAGATATAAAATAATTTTATCCATTGAACAGATGGGTAAAGATAGTGTCCAGTTCGGATCTTAGACCAGTAGGTACAAAACTAAAGAACAACAAAATAAATTATGTAAGTCTTAACAGGTTTTCCGAGAATAATTAACACCATTTATGTTTTATTATTAATTTTACATTACGTACGCAAATACTAACGCTAAGGCGATAATATATCAATAACGCATAATTTATATGATTGGTAAAGTACCTACAATGAAACTTCCTAATGAAGATATATTTATGTTTAAATTATTATTTTGTAGTCCTAAATAGAAGCAGGAATATCTTTTGAATTATCAATTTTTCTTGTAATACTTCGGTTGGCTTAAGATCGTTGGCTCTATCACTAAACCGCCTACTTCAACAATAATAATATAGGATTTTTTGTATTCAATTAAAAATTTCTTATGGTCGACTTACATCAGACGAGCGAATGCTCATTCTATCCCCACTTTATCAAATTCTTATCAAATTCTTTTAGTGTAAACAGACGAAGAGCATTCTTTCGTTGTTATATATATGAATACGAGTGTTTGAAGATCAAGAAAGAATGCTCTTGTTCTAGCTCTAGCTCTTTGTTCGCTTGGTCTAAATCCACCCGCGTTCAGTTAAACAAATAAAGATACACTTTAGTTTAGTAAGTCATGGATAAGATAAATTGTTTTTTTTTTTTCGAAAACTGTGGCCTGACAGTAATGAGTACAAAATAAAATAATTATTAAATTTGATGCATTTCTGCGATTTATGTTTATTAACGTAACTTATAAAGCGTTTAAACTACATATTTGTTTTCTAGAACGTCAAATCTAAATGCTTAAATTATATCAAGTTTTTAATACTGATAGTAATTAAGAAAAGAAAAATGGGTAAACATTTCAAAAAATACAACTTACAAATTCAACAGAGGGCAAAGGGGATATATTTTCTTACATAGTTATAATAATTTCTTACAGATCACTTTAAAAGACTATAAAGGAATAATTAGTAACATGATACGCACACACTCCAAATAGCCTTAGAATGCAAAGTTAATGAATTAGTTTAAAAAAAAAACAATAACTATTCATATTAATTATCAGTTTTAGAAACAAAAGTTTACGGTAAATGTCAAGTTAGTAACAACCGAATGGTAATCCTCTAAAAGTCTAAACTAGTCTAGCCAACTAGCCAGCGCGTAAAGTTAGCTAATTCATGACATTTGAATTACTTTTGTTATTTGAAACAAAAATTTAAGCTATAAGTACAAAAGCTATATTTTAAATTGATGTTTTGGACTTATTAAAACGTGCAATTAACATTATTTGTTTCACCTAATACATTACATTGTATGGGTTAATAGTTTACTGTTCCTAAATATTGTTTTAGTCATAACTTTGAATTTAATGGTTCTTGAACTATTTGTAGGATTTTCATTACCTATTGGCTGTATTGGTGCAATGTTTCTAATAATATATACATACGACTTATATACTATGTATATACTTCTTTAGATGTAAATTCCTAAGATATGTAAAGTGTGGGTCGTCAGTCCGATATTGTAATCGTTTAATTCCAATATTTAAGTAATAACATTTGTTATACGAACTGTTCGTTATAATTTTTGATTTTATTTTTATCGGAAATAATGAGTTTGTTAATCATAAAAATAGATCTACAATTGTGAAGCGAGTGTAATAACAAAATCAACTCCTATGCATTAAACTATGCAAGTAACCTAGGCTTGCTATATTAGTCCAAGACGATACATGTAAGGCGTCAGCTGACTGAAATAAACCCGATGACACACAGTATTAAATTCATTGGTAGTAAATTTAAACGATTACGCCTTAACTATTGAGACACATTAGTTTTAGATTAAATATGAGTTTTTGTTTAAGTAAAACTTCTTTACGCACGCTTGACTTGGGGAGTAAGCTGGTGAATGCGTGACGAGAGCGTTACGAAAAGTGTGATCGGGCGAAGTGAACGGAGCAAGAGAGAGGCAAGCACACATTTCTCTCTTTCTCTTAAAGCCAGATAGGTTTCGTATATCTAAGACACAGTGTAGGCCTAATGTGCAGGCCTATTGCTTAAGAAATTCTGAAATTTTACTTCAACAATCGTGTGGTTTAAAGCACATTGGTTTTTTTTTTTAATTAAGAAACATAATATCATCCACGTATTCTTAGTTTCTCGTTTCTTTTTTTCGTACATTATGCAATTTTGCTTAATAGCTTGCATTTTAAAATGGCACTTAAGAGCAGCATACCTGATTCTGCCTTAATTAAAATGCTTGATTAAATAAAAGTTGATTGATTGATAGGTTGAAATTTGAATGGCTTTCAGTTGTGCCAGAGTGGAGCACGGTTGAATCCGCCAATGTTATGTAAAGTGGAAAATACACGAAGGAGATTGATCGGTGCGGTTGAGATAATAAATAAAAGTTTTGTGTGATCGCTAAATTCGCTTCGCCATTGACATAGGCAGTGAAATGAAACAAGGTTCAACACATGTGTGTTGCAAACTAACTGTCAAAATTCCTGTCAGCGGGTATGCAAAAGCAACGAGAGATATCAAGATGCTTTTACAAGACTCTTTCTTGGAGTATAAACGTATATGAAAACAAATAAGATACTTTAGACAAAACGTTAGTTAACACGTCTACTAGTTAAATATTAGTGGTAGAGATCTCCGTCGGGTAAGCGCTATAGAAAGACTAAATGCTGACTTTTTCTCATAGTAAAATGTATATCTAATCAAAATAGAATCAATTTGATTTGTCTAATATAATAAAAAAATACCAAAATAATCTTACGCACCTGTAGTGTTTTGCCATTAATATTATAATATATTTTTACATTTAAGGAGGCATATATTAAAATATAAAATACAATGCAAATCGCTTTCTAAAATAAATAAAATAAAATAAAAATATATTTTGTTGCACCCTAAAGAAAAAGAAAAAGCTAAAAGGGCGTTCTCTTGTAGATAACATCTAGCAAAGAACATGAAAAAAATATATAAACAGTCAAAACATTTGACTCTGTATTATAAATTTTCATCAGTCGAGACAGAATACTCTAGTGAAAAATTACCGACAATACTCAATATTAGAAAAGAAAAAAAAACTTATAAGTAGATTGGTGTTAGAGAATGGAGAGCGTTATTTATTTTTAGTACTTCCTTGAAAAAATATCGCTAAAAATACACCATCTTAAATCAGATTAATTCTAATAATGATCTTGCGGATTCATACTTATATCAAATTAATGCAACTTACAACTTCTATTAAGTGAAAATGCTTTTTATAATTATTTTAAAACTATAGACTCTTATTAGGAAATATCTTATTTAATAATTTTGTGTAGGTACTTTTACTTTCCATTATTAAAATCATATTTTTGTATTATTATTTTTTTAAATACTGTTTTCAGTAAGAATATCAATAAGCTTTTTGACTGTTAAATTTTTTAATTTATAAAATTATAATCTACCAAAATAAATTATGTACATATTTGAGAAATGTAAAAATTACACATCTCTATAAAATTGTTACAGCTTAAATAAAATCAAAATTAAAAAATAGACCAACCTCTTTTTACAACACGAAAACACAGAAAAACTAAAACAGAACTGTCAGTTAATTTTATCGCGGCTTCACAAATTTAAAAATAAATATAATTCGAATGTGGAACGTTTCGAATCTCGCGCTTAACTGACTCCAAATACGCGGCGCTTGGGATATATCTTCAGATGCGTACGCGCAGACGATCAAGGAGGATGACTATACTTTTCATTTCTCTGGGACACAAAATCAAAATTTTAGCTATATTTGTTTCTTTGTTTTGTGTATATACATTGGAAATCTATATTGTCCAGTCATAAACATAGCAAAACATCACGCTACTATTATTTTTAGTAGCGAAACAAAGACTGCCATCCCCATCATGGGTGATATCGCGTGAGATACACTAACCATCATATTATCTTGATATAATTAAGTAAATGATTTTTAAATACCTCTTTCATATATAAGTTTCAAAATAACTTGTATACATTATTTATGTTCAATAATGGTAACTTGATTTGGAAAAAAAAACCTGTGTAGTTTTATGAAACCACGGTAAAAGTGAAACTTTTTTTCACATTATAGACATTTAACTAAAACTTTTTGGAAGATAATATTCCATTAAGGGTATAAAATAAAAATCGCTTTATCAATCTTACCGCGCGGCCGACCGTCACGCTACATGCAACACACAGACGAAAAAAATTGAGGCGATGTAATAAAAGTTTCACTTTAAAATCTTTTATTTTGAGTTAAATTCATATATCACAGATTATCAAATATTATTTCGGCAAACAGTTCTCTATGGGTCATATTATTCATTTATAATTATAATTTATCCTATTCAAATCATCGTCACCCTATCATTACGTACTGCCAAAATCACGATAAATACTCGTAAACGTAATACGTAATTATTGAACTGGCGACCGAGTTTCCCAGAGGTCATGTACTTGGCGACACGTCACAAAATTGATAAAACATAAATAAACCTTACAACTAGAAGGCCGGCTTCAATTGTATTTATTAGTCATATTTATAGCGTATTTTTCAATGTTATATTTATAGATAATATAACAAATTCAATTTTTAACTCTCTCACACAGACATGCACATAAACACATACAGCAAATTCGAGAATGTGTGTGTGATATACCTATCAGTATCTCTCTACTAATAAAAAAAATGTAAGATATTGAACTGAGGTAGGGCACAGCAGGAAATTTCCTGCTCAAAATATGGAGCCGCCCGACTGGGGTAGTACCTCGACCTTACAGAAGACCACACCTAAATAATACTGTTTTCAATCAGTATTGTGTTCCTGTTGGTGAGTAAGGTGACCAGAGCTCCTGGGGTTGATTGGGGATAGGGTCGGCAACGCGCTTGCCATGCTTCTGGTGTTGCAGGCGTCTATAGGTTACGGTCTTACCATCAGGTGAGCCGTACGCTTGTTTGCCGACCTAGTTACATAAAGAATATATATATATATATATTAAGTTTGAACAGCCAGCGAATTACTAGATAATCAAAAAGGTTTTATATTTAAAAAAAATTGTATGTAGACTTTTATTTTACCAAGATTATTACAAATTTCCTTTATTATAGGTATTGTGTGACTGATATTCCCATTTGAAAGGTAACCGATATTCATTAATAATGTATTATTTAAGTAATCTTTAATATTGTTTTTCGATATTAACAATGTTAAAGTCAACAATTAATAATTCATTGATATTTTTGATAGAAATGAAATGGTGTAATAATGGTGGAAAAATTGTTGGAAGCGTTTCCCGAGTGATTCGCAATCCCTATGGTTTTGGAAAAAATGTTTGTGGAAATACAGTCAATCCTAAAGCTACCTTTTTTTTTCATTTTTTATTCTTCAGATTCATAGACATTTTCGTGGAAAGAAGTGAGGTGGAAGGATTTTGCGTGGAATCCTTTCATATGTAGTAGAGCCTATTTGCAATAAAATTCTAAGAAGAAGAAAAAAACTAATCGAAATACATTTGTGCTATTGTTTTCAAACAACAAATTATTTTTTAAAAGCTCTAATGTCAAGACATATTCTGGTAAAAAGGAGTTATAATAGGCATAATATGTAAAAGGCTTTAAAACTTCAACCTAAGTATTCAATCTGAGCAACAAAATCACGGGTGTACAAGTTTCAATTAATTGACATAATAATTTATGACTTTAAGTTGTTGTGACGTGACTTTAGTATTGTAATTTAACGTCATAGTATGACTCGGTATGACAATATCAGTATGTTATGTTCAGTGTTGTGTAGTTCTATGTTTTCCGTTTCTCCAAATTACAATTGTTTGAATGTGTTACAAAACAATTTTCTATCTATGTTTGTAAGTGTTTTTGTCAGTGGACAGCATCATAAATATAATGAGTCAGCTGACAGAAATAAGTACTAATCAATTAATCACGATTCAGCCTACAGGCTGTATCGTGATTCTTTGCAATTAGTGTATGCAGTATGCCCAGCCGTATGATATTACAATATCCTACGGCTGGGCATAGGCCTCTTTCCCCGATGTAGTAGAAGAATCGGAGCTTAATCCATCACGCTACTCCACTGTGGGTTGACGGATATATTCCTTACTATGAGGAGCGATCGCTATCAGGTGTAAATGATAACAACCGGGATTGGCAGCTTAACGTGCTTTCCGAGGCACGGTGGGGAGACCCACAAGGATATTACAAAGTATATTTGGAATAAATGGCATAGGCCTCTTTCCCTATGTAGGAGAATATAATATAAATAATATAAGATATACAGAAACATATAATTATTTTATAAGCCTACACGTATGTATGTCAAGACACTTGAAGAGGAAAAACGTAATATTTAGCCACGAAATAATTAAATATTTTAAGAGTCGTAAAATCTGTTGCTTACAATTTTAAACGTTAGTTAATTTATATATTTAAACGGTTACAAATATAATTAAGGAAAAGTACAGATTATTAAGTACAGTGTATAAAGTTACGAATAGGTTAGAATACTCCACTATGACCTGTTTCTCCTCAATTAATAAACTACAATTTTGATATGTTGAAACCGTCGTCCATCAAATACCATTATCTACGACTGGTAAAACAAGCTCTAATTCTTAAGTCCCAATTTAGTCCTCCTGGTCAAGATGAATTTCGCACTTTGGTTTGGAAAGTTAAATTGTACAAATCTGTAGTCCTTTGGTTATCTTAATGATGACTGTATCTTTAAGATGAAAAAGTCCTACGTGACTTTGCTGCTTGACGTCACAATAGTGACGTGAATTAATCTTTTAGTCATAATAAGTATGAGCTTTTGGATTATTATTATTGTTCAGCTATGATTATTTTTAACTATTTATTTAAAACATCTTTGTCACTGGACTATTCAATTACGTTAATTAAAGTAATAAATAAACAAATTCTTTATCAAACAGAAAAAAATGCCGTGATGACCCTTGCAATTTGTAATCAATAAAACTTATTTATATAATAATTTATTAAGAACCAGCTGACCCGGTGAACTTTGTTCCGCAATATTGTTTTTGGTTCACATATAGTTTTTTTTTTGTACGTGAACGACTTACACCTGATGATAAGCGATTACCGTAGCTTATACACACCTGCACACCTATCGCAGTCCACTGCTGGACATAGGCCTGCACAAATTCGTGCCAAAAATGGCGTGAACTCATGTGTTTTGTCCGTAGTCACCTCGCTGGGCAGGCGGGTTGGTGACCGCAGGGCTGACTTTGTCACACCAAAGACGCTGCTGCCCATCTTCGGCCTGATACATACCTGCAACACCAGAAAATCCCAATCACGTTGGCGCACCTTTCCACACCACAACCTTCACACCCACCTCAGGAGGTCTGCCACCTAACTCACCACAGGACAGCTGTAATCTTCTATAAGGTTTAAGTACTTCCACAGGAAGGCTTTCCCAGATACCAAGCAGAATATAATATGCTACTGTGCCGTACCTCGATAAAGTCGTTGTCCTGACAATAACAACACAGAAAGAAAAGAATTATCCAGTTTATTAATCTTTTTGAAGTTATATGCGTACAATACGTCAATTTCTTTATATTTCTATATAATAAGATCTAAAAGTTCAAGGATTCACTTATCTTCAAAAACATTGTTACCAACTGGTTTTATTCATATTACTCCTCATTAATTCTATATTTATTTATATCGAGTCAACTAATGTTTTAAGATATTTTGCCTTTTTTGTAATCGACATTACTAAGTAAACTTTATACCTGCTTAGATCATTATTAAAGCCCCACTACATTACTAAGTTTTAACATATTCTACGGGAAGTTGGCTTTTTTGAATTGGGATCGTCATACACTGATGCAGTTGCAGAATTAGTGGATCTGATGCACAGGGACGTGCGTGCTTTGTATTACCTTCAACTACGAGTAAAACCGAATAGCTTGTTTCCAGCTCCATTCGTAATTTGTTAATGTGCTTAACATGTTGTATTAAATGTTTAGGTATCTTTGTTTGTAATTAAATATTCAACATACATACATTCAAGTATTAGCATTTATTAGAATATGATAGTATACAGTAGCTTTATTAGTAAAATTTTATTAGTAAAGCTTTATAGACGCCGCGTTGGCGCAGCGGTCACAGCAATGGATTGCGATTGGCTGTTGCGCGAGCGGTTGCGAGTTCGATCCCCGCACATGACAACATTTGTATTGGCCATACAGATGTTTGTCGTGGTCTGGGTGTTTGTGCAGTCCTTGTGGGTCTCCCCACCGTGCCTCGGAGAGCACGTTAAGCCGTCGGTCCCGGTTGTTATCATGTACACCTGATAGCGATCGTTACTCATAGTAGGAAATATATATTTGGGTTGTCTGGAAGAAATGGCTAAATAGCCATAAGTCCGCCCATTGTACTTCACAGTCTGTAAATGATATTTGTAGTTGTGATGTACAATAAAGTATAAATAAATAAATAAAATAATATATCTACTTAAACTCTAAATTTTATTTATTTTTATAATCTTCGCATTTATTAAGAATATGTATAGATAAGATGTTAACATATTCGCATTCAGCCTGTTCCATTTCACTGCTGGGTATAGGCATCTTCTACTAGGAGAAGAATTGAACTTAATCTCTTTATATATAAAAATGAATCGCTAAATGTGTTGCTAAGCGCAAATCTCGAGAGTGGCTGAACCGATTTTGCTAATTCTTTTTTTATAATATTCCTTGAAGTACGAGGATGGTTTTTACGGAGAAAATTTTTTAAAAAATTGCCTGAAAAAGTCTAAAAACAACACTTTTTTATATTCCCATACAAAAGATTCTTAATAATACTTAAAAGTCAATTTGAACTTTAATACCATACAATAAAGTTTAAGAGTTAGTGGAGGGCTTCCGGGAAGGCAATTAAGTGACGTTAGTATCGTATAAATATTAATGTCAATATTTGTCAATATTTTTAATATATATTTTTAATTTTTATAGCTAACCAGTAACTCGGTGTCACGAATAGCAGAAATAAGTATTAAAAAAAAATTAAAAATTAAAGAATTGACTGTTAGGCGTTACGAATTTCGCAGGGTCAGCTTGTATATATATAAATATAATTTAATGACTAAACTATTAAATACGTGCAATGCCCCACTTTCTCAGTAGATAGAACGCATAAATGCTACGCATACTAGACGGGTTTAATCTGAGGTTTCAAAATTAATTTCGTTCTTGTAACTAGATTTAAATACTGGTATTTAAAGAAATTGTAGGGGTTCTGTCCCTAACTGTTTCAACTGAAGACTTCTTCTGTTGGGAGTTGGAGAGAAATCACACTTGGCTGTTCTGATCGGAATATATTTATTTTAAAAACTTACGACTATATATACAAAATTTAAATGACAATAGAAGTCTTATATTAATTTTTAAGCAATATTTAAAATTTAGTTTTCGAAAGAGGTTTCTTACACGTAGCGAAATCGTATCATATTATAGATGTAGGTAAACCCTACAAAATGCTGAGACACTAACTCACAATGGAGCAGTCCAGCGATTTACGCCCTTTCTACTTCTCTTACATACAAGAAATGGCCTCTAGATAGAATATCAATGCTAAAAGTCAAGTAAAGAAAGTAGAGTAAAGCCTAGCGTCGACTACATCAGAAGCGCGTCGAATCGAAACGAATCGCATTTATTCCTGTGCGTCTATCTGTGACGCGTCGAATCGAATTGTTCATTCGTCTCCAACTCTTCATGAAATTAAGTCGTGTTTGCATCATGGACAGCTCAGATGAAGAGATGTTTTTATTTCAAATACTTTTTGATGAAGAAGAGGAGAATACGTAACGAGTAGCCGTATTCGAAATATTCGAGAGAAATTCAACAGATTTTTTTTTGTTGAATGCAGGCTCCGTTCCATGGAAAACAAATATTCTCCGGAGAGGATTCCAGCATCACAGTTTGTAAACAATATGAAGGTTATATATATACTAGCTCTGCTCGCGACTGTTATTGTTCAGTTCGCATTTATAAAAAAAATCTAAAATAGAAGTATCCTAAGTTACACCTTATTACATCAGCTATCTGCCAGTGAAAGTTCCGTCAAAATCGGTCCAGCCGTTTCAGAGATTAGCCCGAACAAACAGACAGACAGACAGACAAACAAAAATCGTAAAAAATGTTATTTTGGTATCTATATCTATCTATAAATACCGTGTATAGATCCATATGCATTTAATAAAAAGCGTTTATTTTAATATTAAAAACAGACACTATAATTTTATTTATTAGTAGATATATATATATATATATATATATATATATATATATATATATATATATATATATATATATATATATATATCTCTATTATTCTATATATCTAATTATATCTAATATTATCTTGTTGAATGTGTGTTATTGTATGACAGTGTATTATTTCTCTTACAATAATATATCTCTCATAATAATTATGTTACTGTTTGGCACTAAAAATTTTAAAAAGAAATAGGTAGGTAGGTATATTATCATCTTTATATTTTATGCTTTATTTTCTTTTCTGAGTTATTGCTAATGTTTGATCAAGTTTTCTTCTATAACAGGATACCTATTTGCATGTCGTGTTTGCTTTAATATCGTTATACATGGAAGTGTAGTCAATAATAAAATTAATATTGTAATGTACCATAAATGTAACAACTGCTAGCAAACCTTAATAATCAAATAAATAAATATAAATAGGTAAATATTTTCACTAATAATAAAACAAAACTCCCGAGTTTCATTCATAGTTCTCCCGTTTTCTTCCCATATATTCATCCGACGCAGATCATCGTGAATTCGTGATAATGTCGATCTTCGTGATTAAACAATTCTGTATATTGTTGGACCAGTGATATTAATAATTCTTCATTCATTTTTGTTGAAGCTAGGATTTTTATAAGTTTTTAAACGTATTAAAACTTGATACTAATAATTAAAAATACGTTGGCGATCATCCGCTTCTCCGCGTCGACTGGGCAGTGTTGCCAACTCTTGAAAAAACTTTTTCCTAAATCCTTTAATAAAAGCCCCTAAATTAAAAACAAAATCCCCTAAACCTAACCTAACCTAATTGAAGTTATTTAAAAAAAGACATTTATTTTTATTAATTTTTTATTTTTTGAAAAGATTTTAAAATAGAAAACCAATTATTTTGTATACTTTGCTTTTGTATGTTTATTATTTATAATTTTGTTTTGTATGTTATTTTTAATAATTTTTTATATTAAAGTATATTAGGTTCTGACGATTAAAATTCCCAAAGAAATACCCTAAAAATGTCTCCCCTAAAACTTTCCCGCTATTTGCAAAATATCCCTGAATTTAGTGGAAAATCCCTAAAGTTGGCAACACTGCGACTGGGGAGTGGGGCGCGCCGAGTCGAACGAAGAAAGTCGCTTGTCGAGCGACTACCTCGGTCGATTCGATTCGGCGCGCCGCGGCGCGTCGCTAATGGACGCAGTTTCATAGAAAATGTATAGTGGGCGACTTTTTGCGATTCGATTCGACTCTGCTCGGCAGCTAGTAGACGCGGGCTTAAGAGTCGTGCGACTCCCTCGGTCGATTCGATTCGGCGCGCCGCGGCGCGTCGCTAATGGACGCAGTTTCATAGAAAATGTATAGTAGGCGACTTTTTGCGATTCGATTCGACTCTGCTCGGCGAGCCTAATGGACGCGGGCCTTTACAAGTACGGCTTGAACTCGCCTCTCAAGAGTTTTTTTTTTTTAAGTTTAAGCTCACGCCAAATATCCCGGTTTTCCGCAATCCCGGAAATATAACCGGATTATAGCCGTGTTTTAACTTGTTCACTTTAAATCGAGAATCAATAATCCTAAACTGAAAATTTCCAGAATTTAATAATTGGTAAATTCAAACGATGGAAATACCTTTTATATCGGTCTGGATTTCTTGGCTCTAAGTCAAAATTCGCCAATAGTTCGGATACAGCTTCCTTGAAACATTTCAATGTGATATTTTTAGACTCCAGCTGCAATTTTTTTATTATTATTTCATCCTGTTTTAAAAATATAGGTATTATTGCGTAATAGGAATATTATTATCATAACAATATTTTCTTGCATTTTGCATGAAACTTCTTGTGTTCATTCATTCAGAGTAATGGCCTAGTGGTTATATACTCTTTGGTAATGGCTTTCAGTAGTAGATTTCATAGATTTTGTCAATATCACGTACAATGGACAGACGTCTGTTGTTATCAATGTCACGGATGATACAATGGAAAGACGTCTGTTGTTAATGTTTTTGTTAGATACGTGTGATATTTTATAGCCTATAATGTTTCTTTGTAGCGCATACTTGTAATAAGAATAGAATATTGAAATCAGATTAGGATATTTCAGAAGATTTGACTAGATTTTTTTTACAATATATGTAAGTATTTTTTTTTTTTTTTAGAATTGATTTGCATTACATTATGTATCATATTTTATTCATGATTTTAATTAAAATTAGATTGAAATATAAAAAAATAAGTTTAATAAGAAAGGCGTCAGTTTCATAATAAAAAGAATTGAATATAAATAGTGTAAAAATTTCATCGAAAAGTTACTAGAAGCAACCCTAATCTTTACAGTTTACATAAATACTAGTGGTCGCCCAGTGGTCGAAATTCGACAATAATTAAAAATTTAAATTAAAGAAAAACAATTATGAAAATAATGACTCTTTCTTAAAAATTTTCAGTTTGACAACAGACTTTAACAATAAACAAAAGTGATATGCGTGTGAGCGTGTGGTAGTGTGTGTAATGCTTTTTTTTATTATACCCCGTCCGGCCACTATACCCCGTCCGGCGACTAATGATCTTTTTGACACTTCAAGAAATTTTGACATTAGTGACTGCCTCACACGTTATTTATTCGATTCGAAATAATAATCGATTTTATTTAAGAAGAACTTTCAATCGATTTAATTAAATACATTTAGTTTAAAAATATTATTTATTTATGCGTTTATTAGCTTTTTTAATTATAAATGAAATATATAAATAATAAATAAATGAATTAACAGAGTTATTGCTCTTTATTCTTGGTTTGCAATTAAATTTCAAGATTTCGACTTAATTCCTTGCAAGTAATCAATCTTGGGGTCATATATACTATTTTTATTTCCTTTTTTGTATTAAATTTATAGAAACAATAATCACATGACGTAAAATTATTTTTATCATATGATCGATTTATTATCGATTTATTATTTCAAGAACTGTTTCATAGTCTGTGGTTGTTTGTTATGCACAGGGTACTTCACTCAATCAATCAAATCGTCAATAAAGTATGACATTACAGTAGAATTTTAGTACGTTATTCCGAAAAAAAAAACAACTGTAATTTATAGGCGTGGGCTGTCAAAAAGATCATTAGTCGCCGGACGGGGTATAATTATCTTTTTGACACTTCAAGAAATTTTGAAATTAGTGACTGCCTCACACGTTATTTATTCGATTCGAAATAATAATCGATTTTATTTAATAAGAACTTTCAATCGATTTAATTAAAATATTAAATACATTTAGTTTAAAAATATTATTTATTTATGTGTTTATTAGTATTTTTAATTATAAATGAAATATATAATAATAAATTAAATGAATTAACAGAGTTATTGCTCTTTATTCTTGGTTTGCAATTAAATTTGAAGATTTCGACTTAATTCCTTGCAAGTAATCAATCTTGGGGTCATATTCACTATTTTTATTTCCTTTTTTGTATAAAATTTATAGAAACAATAATCACATGACGTAAAATTATTTTTATCATATTATGATCGATTTATTATCGAATTATTATTTCAAGAACTGTTTCATAGTCTGTGGTTGTTTGTTATGCACAGGGTACTTCACTCAATCAATCAAATCGTCAATAAAGTATGACTAGAATTTTTAGTACGTTATTCCGAAAAAAATAATTGTAATTTATAGGCGTGAGCTGTCAAAAAGATAATAAGTGGCCGGACGGGGTATAATTTAATGTATATTTTACGCATAATTTTGAAAAATTATTAGCATTCCGCACTTCTTCTCTATATAAATTATCATTGCGCGAAATTTCATACTCCTACGTACGCACAACTTCCGTAAAAAGGGGTACAAAGTTTTTGCTTCACGTATTAATAAATAGATACTTAAAAGAGAATAACTGCATCTTCAAATCAAAGATTGATTTGAAGTAAATATATTATGTACCTAGCTCTATTTTTCTATTTCAATAAATCAAAAACAATTACTAAAAAGTGTACCTATGTTTATTAAAAAAAAAATATTAGATTAACATAAATATTTTATCAGATTTTTTGTACTAAAAACTTCCATTCCACTAGTCCATTGCCTAACATCTATAAAATATTTTTTGAGCTGTCTTCACATTTATTGGGGAATAATTCTCTGTTGTGGTTTACAGTTTTACTGTCTGCGCAAACATTGCCTGGGTTCTGGATGTTGAGGAAATTTAAATATCAATTCCTTGTTTTGCAGATCTCTAAAGAATTATGTTCTATTTTGCTCGTTGTTACAATACATCTATTAATAGTCTTTCCAGATTGAATGAGTAACAATAGTTTAGAACTTAAATGTTTTATTTAAATCAAACAGTTAATTTATAGTGACACGTACGTACGGAGGAACGCTTGAAGTTACGTCATTTTACGTCACTATTATAGTTTTATTGCTTTTATTAAGAAGAGGCGCAGGTAAATAACATTTTCATACTAAACTATAAACCAGTAGAATTGGAATCAGAGTCTGGGGCCCAGAAATATATACAACAAAATGAAATGCCTAGAGCCCTAGACTATTAAACGTTAGTTTGACAGCAGGATATTTCCTGCTCAAAAAACTGAGGTAGGGCACAGCAGGATATTTCCTGCTCAAAATATGGAGCAGCCCGACTGGGGTACCTCGACCTTACAGAAGACCACAGCTAAATAATACTGTTTTCAAGCAGTATTGTGTTCCTGTTGGTGAGTAAGGTGACCAGATCTCCTGGGGGGGATTGGGGATAGGGTCGGCAACGCGTTTGCGATGCTTTTGGTGTTGCAGGCGTCTATAGGCTACGGTCTTACCATCAGGGGAGTCGTAAGCTTGTTTGCCAACCTAGTTACATTAAAAAAATTGTCATGACTAAGGAGCGAACCCGCGATATAGCTGTAATTGCTGTGATCACTGCGCCAACCCATCGTCAAATACATAGTCATTCTAAGTTTAACACGTTGAACGCCAACGAATAAATGTATATGTTTCCGGACAGGCCATGTCGGACAATGTTGACCGGCACTAGTATGTCTCGTTCGGGCCATGGGGGACAACGCTGTCCGACGGTCAGACCAATTTTCAAACTTCTCCGTTGAGCCGCCGGGCATTAATTTTAGGCTGTTTTGTATGTGGTATGACCCGCGCGGCTCCACGGAACAGTTTGAACATCGCAGCACTTAAAGTTTTTAATTACTTGTTAAGAAATTGCCTCTTTTTACTTAGACTTTTTACAGCACAACTATAGATGAACTACTTACTTATTTGAAATGAAATGAAATGATGCTGCTGATGTGCTTTATTAAAACAATTCAAACATAGAAATGGATTGTTTGGGCAATCGTCACAGAACGTTTGCACTTTTTTCACCTTGTTTTTAGCCTGTTTTCTTCCCTGACTCTGTACAATGTTCTTGTAACACTGAGAGCATGATCTCCTAACAATTGAACTCTTTCCTTCTTTCTTTACCAGTTTGTGTTTTAACCTGGTCTTCCATCTTTAATATCTGTCTGCATACAAAAAGATTTCACGATATCTTTTCTAAAGTCACTTATAGAAATCTTTTTATTTGTGCATTTTTGGTAGTAAATTGGCGGGCGAGGTTCCGAAAGGCCGTCCAAGAAGGACTTTCGAGGATCAAATCCGAAAAGTCTTGGAAATCGGCCAAGTAAGAAGTACGCACAATCGCCGACAGTGTATGAGAAGATGCATGACTGTAGATGAGGCACGAGGGTTTGTCAGGATCGTGGCAGGTGGAGGGACGTAATCTCTGCCTACCCCTCTGGGATACAGGCGTGAATATATGTTATGTTATGTGTTTATTTTTGGTACAAAATGTAGGCGTTGACCAATGTTGTATTGAGCAATAAATTAATGGCAAGCTTCTTGTGACACTTAAGAGATTTTCTCAAAGGTGTTGAATAAACAGCCAATTGATCAGCCAAATCAACCGCACCTTTGGCTTTATTGTAGTCTACAATAATTTTAACGAGTTTTACAAAAAAGTTTACAATGCGAAATTTTATTCTCTACAAAAAAGGTCTGAATAACTTTTGCCCTAAAGTGAATAGCTTTCGAGATATCGGCCAAAAACTTTTCTTTAAGATTGCGATCGAGGCTCCACCTGGATCTGTCAGCATTTTGTGTTTTTAGAGTCAATAAGTGACCCTTAGCCTAAAAAAAAATTAAAATTGGATCGGAAATTTAGTGCGAGGTTAAATGTTTTATTTACTGGCCTAACTATTTACCAATGATATTTTAATATCTTCAAGTTGCGTCAAAACGTCATTTGTAATGTCAAAACTATCGTCGAAGTCAGCAATTATAATTAGTAATTGGCGGGAAAAAACACAGTGCTAACGTAAAGCGTGTAACGTCCGGCGCGGTGGCAAACAGAGTGACCGACGACGTGACCCGCGCGGCCCCATACGTATTAAATGCCGATGATCGTACGCAGAGGGCCGCGGGGGACAATGTTGGGTGACATGATCTATTGTCGTAATCAGACTGTTTTCGCCAGTTTCCTTAATAGTGATATAGTTTAAAAAGCTTAACTATTCATATGCACTAATAAAACAAAAATGGAATTTTGGACATTTTACTATTTTTTTGTATGGCCTGTGAAGAAAGTTAAGTGTCGCCCAACATTGTCCGACATGGCGTTCAACGTGTTAATGGAGCTTTACTATTAGATCTAAATTATATTTTGCTTCTTATAACGTTAGGTACTAATTAATTCAGATAAAATATAATTTTTCCATTGTATATGTACATTACATACACTTACACATTTTGATAATTTAAAATAGTAATAATTTATGATCGAAGCACATAAAACAGTGACATAAATAATATATGCTTAATATTAAATACATTATTAATAGTCATATATTTAAATGTAAAAATAAAATACAACGTATTGAATACATCATAGTCTAACAAGTATATATACTTAAATATAAATCGCACTAAGTTTTAATGTATTTCTAATTTCGTTGCTATTTTTCTAGAGAACATGTTAGCAATAAAGATGGCTAAACTGCAAATTGATTCTACAAATAAATTAAACATATCTTTATATGAACAACTAAACTTGTTATAGGTATCATCATCAATACATAATTATGTATTATAAAACAAAGTCGCTTCTCGCTGTCTGTCCCTATATGTGCTTAGATCTTTAAAACTACGCAACGGATTTTGATGCGGTTTTTTTTAAATAGATGGAGTGATTCAAAGGGAAGGTTTATATGTATAATACATGCATAATATTATAGTAGAGGAACACTGATAATTTTAAAGGTTTCTAATGTATCTTTTATTGTAGATAGTATTTAGTTTCAGCATTGCAACCGTGCGAAGCCGGGGCGGGTCGCTAGTAATAATATATAAGGAGTAAACCTTTGTTTGTTTGTAAAGAATAAAACCCTGAAATTACATCGCCAATGCTATATTTATTTAACCGATGAGAATAGGCTACAAAAATTCTGGCTATGACTTGTTATTGTTAATAATCTAGTGTGGATGTTTAATCAAAAATATAGAGATTTTGATTAAGTTTTTATATCACTAATTTGGCAACAAGCGTACGGCTCACCTGATACTCCTGATAGTAAGCAATTACCGTAGCCTATAGACGCCTGCAACACCAGAATTATCGCAAGCGCGTTGCCGACCCTACCCCCAATTCCAAATTTTGTCCAATTTTGTAAACTACTATTCATAGTAGTTGAGTTTTTTGAAACATAATTAAGGAACAACATTATTAGGGAACACTTTAAAGAAAAAAAATCCGATCTAGGCCTCAAATAGCGGACGTGGTGCCCATAAATGTGAGAAAAACTGGGATTTTTCTAAATTTTACAAAAAATGGCATAGACCGCAAACTGTTTGAGATAAAAAAAAATTTTTGGCTGTGTAACCCACCTCTCCCTCCACATACACACATTCAGGATTATCCATTCATTACGGGACACCCTGTATATAAAAGAGATTTCCACCCGTATATTGACTCATCACGATATCTCTGGAACCATAAGGCGTCGAGACTTGAAATTTGGTAGGAATATTCCTTTCGTCGAGTAGAGGTCAGCCAAGAACGGATTTTACGAAATTCCACCAACAAGAGGGAGTTGCGGGGGTTAATAACATATATGGCAAAACAACGTTTGCGGGGTCAGCTAGTATGCTAATAAATTCAATTACAATCATGCAATTGAAAACAAATTTTAATATTTTTTCTTATCTTTGGTTTTATCAATGTTTTTAAATATGTTAATTACGTATGCCTTACCTGGTTGTTCAATATCTGCCAATAAAAGTAGTGGCAGGTGTAAGTTGTTTGAAGCGTAGTAGTTCTGTAGATGTGAGTTTTAGGTATTTAATGCTTTAAAATTTTCTATTGCATTTTATTTAGATTTAAACAAAAAAAGGAAAATAGAATTCTGTTTTAATTTTACTTTTTTTACCAATGCGGAGACCAAGTGAAATATTTTGTGCGATAATGGAAATAGATTTTTAATACATGCAAATTTTTAATTTTGTATTATATTTCTGTTTCTGTTACATGTCATGACAAACTGCAAACGAGCCGGCAAAAAGAGATTACAGCACTGTATATACATTATAAATTGTTTCCAGCAGAAATGATTTTAAATGACTTCAATTACATCGAGAAGAAATACAACATAAGTAGACATAAAAATAGTTAAGTAAATATGCGCTATCAAAGATTACCTACTCAAAAAGTAGTCATCAGATCTCAATCAAATTTAAACTGGACCACATGACACGTACCACCTTTAGATTAAAAATAAAAAAATACAATTGAGAACTTCCTCCTTTTTTGGAAGTCGATAAAAAAGAATGGTATTGTTATATCATAACGTTCTAGCTTCCGACTTACACACGATACAAAATGTGATTAATATAAGTACTAAACGCTGACTTTCTGTATGAGCGTTATTGTAGCAGTGTTCATCGTAAAAGCTACCATTTTTAACCGACTTCCAAAAAAGGAGGAGGTTCTCAATTCGACTGTATTTTCTTTTTATGTATGGTAACTCAGAAATTTTGAATGGGTGGACCAATTTTGATTAATTTTGTTTTAATTTTAAAGTATTGCGTGTCATATGGTCCTATTAAAATTTAATTGAGATCTGACAAGTACTTTTAGAGTTATATCTAATAATGCGTATTTACTAGACTACTTTTTAGTCGACCGTATATACGTATCGTATTATACCGCATAACTTTTTACTCGATGTACCGATTTTGATGATTCTTACTTTAATCGAAAGCTAATACATAATACTTGTGATGTAGTCTTGTTTAAATTAGATCGAGATATGATTATAACTTTTTGAGTAATCTTTAATAGCGCGTATTTACTTGACAATTTTTTCGTCTTATTACGTTGTATTACTTGTCGATGTCATTGAAGTCGGTTTTTTTTCGTTTACGAGCAAACACAAGTATACAAGCTCAAGTCAAATAAGCTACAGCTATATAAAGAGAAAGTAAAATTGTATAATATAAATCAATAATAGTAATCCATGGTGTAAATATACGTTATTTTCGCATTTAACCAAAGTTTACGGAACTCTATCTTTCCAGTAACAGTGTCTTATAATCTTGAGAAACAGGTTTTGGTGCGACGAGCTTAAAACGACACGTCTGCGCAAATTCGGCCAATGCTGTCGAGTAGTGATAATGATAAACGTAAAGCTACTTGAATGTTATGACTTTAAAAGTGTTTTCTGTTTATATATTACGAGTAGTACCCGCGCGACTTTCTTCGAGATTACATATTTTAACTTACATTCTCTCTCCGTAGACGAAGATGCTTAGCCTCAAATAAATAGTATTTGGTATCCTAGATAGACCAGTGCTTTTGGAAATGGTAAAAAGTGAAAAAAATTATTATATATAGGATGAAACCCATTGGAAAAGGAAGAGAACTTAAAAAGGACTTGTAGTTTAGCGGGAAATCGAGATAGCCGTTTTTTACACTTAACCCGCTCCCTACCACTTCCCGACCTCAGATCGCCCGTAATTTATTTTTCCTTTAGTTTTCGTTGTATTTTCTTCCTTTTACAATGGGTTTCATCCGACTATTATTTTTTTTTTGGTTTCAAAAGCTAAAAGCACTGGTCTAAGATAATATTATGTAGGTAGTAGGTACCTATGTATGGATTCAAATTATGTTAAGTTTGAATAGTTTAGATACAAAAAGGCTTTCCAAAAGATCCAAAAAATATTATATGGCTTATCATCATCATCATCATCATATCAGCCTGTTGCAGTCCACTGCTGGACATAGGCCTCCCCAAGCTCGCGCCAGACATCCCGGTTTTCCGCAATCCCCATCCAGCCTACACCAGCAATCTTACGTAGATCGTCGGTCCAGCAGGCCAGAGGGCGTCCTACACTGCGTTTGCCAATACGCGGTCTCCACTCCAGGACACGTCTGCTCCAACGGCCATCGGTCCTGCGACACAGATGACCAGCCCACTGCCACTTCAACTTGCTGATTCTGTGGGCTATGTCGGTTACTTTCGTTCTCTCACGGATAGTCTCATTTCTTATTCTGTCCTTGAGAGAAACCCCAAGCATAGCCCGTTCCATAGCACGTTGAGCGACTTTAAACTTGTGGACCAGTCCCTTCATCAGTGTCCAAGTCTCGGCGCCATATGTTAACACAGGCAGGACGCATTGCTCGAAGACTTTTGTCTTCAAGCATTGCGGAATTTTCGAAGTGAAGACTCGACGAAGCCTGCCAAATGCCGCCCAGCCCAACCGGATCCTCCTATCAGCTTCCTTCTCGAAGTTGTTTCGGCCCAGCTGAATGGTGTGGCCAAGGTAGACATAATAATGAACAACTTCAAGAAGGATACCGTCAACCGATAATGGTCTCGGTATGACTTGGTTGTTAAACATAATTTTCGTTTTGTCCAAGTTCATACCGAGACCGACTCGTCGGGAGGACTCGTTTAGGTCGGCCAGCATTTGACCTAGCTCATCCAACGTCTCCGTAAAGATGACGATATCGTCAGCAAAACGAAGGTGAGAGATGTATTCGCCGTTGACGTTGATGCCTTATGATGATATATTATGATATTATGCATTATGGCTTAGGTAAGGAAAAAAATAAATGTAGGTACATATATCATTAATAGATCAATAAAATAACAAGTTTTATTTATTGTTTTATTGTTAACAACTTTGAATTGCAACCGATAGCAAAATGTAAATGTGTAGCGAATTTTGAACGATTATAATTATTATTACGACGCGGGCGCCAACGCATCTAGAAAACATTAGACGTAGATATACATATAAAAATTTATCTAGAAAAAAATTAAATGCTATCGATTTAAACTCTTAGCATGTGCCTGTTGAGAACATACGCAGTCTGCGGCAATAATTTATCACACCGCAATAACTTCAAAAATTTGATACGTTGACTGACTAACATCAGTGTATTTATCATTTATTTCGTTTTAAAATGCTATTGTTCGCAAATCGCTGCATTTGTTCTTATAAAAATGTTGATAAATTATTATAATTGTATGCACAAAACATTTATGATAAAGTTTAAAAGCTATAGAATATGTTTATTGTGATTTATCTCACGTAAAACCAATCAATAAATAACAAGAAGAACTTGCCAGTTTCTCACAACTGGACGGAAGCCTCTTTCGACATGAAAATCAAAAATATCTTTCGTCAAGTAGTGTTTTAATGACAATTTTTAGTTATGATTTTACAAAAATATAATCATGCTAGTCTTTAAAAATTAACTATCGTTAATTTTTTTTAAACAACTAGGTCGGCAAACAAGCATACGGCTCACCTGGTGGTAAGCGATTACCGTAGCTTATAGACGCCTACAACACCACAAGCATCGCAAGTGCGTTGCCGAGCCTATTCCCAATTCCCCCCAGGAGTTCTGGTCACCTTACTCACTAACAGGAACACAATACTGCTTGAAAACAGTAGATATTATTTACCTGTGATCTTCTGTGCTGTGTGGTTACGGGTGCTGTGTGGTTACGGCACTAAAGAATGTAGCCACCCCCTCTCTTCCCGTGGGTGTCGTAAGAGGCGACTAAGGGATAACACAGTTCTACTACCACCTTGGAACTTAAAAAGCCGACGGATGGCAGGATAACCAACCTTGCTGGCTTTGAAATACACAGGCCAAAGACGGGCAGCAGCTTCTTCAGTGCGACAAAGCTAGCCCTGCGGTCACCAACCCGCCTGCCCAGCGTGGTGACTATGGGCAAAACACATGAATTCGCGTCATAATGTCGGGCGCGAACTTGTGGAGGTCTATGTCCAACAGTGGACTGTGATAGGCTGAAGTGGTGTAGTGGAAGTGGATCTTCTGTAAGGTCGAGGTACTACCCTAGTCGGGCTGCTAAATAATTTAAGCACTCCCTGCTACCTCAGTTAGTTAATGTGAAACTACCACTGATTTAGATACTGAATTAACTAGTTAATATTTTATCTTTTACATATCAGAACGATCGCAACGACACGTTGTTGCAGTGGTCACAGCAATTGATAGATGCGCCGATATTCGCGGGTTCGATCCCGCACAAACGTGACAAATGTTGTATATACCAAAGATATAAAGATGTTTATCATGGTCTGGGCGTTTATGATTATGCTGTGTGTGTTTCTGGACTACCAACACAGGATCCATATCCTGCTTGAACAGTTGAGAGCGTTATTATCGTTCTGTAGTAAGCAAAGTTCCATTAACCCTGATCATATCACATATACCATAAAAATGACAAACAAGCGAAAAGTCTGAGTGATGATAAGCAGTTATATTAACCTAAGTAAATAGTTACCGTATAGACGCCGCGCCGCGTTGGCGCAGCGGTCACAGCACTGGATTGCGATTGGCTGTTGCGCGGGCGGTTGCGGGTTCGATCCCCTCACGGCTCACACGCCAACATTTGTATTAGCCATACAGATGTTTGCCGTGGTTTGGGTATTCGTGCAGTCCTTGTGGGTCTTCCCACCGTGCCTCGGAGAGCACGTTAAGCCGTCGGTCCCGGTTGTTATCATGTACACCTGATAGCGATCGTTACTCATAGTAGTGAATATATCCGCCAACCCGCATTGGAGCAGCGTGGTGGATTAAGCTCCGATCATTTCCCTACATGGGGAAGAGGCCTATGCCCAACAGCGGGATATTACAGGCTGAATCGTGAAATAGTTACCTATAGAACTACAATGCCAAGAGCATTGCAAGCGTTTTGTCGACAATACCCGCGATCCCCGATCCTTCCAGGTGCTCTGGCTATATTACTCCCCACAGGAATAGAAGAATACTTGAGAACAATGGTATAAGACAGTGATCTTAATATTCTCTTTTAAGTGCTTGTCCTTGTGTGTCTTCCCACTCAGCCTCGAGTTCCATTAGCTACCATAATAAACTGCTGATAACTTGTAATCTTATCTATACTAATATATAAAGCTGAAGAGTTTGGTTGTTTGTTTGTTTGTTTGTTTGTTTGAACGCGGTAATCTCTGGAACTACTGGGCCGATTTGAAAAATTCTTTGAGTGTTAGATAGCCCATTTATCAAAGAAGGCTATAGGCTATTTGTCATCACGCTAAAACCAATAGGAGCGGATTTCACGCCGACGAAGTCGCGCGCAGAAGCTAGTTATTAATAATAATAACTAGTCATAATAGGTTAGTCATAATATCATGATTGATGCAAGTTGATCGAAAAGTTTGACAAAAAAGGCAATAGGATAAGAAGTACGTATACGTTCCTATATGAATCATAGATTCTGCAATAAGGGAACGCAAAAACTAACCACTGACTAAACCTCATTTGACGACTGCAAATTTTCATATACCTATAACTACTTTATTTGTGTTTTTACCCTAATTTTTATCTGAATATTTTCAAGAACTCCATATTTCTAATTATAAGGTACCTATACACTAACATTGAAAACATTATAATTGCAATAAAAATACACAATATATCGAATTTTCTCGTGCGAATACCTGAGTCATTCAAACGCCTCTAGAGGGACGGACCCGGCACATCACTACGCCTGTCAAATGCTTCGTGCACTTATGTTCGTATTAACTAATGATGATGTACGTACGCACGTCGCACCTACAGTAAGCACCTATAATGCTGCGTCCACACTGGACCACAGTGACATAAAAGTAATAACAATATTATACACATATTAATTTGATATTTGATTTTATTCATTAAAATAACTTTTTTTTACTCTTTAAAAACTTACATAGTAAAGCTTATTGTTAATTGAAACATATTTTAATAAAATTACTTTTGTTTGAATGTAACCGTTTTAATTCAAGTGCTACACGCATCCTGACCACTAAGTATAAAAATAAGTTATCAATCTCATCCTAGTTAAACTAGTAAATCTTGATTTAAACCTACATCAAAAGTACTAAAATAATTACAACATATAAGCTTGGTTTGAGACTTTAGCGGCAAGAAGAACGCGACAACAACAAGCTTCTTCCGTCACAGTTTACCTGCAAAGCGTGTGGCAGAGGCTGCCGCTCACGAATAGTCACGAAAAGACCTGATTAATTAACTCACGCTGATACTACCTAAATCGTCTGCAATAGAAGGACTAAGGCCAATCATATAACGCAATAATAATGTAAACGCGACAAACAACAAAACAAACGCGATAATTTTAAGAGATACCTACTCGTAAAACCACGTATCAAAGACAACAGTGTAACACGCTTAGATTGTTACACTACATTCGACAAGTCTGCGCGTTGCTTAATGTTTATTTACCTTACGTAAATACTACGTGAATGATTAATCCCATGCCGATGACTGCACCACGCGGATGTCACGAGGATCTGCTGTTCCGACTCGCGTGAGTCAAAATACGTGAAAATGTTCGATTAGTAATCAAATAAATACACTGTTTTTGTATTTTCCCCTTTATTTTAATTATTATCTTCATTTACTGTTATTAAAATTAATTGTTAAATTAATTTTAGTTATAGATTTTTCTGAAAAATACGTAAACAGTTTGTGTTGTTCGTCAATTTTGAGAATATATGGACGGAGCATTAAATTTTGATATTTTTCGTTGTGGTTTAGTTTAAAAAGCATAAAGCTGTCGTATTGATATTTTAAATCTAAATTATGCCATACTAAATTATGACAAATATATGGTACCTATATGTCATACCAACAAATACATAATTTTTTTATTGTATCTAATCTAAAAATGAAAAAAGTACCTATTTATAATAAAATATAAAAAAAAACATAAAATTATGTACTTAATAATATGTGGACGCATATGTAGGTATATAGGTATGTATACACACTATTACACACAAATATTTTCCATAGTGTGTTTCCAAATATGTAATCGACAATGTTTTCTTTCGCCGCCGACTAGACGATGCAATTTAAATACAAAATATTTCACTTAAAATTCATCGATGTCAGCTTTTCGAAGACGAAATCGTCTAGTGTCGATTCACGTGTTCATATATGTACTAATTATTCAATAAAACTTTTGTCGCCAATACAAATGGTTGTATAATAAGTATCTTTTGGCGCCGGAGTCAAACACTCATTACTATTCAATAATCGTAATTTACCTAATGAAGATTTGGACCATAATTCACACATACCGGCTCTATTCTTTAAGAATATAAACCTGTACTTGAATTCATAATGAACGTGTTATGATTTTGTATATGCAATACTAATACACAATTAACATAATATGTAAATACTAGCTGACCCCGCAAACGTTGTTTTGCCATATATGTTATTAACCCCCCGCAACCCCCTATTGTGGTTGGAATTTCGTAAAACCTGTTCTTAGCTGACCTCTACTCGGCGAAAGGAATATTCATACCAAATTTCAAGCCTCTATGCCTTATGGTTCCAGAGATATCGTGATGAGTCAATATATGGGTGGAAATCTCTTTTATATATCTATATAGATAAAATGGCATGTCCTGACTGGCTAATTCATCACCGCAGATAGTAAACTATGAAATACCTGATTGATACCTAAAAGTTTGTTGAAAATGTCATATAGAGTTCACATTTATACATTGAAGAAGAATTTTTAATTTTGTCCTTAAGAATGTGGAGTGATAGGAAAGACAAGATAGACATGGGACTGTAGACATTAGTAATTAAAAAAAAACGAGGGTGCTTTAGAGTTTAGACCACACGACTGAAGTAATACTTCTTTAGCAACAGGCCTGTGCACTGTATCTGAGATAAACGAAACGTAACTGACTATGAGAGAAAGAGAGAAAGAAAATGTGTTCTCCTCTCTCTTGTTCCGTTCGCCTCGCCCGTTTACACTTTTCGTAACGCTCTCGTCACGTATTCATCAGCTTACTACCCAAGTCAAACGTGCGTGAAGAAGTTTTACTTTAAAAATACCTAACAAAAGTTTTTTTTTGTAACAGCCTTCGATTTAGAGATATCAATTAATGAAATTACTTTTTCTGAACTCAAATAAATGTAGCATAATTATTATCTTTATTAGCGAATATAAATATTCATAATGACTATAGCACGCAAACATTGCAAATCACTAGATATCTATACTAATATTATAAAGAGGTAAAGTTTATAACTTTGTTTGTATATACGGGGTAATCTTCGCAAATACTGATCCGATCATGAAAATTCTTTCGCTAACAGAAAGCTACACTATTCAGGAGTGACAAGATAAAAGGAAAAAGATAAAAATATATAAAGATTTTAAATCAGCAGGATTTGAACCTGCGCCCTCTGACGTGCCGTGTCAACAATTCAATCTAATCCAGCATTATTATTTGCCTTAGAAATTAATTGGTGATTTTAAAACATTTATATTTATCTGATTTGCTGAAAATAGTGAGAGTGTATTGGAACATATCAAATTTCACCGTACCCTTCTTATGTGAAATGGATTATAACGCCCAACGAAGTGGGCACGGGTCGGCTAGTTTATTTGATAAAATAACGACGATTAAATACTTAATAACCGTAACACCGTTTTAAAGCAAATTTAAAAATACATTTAAATGAGTCTGTACTAAATTTGGACTACTTTCCTTTCCACGTAATACAACAAAAATCAACCTATTAAGTGCAATAGACAATTCAAACATTTAAAAAACGTAACAGTATTCACTTGTTAGTCTTTTTATTGATTTCACAAGGGTTATATTTATTTAAGTAATCAAATTATAGCTATGCGCATAAGGGAATTTAATTTTTTTGATAAAAAAAAATATTTGCAAATATTATTCAAAAGCATTTTTTTTACAAATTAAATAATATTCCTTTTTTTATAAATTAACTAGCGACCCGCCCCGGCTTCGCACGGGTGCAATGATGATACTAAATACTTTCAATAATAAAAGATGCGTCATGCGGGGCAGAGGGGATTGACTGTGTACGCTTCAGCCTGTACTATCCCACTGCTGGGCACAGGCATCCTTCCCCATGTGGGAGAAGGATCACAACTTAATCCACCACGCTGCTCCAATGCGGGTTGGCGGATATACCTATTCCCTAATACTATGAGTAACGATCGCTATCAGGTGTACATGATAACAACCGGGACCGACGGCTTAACATGCTCTCAGAGGCACAGTGGGGAGACCCACAAGGACTGCACAAACACCCAGACCACGGCAAAGATCTGTATGGCCAATACAAATGATGTCGTGTGCGGGGATCGAACCCGCAACCGCCAGCGCAACAGCCCACCCAGTGCTGTGACCGCTGCGCGAACGCGGCGTAAGTTTCAGTTAGTGTGTAGCTACCTCGGATTCAGAATGTTGATTCTACAGAAAATACTCGGCAAGAAACTCCTCAGTTACTCTTTTAAATTTTCTAAATACCATGCAGCTGAAATAACCAAATCTGAATATGTATCCATCATCCTATAAACAATTTATTACAATAAATAAAATTCAAAGACAAGATTAAGCAATAATTCATATTCACGGCTTCAATTACAGACCATTACACGTTTCTGCGTCGCTTGTAGCGTCGAAGATACAGAAACATGATGTATGGAATAATGACACGAGGAAAACCGCGGGCTTACGAAATGGTGTCAAGCCTTACTTCGAATTCGGTTTACTAAATTTTGTTTCCTTATTGGGTGTCGACGTGAAATATTCGTTGTTTAAAAGTTTGAGAGGGAAGAGGTTTTATTGTTTTTATTATTTTTTTGTTTTTATCATATATTGACAGGAAAGAGGTTTTATTATTTTTGTTTTATTTTTAAATACGTATTTTATGATTTTGACATGTATGTGATTTCAATAAAGATTTTTTTTTTTTGTTGATTTACCAATTTTAAACATATTTAATGTACCCCATACGCAAACGTCGACAGTTACATTTAGTGCTACTCGGTTTATTATTTATATTTTAGACTGACCATTACGAAGCAAATTAAGTCATTAACAAAAAACAACAAAAAGTAAATACGTAACAATTATTGTTATCAGGCTCAGCTACTGTTCGGTCTCTACCGTTTACAGTGAAAACGCAGGTCCTAATTAGATGCTTTTTAATTTTTTATGATGACTTGTGCATTTTTTACATGCAATTACATCATCACTTCAGTCTATCACAGTCCACTGCTGGACATAGGCCTCCACAAGTTCACACCAAAAATGGCGTGAACTCATGTGTGTTGCCAATAGTCACCACGCTGGGCAGGCGGGTTGGTGACCGCAGGGCTGCAATTACATAATAGTTTATTATTTCAAAGTGAAAATAAAACCCAATGTATGTCAACCCGCACTGGAGCAGCGTGGTGGATTAAGCTCTGATCCTTATCCTACATGGTGAAAGAGGCTTATGCCCAGCAGGGGGACATTATAGGCTGAAGCATACAATTGTATTTCTTATAATTACACACATAATTATATAAGAAACAATTATATTTTGTAATATAGAAACTTTTTGATTAATAAATTATCAATAAAATATATCTACCAAATTTAAATGGGTCCGTAAAATAAGCATCAGCTTTTTAATACAAAAAGTATTATCAAATACCCAGTAAAAACTTATTAGGTAACAGTAACATATAAAAATAAATAAATAAGAGGTACAACCAAATTGAGAAAATCCTCCTTTTTGAATCCGGCCAATAATTAATCAATAATAAAACCATAAATTATTCATACTATATTATGGTAATTACCCAAGAGCCCGTGAGGGCCAGACCTTCGTCATTTTATAAAAGCTGAAAGTTTCCCAGTGCATGCTCCCAACACCGATAGAAGCAATGGCCAAATATGAAGTTTAACTGATGGTTACTTTGGAAGATACCAGGTATCAAAGGCGTACAAAGTGGCAACTAACTAACGCCATTTCTTAATGCGTAATTTTTTAATATCCTGTTCGAAGTAATATTAGATATCACGTTAACCAGAGCCGCAAAATTTTGTAACTAAACTTACGTCATAGTATAAAACTGAACTTCATACGTGTCACTTATTATTATAATGTCGCATTGATGATGAAAAATGTCAAACTTCAATTCCGAGTAACTAGTCTCTGTCGTTGGTTACGAAGAAGTTCATTAAAGAAACTGCAATTGCAGCGCTAACTCCTGACCTATATTCATTTTTCCTGTTATTTAACAAATGAATGAATGTCTTACATTATTCATTAATGAACCAGTGATAGCAGATGGTTAATATATACGAATAACTGTCGTCACTTTTTTTTCTTATATTAGTGGCCTCGATATTAAATTATCTTTGGCTCATTAGCTCTCAGACAGGACGTTGTACTAAATAATCTGTAGCTAAAGTTATATTTTACAAAATGCTCCGGCGAACCTCGTACCGTGAATTTCAGTCATTATAATGAAACAACATTTTCGGATTTTATCGCGGATTATTAAGTTTTTGAAGTGAAACTTCTTTAGAATCGTTGTGATTTCAAACCGGATGCAACGGCAAAAAGACAGGGAAGGACGAGCCACGCTGCAAGCCGCTAATTTTAAATTAGTTTTTTTTTATTAGTTTACCATAGAAGTTTCACTTCTATCGTGTGTGAATCGCACACACACCTTTTTTTAAAATGCCCGACGTTCCTCCCGTGACCATGGTTGCTGTAAAGCAGTGTTTTTCAACCTTTTTCATGATGCGACCCCCCTGGTATGAAAAAATATTACGCGACCCCCCGACCCTTCGCTTTTTGAAGTGAAACTTCTGTAGGCACATGAGGGGTAAAATTTAAGCAACCGGTAACGCGGCACGTCATGACGGTCAGTACTTGGATAGGTGACCACCTGGAAACACCGCGACGTTGGCTTTTTGTTTTTTTTTTCAACTACTTTTTTTGTATTTTAAATTCGTTTTTTTTATTATTATTTTTTAATTAGTTTTCCAAAGAAGTTTAACTTCTGACATGTGTATTTTGTACGCACGCAATTTTTTATCATGTATGTATGTGTATAGGGCGAGATGAAAATGTCATCAGTGCAAAAGACAAAATACATGGCCTTACAAAAAAAGTTAACTTGTGGTCGTCGTCTATAAATCAAAATAGCTTCGATTCATTTTCGTCGACACTATCTTTTACTGAAGAAGTCGGATGTGAGATAAACATCAAGGCATATATACCTGGTATGAAAATGGTCTTAGATAATTTGAAAGAAGAATAATAATTGTGTCATTACTTCTCAGTGCAAGAAACATCGGAGAACACTGGGCAGAGGTGGTTTTTTTTAAACGTAACTAGGTCGGCAAACAAGCGTACGGCTCACCTGATGGTAAGCGATCACCGTAGCTCATATACGCTTGCAACACCAGAAGCATCGCAAGTGCGAGGCCGACCCTACCTCCAAATCCCCCCAGAAGCTCTGGTCACCTTACTCACCAAAAGGAACACAACACTGCTTGGAAACGGTATTATTTAGCTGTGATCTTCTGTAAGGTCGAGGTACTACCCCAGTCGGCTGCTCCATATTTTGAGCCGGAAACTTCCTGCTGTGCCCTACCACAGTTTAAAACTCTTAAATTCGTTTTTAAATGCTGCTATAAATGAGGCTAATTTTCCAACTAAGCTCAAAAAGAATCTGCTAGAGTTATCCGAGAATTACCCGATGGAATTGGAATCCAAGTCTGCGAATTTGGATACCTATTTGGTTAAGAAGAAAAACAGAATACCCGGAATTGACAACTGAGGCCTTGAAGTGTTTGATTCCATTTGCCACCTCGTACTTATGCGAGTTGACATTTTCATCAATGGCCAAAATAAAAAGTAAACAAAGAAACCGCTTAAATTTGGAAAACGATTTAATTCTATGTGTAGCAAATACGGATCCACGATGGGAGAAATTGGTTAATCAATAATTGTGTTTGCTCGCAAACGAAAAAAAACCGACTTCAATTACATCGATAAGTACTACAAAGTAATAAGACCAAAAAACAGTCAAGCAAATGCGCCTTATCAAAGATTACTCAAAAAGTTGTTATCAGATCTCGATCAAATTTATACAAGACTACATGATAAGTATTAGCTTTTGATTAAAGTAAGAATCATCAACTGACACCGCGTTGGCGCAGCGGTCACAGCACTGGATTGCAATTGGCTGTTGCGCGGGCGGTTGCGGGTTTGATCCCCGCAGACGACAACATTTGTATTGGCCATACAGATGTTCGCCGTGGTCTGGGTGTTTGTGCAGTCCTTGTGGGTCTCCCCACCGTGCATCGGAGAGTACGTTAAGCCGTAGGTCCCGGTTGTTATCATGTACACCTGATAGCGATCGTTACTCATAGTAGGGAATATATCCGCCAACCCGCATTGGAGCAGCGTGGTGGATTAAGCTCCGATCCTTCTCCTACATGGGGAAGAGGCCTATGCCCAACAGTGGGATATTACAGGCTGAATCGTGAAGAATCATCAAAATCGATAAAACCCGTGAAAATTTATGCAGTTTAACACAACGTAGGTCGACGAAAAAGTAGTCAAGTTAATACGCATTATTAGATATAACTGTAAAAGTACTTGCCAGATCTCAATTAAATTTAAATGGGACCACATAACACGCAATACCTTTCAATTAAAACAAAATTCATCGAAATCGGTCCACCCAGTCAAAAGTTCTGAGCTAACATACATAAAAAATACAACCGAATTGAGAACCTCCTCCTTTTTTGGATGTCGGTTAAAAACAAGCACAACCTTCGCAATAACATGAGTATTAGGATTTTATTTCTTGTCAATTTGTTTGTACTAACATAAAAATGTTTGAGTATATCCTTTTGTTAAAATTCTCTTACTTAATAAATCAAACTTTTTATTCTTTATTGTTTTTTACTAAAGCTCTCTCGACCTCTGACGACCCCCCTACGGCAGCTTCGCGACCCCCCAGGGGGTCGCGACCCACAGGTTGAAAAACACTGCTGTAAAGTATCCGAAACGTCAAGCATTTATAAAACTTAATATACCGCGATAAAATCCGAAAAAATTGTTTCATTATAATCGTACCGCCAATTATTTTTTTTCCTGAAAGTATAGATTTGAGTTAATTTTCTTGTTGTCCTTATTAAAATATATATTTTTTTAATTTTGTGCAGTCGTTCGGATATTGTGCGTGTATATACAACACATTTCGGCAAAAGGTTTTTATTTTTAGCATTTTTTTAAAGACTTCTTTATTGTGACGTACAATATAGTGCCTGTAATCAAATGAAATAGTTTTTTTTTTTTAAGTAAGTAAAAATTCTTTACGCACACGTCGTCTTTACGTCTAAAGTACATTCGTTTTTTTATGTTATTTTATCTTTCATGTATAAGGGAACAATAAAATTCAACCTGATAGCGATCGATACACATAATGGGCAAAGTATCCGCCGACCTGCAGTGGAGCAGCGTGAACGTGGAAAGAGGACTATACCGCAGTGGGATGTTACAGGCAGAATTAATCAAATGACGTAAAATAATTGTGTTTGCACGCAAACGAAAAAAAATCGACTTCAATTACGTCGACAAGTCAACGTAATAAGGCGAAAAAATAGTCAAGTAATAAGCGCTATTAAAGATTACTCAAAAATTTGTAATCAGATCTTGATCTAATTTAAACAAAACTACATGACAAGTATTAGCTTTCGATTAAAGTAAGAATCATCAAAATCGGTACAGCGAGTAAAAAGTTATGTGGTATAATACAACGTAGGTCGACGAAAAAGTAGTCAAGTAAATACGCATTATTAGATATAACTCTAAAAGTACTTGTCAGATCTCAATTAAATTTTAATGGAACCACATGACACGCAATACTTTTCAATTAAAACAAAATTGATCAAAATTGGTCCACCCATTCAAAAGTTCTGAGTTAACATACATAAAAAGAAAATACAGTCGAATTGAGAACCTCCTCCTTTTTTGGAAGTCGGATAAAAATGCAATAGTGTAAATGACTAACGATAAATAATTTGTAAATCTATAAGCCTGCTTCATTGACAGGGTTATATATAGCATTGTGTTAAAGGTGCATTCACCTTTTAAATCTTGTTTTTGAGATGATCGATGACGGTAAGAAACCATGGACCAGGCATTTTTGTTATTTTTTTTGTAATTTGTAATCATGTTAGAACTGGGTTTAAAAGTTGAAGAAAAAGTGCTCCTAACTACTCCATTTCTCTTTTTTGCCATTTTTTATTAATTAGAGCTTTAGTCACTTAATTTCTAATGCTATACTAATCTATATAAACAAAAATGAATCACCGAAACGAACGTACACGCACAACGTCTGAATGACTGCACAATGTGCACTGGATTAGATCATACCCATACAAAAACTCAACTCACAAACACACAAACTGAACTTTACGTCAAACCAAGGGCGGATCCAGCTTTGGCGCCAGGGGGGGGGGGGGGGTCACAGACACGGTCAAGGCGCCAGGGGGGGGGGGGTCACATAGTCGTGTTCAAGTAAAAATAAGTTATAATTTAATTTTTATAATGATAGATACAGGTAAAAAGTAGGTATTTTATTGATCTATGTAGGTAATGTACCTACTTAAAAATACCTATATTGTGACAAAAATCTTGTTTAAAAATTTTAATTAGTGATCCATCTAGGTCCTGGACACAGCCCAGGGGGGGGGTCATGACCCCGTGCCCCCCCCCCCCCCCCTGGATCCGCCAGTGCGTCAAACAATGTTAAACTTATTGTAATTTAAGGCAGGTGAAGCCGTGAAAGATGCCTAGATTTAGTATTAATTTGGGCATCATTAATTAGTTTGTCTATTCTGATATTTTTAATTATCGCTAATCAAGTATTTAAATATAACTTGTTTAATTTTTAAATGAATTCAAATCCTTTGACAGGTTTGATGCAAAGCGATCTGACCTCAAAAACTCTTTACAAACGAAGCATTACTATTAAATGTTGTATTTAATATGTTTATAAAGTATTAAGTATGCTTAGGTATACCTACTGTTACACCTCTGTCGTGGTTTCATTGGCTTTGACTTACAAACACACAGGCTAATGTTAGAATTTTCCGCTTTTAAAATATATTACCTACGCAAAGAGATTAAAATGTTTTTATCATATAAAAGAATACACGCATACACAAGCAAATCCAATTAGGTTTTAAATATGATAGCTCACTATAAAAAATCTAAAATGGCCTCCGCCACAAAATGGCGGATTACATACTTTCCACAAATACCCCAATATGGGTATCGAATGAAAGGGCTTGATTGGTAGAATAGGGCTCACTATTGAACTCAATAGAATGAGAAGTATCAACTAACAACAAAACTAAAAACTTGAAAATAATATAAACTATTTGTTTTATGTTAGACGGTTTTATTACAATAAAAATTATGTATCTAGTTATGTTTTTTTTTAATGTAAGTAAGTCGGCAAACAAGCGTACGGCTCGCCTGATGGTAAGCAAATACCGTAGCCTATCGACTTCTGCAACACCAGAAGCATCGCAAGCGCGTTAACGACCCTATCCCCAATCAACCCCAGGAGCTCTGGTCACCTTACTCACCAACAGGAACACAATACTGATTGAAAACAGTATTATTTAGGTGTGGTCTTCTGTAAGGTCGAGGTACTACCCCAGTCGGGCGGCTCCATATTTTGAGCAGGAAATTTCCTGCTGTGCCCTACCTCAGTTATGTTCTAAAAGCTAAAAAATAATTCGGTAAGTCCTACCTACCAGATCGCACCAATCTTCTCATTAATCTGGGCCCTGGGGTATTGATCAGACAAATATGAAATCGTTGGGCGTAGCGTATCCACTATCCAGAGTAAACATTATGATAGAAATTTCACGTGCATTTTTTATATTAACATGATTTATTTGGTTTATTTGGTTTTAAAGTGTAAATTTATAGGATAAGTCAGTTCAAGGAGATAGAATGTAAATCGTTATCGAATACCTAAGATGTAACTTGCATGGCAATCAGTTTAAAATATAATGTTTATTCTATATGTTGTTATTTTTTGCAATGAATTACATCACCTTAATGTACTTTATTAAATAACATCAACCATTAAATACCCAGTTAAAGTATTTTTCTAAAATTTCTTTTAAAGTCTAAAAATGTCACTATTCTGGCCTGTCCCTTAGTCGGTTTCAGTTTAACTGGTAGACAATACCTACATACCTTCTTTGTATCGGTTGCTAAACTAAAGTATGTTGAGTAAGGAATTATATAAATATACCAAAAGTATTTGTTTATTTTGAACAATTTTTAAACTTAACTTTTGTTCCGCTTTTTTTGGGTACCCTATGGTACCCTCTACCCTGTACCTATTTGTATAGGGTCTACCCTGGCTTTTGTTCCGCTACAACAAACATAAAAATAAGACAACTATATTCCAAATAGCGCTCAAGGATATCTATCGATATGAAGTTATACATATGTATATATAAACACACGAATTGTTATAATGCCGTCATTTTTTTAGTTCTCACGACGCGACAGTTCATTATAGTGGTTTAGTTAGGTTATTGTGTCTCTTCACTGGTGAGTCATGAAATTTATAATGCTCATTTAATTTATTTACATTACCTGCCCTAATTTAATAATATTGTAATAGTTAGAGTGTGATATATAATTAATAGAAACATTAATTGTCCCCCAGTAGTGTGGGTTCCCTAGTGGAAAGTCCAGTAGGTAATAAATTACAACTCAAACTAATACGCCCAGAATTCGACAAACATTTGTATAGCCTTTATACGTATTAGGTACAAGAAAAAGTAATCCTGTTTCTGTGCAAATATTCAATTTTCGAAAAAAAAAACAACAACAAGACGTTTCGATATTTTTGATATCAACCTAATAGTCCTACTATTACACAGTAACAGTACAGGTGAAAACTGAGCATGAAAGGTCATGATTATATGATGGATGCACTTATAATAATTCGCACTAGACACTTTGACTAGCCCGTTGGCGCAGTTTGTAGTGACCCTGCTTTCTGCTCCAGGGGTTGTAGGTTCGATTTCCACCCCGAGTCTGGGTGTAATGTATATATTTCTATATGTATTATTTATAAGTATGTTTATCGAAAAAAAATAAAATAAATGTAGCTCTACCAGTCGGCTGTTACCTATTACACAAGCATTAGGTTGCTTACTTTAGGAACAGACGACCGTGTGTATTGTGTAAATATAAAAAAAAGAAAAAAAAAATAAGCTCTCTTAACTTTTTATTTTTTATTATGGCCAGTGGATGTGTGTGGTCAAAGTCAGTGTAATTTTTTTGTCACTGCTTATTAAATATGCTGCTTATATTTTGTATGTTCTTTAATTAAAATGAATCATTAAATAATCTTGAACCGTGTCGTAAACTTGAACATTCTGGTACCCTAAAGCATAATAGAATATAAAAAAATATCTGGGGCAGCTTTGAATAGTCTTCGAGGCACTGTGAGTCTGTGAGATAACGCTTTTGCAACGGATTGTTTCTTTTCTAAAGTCATTTAGAAGTTTGTTGTTTTTTGGGCTTTCGTGTTTGTTTTTGGTATATTTTTATCATTTATTGCGTTAAAAAGGACTTTTTGACAAATTTTAGAAAAAAATAAATGTTTTATTAGACCCTTTTTTACCGTCTTTATATGGGTTATGTTTTAGAAATTAATGTGTCGTCGTTTCCGTTACAATTTATTTGAGTAATATTAAATACTTTTTATTCTTTACAGGTAAACTACAAATATGGTTAAATTAATTGTACTGTTGTTTGTCTGTTTTGCGTTTGCGGCCTTCGCTACAGCTAAACCCAGGTTCGTATTATTATTTGTCTTTACGCTGGTATCTATTAAATACTTGTATGTCGCAATATATATTGATACGCAAGAAAACTTTATAAATTAACTGTTTGTGCCCGCGACTTCGTACGCGTGGAATTTAATAAAAATTATTTTTCAGTTCGCAGATTTATAAAATAAATAAATTTCTAAAATAAAAGTAGCCTAAATTACTCCTTATTACATCAGCTATCTGCTAGCGAAAGTCCTGTCAAAATCGGTCCAGCCGTTTTAGAGATTAGCCGGAACAAACAGACAGACAGACAGTAAAACAGACAGACAGACAAAAATTGAAAAAAATGTTATTTTGGTATATGTACCGTGTATACATCCATATGCATTTAGTAAAAAGCGGTTATTTTAATATTACAAACAGACACTCCAATTTTATTTATTTGTACAGATTTTTATAAATAATCGCATCTTAGGTCAAATATCTACGTACCTATATACATTTATTTTTTAATCCAGGGCTGGGCAAAATACATGCTTTGCTTTAATTGAAATACAAATTAAAAAATACTTTATCACAAGTAATTAAAATACGAAATACAAAATACCTTTTAGTAAGGTGTTTAAAATATAAAATACAAAATACAGTATTTTAGCCATTTTTAATTGAAATACAAAATACAAATTACAAAATACATACCTAATTGTGTTTGCTCGCAAAAGAAAAAAAACCGACTTTAATTACATCGACAAGTAATACAACGTATTATGACGAAACAATAGTCAAGTAAATGACGCGCGATTAAAGATTACTCAAAAAGTTGCAATCAGATCTCAATCTAATTTAAACAAAGAATCATCAAAATCGGTACACCGAATAAAAAGTTATGTGGCATAATACAACGTAGGTCGACGAAAAAGTAGTCAAGTAAATACGCATTATTAGATATAACTCTAAAAGTAATAGTCAGATCTCAATTAAATTTAAATGGGACCACATGACATACTACACCTTTCAATTAAAACAAAATTGATCGAAATCGGTCCACCCAGTCAAAAGTTCTGAGCTAACATACATAAAAAACAGTCGAATTGAGAACCTCCTCCTTTTTTGGAAGTCGGTTAAAAATACCTAAGTAATCTTGGCCAGCACGGGCTGACCAGAGTTTCCTTTCATAAACACTAGATTTTTAAATGTACTGTCAGAAAAACAGCCTCTTGTTGGGGAGTGAATAAAACCTGCTAAAGAGAACAATCTTTCTACAGGTCCCGATGAGCACTATTTTGTGTTAAATCGTATGAACACATTTTTTAAAAATTTTAATAGCGCTCAAGAATTCAAAGCTCTTCGCTTCGATCATTTAGGAAGCTGACCAACTGTAACTCCATTTTAGATGTCCGTGGTTGATCACTGTCTCTGTTCTCGAAAACAATAAAATTGTATTTTAATATTAAAATGTATTTTGAAGCTACTAGTATTTGAAATACTAATTACAAAATACCTCGGCGTCAGGTATTTGAAATAGAAATTACAAATTACATTTTAAGGAAGTAATTGAAATACAAATACTAAATACGTATTTGTATTTCAATTACGTATTTTAATTACAAGTAATTCAAATACTGCCCAACCCTGTTTTAATCATATAGGTAGGTACCTATAATCACACGGCCGTCTGTTCCTATGGTAAGCAACTTAATGCCTATATTACAGGTAACAGCCCGCTGTTATAACTAAATATTTTTTATGATAATTATAGGTACATAGAAATAATACATATATAAATACAAAAACTACATCCAGACTCAGGTGGGAACCGAACCCGTAACCCGCGGAACAGAAAGCAGGGCCACCACAAACTGCGCCAACGGGCTAGTCGATTCACATTGTATTCTGTCATCATTTTAATCCCTCGTATTACATTTGTAACATTATATAAAATTTACTTGTACTCGTACATCTCATGCATTTTAAAATTGTGCGTTAGTTTACTGTTGTCTTGACATTATTTTGTTTTTGTTCTTTCAGTCATGAAGAGTCATCAAAGCCAGAAACAAATAATATTGTTAAGGTACCTACCTTAATATAAATAAATAATCTATACAATTTCAGTTCAAACGAAACCTGAAACTGTTTAACTTAGGTAGGGCACAGCGGGAAACTTCCGGCTCAAAATATGGAGCAGCCCGACTAGGGTAGTACCTCGACCTTACGGAAGACCACAGCTAAACAATACTGTTTTCAAGCAGTATTGTGTTCCTGTTGGTGAGTAAGGTGACCAGAGCTCCTGGGAGGGATTGGGGATTGGGTCGACAACGCGCTTGCGATGTTTCTGGTGTTGCAGGCGTCTATAAGCTACGATAATCGCTTACCATCAGGTGAGCTGTACGCTTTTTTGCCGACCTAGTTATATATACATAATATATAAAAACATTTAAAATTTAGTGTTACTTACGTAAGTAAAACATATTGTGTATTTATCTGAAACCTGTTTTAGCGTTTTTCAGTATACGCTTAACCGTATTTTCTAATGTTATCACTTTGTAACACAGTAAATAGAAAACGTATTAATTATATAATGATAAAATGTGTTTTAAATTTTTAGTATAATAATTAAAATGCTAGGTACTAACAATGATGTTTCAGAAAATGTCGTATATTATATAGTATTTGTTTATATAATATTACCGACTATATATTATTTATATTATTTATAAATAAATAAAAAGCTTCGCTTTGGCGGAGACCTAAGCGAAAACGATAACATTTGTGTTTTAAGAAAAATTTATGACCATCGTTTGATTTTATGTATTGAAGAAGTTTTAAAATGTATGTTGTCAAAAATTGTTTATTTACCTGTCCTGCGCCTACTTGAATTATGATTCAGCCTGAACATCCCACTGCTGATCATAGGCCTATTTCAAAATGTAGGAGAAGGATCGGAGCTTAATCTCCACTGCGGATTGGCGAATATATTCCCTACTATGTGTAACAATCACTATCTATCTATATGTGTATATGATAACAACCGGGACCAACAGTTTAACACACTCTCCGAGGCACGGTGGGAAGACCCACAAGGATAGACATCCAAACCGAAAATAAATATTTGTGTAAGTACAAATAAATAACCATCTCGCGTGGGAATTGAACCCGTGAACCGCCGGTGTGCCGCAATAAATCAACATGAACTAAACTGCCGAAATTTTTGTCAAAGAAAACTAATTGCTATATTATTTCTAGATCGAGATAGTTTTAGAATTAGTTATATAATAGTCGGGTTTGTTATTATACTAATTTTTTTTGGCTTATTGCCTGATAAATTACTTTTAAGAATAAATAACTAAATAACAAATAAAAATAACAAATAAAATAATTAATGGAATAATTAAACAGGTTTTTAGCTTGAGTTCTTGTTTTTGTTGTTTCTTAATTATTCCTTAAATCACTAAAACCATTGCTAGACTAATTCCTTAATTGACTGTTGTCAGTATTCAACTTTTCATTACTTACATTATTTTAGTACTTCAATGAAAAGTTAGGTACTTGGTTAATAGATTAATTGTCTACAAATTAGTGTGACGGTAGGATTTGAGTAGTGTATAGGCTAGTTACACGTAGGTACTAAGGCCTCGTTTACGGAGACGCGGAGCGTAGTGCGTAGCGTGTGGCGTGGCGGAACGCACTAAATTCAAACGTAGGGCGTTGTATAAGTGCGTTTACGGAGAAGTGATTTTACACGCGTTCATTTTCATACATTTTGACACACGCGAGAAGGTACGGCACACGCTACGCACTACGCTCCGCGTTTCCGTAAACGAGGCCTTACAGTTTCATTATTAGCTTTACAACAAGATTAATAAGCCTACAACTATTTGTTTGACTTTTGCATGATTTGCTAAATATCTATATTTCCTACAATTTGATAGTTTTAAAATTATTTGCTGAATCGTTCACTTGACTAAATACGTGATATTTATTATTGGTAAATAATCATTGACATTTATTACAATTTTAGGAACGACCAAAAATATTCAGCGGCGGTAACTACAGACAAATCTGTATGAGTAACTGTAATCAACAGAACAACCAAGTTAATTCGGTAACCATCAACAGTGGCGATAGCTACGGACAAATCTACTGTCTTGGGAACGGAAACAACAACGTTAATACGTTAACCGTTAACAGTGACGATGGCAACAGTCATATCTACTGTATTGGCAACGGAAGCGGCAACGTTAATACGGTAACCGACAACACTGGCAGTAGCAACAGACAAATCTACTGTATTGGCAACGGTGACGGCAACGTTAATAATATAAACGTCAATAACCAGTGCTGAAAAAAAGACGAAGACAAACCCACTATATTAGCAACGAAAACGGCAACATAAAACATGTAAACATCTACAGCTAATACCCTTACAAACACAATTCATTGATTATTTTATATTAATTGGAATTCACTGACTTATGTATATTTTGTGTGTATGATTAAAAAATATTATAATATATTGCCTATTTATTTATTAAACAAACAAAAAAGTGTGTTTACAATAAGGAATTATGAGTTGACTCTTTTTTTAATTATGTTATGGGCTTGCTCTTGACCACAGTCTAGCTTTAGAGCAGAGACGAGGTCGAGGGTGGAGCGAGCTCGCCCAGAAGATGCCTGTTCAGTCGCGCTTTAAAGATATTCGGGTTATATGTACTCGGAAATACAGACGCCGGCAGGGAATTCCATTCCTTGGCCGTGCGCATTAAGAAAGATGATTCGAAGCGCTTAGTAGGTACGTATGAAGGGTATATCAATCAAGTGGGGATGAAAGCCCGCGGTACGTCTGTAAGTCCGATGGAAGAAAGGAGATGGGGGTATGAGCTCGTGCAGCTCCAGGGCACACTCCCCAAAAGTACAACCTGTAAAAGACTGTTAGACGGGCAACTTTTCTTCCGTGAGCCAGTGTGAAGAGACTCAACTAAACTGGCGTCAACGATTAGCCGCTTGGCTCTGCGTTTCACTGAATCCAGTGTGGCGAGTTGATATTTAGCTGAGGCATCCCACAAGTGACTGCAATATTCCATCCACGATCGGACTTGAGCTTTATACAGCGGCAGCGTTAGAAGCTGTGCAGGCGTGAAATATCGCTAAACCTTGTTTAAGATGCCAAGCTTTCTGGCCGCGGTTTGCGCTTTGGACTCAATGTAATTGCCGAAGTTGAGGTTAGAACCCAACTCCATGTCAAGGACATCGAGGGTATCGGATACAGGAACAGGTGTACCTCGGAAAGTAGGAGTCAAGTTAAAAAGACTCCGTTTGGCGGAGAACAAGCAAGCCTGCGTTTTGGCGTCGTTGAACGTAACTAGGTTGCAATCACCTCATTGGGATACGTACCCTAGTATTGAGTTCGTTCACTCCACCCTGGCCTCTCTCTGAGAACGTTTTACGTCCCTGTCGTCTTTTGCGCTGGACAGATATCTCTCTACAACCGTACTGTCATCTGCGTATCCAACAATGCCTGGTTGTAGCATGTCGTTGATATGGAGCAGGAAAAGAGTTGCAGAGAGAACAGAACCTTGAGGGACTCAGACTTTTTTTAAAACAATATTTTGGACTGCAGTTTTTGCTAGTAGTACCTACTTATGACATTATAAATTGCGCTACATTCGATAATATATTATATCATAGGAACTATACTGCTCTAAGATATGGCGAATGTATTCACAATCACCTCTAATATAAATAATATAATCACTGGCTTAGGGATTGCTAATAAGCGCCGTACAAACCAGTTATATTCATTCTGAAAGCAAACAAACACAAAACCTTGCATATCAAATACAATGTGCTGCGCATACGAAAACAATAAAATGGTTACGGTTCTGTCAAAAAGAACAAGAACACTTTTCGATAGAATCGATAGGCAAGTTATCATAGTCATATTTGTTTATCTCTATAAAAAATGAATCGCTGGATGTGTTGCTAAGCGCAAATCTCGAAAGCGGCTAAACCGATTTCGCTAATTCTTTTTTTATAATATTTCTTGAAGTACGAGGATGGTTCTTACGGAGAGAAAATTTTTAAAAAATTGCCTAAAAAGTCTAAAAACAACACTTTTTTTATATTCCCATACAAAAAATACGTAATAATACTTAAAAGTCAATTTGAACTTTAATACCATACCATAAAGTTTAAGTGTTAGTGAAGGGGTTCCGGGAAGGATAAGTATTGAAATAAAGAATCGCCTGTTAGGCGTTACGAAGTTCGCCGGGTCAGCTAGTAAATTATATTTGTTAAAAAATATGTCTCATCGAGTTATGAGATCTTTGAAGGTCGCTCTTCCACGTCTCCTCTACTAGCACACGCACGCAAATGCAATTAGGTTCTAAAATTTATAAAATTCGCTCGTTAATCCAATCAAGTAGGTATTATATTATTTTAATGTATTTTAACTTACAATGGTGTTTAGCTTACAATGGTGCTAAAATATAGTAGCGTAGACGATTATCATCCTTGTAGGTATGTCATCACATTCGTAATAATATGAAGTACCTTGTCAGATTTCTGTTATTGTAGTTCTAAAAAAACAACAAATTTACTGATATTAGCTTTCTGTTTTAAATACACTGAATTGCTTTAACATATTATTTTAAATTTGTTTTATTGTATTTCAGTGAAAGAAGCTTACTTATTTTAGTTGTTATTACGGTAAAACTAAAATACACATTATCTTCTGTTTCTACGGTAGGCTCGTGTTTTAGGTAACAGCCGACTGATATAAAAAATAATTTTAACAATAAACTTACATGTATATAATATACATATATTACACCCAGACTTGGGGCGGGAATAGGAACCTTCGGAGCAGAAGGCAGGGTTACTGCACACTGCGCCATCGGGCTAGTCAAAAACTATAAATAGCATAAGCGCCGTACCATAACATTTAGTTATAAAATTTAACATCTTCATAGGAATGAAGATTCATTCAATCATTACGGTATTGCAATACTTACCGTCATATTTTTGCATACTTTGCTGCTGTGGTATTCCACGAAACAAGATGGCCGACTCACATGATACTATATTATGGGTCATCTTTCTCCTGTTGTTTTTTTGTTGTCTCCTGTGGTTCTCCGTACTTTGGAACATATTGTAAACTCTTGTTTAATTCGGTTTTAAAGTGTAAATTTTTAAGATAAGTCAGTTCAAGGAGATAGAATTTAAATCGTTATCTAATACCTAAGAGGTATGTATGGCAATCAGTTTAAAATAGAATTTTTATTCTATATGTTGTTATTTTTTGCAATGAATTATATCACCTTAATGTACTTTATTAAGTAACATCACCATTAAATGCCCAATTAAAGCACATTTTTCTAAAATTTCTTTTAAAGTCTAAATGTCTCTACTCTGGCCTGTCTCTCAGTCGGTTTCAGTTTAACTGGTAGACAATACAATACCTTCTTTGCATCGACTGCAAAACTAAAGTATGTTTAGTACGGAATTAACTTTTACTTAAGTATTTATTACTTAAGTATTATTGAGTGAAACTACAAAAAAATATTTGTTTATTAAGGAACAATTTTTAAACTAAATTTTTGTTCCGCTTTTTTTGTGTATCTACCCTGGCAAATTTCGTTCCTCTGTAATAAATATAAGACAGCCTGACAGCCATATTCAAAATAGCGCTCAAGGGTATCTATCGATATGAAGTTACTAAACACACGAATTGTTATAAGGCCGTCATTTTTTTTTAGTTCTCACGACGCGACAGTTCAGTATAGTGGTTTAGTAAGGTTATCGTGCCTCTTCACTGGTGAGTCATAAAATTTATAATTCTCATTTAATTTATTTACATTTCCTGCCCTAATTTAACAATACTATAATAGTGAGAGTTTGATATATAATTAACTTAATTAACTATATAATTAACTTAAATAAAACTTGGGGAGGCCTATGTCCAGCAGTGGACTGCGATAGGCTGATGTGTGTGTGTGTCTGTGTGTGTGTTTGTGGTATATAATTAATGGAAACATTAATTGTCCCCCAGCAGCGTGGGTTCCCATTGTGGAAAGTCCAGTAATACATACAACTCAAACTAAAACGCCCAGAATTCGACAAACATTTATACTCGTATAGCTTTTATACGTATTAGATACAGGAAAGAGCAATCGTGTTTCTGTACGAACAGGTGAAAATCTGAGCATGAAAGGTCAGGATTATATGATGGATGCACTTATACTTCGCAATAAAGCTCTCTTTATTATTTTTTTATTGTGGCCAGTGATGGTGTGGTCTGATGTTACCAAGTTCCTTTTCGGTCGATAAATTCTTAGGCCCATTCTCTTCATTAGTTGGTGGCCGTAAAGATCCGAATCGAGATGTCTTTCCAATGCCAGCATAGACTGCATCAGCGCGCGCCGCATCGGAGCACCGTATCCTCTGGCGCCCCACACTCTTGGCAGGCTGGAGTCACCTCCCGTCTCGCGAATTGGTGCAGGTACTTACCGAAGCAACCATGTACGGAAAGCACTTGCACCAAACGGAAGGTCAGCGGCCCGAACCGCCGCCTCACCCACTTCCGAAGGACCGGCCTGACCGCGTCCACCGTCCACTGTCCAGGGACTGGCGGGGCCAGGTCCTCCGTCCACCGCCGCAACAGGGCGTCCTGTGCCTGCCTCCGCATGCGGGCGACCTCGTCCCACGTTGGGGGCTCCCCCCGGGATCTCCTCGCCGCCACGAAGTGGTACATTTCGGCGAGGATCTCCACCTGCAATTCCCAGTTGGGATCGCCGGCCAGCACGCACGCCGCCGTCCAAGACTCCGTCCGGTAACCGCGTATCGCCCTCGTCGCGATGACCCGCTGCGGACGTCGCAGCAGGGTCTTGTTGGCGCGACCGAGGGCGTCCGCCCAGACGGGCGCCCCGTACATGGCCATACTCCGGATGACCCCGGAGTACAGCCGACGGCAGTTGGCGCTCGGACCACCCACATACGACCAACGATCCTGAGTTAGCGTTAGATTATGTATAGTCTATGTATGATGGCTATACAGTGTTTAATATATATTCTACGTGATGCCTGTTATTATTATTGCAGTTTGCTATTATTATTATAATTATCATTCGACAATTTTAATATTTATTTTTATAAATCATTGTAAATAAATTAAAGGTGTAAAGATAATTTTGTAAAGCGTTTTTTTTTTTAATTTTTATCGATAAAAAATCCCAATAAAAATGTATAAGTACCCGAATATTTATTTTTCTGATACTACGAATAGAACTTGAAATTAATCTATACTAATATATAAAGCTGAAGAGTTTGTTTGTTTGTTTGTTTGTTTGTTTGTTTGTTTGTTTGTTTGTTTGAACGCGGTAATCTCTGGAACTACTGGGCCGATTTGAAAAATTCTTTCAGTGTTAGATAGCCCATTTATCGAGGAAGGCTATAGGCTATGTGTCATCACGCTAAGACCAATAGGAGCGGAGTCCACGCCGACGAAGTCGCGCGCAGAAGCTAGTATTTTATAATAAGGAACTTCGTTCCTATCTGGTGTCCCACGATACTACACTATTTTTTCCAGTGATCTACGTCAGTGTCCCGCAAACTTTTTGTGTTCAAGGTACACCTAGGAATAGGAAAGTATTTTGGAGGTACACCACAAATGAAAAATCATTTTTAAGGAACATTAACCAACATTTATTTATTAATCATTGAAACAATATTTATTATTAATCAATAAACGTAAACTTTATTTTTCCGAGGCACACCAATAAACGACCACGGCACACCAGTGTGCCGCGGTACACCAGTGTGCCGCGGTACACCCTTTGCGGAACACTGACCTACGTTATCCTGTTGTGACGAAATCATTTATGTATATTCTGATTTTTTACTTATTCGATATGATTGTTTTGACGACTAATCATCATCATCATCATCATACATGTAATAAAAATGTAACGATCGCTGTCTGTACATGGAAGATATATGAGAAGAAATATTATTAGGACCTTAATCAACGCAAATAGCACCCAAAACAATGAATGTTAGAATTTTTGTCTGTTTGTCTGTTCGTTTGTGCACGCTAATCTCAGAAATGGCTTATCCAATTTAGATTGTTTTCACTAATATATTTTGGTAAGCTTCACTTAACATGAAGGGTGAGGCCAAACGAGCGTATAATTTTGTGAGTTGTGAGTCGCGTAATTTCGGTCGCAGAAATTTTGTCTAGCAGAAATTCTGCTTGGCGGCCAGACGAGCGTAATTTTGTGAGTTGTGAGTTTCGCTAGCAAAATACGTGTCGACTTTCACGCAATCTTTATTTGACTGACTTCTGAGTCAGCGACACAGAGCACAATACTAATGAGCTGCGCTGCAAGCGATTCAGTCGGATTATGCGTGAGTCGGCGCACAGCTCTTTTTGCGTCGCCGTCTGGCACGAACTGGCCTTTTGTATGAAACCGACTGCAACCGAAATTATGCGACCGAAATTACGCGACTTACAACTCACAAAATTACGATCGTGTGGCCTCACCCTAATTGTTTGTTTCATGTCAATCGGTTCATAAATAGAAAAGTTATACCAATGTAAAAAATCACGTTAAACATGTAAAATCACTATTCCACGCGGACGAAGTCGCGAGCACAGCTTATGGAAAGTAAGAAAAGTAAAGGTCTGGTAACTAAGGAAACCCTTTGTGACGATGACCGATTGTATATTCTGAATGAATGTTGAAAGGCAAACAGTTTAGTGGAATTTTTTTATTGTTTTTGTGTCACTGACTCACTGCTTATCATATGTGCTGATTATCAATTATGCTGCTTATCATATGTTTTGTATGTTCTTTAATTGAAATGAATCATTAAATAATCTTTCGCCGTGTTGTAAACTTGAACATTCTGCTGCCCTAAAGCACAATAGAATTTAAAAAAAAAACTGCGGCTAACAGCTTGCTTTGAATTCAATTTCTGCACACTGTGAGGTAACGTTTTTGCAACGGGATGTTGCTTTTCTAAAGCCTTTTTGGGCTTTCATGTTTGTTTTTGGTATATTTTTATCATTTATTGCGTTAAAAAGGACGTTTTGACATATTTTAGATTTTTTTTTTATTATACCCATTTTGAACCGTCTTTATATGGGTTACGTTTTAAAAATTAATGTCTCGTCGTTTCCGTTACAATTAATTTGAGTAATATTAAATACTTTTCATTCTTTTCAGGTAAACTACAAATATGGTTAAATTAATTGTACTGTTGTTTGTCTGTTTTGCGCTTGCGGCCTTCGCTACAGCTAAACCCAGGTTCGTATTATTCTTTGTCCTTACGCTGGTATCTATTAAAGACTTGTATGTCTTGAATATTTAATAATAATAATAATAATTTTTATGATAAATATACCTACATAGAAATAATAAAAATACAAATATAAATACAAATACTACACTAAGACTCAGGCAAGAATCGAACCCGCAACCCACGGAACAGAAAGCAGGCCCACAAACTGCGCCAACGGGCTAGTCAAATACATTGTATTCTGTCATCATTTTAATTCCTCGTATTACATTTGAAACATTGTATAAAATTTACTTGTACTCGTACTCCTCATGCATTTTAAAATTGTGCGTTAGTTTACTATTGTCTTGATATTCTTTTGTTTTTGTTCTTTCAGTCATGAAGAGTCACCAAAGTCAGAAACAAATAATATTGTCGAGGTAGGTGTAGTAATAAATAATCTATACAATTTCAGTTCAAACGAAACCATTTAAAATTTATTGTTTCTTACATAAGTAAAACACGTGTATTTATCTGAAACCTGTTTTAGCGTTTTTCAGTAGGTATAGGTACGCTTAACTTAATATATATTTTCACCGTATTTTCTGACACTTTCACTTTGTATGTAACTCGCAGTAAATAGAAAACGTATTATATAATCATAAAATGTGTTTTGTAGTATATTGATTAAAATGCTACTAACAAAAATGTTTCAGTATTTGTTTATTTTCTATATTACTATTATTTTTATATTATTTTTGAATGAATCAACATGAACTAAACTGCCAAAATCTTAACACATTTCTTTTACAATTACTTTATTGAATACTGATTAGATTCGTCAAAAAAACTAATTGCTATATTATTTCTAGATCGAGACAGTTTTAGAATTAGTTACCTATATAATAGTCTGGTTTGTTATTATATATACTATTTTTTCTAGACTAATTGCCTGATCAATTACTTGTTTTTATATCACTAAGTCAGCAAATAAGCGTACGGCTCACCTGATGGTGAAGCAATTACCGTGGCCTATAGACGCCTGCAACACCAGAAGTATCGCAAGCGCGTTGCCGACCGCACCCCCAATTCCCCCAGGAGCTCTGGTCACCTTACTCACCAACAGGAACACAACACTGCATGAAAGCAATATTATTTAGCTGTGGTCTTCTGTAAGGCCGAGGTACTACCCCAGTCGGGCTGCTCCATTTTTTGAGCAGGAAATTTCCTGTTGTGCCCTACCTCAGTTCATCACATTGATTTCTCGATTAGTCTAACGGGTAGTTCAATAAAGAGTTACTTGGTTAATAGATTGTCTACAAATTAGTGTGACGGGAGGATTTGAGTAGTGTTAGCCTAGTTACACGTAGTTACATTTTCATTATTTTAGCTGTACAACATGATTAATAAGCCTACAATTATTTGTTCGACTTTTTGCATGATTTGCTAAAGATAGATTTTATGTATTGAAGAAGTTTTAAAATCTATGTTGTCAAAAATTGTTTATTTATCTACTGTACTGCGCCTACTTGAATTACGATTCAGCCTGTAACATCTCACTGCTGATCATAGGCCTCCTTCCAAATGTAGGAGAAAGATCGGAGCTTAATCCAACACGCTGTTCCACTGCGGATTGGCAAATATATTATCTACTAAAGTCCGGGCGCCGAAGAGAAAGAAATTCGTACACCGACTTGTCATCTTTTGTCTTCTCGTAGTTTTAAAATTATTTGCTGAATCGTTTACTTGATTAGATACATGATATTTATTATTGGTTAATAGTCATTGAAATGTATTATAATTTTAGGAACGGTCAAAAAGATCCAGCGGCGATAACTACAGACAAATCTGTACGAGTAACTGTAATCAAGATAGCAACCAAATTAATTCGGTAACCATCAACAGTGGCGATAGCTACGGACAAATCTACTGTCTTGGCAATGGAAGCAACAACAAAAATACGTTAACCGTCAACAGTGACGATGGCAACACACATATCTACTGTATTGGCAACGGAAGCAATAACATTAATACGGTAACCGACAACACTGGCAGTAGCAACAGACAAATCTACTGTATTGGCTACGGAAGCAACAACATTAATAATATAAACGTCAATAACCAGTGCTGAAGAAAAAGATGAAGACAAACCCACTATATTTGTAACGAAAACGCCAACATTAATCATGTAAAAATCTACAGCCTTACCTTTACAAACACAATTTATTAATTATTTTATATTAATGGGAATTCACTGACTTATGTATATTTTGTGTGTATGATTAAAAAATATTAGAAAATATTGCCTATTTATTTATTAAATAAACAAAAAAGTGTGATTAGAATAAGGAATTACGAGTATGAGTTGACTAAGACTTTTTTTAAAACAATATTTTGGACTGTAGTTTTGGCAAGTAGTACCTATTACATTATAAATTGCGCTACATTCGATAACATAATTATAACATAGGAACTATATTGCTCTAAGTCTTAGAGTCTATGATATAGCGAATGTATTTACGAATATAATCACCGACTCAAGGATTGCTAATTAGCACTGTAAAAACCAGATATATAAAAAGGAGTATAACTTTGCCTTCAGGTCCTTCAAAAGAGTTATTGCTGAGGCAAAAGTGGAGTACGTGGGCAGAATTGGTGAGAGATTGGTTCGACTTCCTTCGGGGACTCGTGCATTCTGGTCGCTCGCCAACGCTGTCCAAGGGAATTTTCGTAAGTCATCCCTACCGTCACTGCACATGAGGGATGACTCGTTGGCCCACAGCGAAAAGGAGAAGGCCGATCTTCTAGGCTCTCTTTTCGCTTCCAACTCGACTTTGGACGACCAGGGAAAAATACCACCGACGATCCCTCGGTGTGATACTTTCATGCCGGAAATAATTTTCCGACAGAGCTCCGTGCGCAAAGCCCTCTTTTCGTTGGACGTCAACTGCAAGTCGAGTGGGCCCGATGGCGTCCCTCCGTTAGTGCTACGAACCTGTGCTCCTGAGTTAGCACCCGTCCTTACGCGTCTTTTCCGGCACTCTTACTTATTAGGCGTCGTCCTACGCTCGTGAAAGATTGCCTTGGTGCACCCGATCCCTACGAAAGGGGACCGCTCAGATCCGTCCACTTATAGACCCATAGCTATAACTTCATTGTTCTCAAAGATTATGGAATCCATAGTCAACTGCCAGCTCCGGCAGTATTTAGAGGATCACCAGCTGATTAGCGATCGCCAATATGGCTTTCAACGGAGTCGCTTGGCTGGCGATCTTCTAATATTCTTAACTCAGCGATGGGCGGAGGCAGTTGAGAGCAAGGGAGAGGCGTTGTCGGTTAGTTTGGACATAGCGAAGGCCTTCGATCGGGTGTGCATCAGCACTTCTAACAAAGCTACCATCATATGGGAACCCGAGAAATTATGTAAAAGGATCACCAGTTTTTTGACAGACAGGAACATCAAGGTCGTTGTTGATGGCGCATGCTCGGACCTCAAGTCTGTAAATTGTGCTGGCGTTCCCCAAGGCTGTGTACTATCACCTACCTTATTCCTTCTGCATATCAACGACCTGCTGCAAACTTGTGGCATTCATTGTTATGCGGACGACAGCACTGGGGATGCATTATACACAGGCCGTCCTAAAATTTGTCGGGAACAAGTCGATGAGTGTCGGAACAAACTTGTGTCTGAAATCGAGTCTCTTTTAACCAAAGTCTCGCAATGGGGGCGACTTAATCTAGGCCAGTTTAACCCCAATAAGACACAAGTTTGTGCGTTTAACGCTAAAAAATCACCCTTCGTCGTTCCTCTCAAATTCGAAGACACTCCCCTAACCGCCTCAGCCTGTATTGGAATACTTGGCGTCGACATATCGAGCAATGTGCAATTTCGTGGTCATCTGGTTGGAAAGGCTAAACTAAGAACGAAGCATTATTTCATACCTTCCCACAGTCTACAATTATATAAAGCGCAGATCCGGCCCCACATGGAATACTGCTCTCACCTGTGGGCTGGGGCGCCCCAATATCAGCTCCTTCTATTTGATCGCGTTCAACACCGGACGGCTCGTATCGTCGGTGACAAGGTTCTCTCCGATCGGCTTGATTCGTTGGAGCTGCGTAGAGATGTCGGGTCACTCTGCATCTTCTACCGCATCTACCACGGGGAGTGTTCTGAGGAATAATTGTTCGGATTAATACCTACAGCAGAATTCCACCACCGGACATCGCGTCAAAATTCCGAATTTCATCCTTATCACCTCGATGTCCGAAAATCTACAACAACTCGATTTTTACGCCATTTTCTGCCACGCACGACCACTATATGGAACCGGCTGCCACCAACAGTATTTCCGATCCAATACGACTTGGGGACCTTCAAAAAAAGAGCATACTCCTACTTGAAAGGCCGGCAACAACAGTCTATGGATGTTGGTTTCACTTACCACCAGATGAGCCAACTGTCCGTTTTATCACATAAAAAAATATATGTCCATTCTGAAAGCAAACAAACACAAAACCTTGCATATCAAATGTACAATGTGCTACGCATACGAAAACAATACAATGGTTACGGTTCTGTCAAAAAGCTCACTCATGCATACAAATCCGTGTATGGTATACTTTTTTTTTAATATTAGGACTTTCACAATGGGGGGACGAGAGACGACGCAGTTGCGGCACGACGACACGGAGACACAGCGACGCCGACAGGTTGAGGATGGGACGACACGACGAAAGGACACGACGGTTAAGGACGAGGCAGTCGAGAGGGACTTAGCGTAGGATAATCTTTATCCTAGCGGCGTGAGACTTTCTGACAGTAACCGGTCAAAAAGTACAGTAGGGACACTCTATTAAGAGCGTGCACGAACTTAGCAATAGAGACTAATGTACCACCAGAAGTACATTTCCTCATTTTGACATTTGATAGCCAGAAAGGTATATTTATTCTCCGTACTTTGACAGCATGATATAACTAAGGTCAGCGCCATCTAGAGACGAGTGCGTTATTTAACAATGTCAATCTTATTTTAATAAGGTTTGTTACAGTACATAATAAGTTTTGCAACTTTATTGTATTCTAAGAAACCGCCAACAAAAAGTTGTTCCTGACTTCATTTCAAATATTGTACTAAGCTCCATTCATAGACTAGCACGTTGGCGCAGTTTAAAGTGGCCCTGATTTCTGCTTCTTGGTTAGCGAGTTCGATTTTTGCCTGAGTCTGGGTGTAACATTTGTATTTCTATATTTATATGTATATGTGTTGTTTCTATACAGTCGGCTGTTACGTATAACATAAGATTAAGATGCTTACCATAGGAACAGACGACCGTATGTTTATGTCAAATATGATATTTATCGACGTAAGAAAACGTATTTGCTGTAAGTAGCCAAACCCAACTTTTCACCAGAGCAAAAAAACTTTAAAATAGTTAGAAAAAAATTATATCTTTTTATTTATCAGTGACAGAAAGATGATTTTCGGAACATGGTTTTGTTAAAATATTACTCATGAACAGTAATGAAAATTTTTTTGTTAAAGTTATTAGCATTAGGCTTTTCATTACTTACATTTTACTTTTTAATATAAAGACCTAAAGAACGTTGTAAGTAGTTTAGTGACTTCTATGGAGATAGCGAAGTACCTACCGTATATTTCCAGACATTTAAAATGCTGTAATTGATATATTTAATATAAATTACGTAGATGTTAGACGTAGATGTTTAACTGAGGTAGGGCACAGCAGGAAATTTCCTGCTCAAAATAATGGAGCAGCCCGACTGGGGTAGTACCTCGACCTTACAGAAGATCACAGCAAAATAATACTGCTTTCAAGCAGCGTTGTGTTCCTGTTGGTGAGTAAGGTGACCAGAGCTCCTGGGGGGGAATTGGGGGTAGAGTCAGCAACGCGCTTGCGATACTTCTGGTGTTGCAGGCGTCTAAAGGCTACGGTAATTGCTTACTATCAGGTGAGCCGTACGCTTGTTTGCCGACTTAGTGATATAAAAAAAAAAATGTTAGACTAATTTTAAAAAATTACTGATACCACTTAATTGGCATAAATAAAGAATAGTTTGTATGTGTGGTACAAATAAAATGCTGTAAGCTTATTATTTTGTTTATTACTGTCACATAAAAATGTACCTTGCTCTTTAAGAACATTACATTTCAATTATTACATATTCAAAGGGCTTCTTGCACCAAAAGTTGTTTAAGCTTAAATACCTACAATTTAAATCACTATTTTGACGGTATTCCATTATAATAATTTCCAATTATAATAATTTCGTTTAACGTCAAATTAAATACGTTTATAAAATATTTTTAAAAGCATCAATAGAAAAGTGCTGTAACCTTATCGCAAACTTAAATTACAGACTGAAAGAATGCTGTAAGTAATTTTGTGTTCAATAATTTGCCTGCCATAAGAATGTTGTAAGTAATATTGTATTTTATTTTGCACCCCAAAATAATCTTTTCACAAGTTACTTTCATTCTATAAGAATGCTGTAACTTATATCAGATGATTAATAATAAACCGCACTTTTGCTGTAAGTAAAAAGAGTGTTAAAACGCCATTTTTTTAGTGACTTACAGCAAATTGAACTCGTAAGCTTTTCAAAATTATACGTTATTTTAAAAGTTTTTGTCGTCGTAGCGATATGAGACCCAGACCATTCGATGCAGATTTTTTTTCTTAATATAGCTGTGTATTTAGTCTACTTACGCCATTCTTGCTACTTACTGCAAATATGTTTTCTTACGTCGATATACACGTTAATCCATCTGCAATAGGGTTCCGTTTGAACTCTTTGATCACAATACAATACAAACCGTCTTTTTGGACCAAAAATATGAAGCTCGAGTTCTTAGAAATACCGACAAAGACCATGAGACACTAATAGATAAGAAGCTTTTGAAATCTTAGTGTCTTGCTCGGTTTGCTGACTAGACACATATCAATAATAAATGGGGATTCTGTTGTTGCTTAACTTTTACTTAATAGGTGTGTTTATGCGTAGCTAGCTGCATCTAATATTGTTAGTGGGTTTCATTAAAAAATTATTCATTACTGTAGTTATGAAGAATTATTATTGACAAAAAAATATATAGACGATCGATAAAAGCAAGGATCGTATACGCATATTTCAATGGCACACCTGAATTCTTACGTGGTCTCATGTAAACAACATCAAGAATAAACGACTGTCGAACGCGGTTAGAGTTCAATCCCCGTACTATGTGAAAATTGCTATTTTATTGTCATTTTATTTATTTCAGGTTTTTCGTTGAAAAACTTACCAAACATACTAAAATAAATATCGACTACTGACGACGACGAATTAATTCAATTCAAGATGGAGGTAGAGTGGCAGTGGCGGCGGCTGACGAGGCTTTGCTGCCGGTGGAATATTAGAATTTTAGTCTGTTTGTCTGTGCGTTTGTGCACGCTAATCTCAGAAATGGCTTATCCGATTTAGATATGGTTTTCACTAATATATTTTGGTAAGCTTCACTTATCATTAAGTGTTTGTTTCATGTCAATCGATTCATAAATAAAAAAGTTATACCAATGTAAAGAATCACGTTGAACATGTTAAACTCACTATTCCACGCGGACGAAGTCGCGAGCACAGCTTATGGAAAGTAAGATAAGTAAAGGTCTACTAACGAAAACCTTTGTAATTATTGTATACTAGCCGTCCCGTGCCCACTTCGTTGGGCGGTAATTATTTTTATGATGTACTATATTCCTGGGTTTTTATCTTCATCTACTAACAGAACATGTGATGACAGGTGAGTTGTATCTTCTCAATTGTCCCGCCACGCAACAACCACAGAACACATATTGCCCTGCAACAACGGTGTGCGGCTGCGGTCGCCTCCAGCGATGAATAAAATCGTAATAATGTCGCGTATTTATTATTTTAAATTATCTCCTAAACTACACAACCAAATATCATACTTTAAAAGACAAATTTTATCTTCATAAAATAATCTTGATGACAAAATGATTTAATTTGATAAAGTTTCATGTTTTGGTCATGAAAAATACTTCTCTACTTCACATAAAATTTCTTTCTTTCATTTAACAAATAAAAACCTTTATAGTGACTCATATATCTATACTAATATAATAAAGCTGAAGAGTTTGTTTGTTTGATTGTTTGTTTGTTTGTTTGTTTGAACGCGCTAATCTCAGGATCTACTGGTCCGATTTGAAAAATTCTTTCAGTGTTAGATAGCCCATTTATCGAGGAAGGCTATAGGCTATATATCATCACGCTAAGACCAATAGGAGCGGAGTCCACGCCGACGAAGTCGCGCGCAGAAGCTAGTTATATATAAAAGCTAGCTAAACAGTACCAAGGACTTTTTTAGAGAATTAATAAAGACCAATATTTTGGTGAACATTATGTTCGTCTATGCTGAACCGTTTAGACAGCGCACGCCGCCGCCGGTAAAGCGTTCATCTCGCCCGCATTTTTCCAACTTGATTTACATATACTATTTATTTTTCACTAATTTTTTGGTTCAATTACAATAAAATTATATGACTCCTGAATAGTGTATAATGTAGCTTTCTGTTAGTACAAAAAAATTTTATGATCGTATCCGTATTTTCGAAGATAACCCCCACAAAAAAAAACAAACAAAGTTAGAAACTTTATCTCTTATATAATTCTGAGAATGTTCTAGACGAACTGTTTAAGAGGGCGCATAAAGCAAAATTATCAATCTGCTATTTGATTTTACATGAAAAATTCCGGACCAAATCTTAAAAAAAATATATATGACAAACTACGTGATATTTTCAAGACTACAGCCTAATCAAAAACATAAAATAATGAAATTTCCTCGATAAAATATAATCACGAAGTAACCTCTAATTTTTATATTTTTTCTTTTTATACTCGATATGGTTATGACCATTAAGACAAAAATTTGATAATTAATTACATTTAAATATGAGTAAAGGCTGTGCCTAGGCATTTAATGTAATTACTTTTAGTTTCGGAATTATATATAAAATAAGATATTTGTCGTTATTTACATTCGTAATGCGCTCAAAACTATATCGTCTATCGCACTCTGATCGCGTTATGCGCCCTCTTAATGGAATTTTTTTATTATTTTTGTGTCACTGCTTATCATATATTCTGCTTATCAAATGTTTCGTATGTTCTTTAATTATTAAAATAAATCATTAAATAATCTTTCGCGGTGTTGTAAACTTGAACGTTCTGCTGCCCTAAAGCATAATAGAATTTTTAAAAAAATCTGTGTCTAACAGTTTTGAATACTCTTCGAGGCACTGTGAGGTAAAGTTTTTGCAACGGAGTGTCGCTTTTCTAAAGCCCTTTAGATGTTTGTTTTTTTTTTAATGTTTATCATTTATTGCGTTAAAAAGGACGTTTTGACAAATTTTAGAAAAAAAAAATGTTTTATTAGACCCTTTTTTAACCGTCTTTATATGGGTTATGTTTTAAAAATTAATATGTATCGTCGTATCCGTTACAATTAATTTGAGAAATATTAAATAGTTTTTATTCTTTTCAGATAAACTACAAATATGGTTAAATTAATTGTACTGTTGTTTGTCTGTTTTGCGCTTGCGGCCTTCGCTACAGCTAAACCCAGGTTCGTATTATTCTTTGTCCTTACGCTGGTATCTATGAAAGACTTGTATGTCTTGAATATGTATCTACTGTCTTTGTATAAAACTTTATAAATTAATTTTTAAAAATTATCGCACCTTAGGTCAAGTATCTACTATTTTTTAATCATATAACACACACACACGGTCGTCTGTTCCTAAAGTAAGTGACTTAATGCTTGTGTTACAGGTAACAGCCGATTGTTATAACTATATGTTTTTTTATGATAAATATACCTACATAGAAATAATATAAATACAAATACTTGACCTAGACTCAGGCAGGAATCGAACCCGCAACCCGCGGAACAGAAAGCAGGGCCACCACAAACTGCGCCAAGGGGCTAGTCAAATACATTGTATTCTGTCATCATTTTAATCCCTCGTATTACATTTGTAACATTATATAAAATTTACTCATACTCGTACTTCTCATGCATTTTAAAATTATGCGTTAGTTTACTATTGTCTTGACATTCTTTTGTTTTTGTTCTTTCAGTCATGAAGAGTCACCAAAGCCAGAAACAAATAATATTGTTGAGGTAGGTGTAGTAATAAATAATCTGTATAATTTCAGTTGAAACGAAACCTGAAACTGTTTAACTTAGGTAGGGCACAGCAGGAAACTTCCGGCTCAAAATATGGAGCAGCCCGACTGGGGTAGTACCTCGACCTTACGGAAGACCACAGCTAAATAATATTGTTTTGACGCAGTATTGTGTTCCTGATGGTGAGTGAGGTGACCAGAGCTCCTGGGAGGGATTGGGGATTGGGTCGGCAACGCGCTTGCAGGCGTCTATAAGCTACGGTAATCGCTTACCATCATGTGAGCCGTACGCTTGTTTGCCGACCTAGTTATATTGAAACAGTTACGGTTGGGTGCGCTGAAGGAGCGACTCGACGTTGACCGGACTAGCTTGAGACTAGGTTCACAAATATGAATTAATATCACAGGGACGTGAGAACTTGCTAACTCTGGAGCAGAACCACTATCTGAAATTTATTTAATTAAGGGCGCCAAGATACTGACTCCGTCAAACGAATGATGTATTTAAATAAATCATCAGTAAATAATTTCATGTATTCATGACAATAATAAAAGGCTTTAATACACATACTTAACACTTTTTAAAAGCAGGTAGATTCAAATTATATTAATTTAAGAAATAGATTAATTTGTACAAGATCCGCTCTATTTTAAAAAGATGAAATGTTATCCATGTAGTTTGCTACTTAGTTTCTTCATACAAATTTTACCAAATTAAAATGTAGAGTTATAATGTTAAAGCACAATGAATATTTAATGATGGATACATTTTCCATGTGGTTAAAGTCTTCATCAAAAATAAAAGAGAATAATAAAGATTACAGTACCGGTTATATACAGTAAAAAATTAAGACCTAGCATTTATGGTCTTTTTTTTTGATAAAAATAAGTTAAAATTATTTAAATTAACTTCCAATACGGCAAAACTCCAGATTTCTTCTAAAGACACCAAACAAAACTTTTAATAAATTACTCCTGTAACCCTAAAAGTGTTACAATATATGTATATATATAAAAACATTTAAAATTTATTGTTTCTTACAGAAGTAAAACACGTGTATTTATCTGAAACCTGTTTTAGCGTTTTTCAGAATACGCTTAACTTAATATATATTTTCACCGTACTTTCTAATGGTATCCAGGTATATAATGATAAAATGTGTTTAAAATTTTTAGTATAATAATTAAAATTCTACTACCAAAATTCGTTACATAGTATTTGTTTATAATAATATTACTATTATTTATTTTTATATTGTTCTTGAATAAAACAAAAGCTTCGCTTTGGCGGAGACCTAAACAAAAACGATAACATTGATAAATTTATGACCATCGATTGATTTTATGTATTGAAGAAGTTTTAAAATCTATGTTGTCAAAAATTGTTTATTTATTTACTGTCCTGCGCCTACTTGAATTACGATTCAGCCTGAACATCCCACTGCTGATCATAGGCCTATTTTCAAATGTAGGAGAAGGATCGGAGCTTAATCCACCACGCTGTTCCACTGCGGATTGGCGAATATATTATCTACTAAAGTCCGGTCGCCGAAGAGAAAGAAATTCGTACACCGACCTGTCATCTTTTGTCTTCTCGTAGTTTTAAAATTATTTTCTTAATCGTTCACTTGATTAGATACGTGATATTTATTATTGGTAAATAATCATTAACATTTATTACAATTTTAGGAACGATCAAAAAGATCCAGCGGCGATGACTACAGACAAATCTGTTCGAGTAACTGTAATTCAGAGAGCAACAAAATTAATTCGGTAACTATCAACAGTGGCGATAGCTACGGACAAGTCTACTGTCTCGGCAACGGAAGCAACAACATTAATACGTTTACCGTCAACAGTGACGATGGCGACACACATATCTACTGTCTTGGCAACGGAAGCAATAACATTAATACGGTAACCGACAACACTGGCAGTAGCAACAGACAAATCTACTGTATTGGCTACGGAAGCAACAACATTAATAATATAAACGTCCAAAACGAGTGCTGAAGAAAAAGACGAAGACAAACCCACTATATTGGCTCTCTACAGCTAATACCGTTAAAAATACAATTTATTGATTGTTTTATATTAATAACAATTCACTGACTTATGTATATTTTGTGTGTATGATTAAAAATATTATAAAATATTGCCTATTTATTTAATAAACAAACAAAAAAGTGTGTTTACAATAAGGAATTATGAGTTGACTAAGACTTTTTTTTTAAACAATATTTTGGACTGCAGTTTTTGCAAGTAGTACCTATGATATTATAAATTGCGCTACATTCGATAATATATTATATCATAGGAACTATAATGCTCTAAGATATGGCAAACGTATTCATAATCACCTCTAATATAATCACCGGCTCAGGGATTGCTAATTAGCGCTGTAAAAACCAGTATTCATTCTGAAAGCAAACAAACACAAAACCTTGCATATCAAATGTACAATGTGCTACGCACTATGATATATTAAAACTGAATAGGTGGTTGGCTACGCATACGAAAACAATAAAATGGTTACGGTTCTGTCAAAAAGAACAAGAACACTTTTCGATAGGCAAGTTATCATAGGCATATTTGTTTATAAATTATATTTGATAAAAAATATGTGTCATCAAGTAATGATATCGTTGAAGGTCGCTCTTCCACGTCTCCCCTACTAGCACACGCACGCAAATGCAATTAGGTTCTAAAATTTATAAAATTCGCTCGTTAATCCAATCAAGTAGGTATTATATTATTTTAATGTACTTTAACTTATAATATACAAAGTGTTATGTTGTCTACATAATTGTGTTTGCTCGCAAACGAAAAAGAAACCGACTTCAATTACATCGACAAGTAACACAACGTAGCTAGACGAAAAAAATAGTCGAGTAAATACGCGTTATTAGATATAACTCTAAAAGTACTTGTCAGATATCAATGAAATTTAAATGAGACCACATGACACGCAACAGATTTCAATTAAAATAAAATTCATCGAAATCGGTCCACTCAGTCAAAAGTTCTGATCTAACACCTACATTTAAAAAAAATACAATCTTCTTAATTTTCTACTACTTTTTTGGAAGTCGGTTAACAAGTATTTTTTTTTTTAATATATACACAATACACACACGGTCGTCTGTTCCTAAAGTAAGCAACTTAATGCTTGTGTTATAGGTAACAGCCGACTGGTCTAGCTACATAGTTTTTTTTTTCGATAAACATACTTATCAGTAATACATATATAAATATATAAATAAATATGTATGTAACACCCAGACTCGAGGTGGGAATCGAACCCACAACCCCCGGAACAGGGTTGTTCCTGACGCAAACCAAAATAAATAAGTTTGTCAATACAAGAAAAGTGGGTTTTTTGAAACAATTCTACATGTATTATATATCAAAAGTTTCGTGAAATTGTGCGCTACGTGATTGTGAAATCAGATCAGCGAAAAGTGGAAAGTTAAAGTTTTCACGAGTGAAAAACGTGAATTTACTTACAACCAGAAACTTGTATCGCGAACGCTGCGTCAACAAGATCGACGACATATTGATATTATTATATAAATGGAAAGGTCTCGTAAAGATCTTTATTTTGACATCTCGACCTGATTTTTCCCGTGCGCGAGCGCGGAGAGAAACCCAGAAAAACAAGTACCGCGTGGCCGCGCGCTCCCACTTCCCGGGGTGCGAGGGGGTCGTGCGTTATTTTGTTTGTCGCGGCGCAGCGAGGCGGACATCCCGGCGTTTTCAGCATCTGGATAAGCTTAGTACTTGTGGAGATACTTGACTTTGAAAATTAAGTCACTTTTCAATTAAATATTTTTCAAAAAGTACAGCGACGACTTTTCTTAATTAGTTTTACATACATTTTAAATTTAAAAATTTTCTGTGCAATACTTTTCGAGCTATTAATTTTTTAAGATTAAGGGTGAGCACGAGGGGGTGCTCCCCGCGGTCCGATATCTCCAGAAGTTATATTTAAAAATTAGTATTAAGTTTAAACAGTATTTATAAATTTTTGTAAAATTTTATTTAAATTTTTAGTATTTTTAAATTCAATTTTAGTGTAAATATTTGTGTTTTTTCATCCCCAAAAATTGGGGGTTGATTGAAATTTTTTATTTAGCATAGCTGTGTAGCACTTACAAAGCCCGATCCAACAATACCAAACACGGGTATATTAGGATAACCAGGGCCAAATTAAGCTTATTTAGACTTCGTAGCGGCCATATTGGTCGCCATTTGCAATAACTTCTTTTGTGTATAACTTGGCTAAATTTAGGCCTAGAAACCTGGGACTTCAAATTTAATATATTTCACGGAGAGATCCTTGCGTCTAGACGCAAAACGACTCTACGTAGAGTTGACCCCTCGATCCCGTTTTTTGAAACAGGAGGAGGTAGAGGAGACCGAGCCCACCACGGAGAGCTGTCGCACGGGATTCTGTGGCCAGCGGTTCCCGAGATATTAATTTCTAAATATCAGTCTAGATTTAAACAGTTAGCGCGGACGCCATCTTGGAAAACTTCGAGGCGCAATATCTCGGGAACCGCTGGTCGTAGAGCCACGCGGTTTTTTCCTTTGATTGTCCCTTCTCAAGGGCTATCTTTTGAACGTAGCGACGAGACTCTACGTAGAGTCATTGACGAAAAAGTGGAGTATTCTCTACTTTTTCTTAATTTAAGTTTAGCTTTAAGTTTTACTAGCACCGGGGCATATTTGCCTGCCTCCTTGACCGGGAGCGGTCTTTTACAACCGCCCTTTTAGGACAAAATTTTATTGAAATTATTCTATCTTTTATTTTATACGAATAATCTTCTTTATTGACTCCTATTAATTGACTTTTTTAACTGCAGTGACGCGCCCCCCACAATGTTTGGTCCCTGGTCACCGAGTGAGGATTTCCTCCCCCCCCCTACTCCCAACACGCCGAGTGAGGCCCACAGTCCATCCCGCCGCTCTACCGAGAAGGGTAGGGTGGCCTCAAGGATAGAAGCCGCCGAAGAGCTGGTCCGACTCTGCTTGTTAGCGACCACCAGCTCAAAAAACCTGAAGCGGGAATATAAACAGATGATCGGCAAGGCCATAGATGGACTCTATGAGATGCTCGGGGCGAGTGAGGCGGAGCTCGAGGCGATGAAGGCTCGCGTTTAGGGTGGGACCGCCGTGGAGGCGGGGCCGCCAACTGAGGTTGCCGACCCCGCGCCTTCGGCGGCCCTGGACTCTAAGCTGAGCCAAAAGCTGGATGAGCACACCCGTCTTCTACTTGAGAATGCGCAGCGCCTAAAAGAACTCCAGGATCAACTCACCAAACATGAAGAGGTAACAGTCACAGCGAGAACATACGCGGGCGTGGTAGCGGCCGAATCTCAGCCGGTAAGACCGCCCGCTACGCACTCGCTCGTGATCACCGCGACCGATGAAGAAATGACGGGCGACGAAGTCCTCGCCCGACTTCGAGAAACGGTAAACGCCAAAGAAGGGTGGATTAAAGTAGATAGGGTGCGCAAGGCCAAAGATAGAAAGGTCGTCATGGCCTTTAGCACAAAAGAAGAAAGAAACAAGGCCAGAATGAAATTGGAAGAGAGAGGCAATGGTCTCCTGGTCGAGGAGGTGAGTAACAGGGACCCGCTCTTGGTTCTGAGGGCCGTCCTCTCGGACAATACCGACGAGGACGTATTAAAGGCTCAAAGGAACCAAAACCGGGAGCTGTTCGACGGCCTCGACCAGGAGGCAGACCGGGTTAGGGTTCGCTTCAGAAAGAAGACTAGGAATCCGAACGTGGGCCACGTGGTGCTGGAGACCTCGCCCGCCCTTTGGGGTCGGATCACCCGACAAGGGTTTGTCCAAATCGACCTCCAGAAGGTGAGGGCTGAGGACCAGTCGCCACTGGTCCAATGTGCGCGATGCCTCGGGTATGGGCACACTAAGAGGTTCTGCGCGGAGTCGGTCGACGTGTGCAGCCACTGTGGCGGCCCGCACCTCAGGACGGAGTGCGCGGACTGGGAGGCGTCCATTCCACCCTCATGCAAGAACTGCCGAAAGGCGAAGCTGGATAATTTGAAGCACAACACCTTCAGCAGTGACTGCCCGGTCAGGAAGAGGTGGGACGACCTGGCGCGGTCAACAGTCGCGTACTCCTGAGGGCGCGATGGTCTGCGCGGTGGCGTGCAAACAGGAAGTCCCCTATCCCCTAGCGAAACACGCGCGGGACAGCCTGCGGGGGTCTTGGCCCTGGAGGAAACATATAATTATGTTTGTTGCAGAACAAGACTTTTGCAGACCAAAAGGGGAGCGCACGGCCACCGACTCCTGCACAGGAATTGCTTTTTGGGAAAAAGGGCAACTTTCCACTGTAAGGGGTCCACATCTTTGTTGACATGTTTGACTCCCTGACATATAATGCGGCAAATAAATGTATCGCTTCCCATCAAGGGGACAGGCAAAATGTTATGCTTATATTATAAGAATATAAGTCAATAGCATATAACAAGTAGATGTACTCAGAAGTACAAATATGTTACCAATTGTCAAAATAAAATTTAGAGCATATAAACATGTTAGATTGATTATTAAATTCAAATTATAGTTAAGCTAAACACTAGAATAAAACTGTATTATAAAGTGAAAGTTAATAAACACCGAATGCTGTAAATAAACACAAGACTAGATTAAAGACCCATTATAGTATATAAGTTAGAATAAGACCTTTTGTAGTAATAAAATAGATTAAATTTATAAATAATTGTAATAAGGATATTAAGTATTATTAAGACGATGTATTGTAATACCTATTTCAACTGCTAAAAATGAACTAAAATCCTGTAAAAGAAAAAACTGTCCCAAACCCAATGTGTACAAAATTATTTACCCGTGTACTTAGAAACAAGTAATAAGGTAGCCATAACTAAATGTAGGCCTACAAAGTAGAGGGAACCCACCCTGATCTGAGAAAGGTGATGAATGAATGAAGAAATTAGTATGCAGAATGAAAGTACGAGAGGCATGAAAGCGAGAACTGGTATGAAAGAGTAAATTGCAAAAAACTACTCGCATAACGTGCGGGGGCGAGATTTAAAAAAAAAAAAACCCCGGAACAGAAAGCAGGGTCACTACAAACTGCGCCAACGGGCTAGTCATTTTTACTCCTGTATGCTTAACATAATTATATGTAGGTACATCTCCAAAGTTCATCTTAAATGGTGCTAAAATATAATAGCATAGACCATTGTCATCCTTGTAGGTACGAGTATGTCATCACATTCGTAATATGAAGTACCCTGGCAGGTTTCTGTTATTGTAGTTCTAAAAAAACAACAAATTTTCTGATATTATATATTTTATATTATTCTGATATATATTTAAATATGTTTTAAATACACTGAATATTATTTTAAATTTGTTTTATTGTATTTCAGTGAGAGAAGCTAACTTATTTTAGTTGGTATTATGGTAAAACTAAAATACACATTATCGTCTGTTTCTACGGTAAGCAACCTAAGGCTCGTGTTTTAGGTAACAGCCGACTGATATAAAAAAATATTTTTTATATCAGTCGTACTTCGTCGTCTTACATGTATATATAATACTAGCGGATTTCAATTCGCTACCTAGTACATTACTCAACTACATACCTATATCTTTGCTAGTTTACGCGGCGTTCACTTGGAAAGCTCCCAGTTTAGATTTTTTGCGACCTATTCAACATTTATCGCCGTATTTCTGCTAATTTACACAAAAGCATAATAAATCTATACTAATATATAAAGCTGAAGAGTTTGATTGTTTGGTTGTTTGTTTGTTTGTTTGAACGCGGTAATCTCTGGAACTACTGGGCCGATTTGAAAAATTCTTTCCGTGTTAGATAGCCCATTTATCGAGGAAGGCTATAGGCTATGTATCATCACGCTAAGACCAATAGGAGCGGAGTCCACGCCGACGAAGTCGCGCGCAGAAGCTAGTTACATGATAAACCTTCCTCAAGAATCACTCTTTCTATTGTTGAAAATTGTATAAAAAAATCCGTTTGGTAGTTTTTGAATTTATCGCGTTCAGACAGACAGGAGGACAGAAAGACGCGGCCGGGGGACTTCTTTTTATAATATTTATAGATATGTACATACATAGGGATAGGAACCTTCGGAACAGAAGGCAGGGTTACTGCACACTGCGCCATCGGGCTACAAATAGTATAAGCGTCTTACCATACTAGTACCATTTAGTTATAAAATTTAACATCTTCATAGGAATGAAGATTCATTCAATCATTACGGTATTGCAATACTTACCGTCATATTTTTGCATACTTTGCTGCTGCGGTATTCCACGAAACAAGATGGCTGACTCACATGTCTGGTTTTCAATGATTTCTCCATTTTTAGTGTGTCAAGGCGTTAAGTAGGTACTCATCGTAATGAGACGTAATACTTGGTATTGATAAAAAATTAAAAAGTAATTATTGGTATGTTTCAAAGAGTTTATTTATGAATAATACTATATTATGCGTCGTCTTTATCCTGTTGATTTTTTGTTGTCTCCTGTGGTTTCCGTACTTTGTAACATATTTTAAACTCTTACTTAATTTGGTTTTAAAGTATATTTTTTTAGGTTAAGTCGGTTCAAGAAGATAAAAATTGAACCGTTATATTGTATTATCCAAGTACTTTAATCTATACTAATATTATAAAGAGGTAAAGTTTATAACTTTGTTTGTATATACGGGGTAATCTTCGCAAATACTGATCCGATCATGAAAATTCTTTCACTAACAGAAAGCTACACTATTCAGGAGTGACAAGATAAAAGGAAAAAGATAAAAATATATAAAAATTTTAAATCACCAGGATTTGAACCTGCGTCCTCTGACGTGCCGTGTCAACAATTCAATCTAATCAAGCATTATTATTTGCCTTAGAAATTAATTGGTGATTTTAAAACATTTATATTTATCTGATTTGCTGAAAATAGTGAGAGGCTACACTATTCAGGAGTGACATAGGCTATATTTTATTGTAATTGTACAAATAAATTCAGTAAAAAAGAAAAATATTAAAATATATTATGAAAATGACAAAGAAACGAACGCCATCTATCGCTGTTAGATTTAACTATTTAATACTCTATTTTATTTACTGTCTATTTGAATCTATCGATGACGAAGTTTTTACGCTTTTTGATAGATGGCGTTGGAGCAACATATCTATATCTATACTATCTATACTAATATTATAAAGAGGTAAAGTTTATAACTTTGTATATACGGGGTAATCTTCGCAAATACTGATCCGATCATGAAAATTCTTTCACTAACAGAAAGCTACACTATTCAGGAGTGACAAGATAAAAGGAAAAAGATAAAAATATATAAAGATTTTAAATCACCAGGATTTGAACCTGCGTCCTCTGACGTGCCGTGTCAACAATTCAATCTAATCAAGCATTATTATTTGCCTTAGAAATTAATTGGTGATTTTAAAACATTTATATTTATCTGATTTGCTGAAAATAGTGAGAGGCTACACTATTCAGGAGTGACATAGGCTATATTTTATTGTAATTGTACAAAACAATTCAGTAAAAAAGAAAAATATTAAAATATATTATGAAAATGACAAAGAAACGAACGCCATCTATCGCTGTTAGATTTAACTATTTAATACTCTATTTTATTTACTGTCTATTTGAATCTATCGATGACGAAGTTTTTACGCTTTTTGATAGATGGCGTTGGAGCAACATATTATTTATTTAAGTGGTTTAAAATAATTAGTCGCCGGACGGGGTATAAGTGCTATAAAATTTAGTATGTTATTTGGTTCTGTAATTTAAAATAATAATTACACGATATTATTACGAGTGTATACGTCCAATACTTGCTATAAACAATGAACCTAATAGAACTTAGTAAATACTAAGAACTACACAACATAGGTAATGCATCACAAAGAAAAAGATAATTAACGCCCAACGAAGTGGGCACGGGTCGGCTAGTTATTTATATAAGTGGTTTAAAATTTGTTCTTTATAGTATGTTATTTGGTTCTGTAATTTAAAATAATAAATACACGATATTATTACGATTTTATTCATCGCTGTAGGCGCCCGCTGCCGTTTATTTTTTATTTTATATATTTTCTCTTTACTTTCTATTTTACTTTATCGGTACCTACTCCGGACGTAGTTTTGGTCAAAAGTTTTCTTCAAAACTATTTTTGCATTTTAATTTCTACTAAGTACTATAACTACTTCTGTTTTAATATTTCTTATAGTTATTATTTGTTGTTTAGTCTTTTCAGAAATAATTCTAATTTGTGTTTGTCATAATTTTTTGTTTCTTTAGCTTCAGTCTTACTTTCTTCTCTTTACTTTCTGTTTTATTTTATCGGCTTAGATACATTACTTACAGGTAATTAAAATTTCGGGATATTTATTTCGATTTTTCAATATTACAATACAAATATTTCTCTATTTTATTTTTGTCTAACACTTCGTCGATCTGAAAGCAAATTGCATTATTGAAATATATCGTCACGTGCACTATACCCCGTCCGGCGACTAATTAGCTTTTTGACAGCTCACGCCTATAAATTACAGTTTTTTTTTCGGAATAACGTACTAAAAATTTTACAGTAATGTCATACTTTATTGACGATTTGATTGATTGAGTGAAGCACCCTGTGCATAAGAAACAACCACAGACTATGAAACAGTTCTTGAAATAATAAATCGATAATAAATCGATCATATGATAAAAATAATTTTACGTCATGTGATTATCTATACTAATATTATAAAGAGGTAAAGTTTGTAACTTTGTTTGTGTATACGGGGTAATCTTCGCAAATACTGATCCGATCATGAAAATTCTTTCGCTAACAGAAAGCTACACTATTCAGGAGTGACAAGATAAAAGGAAAAAGATAAAAATATAACTCAAAAATGGTAAATGTACTACCATCTCTCGCCGCCATCTATCGCCATTAGAAGACTATTTATTAGTCTATCGACGTCGTTTTCGGGATTTTTGATAGATGGCGTTGAAGTAACATATTATTTATTTATACCCCGTCCGGCGACTAATGATCTTTTTGACACTTCAAGAAATTTTGACATTAGTGACTGCTTCACACGTTATTTATTCGATTCGAAATAATAATCGATTTTATTTAAGAAGAACTTTCAATCGAATTAATTAAATACATTTAATTTAAAAATATTATTTATTTATGCGATTATTAGTTTTTTTAATTATAAATGAAATATATAAATAATAAATAAATGAATTAACAGAGTTATTGCTCTATATTCTTGGTTTGCAATTAAATTTCAAGATTTCGACTTAATTCCTTGCAAGTAATCAATCTTGGGGGTCATAGATACTATTTTTATTTCCTTTTTTGTATTAAATTTATAGAAACAATAATCACATGACGTAAAATTATTTTTATCATAATATGGTCGATTTATTATCGATTTATTATTTCAAGAACTCTTTCATAGTCTGTGGTTGTTTGTTATGCACAGGGTAGGTACTTCACTCAATCAATCAAATCGTCAATAAAGTATGACATTACTGTAAAATTTTTAGTACGTTATTCCGGAAAAAAAAACTAATTTATAGGCGTGAGCTGTCAAAAAGCTAATTAGTCGCCGGACGGGGTATAAGTGCTATAAAATTTAGTATGTTATTTGGTTCTGTAATTTCAAAATAATAAATACACGATATTATTACGAGTGTATACGTCCAATACTTGCTATAAACAATGAACCTAATAGAACTTAGTAAATACTAAGAACTACACAACATAGGTAATGCATCACAAAGAAAAAGATAATTAACGCCCAACGAAGTGGGCACGGGTCGGCTAGTGTATTATAAAGTAGTAATGTATTACCTACTTATAAATACACCTAAATGGTATAAGCGCCCTAAAATTTAATTACTTAGGTAGGTCACAACATTTTATCAACATTCTACTTCTACCAAATAATATATTATAAAAATAATGTTCTACTAGTTACTATGTTCAAACAAATGTAATAGTTTGTATGAATAGAAACGTGAGATTTGCAAAATAAAAAAAAAATGTAACAAAGTATTAACTTAACATTAGTAGTAAACATTTTGAAGTATTTATTAAATGTTTTTTAGTGAAGTATCATAATATATGATATATTTATGTCGTTAGTAAATAAATTGTAACGGAAACGTTGCTTAATTTTGCCTATTTGCAAATTATCAAGTCTTAGTAACTGGCATTTAAGAATTTAACCAAGTTATTGAGATAATTTTTCTCATTTACGATAACTTATTACTGTTATGAATGTGAATACTTAAAGTTTGCAATATTGGATATTTGCGACTCATGCTCGCCAAAATGGCTAAACGGATCTGGATGAATTTTTTTAAGTGAAGCTTCTATAGAATCGTTGTGATTTGAAATTTGATGAAACAAAAATGTGCCACGATAAAGAAACAACCATAATTATATCCATCTCACTCTCGTAAGCTACTTTTATGAAATTTCACTTCTGCCGGCTGCCGTGTGTGAATTGCATACACACACACACACACATTTTTTTTATACAACTAAGTTGGCAAACTATCGTATGGCTCACCTGATGATAAGCAATTACCGTAGCCTATAAACGCCTGCAACACCAAAAGCATCGCAAGCACGTTGCCAACCCTACAATCGACGACGCGTTGGCGGAACGGTCATAACACTGGCTGTTGCGCTGGCGGTCGCCGGTCGCAGGTTCAATCCCCGCTCACCACAGATATTCCTATTGGCCATATAGATGTTTGCAAATAGATGTTTGCAATGGTCTGGGCGTTTCTGCTTGTGTATTGCGAGTGTTTCCGGACCCCTGACATAGGAGAAAATCCTACTGGGGGCGGTTGGGTGTGAAGAGTATATTACTATTATTATTATTTATTAATCTCCCGCCCACCCCCGGAGCTCTGGTGACCTTATTCCATTTAGGAACACAACATTGCTTCCTCGACCTTCCAGTCGAGGTACTTCCCCAGTCATGCTGCTCTAGATTTGAAAAATATCTTCTGCTGTGCGCTATCTCAGTTTTGACACATAGATGGGATATAGTCTAAAATAGTACAAAGCTTTTTTATCTGGAAAAATGTACTGTTCTCGTGGGATAGATTAGTTTTTATTTTTTAAGTAGCAATAATTTAACCGTTAAACTTTGACGTCAGGAGGGCTACCCTCGGAAATGTTATCACAACCACGACCACTCTTCCAAGAGTGTCCGACTAAGAAAAATAGTTTGACTTACCTACTTATCTTTTTGTGTAGTGGTAATTTAATGGTTTGAGTGACATAACGTGGTTTCTATGGGATGAAGTAACATATGAAACTAGAAATACAAAGTAAACGCGAACAAAATCCCGGGCAGCAATTAGCTAAAAACAGTTATTATTTTTCAAACACAATTAATACAAACAAATATAATACGAGGAAATATATCGAGTACGTCCAAGAATTTTAAACAATTTTGCTACGTTGACTATTATTATCTGTACTTCTACAGTTCGATTGTAATAGTTCCTGGCATTTACAAGCTTGTTTATTGAGGAAGATGGAATTTTAGGTGGGATTTCCTCCTTTTTGAGTAATGTTTGATAATGTTTATTTACTTGACTATTCTTTCGTCTACCTACGTTTTGTTACTTGTCGATGTAATAGAAGTCGGTTTTCGTTAGCGAGCTAACACAATTATTTTATGATTCCTCGGGACTCGGTTTTCATTTTGAATCTCTCAATATTCGGCGAGGTTGCAGACGTCATGGTCATGACTTATTATTTTTACACAAATAAATCACATCAAATCATCAAAAATCTAAAACTAAATCGTAAAATGTAGGTATATAACTATATACTATATGTATATGCCTCCTACCGGTTTATTTATCTAAATATACTGACTATTTTATTTCACATTAACTTTCTAAGGCTCATTATTATTTTTTCTTGAACCAAAAAAAGCAATGAGAATTAAAAATTAAGTTAAAAGATGAACACGGCATCATCGATTTTCTTCAAATTATTTTTAGTCATACCTACTTTATGTCTAAACCAGATCTAGGTCTGATTCGCTAAACTGTAATTTTGAATTGACTTGATTTTCCTCATTGATATCCGACTGTCCCAAATTTTGAAACTCATAAACTTAAAAGTATCGAAATTTAATTCTTTGTATTTATAATATCAATTACCTAATTATATTATGAATTAATTAAATTAAACTGGTACCAGTAATATAGTACGGCTAAGTAGATACTATTTGGTATTTAGACTACAGTCAAAATTTATTTATTTTTATTGACGCCTTATTTTCACGTTTCAAGGACATCTAAATCTATTGGTAACATTTTAATGTAAATCTTTAAGTTACGTCCGAACCATAATGACATGTTAACTTGCTCTAAGTAGGATAATGCCTTATGGGCGTGTTGCTAACTATAAACAGAATTTTTTATGTACTCCTGTAGTACTATCAATGTTAAAAGTGTAATTTACAGCAATGAATGAATAATATTACCTATGGGTTGTATAAAATTATTTAAGTAAAAATATGGGTAGTATATTTTTCCCGCAGTCATAGTCTGTATATTGCTCAAAATCTGTAGAGATCTCACTAAAAAAGTTAACAACTTGTGCTGTGTCCCCTGGTAAATGAAGTAGTCAAAGGTCTTGAGGAAGCGCTGTATTGACAGCGGAGGTCAGCTTGGCAAAGCGCTTAGGATGCCGCTTACCACTAGATGAACAGAACGCTAGTTGTAGTTTTTTTTTTTTTAATTAGATGTAATATGACAATCGCATTTGAAACGAACTGCGAGACAGAACAATCAACTATACGATGAATCACTGTTAATGATAAATCGATGACAATGGTTTATCTAAGCGTAAGTTTATGTTATACTAGCTTCTGCGCGCGACTTCGTCAGCGTGGACTCCGCTCCTATTGGTCTTAGCGTGATGACACATAACCTATAGCCTTCCTCGATAAATGGGCTGTCTAACACTGAAAGAATGTTTTAAATCGGCCCAGTAGTTCCAGAGATTACCGCGTTCAAACAAACAAACAAACAAACAACCAAACAAACAAACTCTTCAGCTTTATATATTAGTAAGTATAGATGTCAATGCGTAACCATCACCATTATTACCTCTAGCTGGCTTACTTCCATACAATTTGTTTACTGTTGTTAATTGTGTACCTTGTATTTTCCTCTTTGAGAATACTTTTATTACTGGACTAAATTATATTTTAACGCATATTCATTATATATGTTTAATCTATTTATGTAGTAAAGTATCTATTCATTTTTGTATCTAATTGTTGTAATGCAATGTATATTAAATAAGTAGTATAATATGTTTGTATCACGTTTTCCATGGTTGATAGTCACATAGGTTAGTTCATATTTAAATACACAAATAAATAAAACATACTTTTAGAAGTAACATAAAAAATTTCTGCACGAATGTACACAATAATAAAAAAATATATTTTCTTGTCTCTTCAATTATGCCATACGCTTAATATTTAATGTTGCCTGTAACCGAGCTTTTGCTATTTCATTTTGTCATAAACCCTCAGTAAATTGTACTTCGTTGGCTATTGTACGGCTTCAAAATGAAATATAAAAACGTATTTTTTCTTTTCATTCTTTGCTCGCCTTTTATTAGTTGTTTAAATTTAAATCTCATGAATCTCGTAACATCATTCGTACTCTTCGAAGAGAAGCCAACGTCTTTATTAATTCCAACATTATGTTGGACACCATGTAAGTATAAATAATACACTTCAAGCTGTAATATCCCACTGCTGGAAATAGGCCTCTTTCCCCATATAGGAGAAGGATTAGAGCATAATCTACTACATGATAACAACCGAGGCCGACGGCTTAATTTGTTCTCCGAGGCACGGTGGGGATTGAACCCACAAGGACTGTACAAAAACCCAGACCACGGCAAACATCTGTATGGCCAATACAAATGTTTGTCATGTGCGGGGATCGAACTTGCAACCGCCAGCGCAACAGTCACAAACCAGTGCTGTGATCGTTGCGCCAACACATCCTCTACATCAGCTGTATTATTAATTTATTATTGCAACCGCCGCGACTACATTCACAATTGTCATATCTTTCATTAACGGACTGTTACACGAGTCGTGGATAAAGGCTACCCTGTAAATATGTTACGATTAACAACCGCTTTGGTGTAGTGGTACGAGTAGTCGCCTAAAACACCGACGGTTTTGCGGGTTCGATTACCGCTCGGGATGGATATTTGTATTTGTACAAATATTTCTTTCCGGTTTGGATGTCTGTCCTTGTGGGTCTCCCCACCGTACTCGTTTTTGGTTGTTATCATTAATACCTGATAGCAATCGTTACTCATAGTAGAAAACATATCTGCCAACACGCAGCAGAGCAGCGTGGTGGATTAAGCTCCAATCCTTCTCCTGAAAGAGGCCTATGCCCAGTAGTGGGATGTTAGAGGCTGAAGGCGAAAGTTACGATTAAACTTTAACAGCAGGAGGTAGAACAGGCCATTAAGACTGTTTCACTTCAATTAATATAGCACATGCTTTAGATACATATTTGCGAATACAAATATCTCATAAAAACAATGGATAATTTTTTATAAATCCTTTCATAGCGAAAATAATAAACTAACGTGTTTATTCCAATAAAACTTAAAAATATATTTAAAGCTATAAAATATCTTAATATGTATTAGATTTATACTATTATTAATTTTATTAGGTTCATATAAAAGTTATTTGAAATAAACATTGCACGCTGGTTCCATTGCACTTGATTATAATTACATAAGTTGATGGCGCGTTAAGTTGAGACATTAAGCTTTAATGACTACTAGACTTACTTGATTCTATAGTTTAAAAAATGTATAATAAAACAACACGACTCCTTTGGTTTCGCTTGTACGTTTTAACACTTAAAATTCTTTAATTGTTTTAAAATTTATCCCCAATAGGGAAAGGCAAAGGACTATAGTCCATACAGCCTAGTTAAAATAATTTAAAATAATTTAAAATTTAAGCCATTGTAATAGATAAAAAATTGCATGATCAATTTATATCATGTGCGTGTTCATTTTAAATTAAGAAAAAAAACTTGATTTTAATACAACATTTGCCATTTTTTTATCATAAATTCATAACAGAGAACTTATGCAAATTTAATGTTTCAGTATTTCCTTTATAGATATTAGATCTGCAGATCACTACTTCCTATAAGTAGTGTGATATTTTACGGCCTAAGACTAGTCTATTATTATCCGTATCAGGCAACTTGTATGGTGTAACAATTAATTTTTCTTTCCAATCGGCTTGTTGGACCGGGAGATGATGTGTTCTGTGAAAGAACTAATACTTTTATTTTATAATGGCTGTGCCCGCTACTTCGTCCGCGTGGAATTAAAAAAAAATATTGTTCATTTCGCAGAGTTACATAATAAATAAATTTCTAAAATAAAAGTAGCTCAAGTTACTCCTTTTTACATTAGCTACCTACCAAGTGAAAGTCTCGTCAAAATTAGTCCAGCCGTTTCAGAGATTAGCCGGAACAAACAGACAGACAGACAGACAGATAAAAATTGTAAATAAATGTTGTTTTGGTATATGTACCGTGTATACATCCATATGCGTTTAGTAAAAAGCGGTTATTTTTATATTACAAACAGACACTCCAATTTTATTTATCTGTAAAGATTATAACGGGTTTTCATCTGTACGTGTTTAAGACGATTAAGGTTACTGCTCTAGATACATAAATAATATACTTGATCATGTATACATAATTAAATTGTATAAAAATCTACAGATGGATTAAAATTTTAATTTAAAAACGTTTAGCTACCAGTTTAAAATTAAAAGTTTTCTTTCTATAGATAAAATATATTAGACAACAATAAATTTAATTTATTTTCTGGTGTTTGGTTATTTATTTGCCATTTTATTTAAAAAATACACTTTTTACATATTAATTTAAAGATATGATGCAACTAAACACAGGTTAAAGTAATTTTAATGTATTTTTAATGATAATAAAAACACGTGTAAAGAAGCACTTGATGTCATTTCTTTGAAACGATATAGCTAGTACTTGAAGTATAAACGAAAGACAAATAAATTTAAAAAAAAATTATTTGAAATATAAGTAAATTTAATATTTTATATGCTTTTTTAAATAAAAGTTTACGGTATACCTACCTTTTAGAAGAAAAATAAAGATTAGGTGCCATAAAAGATCGTATGTCAGCATATTTGACATGTTATATAACAAAAACCACAAAAGAATAAATAGAATAACAATATCGTAATATATCTTGCTTCTTCTACACGGAGGAAGAGGTCTACGCCCAGCATTGGGATGTTACAGAGGCTGAAACGTGAATATAATTTTCACAATAGAAATATATTTAGAACAAACTTAGAAGAATATTTTAATATGGTAATAATAACATATCTACATCACTTAATCGCAAAGAAACAAGGTCCACATTTAATCAAAATAATAATAATAATAATAAGATTTAAACAAACAAACAAGCAAATAGACCATTTAGATCCGTAGTATATAAAAAATGTTTAACACCAAGACATTTCAATTTCCCACAATCCAGTTCACACAATCACTAATCGTGTAAACATTAATCAAATGCTTGTCTAAATGCGATATTTTTTGCAGTTGAAACGATGTTGCTGACCAAGAAACTGTTCAATGAAAACATTTTCTTAGCACCTTCTCTCCAAGCTAATAGAAGCGAATATTTTTTGCAACAAATACTGATACTGGCTGATTTATCGTGTCCGGGAGTAGAAGCATTTTTAATTCAGGTGTAATTCTGTCCGTACATTATAGTAGAGGTATCTTAGACTATTATAGTTTATAGACATATCATTCCATAGTATTAAACAAAGTCGCTTCCCTCTGTATGTTGCTTAGATCTTTAAAATTACGCAACGGATTTTGATGCTGTTTTCTTTAATAAATAGAGTGATTCCATAGGAAGGTTTATAATTATGTGTGATACATGCATAATATAGTAGAAGAACACTGATAGTTTTAGAGGTTTCTAATGTGATGTCGTAAATAAACACATTTTTTGTCCATGTTAGCCGTTTATTTTTCCAGTGTATAATAATAATTATTATATTCTAACTTTTTAACTATCGAACACACGAGCACCAGAGACAGTAATAGGATTAGTTTGGTAAAATTACGTTGGAGCCATTATTACCTTTTCACTTTTGGCTACACGCTCTCTAGGAAACGAATATATTCCGAATCCTGTAGTAACTTTAAATTGACTATATTATATGTTTGTAAAATGAGGGTTCAAAAAACATTTAGGTGGCAAACAAGCTTATGGCCAACGGCGATGGTGAGCGGTTACCGTAGTAGGCACACCTGCAAATCCATAATCATCGCAAGTGTGTTGCCTACTCTACCCCCAAATTAACAGGCCTTAGCTACCTTACTTATCACAAGAACGCAAGACTACTTGAGAGCAGTATTATTTAGCTGTGATCATCTGTAACATTTAGGTATTTCTCCTGTCAGCCTGATTTTGAACAGGATACTTCCTGCTGTGCTTCAATGAAAATATATTTTTTTTTATGTAACTAGATCGGCAAACAAGCGTACGGCTCACCTGATGGTAAGCGATTACCGTAGCTTATATATAGACGCCTGCGACACCAGAAGCATCGCAAGCGCGTTGCCGACCCTATCCCCAATCCCCCCCAGGAGCTCTGGTCACCTTACTCACCAACAGGAACAACACTGCTTGAAAACAGAATTATTTAAACAGTATAATTAACAGTATTATTTTTAAAGCCTACTTGATTGAGGTAGATTTGATTACGATGAAACGATTATAATTAATTTTCTCCTTTCTATTAATTAGACCAGCGATCAAGGATACTTCAAGTCGCCATACAGATGGCTATTATTAGATCCTGACATAGGATCTTACAAATTTGATTTACTTAATAAACTCGACATGCCTCTCAACAGCGACGTGGTTATTGCGAAAAAAGTCAATAACGATGAGTACCACCTTATTGAAGGTATATATTCAAATATTTGTGTTCAAATGTTGTGTGTTCCTATCTAAGCTTGAGGTAATTCACTAGACAGTCTGCTCTATATTTTGAACAAGGCATTTCTTCCTGCTGCTGTGTGGTTACGGCAGTAAAGAATGTAGCCACACCCTCTCTTCCCGTGGAGGTCGTAAGAGGCGACTAAGGAATAACACAGTTACACTACCACCTTGGGACTTAAAAAGTGGTGGGATCAAACTGCTGGCTTTCAAATACACAGGCCAAAGACGGGCAGCAGCGTCTTCGGGGCGACGAAGCCAGCCCTGCGGTCACCGACCGCCTGCCCAGCGTGGTGACTATGGGCAAAACACACGCGAACTCATGTGTTCATATCAGCATCAGCGAACAACATTAGCGATAGGCTGAAGTGATGATTTCTTCGTGTGCCTCATGATATAAAATCAATATTCCATCAAGATATTACAGAGCTAAATAAACCTAGTTTGCAATATACTTTCGTAAACAAATCAAAATATAATATGTTAATGTCACAAAATCTTAATTATGATTCATGGAATGCTAAAGTACGTTTTACGCAGCGGACAATTTGATTTAGCGATAAGTAATAAATACATTTAGCGATTCCGAGTTTCAAAGCTTAAAAAATTTATAGAAATAGCATCTATGTTACAAAATTTTACGTGTTTATTTATGTTTTTACGTTTATTTACATTTTGAACACAGATTTTTACCTGCCCAATGATTTCCATTACCAAACGCCCAATACCCAGCTCTCCCTCATAAATATAAGCACTTAAGGAAAATGGTCTGACGCCATTGCTGTTGTAGTTTTTTTTTACTGATATTTGACAAAGTTAATTTAACGTTAATTATAATTTTTTTTTTTTGTTATTTTATTTTAAAAAAAAATCCAATCCACCCATTTAAGTTCTACATCTACCTACGTATAAAATAACAAATGGGTCTACGAGTTTGCTTTTATTTATGCTTTTCACTCGTATTTATTTAAAATCCAGTGAGTTATTCATGACTCTTTCAAATTTTGATACAATCCCAATCTATCGATATGTATTTTAGCTAGATTTCTGTCACTACCTAGTAAAAAATTAAACCTTAAAACAAAAAAAAAAATATAGTCAAAAAAGGAATAGTTCATACTTTATACTATTTCGAAGTATGTAATCATAATCACTGTTCATTTGCGCATTGATTTAAAATAAAATGTTAATTAATGAATAATAAATAGTACGCGCTTATCTTTAATGAATCTGTTTCTACGTTTTAATAAGGCTGTACTACTGACAAGTTGTTTTTATGTACTCACAAGCTTATAATGTTAGGTTAGGCATTTACCATACTTTAAATTATAAATTTGTTTACGCTTATACTATGGTACGGGAGGTAGCGTAGCAATTTTTTTAGGAATTTTATACCGAATAAATTGTATTTCACATAGTTCTTTAATGGTCAGAAATCGGTAAAGTGAGCGTCAGTTGTCGCACTAGCGGTGGAGCTAAAGGAGACAGCATGAGAAAGTAATTGGAAAAAAATCTGCTCCAATGAATTTTATACCGAGCGAGTCAGATTAGCAGCTGACGTTCAGAGCTGTTATGTGTTAGGGGAAAACTATTATTGTTATGATTTTCAGCCGGTATAAAATGCCTCCCGAGCTATAGTTTTATTTGTCGATAATCTAATACATTGTTTGGTCTAAAAGATATATTAAAAAGATCATAAAAGTAGTTAAAATCATAAAATCAATAAAAGGGGAAAATAAAGTAAATTAATTTAGGTGTTAAAATTTGTATAATGTCATTCTATCAAAAACAATTACCTTAGAATGGAGTGGTTTAACGTTATCTTATCTCAATATTTTCATGCGGATTAACTTGAGACAGTAACTTTCTATCAAACACATTCTTATGATTTTAATGCAATAATTTATTATGCAACTTAAAAAGCCGACCGATGGCGGGATAACCATCCAACTTCTGGCTTTGAAATACACAGGCCGAAGACGGGCAGCAGCGTGTTAGGTGCGACAAAGCCAGCCCTGCGGTCACCAACCCGCCTGCCCAGCGTGGTGACTATGGGCAAAACACATGAGTTCATGCCATTTTTGGTGCGAACTTGTGGAGGCCTATGTCCAGTAGTGGACTGCAATAGGCTGAAATGATGATGATGAATTTATTATTATTATTTATTTAAATATCAAATAAATACAATCAATGTGCGCAAAATTACAATTATAAGTAGCAAAAGAATACCACTTAGATTTATACAATGCTATAGCATAAGTAAGTTATCTTATAAGATACAGTTATATTCTTTGCATACTGTAATCATCATAATTATAAGATCGACTACAATTAATACACCGTATTTTTGTAGCGTACAAAATCTCTGAAAATTCAGACGTTATTTACACAACAAGAGGCGTTTGGAGATCTTCCAGCGATGAAATTAAAAACCCGAAATATAATGTAGTAATAGAAATAGCAGAAAATAACACTTTTGATGTGATGACTGGTGGCAATGAAGAACGAAATAGAATAGAGGTAATGACCGCTTGCTTATTTTAGTCTATTTTTTATATAAATTATATTTCAGAATCAGACTCATGATACTGAAAAATGTTCTTTTATTTTTTATTTATGTTATTTTTCTGTAATAAATATTAGTTAATTGTATGTATACTTGTTTATTTCCAAAATATTAGTATGAAAAGTGAATTGACTAATGTGTAATATCATTTACGTACGTTTCTCTTATTGTTTAGATTATGTTTATATCTAATGTGTATGTGAAAAACTAAAAACTAATGTGTTTGTAAACTGGATCAATTAAATAATTTATTAAAAATAAACTATGAAATTGATCCAGTTTGACCAAAATTTTTAATTTGAAAAGTTTTTAAGATTTCATGGGCACTCAATAGTTTTTCTTATACGGGCTTATAATGAGTACCCAAACGACTTCAGCGACACCGAAAAATAGGGAGTTTCAAAATAAGAATCACATAGCCCTAAAGTAAATAAAAATCTCTACAATTATTTTTTTTTTTCATTTACCGAACCTTGTATTTTAATATTTGCCGTCATGTGTCTATTAGATCAAAAGCAATTAAAGGTGTGGTTGCGGCACATTTAATAATAAATTCAAGTATTAATTAATAAAATACGAACGCAAAATATTTCATTGATTTATGACATACTCATGCGAGACACTCGTCAAGAATTAAAAGTGTAACGAATTATTTTTGTTATTTTGGGTCAAATATGAGTAAGCGTTCTGTTGTAACGTACTTTCACACAAGGACCAATTTATATTAATAATTTTAATTTCATAGCTTGTCATGATTAATGTTTAAAATGATTAATGAATAATCAAGTCCAAATAAAATGACAAGACCCAATAATCACTACATACAACAAAATCGCTTCCCGCTGTCTGTCTGTATGTATGCTTAAATTTTTAAAACTACGCAACGGATTTTGATGTGGTTTTCTTTAGTAGATAGAGTGATTCAAGAGGAAGGTTTTTATGTATAGTACATGCATATTATAGTAGAGGAACACTGGTAATTTTAGATTTTTCTAACGTATCTTTTATTGTAGATAGTATTTAGTTTCAGCATTGCAACCGTGCGAAGCCGGGGCGGGTCGCTAGTTAATCTATAATCAATTAATTGCTTGCACTGTTAAAATTTTCTTCGGTAATTTTACTAAAAATGTGTAGGAAGTTTTAACGCAAAACAATTTAGTAAATTTACTAAACAGAATGCTTCATCACTTACAAAATATTTTTGGAAATTTACCAAGCAGTTCCATAGTAATTTTATCATACAGTTTTGTAATTTTATTTAACAATTGATCATAAAAATTTAGTAAATTTACTGTGTAGTTTTGTAACTATACCACTCAATTCACTTGAATTGGGTTCGATAAAATTACAAAATATTTTTGGAAATTTACCAAACGGAGAGGAGGTTGGGCAAAAGTGAACAATGGAGTTTAATTCATATAATTAGACTAATAAATTTATTAATTTATTTATAGATTAGGTAAAAAAAAAACAATTTTTTGTTTTTCAAATTTATTAGTGTTATTTATTAATTCGAAAATACTTTTTCGAAAAAACTTTAAACTTTTTTTTTAACAAATAAAAAAAAACAAGTTTGCTATATACCTTCGAATAAACTTAATTTATTCCTTTTTTGTCTTTTATAATCAGTTTTACTGACTGGATTGCTTTTGTATGCGAAATGTATACGAACATTTATAAACTTTTCAATAACAGCGCGAATAAGGTGTAGCCTATGATTTGACGTTGGATGTTGCCGTAAAGAATGTGAGTTTAAAGATGCAAATATGTCATTACAACTTATAAAAATGATTTTAAAATTCGATTTTTAATAAGTTCAATGTCTTTGGGGTCGCGAAGTATAATGTGACCCTTTTCTTTAATGTGATTGTTAATTATTGTCTCTGATCGAATACAAATCTTAAACACATCTTCGCTTGGAAAACATAGTCCTCCCATATTTTTGCCTGTCTTACATATTTGTAGGCAGCGGTAGAATATTAATGGAGAGTGACTGCAAATTTCCTTAACGCTGGTGTATATTTTTTACGATATCCCTTAAACTTGCTTTTTTTAATCAATCTATTTGTAAATTCGACGGCTTCAGCTTTAAGTTATCGCACTTTTCTTTGAGCCTTTTGATTTTTCGAGTCAAATTATAATTTTTAAATTGCAGTCTACGTTTATCTTGACCAATTTTCCTTATTTTGGTCTTTAAGGATGCCTTTCTCGGGGTATCAAAAACAGATTCCTCGTCAGACACATTGACTTGTTCCAAACTTGTTGGTGATGATATAATTTTTTGTTCTTCCTAAAAATATACATAAAACTAAACACAAACAATATTAGTAAATTTAAGGAGCTTGGTACCGAAAATTGATAATCTGTTTAGTAAAATTACACATGGTCACAGACAAATAGTATTTTTTAGTAATTTTACAATGTATTGTGTAATTTTACAGTTTAAATTGTAAAAATAATAAAAAAAAATTTAAATTCCTAAACACTTCACAGTAATTCGAATTTTAAAACATTTTGTAATTTAACAAAAAAATATAGTAACTCAAATTACTAAAAATTTAGGTAAATCTTCAAAGTTTGTTATTGAAATTTAATAAACAGTTCAGTAAAATTACAACACAAGTAAGATTTATACTCTGAGATTGTAAAATTACACCGCATCTTAGCAAATTTTCGCATATGTCTTGGAAAATTACTCAAATTGTGTTGTAATTTGAATTCATACACACTGATTAGTAAATTTAGCCACCTCATGTTGAGTAAAGAAATGGTAATTTTACAAAAATTTTTTACAGTGTGTATATGAAATTCTTGAGTCTTAAATCCTTATAAAAACAGTTGATTCCATTTCAGCAACCTTAATATTTTATTTCCAGTAATTGTTGACTCATTAAAAAAATTAGTAAAATAGACAAAAATATATGATAACTGACTACAGATAAATCTTAATAGGTCCTTTGATTGTGAATAAAAGCGTGAAAAGTCTGCATTCTCTCAATTCTCGTAGTAATTAACGTCATGTACACACCGTCGTAAATTTCAATTTCATAAACACTAAAAACAGCGTATATGAAAATTCAATTTCACTGCTTTTTTTATCAAAATTAAAATTACTATCTTAATAGATTACAAGATTCATAATTACAAAAAACCGCTCGCGATGACCGCTCTGTTGTAATGGTGCGTGTGCCGTGTCGGCGGCGGCTAAGCACCGACGGTGCACCTTAAGCTGTCGGTCCCGGTTGTTATCATGTACACATAATAGCGATCGTCACTCATAGTAGGGAATTTATTCACCAACCCGCATTTGAGCAGCGAGGTGGATTAAGCTCTGATCCTTCTCCTACATGGGGAAAGAGGCCTATGACTAGCAGTGAGATATTACAGGCTTAAGCAATAGATTACAAATTGATAAAAGAGCTCTACATAAAACAACTATTAAAGCAACAATATCTAACTGAAGAAATAATAAGAATGACAACAATTCAATCGTGGTCATGCAATTTTTTCGTTTTCAGATAACAAAATATGGTACGATCGAAGACTATAGAGAGACGAAAGTGATATCAATTAGAAGGCAAGACCTACGAAGACACGTTCTGACTATGGCTATGGTGATAACTGATAGCAACGAGACGAGGAAGCATTTGGATGATAGGCTGTTCGTAGCATACATCCAGTTTATTTCCATTGATAAAGGATGATCTGTGGTTACGGCAGTAAAGAATATAGCCACAACCTCTTTTCCCGTGGGTGTCGTAAGAGGCGACTAAAGGATAACACAGTTCAACTACCACCTTGGAACATAAAAAGCCGACCGATGGCGGGATAACAATCCAACTGCTGGCTTTGAAATACACAGGCGGAAGACAAGCAGCAGTGTCTTTGGAGCGACAAAGCCAGCCCTGCGGTCACCAACCCGCCTGCCCAGCGTGGAGATTATAGGCAACAAATATGAGTTCACGCCATTTTTGGCGCGAGCTTGTGGAGGCCTATGTTCAGCAGTGGACTGCGATAGGCTGAAGTGATAAAGGCCGATTTATTATTGACGACCGGTCTGGTGTAGTGGTGAGCGTACCGTGTTAATGCCTACACACCGCGATTCGATTCCCGCTTGGTGCGAATATTTGTAGAAATATTTATTTCTGGTCTGGGTATCTGGCCCTGTAGGTGCCTCGGAAAGTACTTTAAGCATTCGGTCTCGCTTGTTATCATTGACATCTGATACCGCTCGTTACTCATGACAGGGAATATATCCGCCAACCTGCAGTGGAGCAGCTTGGTGGATTAAGCTCCGACCCTTCTCCTACATGGAAAAAAAGCCTGTCAAAGGCGGAATCAATCAATCAAGAAAGAACGGCTGTCTACCTTGTGTATTTGTGTGAAATTTCACTTTTTTTTCACCTTTTCAAACCTTGAAACCTTTCTTTTTTTCAAACTTTGAACTATAATTATACAAAGTATTTAAAAAGGGTTCATTAAATTAAACTACAAGCACTACGAACCATTTTTATTCGAAATTTGTATCAAAAAATTAGTAAAACAGAAGGATTAGTTCAGACACAAGATAGTTGTAAAAGAAAACATAAACAAAAATCAATATACTTTACCAACATTCGCTATTTTAAAAACAGACATTATACAAAGTGAGGCACAGCAGGAAATTTCCCGCTGAAAATATGGAGCAGCCCGACTGGGGTAGTACTTCGACCTTACAGAAGCCCACAGCTAAATAATACTGTTTTCAAGCAGTATTGTGTTCCTGTTGGTGAGTAAGGTGGCCAGAGCTCCTGGGGGGAATGGGGATAGGGTCGGCAACGCGCTTGCAATGCTTATGGTGTTGCTGTCGTCTATAAGCTACGGTAATCGCTTACCATCAGGTGAGCCATACGCTTGTTTGCCGACCTAGTTACATAAAAAAAAACAACAGAACCTTTCACAAATATTTAAATTAATCCTAAGTTTTTCGCTTATCAATAAGACATTGAATTAATTCAGCAGCAGCAGCAGCTTAATTCAACTAATAATAAGTAATTTATATTATTTTTTCTCAGAAAACGTATTTTGAGATTATGCTCAATGTCTATTAATGTGCTAATTACATGTATTCATTATTGAATGTGTATGTAGTCCTTAAAAAAATTAAATTATATTCGAAAAGTTATTAGAACTAATCTTGCAAGGTCTTAGGTTTAGAAATTCTTCCACTGAATTAAGTTCTATTTACTCGTAATTTTATTGTAATTTGTTCTACTTTAAAAAAGCAATGTGACACGTTCAATAGCCCCCAGTAGGTGAAAAACCTATGTGAGAAATCAGAAAACACAGACGCATAACCAGCCCATACGCCCACACACGACAGCCATCTTTACACTCTTTACAAATTTTTGTCCAACTTTTCCAACTTTGCGTCGTGCTGTTGTGACCGTTACCAAGCAGAATGACGATTACAGTATTTTTAGTATACAGATTGTTACAGAAATCTACATCAAGACTCGATAACAAAGATGTCGTACATGGTTGTCAAAATATGTTTTGAAATATTAAATGCTACGGAAAAACGTATATTCACTCACACTTGGGGCTATAAGGACAAGAATGGTAATTGGCAAGGAATAATTGATCATCTTCTGAAGAAGGAAGCTGATCTAGGTAATCTATTATACAACCTAATAAAACACTGTAATAACTGGTTGATATAACATTTAAGTTTCTTAATTAAAAATCACAGTATCACAAAAAATCCATGCCCATAAATTTAATTAACAAAATAATTCCAATTTTCCTACTAAAGTCATGCATCACTTTTCGAAAAAAATGAATCTTCAAAACAAATATTGTGTGGAAAGGTGGCAAGTAATTAATAATTATATATAGGAAAGCATTTTATTTGCTAAAAAAGGATAAATAAAATACTTCTTGTTATCTAACCGATTTATATAATACTCGATATTGACCAGTAAAAAGAAAAATTCGAGGCCTACGGTCAGACTTTTATAAAATTAATTTTTGGATTTTATTCGCATTTTACTTATACAGGTTTATTTTGACTAGCCCGTTGGCGCAGTTTGTAGTGACCCTGCTTCCTGCTCCGGGGGTTGTGGGTTCGATTACCACCCCGAGTCTGGGTGTAATATATATTTATTTATATACCTATGCAGTATTTATTTATGTATGTTTATCGAAAAAAAAATTAGCTATACCAGTCGGCTGTTACCTATAACACAAGCATTAAGTTGCTTACTTTAGGAACAGACGACCATGTGTGTGTTGTAGATATTTATTTAATTATTTTTTATAGGCACGCTTACAATATTCACGCAAGAGCGTATGAAGGTTATAGACTACATAGCCATGGTAGGGTCCACGGCAGTCAGGTTCGTGTTCAGAGAACCGCCTTTGGCTTTGATGGAGAATATCTTTGCTCTACCCTTCACTACTGCGGTATGGGTTGCTATATCCATCTGTGTTTTGGGTTGTGCCGTGTTTTTATACATTACTTCGAAATGGGAAGCTACTGTGGGAATGGTGAGATTTTAAAATAATTATTTTATTGGCATAACTACAATTTGTCATTAACGCAATGTTTATGTTTTATAGCGTAATTATCTTAAGTTCGTTAGTTGTGCATGTATACTATATTAAAATTACGACATAATTTTGTATATACCTCTAATATAACACAAAATGCCTTTAGCATACTCATGTCTATTTGTGAGTGTTCTGTTATTAAATTAACTTTGACCATAAAAGCATTTCTTACAAGTATTTTTATCTTATAATTTTCCTTATTAAGAAGTAGCGGTTCTTCTAACATGGGTTAAAATTTTACAGCATCCCTTACAGTTAGATGGGTCATGGGCAGACGTGTTGATTTTAATCATCGGCGCTGTCCTCCAGCAGGGTTGTACTCTGGAACCAAGATATGCGGCAGGTCAGAATATTCATAATTCTAGAAAGGCAAATGATAATATATTTCTAAGTAATTATATACTTTATTGCACTAAAAAAGAATATACAGAAAATTACAGATAATTATAGTTGATGGCAAAGGTGGAGAAAGGGATGGCAGTGGTGGTAATGAGAGTAACACTAAAGTAATTTATATACATTCTAGTGAACTTTTTAAGTTCTAATATGAATGAAATCCTCAGTTCTCAGTTGGTTTGAGTGTACTTGAGTTGATTTTTAATCGACTTCAAAAAAGCAGGAGGTTATAAACATTTTTAAAATCATATCAAAATTTTTTCAATCCAGCGGGATCCAGGAGGAGGTTACTCAAGTCGACCGTATATATTTTTTTATTTTCGTTTTATTTTTTTATGTATGTTCGGAGATAACTTCGTCGTTTAAGAACCGATTTTGATAATTATTTTTTGTTGGAAAGAAGATATCCATAGTTTGGTACCATGCTAAGGAAACCAGGATCTGATGATAGAATCCCAGAGAAATCGAGGGGAACCTTCGACAATCGTAGTGACGACTAGTGCATTTGTAATTTTTTTTCATCTACTTACGTTGTATTACTTGTCGATGTAATTGAAGTCGGTTTTTTTTTCGTTTTCTATCAAACACAATTGTTAAAAATTTTCTTTTCATAGGTCGATGTGTAACTCTACTATTATTCGTCGCATTAACAATCCTGTACGCCGCGTATTCTGCAAACATCGTGGTCCTACTCCGAGCTCCTAGTTCCTCAGTGAGGTCTTTACCTGATCTCCTCAACTCGCCACTTAAACTTGGTGCAAGCGATTTTGAATACAATCGTTATTTCTTTAAGGTACAATTTTAAATATTTATAAGGAAACAATACCAAATATGTAGGTATGTTTCTTATTATACATGGGCATCTATTTCAGAAACTAAATGAGCCTATAAGGAAAGCTATTTATAATAAAAAGATTGCACCAAAAGGGAAGAAACCTAACTTTTATACCATGAAAGAAGGAGTTGAGAAAATAAGACGGGTAATAAAACTTAAATTTTTGTCTTAATGGTCATAACCATATCGAGTATAAAAAGAAAAAATTAGAGGTTACTTCGTGATTATATTAATTTTATCGAGGAAATTTCCTTATTTTATGTTTTTATATGGGTTAACCCTTGCAAATATCACGTAGTTTGTCATATATTTTTATTTTAAGATTTGGTCTGGAATTTTTCATGTCAAAACAAATAGAAGATTGGTAATTTTGCATTATGCGCGCTCTTAATACATTTTGCATGAAAAAATGTATATATAGTGTTTGAAGAAGACCTATACACCTTTTTAGAAAAGTCATTTTATTTTTTATTGATTTATGAATTGATAAACATTGATTTTTTAAGTCCTTAAATTTAAGTCAATAGAGAATAGGCGCAACCTTTTATATTTTCGTCCGTACGATAATCAATTAGTCAATCGACTACTTTAGTCAAAATTTGCACTAGCAATGTCTTCTTTCAAGGGCCTATTCGCATTTCACATGGAGCTAAATCCGGGATACAGGCTGATCCAGGAAACATACCAAGAGGATGAGAAATGCGATCTTGTAGAAATTGATTACATCAACGAAATAGACCCTTGGCTGCCTGGACAAAAGCGATCACCGTATAAAGATTTATTTAAAATCAAGTTAGTATATGTTAATATTACACTTTAAGACAAGACAATACGTTGAAAAACAAATAAAGAACATTTTTAAGAGTTTGTTAGTTTTGAAAGTTTGTTAATTTTTAATTTACTATTTCTAATCTAAAATACGAAAGAAAAAATATGGAAGCTTAACTAAAAAAAGAGAAAAAATGGTAAATTAGTATATAATAACTTTAACTATATACACATGTATAGGTACATCTACGAGTATACTAATATTATAGAGGTAAAGTTTTTAACTTTGTTTGTTTGTAGGGGGTAATCTTCGCAAATACTGATCCGATCATAAGAATTCTTTCACTAACCGAAAGCTACACTATTCAGGAGTAATAAAGGCTATATTTTATTGTTATTGAACAATTGTTATTGAACAATCCTTCTCCTACATGGGGAAGAGGCCTATGCCCAATAGTGGGATATTTTAGGCTGAATCGTGATTGTGATCGAACAAAAACTGAACACAATATATTGTATACAAATCCAAAATATTACAGTTTCATGAAGATCCGCGAAACTGGCATACAATCGAACATCCATCGTCGCTTGCATGTTGGTAAGCCTCGCTGTTCCGGCAGCATCAGCACCTTTAGCAGCGTTGGCATCACTGACATGTACCCTGCTCTCATCGCTACTCTGTACGGCATGTTGATATCACTTGTCGTTCTTGTACTCGAGATAACTTATAAAAGGCTGTAAGTATAATGATTTTACACAAGTATAGAATTCTTTTTTGAAATTTTGAAATACAAAGAGTAGTAGTAGAAATTATGTGAAGAAGTTTAAAATTTATTTTGATTAAATTGATAATTATTTTGATTAAATTGATAATTTTAATGACAATTTAAATATAACGGAAACTGCTTATATCTCTTAAGTAGAAAGATGGTGCTAAAGCAATGATTTCTTTATAATTTTAGGCAGTAATGCATTAGGAATATTTATTTTGGTATGAAAGTAAAAAAGACAATAAAATTAAATCGATCACGATCACGATTCAGTCTGTAATATCCCACTGTTGGGCATAGGCCTCATCCCCATGTAGGAAAATGAAATACTATACTATTATTTTTTTCCAGATTAAAGATGAAGAAAGACGAGCTAAAACTAAAAGCAACTCAAATGTTCGAAACCAAATTTAATCACAATTAATAAACAATGTAGAAAGCACTGAATAAGAAAATAAAATCACCATAACTAAAATAATAATTGTGTTTGAATTTCCCAAACTAACATTTACAAAGCTTACCGAGGAGCCAATTATACGTAATTTGGTTTTGTAACGTGCAATTAATTTCAACTACACTGTTTTACCCGTACTTGTTATTATTTGAACAATTATTTATGTTTATGTTAAAAACATAACTGCTCTAGTAATGAGTTATACTAGTAATGTAATGTAAATTTTTTTAGAACAATATACCAGCAAGCCCAAGCAAGAGCAGAGAAAGTGATGGTTTATAGGGTTTCTTTCTTAAAACCCTAGGCCTATTCAAGTATGCACCAAATATCCCAGTTGTCTGTAATCTTCATATAGCTTCTGCCAACGATCTAATCGTTGGTTCGGTGAACCGGCCCCAAACTGCGTTTGCAGACACGCTGACCACGGTCCTGCTACACGCGTGATCAACTGCTCATTGCCATTTAACTTGCTTCTTCAGATAATTTCGATATTAAAAGTAGGCAAAGTTTTTTTTCCTTAAATTAATTTATTTACTTACCATTTTATTATCATATTATTTTGGTTTCCAATGGTGCCATATATTATATACCAAATCAACTAATTAAACTGAAGGTTTCTCCTATATAAAAAAAGGTTCTTAAGGTTTTGTTAAAATGTCTGTCTGTCGGAAGTCTTCATTGTATAGACGGATGTACGTAATTCGATTATATTTGGACTTTTAATATTGTGTACATTGATTGTAGGTAATCTTTACGTACAAACAATATCTACATTATAATAATTGTGTTAGCTGTGTATACTTTGTTGCAGTATACAGGGTAATAGCAAAAATTTTACTATTACAACAATCTACGTAAACTAGTAGTCAGGACCCCAAGATTAACAATGGTGGCCTCGCACCAGTAAGCGTAGCGTTGCAACACTCGCCACTAGGTGGACGGATGACATCAAACGCAATGCTGGCAGCCGCTGGATGCAAGGGATCCCGCAGTGGATGTCCATCGGTTGACAATGATGATGATGATGATGATGATAACTAGTAGTTTAAGTCAACACATTATTCCAATTACTTTCGAGTTGGTACTACTCTAATACGTAATAATATTTTTTTAAGCTTTCATGGTCTTTATCAACGTATTTACGACTAGCCCGTTGCAGTTTGTAGTAAACCTGCTTTCTGCTCCGGGGGTTGTGGGTTCGATTCCCACCCCGAGGTTGGGTGTAATATATATTTATTTATATATCTAGTATTTATATCTATGTTTATCGAAAAAAAATTAAGCTATACCAGTCGGCTGTTACCTATAACACAAGCATTAAGTTGCTTAATTGCTTTAGGAACAGACGACCGTGTGTGTGTTGTAGATATTTATTTATTTATTTGTCACAGAGTACAAGTATAAACGTTCACTAATTACAATATTTTTTCCGGTATTAAGTAAATCTTTTTGATAATATTAAATCTATGACGTAGTATGTAGTGTTAGAATTACCTCATCACTTTTTAGTTTTTAAATAAACGTCTCACATTCGACAACACCCAGTAACATGTAGGGGAAAGGTGTACGAGATGATTCACTTAAGGAAGAATGCTTGTAGTTTAAATGATATTCTACTTATTGCAGATATAAATACGTTTATCCATAGTAAATTTATCTATCTAATTGTTGCAATACTCAAAATATATATTTTTTGATGTTTTATTATTATAAACACCATTTTTTTTAAACGTTATGAAAGGATCATCTTGTACACCCCGGTGTCCAAGATGATCCCTGTGGTAGATTATCATAGGTTATGGTAGAATTATCTAAATAAAGTCATAATCAGGGTTTACTATCTTTAATCAAGTCAGTCAGTCTCCATTATAATTCAAGAAGGAAGCTATCATCACATTGTATGAGATCTATGGTTCTAGCGTTCGTTCGTTCTAAGCGTCTCTTTCCTGGCGTTATTTTACATAAATCAAATGTGAATTCATCAGGATCATCGCTATCTATCCCTGCACAAGCTTCATGGCCCCATCTTTGGCATATACAACATTTTATCCATACCTCGCCCCTATCATCCACACGGATCGTCTTGTACACCGGCAACATAATCATCTTGCCCCAATGTAACCTTTTTTATTCAATGATCGATAACATAACCTATGTGGTTTCAACTGTTTCCATGCTGTTAAAAATCAAAATAGAGTAATATACAAAGCTAAGTAATGCATCAGCCACGGCAATAAAGTACGTTAGAACACATTAAACATAATTTTAAAGTCAACCTTACCTTAGATCAAAGTTACGTAATATTCGTTTTCTTCCTCAAAAAATTTCACTGTCACTGAAGACGCGATTACGATTGACTGAGGCGGGGGAATACCGGGGTCTACATTTTACCAATAAACACAACTAGGTGGCACTACTAGATTCGTTGCAATATAAAAGGATCATCTTCCCCCAACGGATCATCTCGTACACCTTTCCCCTACGTTTTTCATTTCGGGTCTGGGAACACACACAACACATGAAATAGGTATTTTTGGCTTACACATGCACAGCATTTGCTATAAGCTGGAATCGACCCAAGGATACCTTTCGGGACAGCCAGTTGCTGTGCCTATTACGGCAAAAACCTTTGCGAGAAACTTTAATTTAAATGGCAAAGTTAATACATCACTCTGTATAAAATTTAGGAGTATTTAAGTCGACAAGTCTGTCCACTAAGCTGAACTTATCGGTTAATCAAAAGCATGAAGTAATGTCTCATAATTTCAGTTAATATCCAATAAGATGAAAATTATAAATAAAATTCAAGTTAAACTTTGGTTTATACTGTCCATTAATTATTTAGTTTTTGCTAGAGATGAAATAACGATAAATTTTATAAAGAGCTATATAGCTAACGAGAATAAACCGACTTTTCTCATCTGTCATCGAATATGCTGGAGAAAGAGTAAGTTTTTTTTTTTATTTAATTAGTGCGCCCGAAGAGAAAGTATACCTAAACACTGCATGACTGCACTGCACAGCCTGCAATAACACGACTGAAAATTCAATATCAAATTTAAAAAAAAAAATGTGCGTGTGGTACACCTACGTGACTGAATATTACTTCTCTAAGGAACGATACCGTGATCTTTTAAAATTTAAATATTCTATTAAATTAATTTAATTATAATTAGTTAAAATAATAAAATTTAAAAACAAAATAGAACGTTGACGTTTGTGCTATTCGTATCAATTGTTTCTCACGATTTCACTGCCCTTTTCCATAGTGATTGCTTTAAATCGTTTTTTAAGGAGTTATGCCCAAAAATTAATTTGCTCAAGTAGTCAAAGTGGTGTTAAAAGGATTTCTGAATCGTCATTTTACAAATTATAGTTGGTAAAGTTATCACACATATACGGTGTGTAATCTCATTTTTTTTTAAATATATATTAATTAAATACCTACAATTTATTCTACTTGTATGTTGTTCCAGGTGAAAAGATGAATTTATTTAAAAAGTTATCTACTACCGGGATTCGTTCGGCAACTGTTTTACAAGAACGTCAATCAATTCAAGACCATGCTTTATTGTATTTAGTGGATTTAGATTGTCCAGATGCAGATGTCGCTTTAAATGTTAGATTCAATCCGTATTATAATATATTAATTTATTTCTTGATTGGATTATGCTTTTATGTTTACTAGACCTATTTGGTTACCACTTACCACCTTTATTAGGGGTTATAGAAACTTTATTCTCAAAAAGAATACAATATTCACTTATATGAGAAAATTAAATTAAATTTACAACTAAAATCGTATAGCGATGTGCGGCGAAACAAACAACAATCGCAAAAAATACAGAAAATAATATTTTTATTTGTATTTTTTTTAATTAAAGCCCATTGATATGACTACTGCATACCTATCGCAGTTTTAATGACAAATTGACGCAGTGTCACACAGTTCACAAATGGTTTTAGCATTAGCAGCTGCAGATTGCCCTAACAGGGTTTTGTACAGGGTCAGTTGAATATGAAGTGTTTATCTATTTATTAAGTTATTCTTCCTGTTTTTTATTTAATTTACAAAACTTATCATAACTTTCAAATCTATTGCTTCAATATTTTATAGATAGGTATAGGTTTTATTTTAACATTTTTTTTGCTAGGTTTCTAGTTTGCGCCTGCGATCACCATACCGTTGGTTGGTTATACACGAGAAAGTGCATCAAACGTCTAATAATATACAGAAACTTTGGGATTTACCGCTGTTGACTGATAGTGATTTTGTGTTAGCCGTGAGACACAAAGACAAATTTATGCTATCAGAACGTAAGAGAATTCTTATATCCATTATACCATGATTTTATAATAGGTACTAGGGTAACAAACATGCGTACGAACCGCCTTATGGTAAAGATTACCGTGACCTATAGACGCCTTCAACGCGTCAAGCGTGTTGGATTAAGCTTTGACCCTTCTCCTACATGGGGAAAGAGGCCTATGCCCAACAGTGGGATATTACAAGCTGAAGCGATAGAGGGCTTCAACACCAGGAGCATACAATGAAAGGAAGTCTCTGTCAAAAACAGTGTCATACATACAAAGTATCTGGATAGAATTTTTCAAAGCAATTTGTCCACTTCTTTTGTAACTTTTCAGTTCATAAGCCGTCCCCAAATGGTCCTACGTTTTCGAACCCTCGAGGCTACTACAGTGGTGCTTTCGTAGACACTAGACCCAGTAGAGAGTTCTTCAGAAGAAGACATGATGTAATGGGTCATCCTTTGACTATGGCTAACGTTATACAAGATAGTAACACTTCGCAGTACCATTTGCCAAGAGAAGATAGATTGTAAGAATTTAATTATTTAAAAATGTAGTTTTAATTGTTTAACATTTTAAATTATATTTGCTAATATTATTAAATGAAAAAAGCCACATGTAGCGAACTTTAGGAGGTCGTAGCCACTACCTCCTAAATTTCACTACATTTTGAACTTAATGTTTTTTTTAGGTAATAACTACAATAGATAAAGCATTCGACAAAATGTGAGACATTTTCAGATTGTTAACGTAAAGCAAAGTATTAGTATCTAATCTATAAATTAGTATACATATAATCAACACGAGAATACTTACTAAAAAATAATACTATTCTTCAAATATAAAATAAATAAATTATTAAAGTCGCTATTATAAAATAAAAAAACCTATATTGATACCAATTTTAATTTATATTTACTAGGGAACTTCACCACGATCCAATCGCGAAGTTATCGTGGATGAATGTCCACATTGCCTTTCAAATGTTGAACGCCACACCGAGGTATATATTCAGCCACAGATGGGGCTACAAGAGGAATGGCCAGTGGTCTGGAATGATCAATGACCTTAACACTGGTAGAGCTGATTTAGGTACGAATGTTAATCATACCCAATGTAAAAATTCAGAAAAAAATCTTATATTTATATAAATATAAGATTTTTTTCTGAATTTTTTTAACTGTTTCGTTTTTTAGCTGTGCAATTATACACTAGTCTCATCCTTCACGTAATTTTCACACCTGGCAGTAACAATAAAACCCTACTTAAATATTTATTTATTTGAATGTGGTTTATCACTTTGACCTTACTACTATATTTGTATTACACGCAAATTTAATTTTTTTTTAATTTCATATCAAATTAAATATAGTAATATAGTTCGCGTCACGTAAATAGAACGCTTGCCTTCAAGCTGCGCAAAGGCGATTTATCGGTCTATATGGTGGTATGAGGTCTATCTATATTTTTAATGCAGGTACCTACCAATAACCATTATACGAAGCCGCGAGCGAAAGGTTAATTCAAAATTATAACAATAGGCCTAGTACTTAAGTGTGCGAGATTACCTAATATGCGCAAACAGTTTCTTTCAGCGTTCTTTTTACATGACGCGAACTATAACATAACATAATAAAGGTTTCTTAAATTTTTTATGTTAATTATATTTTATGACTAAAGTTATTTGTTATTATTTTTAGGTACAAATTGCGTCGCAAGTTCTGACCGACTAAGTGTGGTTGTTTTTACGGATTCAATCGCTAAATTTAAAGTCAAGTTCATCTTTAGACAGCCTCCACTTTCTTACGTTTCGAATATCTATACGCTGCCTTTCTCTCTCAACGTCTGGTTCGCGACTATTCTTTCTATTGCCATCTCAACATTTACTATATTTTTAGCAACAAAATGGGAGACTTTGACGCTAGGAAAGGTACAATTTTTTTTTTGTGTTTGTATTACTTGAATAGAATAAATACGTTTCTACATGATGAGCTGTTTTCACAATATACAGTCGTGCATTAATGAAAAATAATATAAATGTGTAAACGCAGAACGACATATTTGTATATTTATCACTGTCGTATTTTTACGACATCCATTGATGAAAAAAGTCGTTACATATTTCAGAATTTCTCCCAATACATGGAAAGCTCCTTAAGAAATTTTCCACCATGTGTATTTGTCGTTCTAAGTACTAAAGGCAAATTTTACAGTATTTTTTGTACAGATCGTATTTTTCGGCTAAGTTCGACGAATAAGTTCACTCGGCTACATCGTCTTTTATAAAATTATAAATAATACACATTCCTTAATGTATAACATTTTACCATTGTACATTTAGGATTACCTACCATTGTTTTACCATTTTTAGTCACAAACCCAACTCGATGGAAACATTGGAGACACAATGCTGTTGACAATGAGCGCTCTCAGTCAGCAGGGCTGTTCTTTAGAACCCAAAAAAATTTCAGGTAATAATTAAATAATTGTAGAAAATTTGAAGTTTTCAACTTTACTGCAGGTATGGTGGTAAATTGACCAAACAAAAGTAATGCGAATTCGCATACTAAAAGTTCATGCCACCGCTGTAGTATTTAGCTCTTACTATTGTTTGAAACCTAGTAGGTAGGGATCCCTAGTACATTTTTTTCACCTGATCAGTATCAAGCTAATTTTTTGGGAGTGGCTACATTTTGATGAGGCGAACAAAAAATTCCTCTTCGAAAACTCTCGATTGTGGTAGCTAACAGAGATAGCAGGGGGTAGAACAGCAGTGAGCGTAGGATCGGGATAACGTACCACGCAATTTGAAGGACATTATTACTATTAAATTATATAGATATTAACTAAATAAAAGCAAAAAAAATCAGAAAAAAATTTAATTTTTGATGACCTTACGAGGTCATCAACTTGATGACCTCGTAAGGTCATCAAAAATTATTACTAACCGCTGATTTTTTTTCTTTTAGTTAGTGATTATCTATATAATTTAATAGTAATAATGTCCTACAAATTGCGTGGTACGTTATCCCGGTTCTACGCTCACTGCTGCTCTACCCCCTGCTATCTCTGTTAGCTACCACAATCGAGAGTTTTCGAAGAGGAATTTTTTGTTTGCCTCATCAAAATGTAGCCACTCCCAAAAAATTAGCTTGATACTGATCAGGTGAAAAAATGTACTAGGGATCCCTACCTATAGATAACACAACTGAAAAAATTAGTATGTCGGTCATCGCGACACATATTCTGTGATAATATTAGTTTACCTATTACGAGTCCACAAATACAGACCCCTTCATGTCCTGTGCGGAGGACTGAAAATTCGGAACTCTTAAAATAAATAGGTATATTTTATATTTTGGACACATTTCTCTACATTTTAAGATATAGTTCATTTATTACAGTATACAATTAAAACGTAAAATTGTTGAAGCAATTAGGTAAATAAGCTATAACTAAATTAACAATCACAGGTCGAATAATGTTATTTGTGATATTCACTGCAATGATGGCACTCTACGCAGCGTACTCTGCTAATATAGTGGTTCTTCTACAAGCGCCTTCTAGTTCAATAAAGACGCTGGAACAACTTGCCAATTCTAAGATGACAATCGCTGCGTTAGATGTCGATTATAATCGCTTCGTTCTGAAGGTAATTAATAGCATAGTGGAGTTTAGTTTTGTAAACTGCTGGATATAGCCCTCCACAAGTTCGCGCCAAAAATGGCGTGAACTCAGGTATTTTGCCCATAGTCACCACGCTGGGCAGGCGGGTTGGTGATCGCACGGCTGGCTTTTTCGCACCGAAGACGCTGCTGCCCGTCTTCGGCCTGTGTATTTCAAAGCCAACAGTTGGATGGTTATCCCGCCATCAGTCGGCTTTTTAAGTTTCAAGGTGGTAGTGGAACTGTGTTATCCCTTAGTCACCTCTTACGACACCCACGGGACGAGAGGGGGAAGGTCTATTTCCTCTTATATTAAATGAATTAAATGTTAAGCTAATAATACTTTTAGCTATGCTTGCTTGATTTGGCCTGTAGGATCATTCATATAGGAGAAGGGTTTCACTTTTAACAAGGATAGTAGAAAATCAGCATTTTTATCACCACACTATCACTTTCTGTTAAAATCAACTCCAAACAATAAGATCTTTTTAATATACCTACTTATTTAAGTAAATCATATTGCAAATACATTTTTATTTAGGCTCAAAAAGATCCAATAAGACATCTTATTTACAAAAGAATAGTGCCAAATAAGGGAAGGGAGCAATACTACTCTCTTAATGAAGGTGTTGAACGTGTGAGACAGGTAAATTGTTTTGGTCTTTTTATTTCATATTACATATAGAATTTAATTTAAAAGAGTAATTATAAACCAAGAGAAAAACACATACTGTTTGAGTGTAAAAGAAATGTACTTCCTTTGAAATAGTTTGATTAACATAATTAGAAATTTCAGCAAAGAAAATGCTATGATTCAGTTGAGCATTAAAATTTTAAATGTATCCTACTTGTATAGTTTAATTTTTTTTTTTTTGTTTTGTGATTTGTTTTTACACTCGTGTTATAATTATATCTATACTATACGAGTATCTAAACAGTGCTTTATGACTCAAAAAAAAAACCATTTATATTTGTAGGGTTTATTTGCATTTCATTCAATTATGGACTCGGTATACCGACGCATGGAGGCAACCTACCTGGAGACAGAAAAATGTGACGTAATGGAAGTGGACTTCATGAACGCTTTAGATCCATTTGTACCGGTTTATAAACACTCACCGTACTTAGAACTACTGAGAGTCGCGTAAGAAATCATTTGTATAAAATACTTTAAACAATTTTTTTTGCATCATCAGCCGAGCAACGGCTGTCTCGACAAAGGCAATCTTGAAGCTTAGTCGTAAAAGGTGCATTTACCACTCCAACACTTAGTCGCAAAGCTGTATGTGTAACGCCTTAATTATGTCAAATAAAAGTATTTCAAGGAATAATTTTAGGCTGATAGAATTAACTATCAATTTCAAATTAACTTCGACTTACCATTGTAATAGTTTGATGATTTACGGCTCATCAATTACACTCAATTGATCGTAAAAGAGCACCAACTTTCGTTTTCTTTAATCGAACATTCGGCCTTTTTTTTCAACCAACTACGTGTCCGTGCAAATTTGCGGCGAAGTTTTGAAAATCTCATATGACAAATCGAAATCGCTAGGTACATAAATACCATAAATATGCTCTCTTCAAGAGACAATCATTTATTTTCTTCAACATTAAACAGTCTTCTATAAACATTCTATGAAGTATGGTGTAATTATTTGTAAGAATATCTTACACATCGTCTTAGGAATATATTGGAATATATAATACTTTCCCAAAGAGGGTCGATGTCGGGCAGGCAGCCGGTCGTAAAATATTCCATGCCAAATTGTTTACAACATGAGTTCCGTGAGAAAACATGTTGTGCCGACCCAACGTAAGTGGGATAAGGGCAGGGAGATGATGATGATAGGAATATATATTTAGTTAAGTTAAACTGTAAAAAAATCATTGAAACATTAAGTAATCATAGCATGTGTTCTTTTTCGCCAGATTCAAGCGAATCCACGAATCGGGTATTCAAAAGGCTCTCCATAAACGCATTTACGTACCAAAGCCGCGGTGTACAGAAAAAATGTCTGCTTTCAGCAGTGTCGGTCTTCTCAACTTGCGGCCTGTTGTTCTTTTCATGGTGTACGGTATTACTGCCTCGATTATCATACTTCTGTTTGAAATCTTAGTACATAAAAAGTAAGAATAATTATGTTATTTACTAGTAATAGTTATGCCAATCATTTCTAAATATGCTCAAAAATGGAAATGCGTAGTTAAGAATATAGGTAAATCTTTCAAATTACTTTTCGATAAATTTAAAAAATTCTTTAAATTAATTATATTATTCTCTGATACAGTGGCTTACCTAGGGTTGTTTTGATGGGGCAATTACCCTTCCTTGGCAGTCGGGTAAATATCCCCATCAATTAAAATTAAAATACAGTATAATGTGGCTGACGACGCGTTGGCGCAACGGTCACAGCACTGGTTTGTGGCTGTTGCGCTGGCGGTTGCGGGTTCGATCCCCGCACATGACGAACGTTTGTAGGTATTGGCCATACAGATGTTTGCCGTGGTCTGTGTATTTGTGCAACCTTGTGGGTCCTCCCATCGTGCCTCGGAGAGTACGTTAAGCCCTCGGTCCCGGTTGTTATCATGTACACCTGATAGCGATCGTTACTCATAGTAGGGAATATATCCGCCAACCCGCATTGGAGCAGCGTGGTGGACTAAGCTCTGATCCTTCTCCTACATCAGGAAATAGGTCTATGTCTAGCAGTGGGATATTACAGGCTGAAGCATAACCGTATAATGTGTCTTTATGTTATTATTTTTTTTAAATTAAGTTTACATAAAGTTTTTGACGTACCTATTATTCTTTTTCACGAGATATTTGGATTTACAAAAATTAATCTAAAAGCCTTAGTTTATTGAGGTAAAAAGGGTACCTATTAGCCTATTTCTACCTTCTGCTGAAATCTAATCGTAGCTTATTTGCAGGATAAAGTTTATCCACAACTAGTGAAAACAAAAGCAGAAACAGAAACAGGCCCTAAGACAATTTACGAAATGACGCAGATGCGTATCCAAGACGCTAATTTCTTTAATGACACTTTTTGAACAAGTAGCAATTTAGGTTTCACTAAACATATTATGCATTTTTTAAGTATCGTTTAATATTAAATATTCTGTAGGTACAACTATTTTGTTTTTTTTTTTTCAGGTCGATTCGGGGCCATTGACGAATTTCATCTTAAATATTAATAAAATGATTTTAAGATTTATGTAGCGAAGTTTATTAGACAATTTAAAAAATAAATAAATATTACAACAATACGTAAATGTTTTATTAACTTTAGTACATATCTTAACTAATAAGGAAAAACATTTTTCCCTTTTTTTTATTAAAATTAAAGCAATAAGTATATTACCTAGTTTATACCTAGTTTAACTGAGGTAGGGCACAGCAGGATTTTTCCTGCTCAAAATATGTAGCAGCCCGACTGGAGTAGTACCTCGACCTTAGAGGAGACCACAGCAAAATAATACTGCTTTCAAGCAGTATTGTGTTTTGTTGGTGAGTAAGGTGACCAGAGCTCCTGGGGGGGATTGGGGATAGGGTCGGCAACGCGCTTGCGATGCAGCTTCTGGTGTTGCAGACGTCCATAAGCTACGGTAATCGCTTACCATCAGGTGAGCCGTAAGCTTGTTTACCGACCTAGTTATATAAAAAAAATAAAAAACCTTTTTAAACATTCATGCTATACCACCATCAGTGGGTAAACATTTTGTAACTGAAAATTGGGAAATAAATTGATGTAAATATTAAAAAGACAAATTTACATACGATAATTTAATTATCTTTAATACTACTAATAAACACATTAAGTAGATAAGGAAACTAAAATACTTGGTACGTGCTTGCTTCAATATTTACGTCATATTTACCTAAATTATTTTAGCACAAAATTAAATTATCTGTTCTAGATAAAAAAAAAAAAAATTTTAATTAAATGTAATTCGTAAAACAACAAACTAGTTTTTTATACGTTTTTGTACGTTTGTTATGTGATTATTCCTCCAAATATAAATGGATTTAGATTTTAGACGATTCTATCTTAAATCGAAATCTTTTTTGTGGTTCCTATTATGGTCTAAGAGACGTGAAATAGCGACCTTCACCGATCTGATAACTCGATGAGACATATTTTTTATCAAATATAGTTCATAAACAAATACGCCTATGATAACTTGCCTATCGAAAAGTGGTCAAGGCTAATTTTTTTTTCAGTTTTTGCAGGCAAGCCTATATGATTGGTTTTGTAATTACAATATCTTACCTATGATACCAATTTCGATTCGAACAGATCGATGTAGTATCGAATATAATTAATATTGACCTACCTGTTCACATCTACTTGCCAGGTAGCCATGACCAAAAATAAGTAGGCAAGCCTACCTATGCATATTCAGTGTGTTAAAAACTATCAATTGATATAAAACTCATTCGGTTATCATATGAGTGAAGGTGATGAAAAAAAAATTAATTAAAATTAATTAAATTAAAAATAGCCTTGACCACTTTTCGATAGGCAATTTATCATAGGCATATTTGTTTATAAATTATATTTGATAAAAAATATGTCTCATCGAGTTATCAGATCGGTGAAGGTCGATGTTCTACGTCTCCCATAGCGTCATTAAATTTGATTGAGACCTGACGAGTACTTTTTGAGTTGTCCCTAATAATGCGTATTTAATTGATTATTTTTTTCGACTTCAATCGTTGTATTAGATAGTTGTTCATGTTAATTGAAGTTGGTTTGCAACACAGTTTTTATAGCAATAGAACACAAATACATTTTAATATTTCTACACAGACGTAGAGATTTTCTCATATTGTTAACGTTAAAATTTTCAGTGAAGAAAAACTTAAAAGAAAGGGTAGGTAACTAGGTAGTAAAGCAAGCCTTCGATCACAATCACGATTCAGCCTGTAATATCCCACTGTTGGGCATAGGCCTCTTCCCCATGTAAAAGAAGGATCGGAGCTTAATCCACCACGCTGCTCCAATGCGGGTTGGCGGATATATTCCCTACTATGAGTAACGATCGCTATTAGGTGTACATGATAACAACCGGGACCGACAGCTTAACGTGCTCTCCGGGGCACGGTGGGGAGACCCACAAAGACTGCACAAACACCCAGACCACGGCAAACATCTGTATGGCCAATACAAATGTTGTCGTGTGCGGGGATCGAACCCGCAACCGCCCGCGCAACAGCCAATCGCAATCCAGTGCTGTGACCGCTTTCGCCAACGGTCAGCTTGGCCGTTTGGCATTTTTGCAAATTAAAATGAGCGAGTTATTAGATATATTTATTGGAATATCGAACTTTGTTTCTGTTGTCTGACTATTTTAATGATCTATGATAAACACTTACAAAAAATACATGGCAATGTTATTCATAAAGTATTTATTATAAGTCCCCAGGAATTAAATAAAAGTAACATCAAACCGAATCATGTGTAGAAATATAATTTAAGGACTTTTAAGGGCTCAAGGAGTCTTTATCTTCTTTCCTCAATTTCATAGACTTTCGCGGTGCTTCTCCCTTTCTTTGTCTGGTAACGCGTTTTCCGCCTAAAACTATTTTGGGACACGTTGAAGTTTTTGTTATATTAGGGTTTACCTCTCTCATAGCATTGACTCTATTCCTTTGATCTTGAAAACTTTTAGATGTCAATTTTGAAGGTAGAGGCTGCATTGTACCTCTACGTTTAGCTTTAATAGGTTTTTCATGGTAAAAATTACTGTCTGGGTGCATAGCTGTTGTTTTGTTTACAAATTTCTTCATATCCTCTAGTTTCTCGCTATTAAAATTATTTAGAATATTTCCGCCCGAAATATTGGCGAGCATTACATGAAGTTCGGAAAGGGTATGTCCATGGTAGTTTACGTTGTCCTGTAGTTTATCTAATTTTTTTTCGAATTGCTTGAACGATGATAGTATATTTTGTAACGTATCTATAGGACGAACTCTTTGAATAGACATTTTTTATATTATTAAAATTTATAATTTTTACATTTATTTTCATACAATAATTTTGAAAGACTAAACGGTAAACTTCATTGTGACAGCTAATTTTTAAGACATTCAGATTGATTTATAATTTAAAAAAAAATTATGGATCTATTTTATTTTATATCTATCTCAACAAAATTAATATGTATTTTAAAATTTTCAAGTTAGTCGTGCAATGGCTACAATTATAATTACCTGTTGATATTTGAACACTTCGCAAGCTATATCCACACTAGTTTTTTTATATACTAGTTTATTTGGTAAATATTGCTTTTTTAAATGTGAACTAGGAATGTTTTAAACACTCGCACCTCAAATTTTAGAATCTAAGATAACATATTTTGCTCGTTGCGAATACATATAAATATTTACGTTTATAGTATTCAACGGTATTATTATTGTTAATAAGAATCACCCAAGTATATGAAAAGATAAAATTTTAGGTACTATTTTGTAGTTTTGTACAAAATATTTCTTTGTCTGCTACGTTGAATAAAACCTATTCACAGATCGTAATTTATCTATCGCTTTGACTCTCTTAAATTATTTTTAACGTTAATTATAACGTTTTTACCTTAGTTTAACGGCAATTTCAGCGGTCGTGGACCGTGGTCGACTGTCGAATGCTTTACCGGCGTTAAATGGAACGTAGCCACATATAAATGTCAGATGACAGATGTCATTTGTCATTGTAGTGAAGTGAATTGATTGCACCATGGGCGACACGGCGGCAGCAGAAATCGAAAATCTAAACATTAACGAAAAGGCAGGATTTTGAGCACAATACTTTTATTTTACTCGTTATTCTATCTGCTAGATAAGTGATGTTAAAACTGTTTAAATTGCGTAGATTCTGCGTTGTACACATCAAAGAGGGCTATGCCACATGGGTTTGTAGGATTTCATCAGAAATGCCAGCTGGAATGATATCATACTTCCTAAACATTATTTATATGTTGAATAATAATATTTATCTTCCAATATTTATAAAAATATTAAAGGTTTATTTAAGTTTATCGAGAAAATGTATTGTCGCGTTTATTGGATTTATATTACTTTGTTCCTTGAAAATAACCATTTTCTTATTCTAAATCTTATATGATATCGAATATTATTGAATAAAGCATGTGTCATTACCATTTTATTAGAATTTTTAGCCAATTTACATACATATTATATATCTTGTTTTTAAACTATGTGTTGACAAACATCTATTCGTCATTATGTTAAATTTTTAATACTACTTTATTTTATCAATTAATAAATCACATGATAACATATCCACAAAACTTACTTTTAACTGAGATTTAATTCTATTTATCAGTTAACATAAAACCTCTTTGCAGTCACAGAAAAAAGCAATGAAGGAAAAGAAAAAAAAAGAGGAGTCATCCGGTGGTGTTGCTGAATTGAATCCTTGGCCAGAATTCATTCAAAAACGTATTGCTCTATGGGATAAGTTCAAGGCCCAGAGAGATGCAGAATTAGCGTCTAAACCAGATCTGAGTATTGTTGTTACATTACCCGATGGCAAGACCGTAGAAGCAAAAGCTTGGAAGACGACCCCATATGACGTTGCAAAGGGTATCAGGTAAAGATATAAAGATTTTGAAGCCTTTTTCTTTCATTTTTGTGCTGTGATACATAGCTTATATCAGTTTACAACTGTAGTTAAAGGACAGTGAATTTTATGATTTTTTTTATTATTATACTGATAACATCATTCTTAATAAGTCACTGTACTATTGCAACCATTCATTCTCATATTGCATTAAGTTGGCATGTATCTTGCATGTATTTTTTGTTTAGAATTTGGATAAATGAATACATTTTCATTATTACTTGCATCATCTAATTTTTTTTTTCTATGTACCTATTTATTTAAATCATGCTGCCAAATAGCTATCACACTGTTTATTAATTGGCGATTTTCAATAAATTAACACCTTATTTATTTGCTCACAAGCGAATTTTGGAGTGAATAGTAAGTATAAATTAATATGAAGAAAAAAATAAGTATACTTAAATATATTTTTTATAATTACAATTATATTAAATTATGAGCAAACTATAAAATAGAACACTAACGGCCAGTTTCAATATTCTAATTGGTTTACTAGCGATAGAATTTTGACGCAAGCTCTGTACATATTGTGTCAAAAATCTATTGCTATAGTATACAGGCATATTGTGTGAGCGCAACCGCAATATGTTTATATGCGAGCGACAAAGACAAAAGATGACAGGTCGGTGTACAAAATTCTTTCTCTTTAGCGACCGGATTATAGTAGGCAAACCAAATATAGATAGATTATTGAAAACAACCATTAAATGTCAATATTTATAGTATATTACTTATATAAGTATGTTAAAATGTTTACAGTATAACAAATGACAGCAATAAAACATAAATATTAGCTGTGTAATATTTATATTGTCATTATGTACTAAGTATACGTACATGTACTTTTGACCTTTTTGATCAGTCGTTCATTTCATATATTGGCTTAAAAAGTATGGCTTTGCATTATAAATAGTTCACTTTTTATCTCATACACTCTCCCTTCCAGCCAAGGTCTCGCAGACTCTACAATAATAGCTCGAGTGAACAACGAGCTCTGGGACTTAGATCGGCCATTGGAAGGAGACTGCAAGTTGGAACTTCTGAGATGGGATAACACAGATGCACAAGCTGTGTTCTGGCACTCATCTGCCCATATGCTCGGAGAGGCGATGGAAAGGGTACAGTATTTAAAATTTAAATATACTAAGTGTGCCCCGTGATATCACCTTATAAAAATAAATCAATAAATTATCTAACAGATATCTTTGTATCAGGCAGATGTCTTGTGTTGGGCGAACCTTTTTCCCCCTTAACCCAGGCTAAAGAAAGAAAGATTTTTAAATATTTTTTTTTTTTGTAGTAGGTATTTTATTCACTAATAAAATTTATCCATAGTCAAAAATTTCCAATTATAAGAAACCAAGCCTAAAAGGGATATAAATTAAATTGATGTGCAAGGTAGGATTTAATCATTGTGTGTTCAAGTGTTTCAAAAACATGGGTTTAAAAAATATAAAAAAAAACGAGTGTGCTTTAGACCAGTGTTCCGCAAAGGGTGTACCGCGGCACACTGGTGTGCCGTGGTCGTTTACTGGTGTGCCTCGGAAAAATAAAGTTTACGTTTATTGATTAATCATAAATATTGTTTCGGTGATTAATAAATAAATGTTGGTTAATGTTAGTTAAATAATTATTTTTTATTTGTGATGTACCTCCAAAATATTTTCCTATTCCTAGGTGTACCTTGAACACAAAAAGTTTGCGGAACACTGCTTTAGACCACAAGACTGAAGTAAAACTTACGAAACGTAACTCTCTTTCTATCTTCACAACTTATACCTCCCTCTCAACTTCCTTGAGCCTCAAAATATATTAAAAGTGTATTTTTTGTTCTAGGTTTACGGTGGCCACTTATGTTATGGTCCCCCCATAGAAGAAGGATTCTACTACGATATGCATTATCCAGAGAAAGGAGTAAGTTAATATTGTACTTTATATAAACTAATTGTTAATAAAACATGTATTTATAAAGTTTTTAAATACTTTCAGCCTTAAATTGCATAATAGTTGTTTTTAGAGTACCATGCCAAACTAAGTACTAAACAAATTCCATAACAAAATTTGTTTTTCCTCCTTCAGTCTAATCTTATTGCTTGAATATGTTTGTTATTATTGAACTATAATATGTAGGTAGGTATTTGCAATTTTCATAGTATGTTTTACTATAGCTAATATAGTACAAAATAAAAATAATACAGAGTTAATAAGTGAAGTTAATAATTGAAGGAAGTTCAAATGAAAAATGTCATTTTTTTTCTGCTTTACTACCAAACCATTCGTTTAGTTCTTTCACAAGCAATTGATAGGCATAGGGAAGAAATAAACACATAAATGTGTAGAAGAGAATGAGTCTTGCTCATTCTCATACATTACATAGTATTTTATATTCTCTGTAAAAAGAATCTCTCGTATGCTACACTTCATACATTTCACTTCTGCCGTGTGTGAATTGCACACACACACACACCTTTTTTTTTAAAGTGAAAATATATAAAGTTTGTTTATTTTTATATACAGGATGGTCCAAAAGGTGACCATAAGAGGGTTTGTCAGCAGATGTCAGCAATCCAAAAAAAATTTTTGGACGTCTCCTTTTGGACCACTGTATAATATTTGCGAAGTATTTACACGCAAAATAGGCGCAAAGTCGTCGAATTTCGGAAACCAGCCCGTGTTTACCATACCGTACCATTTACGAAGTATTTATAATCTTACAGATATCATCAACGGATTTCCACATACTTGAAAGCTTAGTCAAGAAAATCGCAAAAGAGAAACAACCGTTTGAGCGTCTTGAACTGACCAAGGAGCAGTTATTGGAAATGTTTGATTATAATCAATTTAAAGTCCGTATTCTAAATGAGAAAGTTAACACACCGACTACTACGGTGTATAGATGTGGACCACTCATCGACCTTTGCAGAGGACCTCATGTAAGACATACTGGAAAGGTCAAAGCATTAAAGGTCACTAAGGTGAGTTTTCTATGAGAAATATTAAAAATCCATTGTCTTTACCTTTATAACTTCACTAGTTTCTGCCCACGACTTCGTCCGCGTGGAATAAGAACAATTCTGTCATACATGATTTTTGCGAAACTTTAACTGTTTACGCAAACTAACTGACTAACTAACCAAATAACTACTACAACTTATTCATTAAATATAAGAAAATTTTACTTCACATACTGTTTGAAAAAGTTAAAGCAGGAATTTAAAATTTATCTAAATCGTGTGTTCTAAACAAATAATTATATGGAGTTACGCTTTTATAATAATAGGATATCAAAAATATTTCTTAATTTCTATTAATTGTATTTAAAACATTGAAAATTATTCACTAAATCGAGATAAAAGTAAACCTTAGAGTCTAGTAAAACCAAATTGTAGTGTATCCGAACGCGACGCGGCAAAACTTGACTTGTCAAATCCCCGTTTGACTGTCATTGGCTCTCCGTTTTGGTACACGTTTCAACATGTAATCTTTTCGTAGACTTCGCTTGAGTTGAGTGCTAATTGCAAGTATTTCGTAGTTTCGTTGTTATTATTGTGTTATAGAGTCTCCTGCTAGTTATTTGTGTGGTGTTATATGTTGTGAACATCAAATAGTATAAATACTAACTCGGCAATTGCAATTATGAAAAACCGGCAACAACTCCGACATTCCTTTATACTCTTTTCTTATTTCTACTCGTATAATCTGCACGCCCACAAAAGCAAAGTTTCCTGCCTTAACTTAACAATTCATATTACATAATGACTTGCTATCAACGTGAAATATGTATTAGCAAACTAATAATAATCTTGTAAACCGTTTATATATATTATTGTCAAAAGAGTAACTGTGGAGTTTCTTGCCGATTCTTCTCTGCAGAATTTACATTCCGAATCGGTGGTAGTCTCAGTTCTAAAAATAAGAATAAAGTTCCTTTTGATGTTGATTTCAATTTCGTAAATAAACTAAAGTAATACATAACTCTTTTATTACAAGTACTATTCTAATAATATGTTTTAAAGTTAATAAGTAGGTAATTAAAAGTATTGAATAAAACATCTACTAAAAGTGACACAAGCCGGACACGTCGTTACAAGTCTGTTTTTCACTAGAGAGCGCACAGTTCATATTAAAAGGTTAAGGTTTATCTAAAATTAAATACAAGTTTCTTTATTAAAGTATTTTATACGATCTAAGATTAAAACCTGAAGAAGTCATCAAATCGAAGGTACATTCTTTCAAATCTTTCTATTTAAGATCTAAGGATTTAAGTCTGGATTTAATAATCAAATAAACGTTAAAGTTTATCCTTCCGTATCATAGTGAATCTTGTAAAAGGAGAAATCAATATCTGTGTGTATTATGTAAAATAGGTAAGATTAATGACTAGAGTCGACATCTAGACGAGACCATGACTGTGTTCAAGATTAAGGTACATATCTTTCACCTGATAGGTAGCTTACCAAGTTCCCTTGTGGTACGTCTCGTAGAAAATGAACATACCCAAGGCAAAGGTACTTATCACTTGGTTAGACTACACTTACAGGTTTCATTGAACTTATCTCAGACATCCATTTAACATTTATCATAGTATGGTTTTGTGTGTGACTTTTCGTGGAAAATCAATATACTCAAGGCTACATTGACTATATTCTAAGAGACTATTAAGATTCATTGTGGTTAAAGCTAAGTTACTTATATTCATTCTGACTGTTGACTTATCGTGGTTACCTTGTGGTACCTCTCGTAGTTCTTATCATACCCAAGGCAAAGGTTCTTATCATACTCAAGGCAAAGGTTCTTATCAATACCAAAGGCAAGAGGTGCTTATTACTGTATGAGACTAAACCTGCAGGTTACATTGACTATATTCTAAGAGACTATTGGGATTCATTGTGGTTAAAGCTAAGTTACTTATTCTCTCATTCTGACTGTTGACTTATCGTGGTTACCTTGTGGTACCTCTCGTAGTTCTTATCATACCCAAGGCAAAGGTTCTTATCATACTCAAGGCAAAGGTTCTTATCAATACCAAAGGCAAAAGGTACTTATTACTTTGTGAGACTACACCTACAGGCTACATTGACTATATTCTAAGAGACTATTAAGACTTATCATAGATAAATCTAAGTTACATATATTCATTAATGGTCCTTCTTTCTAACAAAGCTATCACATCGGTTCATAGAGTTAAAACATTCACTTAAATAGAGAGATTTCTAAATAATGTTTCTTATTTCTAACAAAGCCATCACCTAGGTTCACAGATTTAATACCCTCAATTGAGGCAGAGAGATTTCTAGATCAGTGTTTTTCAACCTTTTTCATGATGCGACCCCCTTGGTATGAAAAAATATTACGCGACCCCCCGACCCTTCACTTTTTGAAGTGAAACTTCTGTAGGCACATGAGGGGTAAAATTTGAGCGACCGGTAACGCGGCAGCGTCATGACGGTCAGTAGTTGGATGGGTGACCACCTGGGAACACCGCGACGTTGGCTCTTTGTTTTTTTTTCAACTACATACTTTTTTTTTGTATTTTAAATTCGTTTTTTTTAATTAGTTTTTTTTAAATTAGTTTTCCAAAGAAGTTTCACTTCTGACATGTGTACTTTGTACGCACGCAATTTTTTTATCATATAAGTATGTAGGTGTATAGGGCGATATGAAAATGTCATCAGTGCAAAAGACAAAATACATGGCTTTACAAAAAAAGTTGACTTGTGGTCGTCGTCTATAAATCAAAAAAGCTTCGATTCATTTTGTCGACACTATCTTTTACTGAAGAAGTCGGATGTGAGATAAACATCGAGGCATATATACCTGGTATAAAAATGGTCTTAGATAATTTGAAAGAAGAATAATAATTGTGTCATTACTTCTCAGTGCAAGAAACATCGGAAAACACTGGGCACAGGTACCTAACTGAGGTAAGGCACAGCAGGAAATTTCCTGCTCAAAATATGGAGCAGCCCGACTGGGGTAGTACCTCGACCTTACAAAAGACCAGCTAAATAATACTATTTTCAAGCAGTGTTGTGTTCCTGTTGGTGAGTAAGGTGACCAGAGCTCCTGGTGGGGATTGGGGATAGGGTCGGAAACGCGCTTGCGATGCTTCTGGTGTTGCAGGCGTCTATAGGCTACGGGCTTACCATCAGGTGAGCCGTACGCTTGTTTGCCAACCTAGTTACATAAAAAGGTGGTTTTTTTTAAATTTAACTAGGTCGGCAAACAAGCGTACGGCTCACCTGATGTTAAGCGATCACCGTAGCTCATATACGCTTACAACACCAGAAGAAAATTCCCCCCGGAAGCTCTGGTTACCTTACTCACCAAACGGAACACAACTTTGCTTGGAAACGGTATTATTTAGCTGTGATCTTCTGTAAGGTCGAGGTACTACCCCAGTCGGCTGCTCCATAATTTGAGCAGGAAATTTCCTGCTGTGCCCTACCTCAGTTTAAAAACCTAAAATTCGTTTTTAAATGCTGCTATAAATGAGGCTAATTTGCCAACTAAGCTCAAAAAGAATCTGCTAGAATTATCTGCCGATGGAATTGGAATCCAAGTCTGCTAATTTGGATACCTATTTGGTTAAGAAGAAAAACAGAATACCCGGAATTGACAACTGAAGCCTTGAAGTGTTTGATTCCATTTGCCACCTCGTACTTATGCGAGTTGACATTTTCACCAATGGCCAAAATAACAAGTAAACAAAGAAACCGCTTAAATTTGGAAAACGATTTAATTCTATGTGTAGCAAATACAGATCCACGACGGGAGAAATTGGTTAATCAATAATTGTGTTTGCTCGCAAACGAAAAAAACCGACTTCAATTACATCGACAAGTAATACAAAGTAATAAGACCAAAAAACAGTCAAGCAAATGCGCGTTATCAAAGATTACTCAAAAAGTTGTAATCAGATCTCGATCAAATTTATACAATACTACATGACAAATATTAGCTTTTGATTAAAGTAAGAATCATCAAAACCGATAAACCCAGTGAAAAGTTATGCGGTTTAATACAACGTAGGTTGACGAAAAAGTAGTCAAGTAAATACGCATTATTAGATATAACTGTAAAAGTACTTGTCAGATCTCAATTAAATTTAAATGAGACCACATAACACGCAATACCTTTCAATTAAAACAAAATTCATCGAAATCGGTTTACCCAGTCAATAGTTCTGAGCTAAATACATAAAAAAATACAACCGAATTGAGAACCTCCTCCTTTTTTGGATGTCGGTTAAAAACAAGCACAACCTTCGTAATAACATGAGTATTATGATTTTATTTCTTGTTAATTTGTTTGTACTAACATAAAAATGTTTGAGTATATCCTTTTGTTAAAATTCTCTTACTTAATAAAACAAACTTTTGGATAAAATTTAGACTATGGACCGTCGATTTAGAGGTTCATATTTTTTCTGTATATAGTACTCATAATTAGAAAGCTTTTTGTGAATTCACAGGTTTCACAAATTTACGGTTTAAGAGATATAATTTTTTAAATTTCGCTAAGGAATATTAATATATGACGCCATTTTACTTCGACTTAGAGGTTCATATTTTTTCTGTATATAGTACTCATAATTAGAAAGCTTTTTGTGAATTCACAGGTTTCAGAAATTTATGGTTTAAGAGATATAATTTTTTAAATTTCGCTATGCAATATTAATATAAGACGCCATTTTACTTCGACTTAGATATACTAGACTAGAATATGCCGGTAAACAGTCTAATATTGAAATTAGATAGGTTAGGGTTATTTTTTTTTGTTTCTGTGACAAAAATATGCCGATAAACAGTCTAATATTGAAATTAGATAGGTTAGGGTTATTTTTTTGTTTGTTTCTGTGACAAAAATATGCCGGTAAACAGTCTAATATTTAAATTAGATAGGTTAGGGTTATTTTTTTTTTTGTTTCTGTGACAAAAATATGCCGGTAAACAGTCTAATATTGAAATTAGATAGGTTAGGGTTATTTTTTTTTTGTTTCTGTGACAAAAATATGCCGGTAAACAGTCTAATATTGAAATTAGATAGGTTAGGGTTATTTTTTTTTTGTTTCTGTGACAAAAATATGCCGATAAACAGTCTAATATTGAAATTAGATAGGTTAGGGTTATTTTTTTTTGTTTCTGTGACAAAAATATGCCGGTAAACAGTCTAATATTTAAATTAGATAGGTTAGGGTTATTTTTTTTTGTTTCTGTGACAAAAATATGACGGTAAACAGTCTAATATTGAAATTAGATAGGTTAGGGTTATTTTTTTTTTGTTTCTGTGACAAAAATATGCCGGTAAACAGTCTAATATTGAAATTAGATAGGTTAGGGTTATTATTCTTAAAATTATATTAAAAAAATTATATCTCTTAAACCGTACATTTCTGCAACCTGAAAATTTACAAAAAGCTATCTATTTATGAGTACTATACACAGAAAAAAATGTGGGAAGGTCAAAAGTGTTATAATAGCTCTAAATTCTTCTTTTAATCTCAAAACTTTAACAATGGATATCTCCATAACTATGGGTTTCTGGTACGTGGGAGTGGTACTGGGGGGTAGCCCCCCCATCCCCCTCCCCCCGCACCCCTCAAAACCCCAAAAATCGACGGTCCATAGTCTAAATTTTAACCAAACTTTTTGTTCGTTATTGTATTTTTTTACTAAAGTTCTCTTGACCTCTGGCGACCCCCCTACGGCAGCTTCGCGACCCCCCAGGGGGTCGCGACCCACAGGTTGAAAAACACTGTTCTAGATAACTAAAGAAAGCTCTGAACTTTGCATTTACAGGGAGTTATAAATTTTCTTGATTAAATAAATAGAGAAATACTATACTTACAAAATATTTACTTATCAAATTGTGTTCATTCTATACATATTAAAGAATTTGAGAAGTGATAAATAATAGTAGAAACATCTTGTATTATTGTCAATATTTTAATAGTGGCACCAATCGTTAGATCCACAGCCCAGTTGATATTTATCTTGTGTTCACATATGTTTTTTAAACACATACTCAAAAGAAAACAAGTCATCCTTTTTTCAATTATTAATAGAATACAATTACTTTTTATTTTTCGTATACTCTTGTAGTAATTGTTCAGTTATTGCATACTATAATAACAGGTTGTACCAATAAGTTTTTGCATTGTGTATAATTTACACATTATTACAGAAAAATCAAGGATTACAATTTACATAATTATGCAACCTATACGATGTTTCAATGTATAATTAAAAAAAAATTGTAAATGTTTAAATGATACAGAATTCGGCTACATACTGGGAGGGTAAGGCTGATGCGGAAAGTCTACAGAGAGTGTATGGTGTGTCATTCCCTGAACCAAAACAATTGAAAGAATGGGAAATGATTCAAGAGGAAGCTGCGAAGAGAGATCACAGGAAAATTGGACGTGTGAGTAAATTTTGCCCTGCTAAGACTATTAATAACTCAAATGACTAAACAAAACTAAAAGGAGCTTAAAATAACCAGAGCTGATGTTTTTTGTAATATTATAAATTGAAAAATGTGATCTAACTAAATTTTATTTTTCGGAAATAGTATGTATATTTTTAAGATATTGAACAAAAAAAGTACGTTTTTTTGTGGACTGGGTACACTATACCACTAAGATTTTTATTTTTATGTAATGCAAGCTAAAATGTACCTTAAATTTACAGGAACAAGAACTGTTCTTCTTCCATGAGCTGTCTCCGGGGTCCTGTTTCTTCCAACCCCGTGGAGCCCACATATACAACATCCTTGTAAACTTTATACGAGAACAATATAGGTAATTAATCTTATATTTTCTTAGTTAAAAGATTAAATAGTAGTACTTTAAGAGTGTAAGAAAAAGAGCAGCAGTGGATCGCCCTGGCAGACCCGAGGGCCTGACCGGGTACGGGCCTTGAGGTTACCCTCTTTACCCGGGCTTTCATCACCGGGGCATTGCCTCCGGGGTCAAATTATTTTGGCCCGTTGTAACGGGCCAGGGCCTGTAGCCTTTGGGGTTCTCGTCTGGTCAAGTGGTAGTCCCAACGTCAGATCGTTTCCTATCGAGTGGTCACTCACTTAGGTTGGCGTTGGATTGTCCTCCCCCACGTCGTCCAAATCGTCGCCACCGCTGTCCGCGCTGGGACGGCTCGGTGGTTCTTGCAGGAGCTCGCGTGGTAGAGGACGCCCTTCCGGCGGTCTCGCATGAAGCGGGGCAATACCGTGGAGGTGTACGCACGCGCCTTTGTCCGCTCGAGCGAACATAGCGCGCGCGAGGCGACGCACATACTCCTCCACGGTGGGCGTCCTGGTGTCTCGATGAAGCACGTCATTTCTGACATACCACGGAGCTCCTGTAATCAAGCGCAGGCAACGGTTCTGCTGGACCTGCAATCTTCTAGCCTGGGTCGCCGAGCAGAGCGCGTACCAGGCCGGGGCCGCATACGTCAGGCGCGAGCGGACATAGGCACCGTAGACCATCAGTTTGGTTCTGAGGGGCAATCTGGACGTAAAAAGAAAAAGACTGAGCTTCACTTGGGTAAAGCTACGAATTGCAATAGATGGCGCCACACGTTAAAGTTTCCAAATTAAAGAAAAAATTGAAAGTAATTTAATAAATCATATTTATTAAATTACATTTACTTAAAATAACTTTTTTTCAAATATTTGTCTGTGATGATCCTATAGATCTACTTACTGAAATGTGCTGTATGGACTTGGGCGGGAGATTTCGGGGCGCGCGGTCGTCTTTTTTTTGGGATGACCGCGCGCCATGAATTTTCCCGCCATTTTTCAATAATTGAATTATCTATATATCTGTTTGTGTTGTTTATTACTCACTCTGACATTGGCAAATCCTCATGGGAGCCATTATATAAGAAGAAGAAGAAGAAGAATGTGCTGTATGTAAACTTTATGGGTGTGAATCTAAGACTTAAGAAATTATTTGGTCTATGGGGCTGTCTCCACGAGCGAGCGTATCGCCGGCGATAGTATCGTCGTGCCACCTATTTCTATACACTCTCTATGGAGCCGTCTCCACGAGCGAGCGTATCGCCGGCGTTACGCTCGCTCGTGGAGACGGCAATCTGTATGGAAATGTCTCCGCGAGCGAGCGTATCGCCGGCGATACGCTCGCTCGTGGAGACGGCCCCTAAGCCTTAAATGTAATCTGCAATAATGCGTCGACAAAATTTCTTTGTCTCATTGAAAGAAATCAATTTTAATTAATAATATTATTTTTTCAGGAAGCGAGGTTTCAATGAAGTAGTGACTCCAAACATGTACAACGCTAAACTTTGGCAGACGTCGGGCCACTGGGCTCACTACGCTGAAAATATGTTCTCATTTGACGTTGAAAAGGAAACATTTGCTTTAAAACCCATGAATTGCCCGGGACATTGGTGAGACATGTTTTATTTAATTTATTTATGTGATACTCAAAGTTGATTAGTGTATATAAGTGGAAGTGGCGCCTTCTCGGTACCACATCCTCACCGACCACACCGCCATGCCCGACTCTACCCTATCTTCTAACTGACGTGCTTTCGGGCCCTACTCACCACCCAAACCGGACACAGCTATCCCTTGTGATGAGTTGATGAGACCCATCTCCAGCTGATCCAGGATCGGTCCATATATTTATGCACTTGCACTCTTCCCTCAAGTAAAGAGAAAATGATGTCACAATCCTGCGCTTTTGAGCCTACCAGTCTGTCGTCAGTCGTATAACGTAAATGCTGGCAATAGCTTCGTTGCCAACTGACGCCTTCGTCCAGTTATTGTAGGACCCAAAATTATGTCTACTTTGGCCATAAAATCTTAACGAGACTGGACAATTTTGAAAAGGAAGCCGATGAAGGACATGGTCTTCCAAGAGAAGATTCTGCAATGACAATTGTTTTCGAGCATTGCGTCCTGCCTGCTTAGACATACTGGAGGCCGATCATCGCCGATCGAAGCTGAATGAGGATTCGCAGAATTCGAGATGTTTGGCGCAAACTTGGAGCGACATAATTCCAGCATTGGACATTGGGATTGTGATAAGCTGAAGCAAGTGAGCAAATCGATGCTTGCGCGAGCGTTGCACGACCCATCGTTCGCAAATTTGAAGTTGGACATAACTGACCATTCTCGCATTGCGTTATCGCTAAGATCATATATACGGTATATTCAAAGTCATACTGTTACGATGTTTTTTTTAATATTTTGTACACAGTTAAGATATATTTTCCCCAGCTTAATGTTCGACCAGCGCACTCGGTCTTGGCGCGAGTTGCCTCTGCGCATGGCGGACTTCGGCGTGTTACACCGCAACGAGCTGAGCGGCGCGCTCACCGGCCTCACGCGCGTGCGCCGCTTCCAGCAGGACGACGCGCACATCTTCTGCACACCGCAGCACATTGAGAACGAGATGGTGAGCCTCTCTCTCTCTCACTCACACACACGCGCTCACCGGCCTCACGCGCGTGCGCCGCTTCCAGCAGGGCGACGCGCACATCTTCTGCACACCGCAGCACATTGAGAACGAGATGGTGAGCCTCTCTCTCTCTCACTCACACACACGCGCTCACCGGCCTCACGCGCGTGCGCCGCTTCCAGCAGGGCGACGCGCACATCTTCTGCACACCGCAGCACATTGAGAACGAGATGGTGAGCCTCTCTCTTGTAGTGTCCCTATGATATAACAGTATGTAATCCATTTATTACGGTAGTAATAAAGTATATTTTCAAGCCTTCGGACGTGTTTAATTTGATAGCCACTGATCTGCACAGTACATGGCGACTCTGCCTGTAACAGGAGATCAGCGCGCTCGGGCACCGCATCCCTTACCTTACGTGGAGTGAGTAATAAAAAACAATGCTCGTGGCTACTGAGTGCAACTGCGCGATTATATTAAAGCTGCAAATAATATTGAATTAAAATGTGCCAATCAACCCAGAATAAAGAAGAAGTGTTTCTAAACCAGAACGCAGCCGGTTCTAACTCAAATAGTGGAAACGATGTACAAATGTTGCACTGGAATTTGGGGTACCATACCATCATTTTAACTATTTTAACTATTTTGAGTGGCATTATATTAATTTACTACGTTTAAAAATTATATAAAAAATGCCATACGCGATGGATAAGACAAGAATTATTTACAACGACGTTTAGAAGTTCGAGGAATTTTGGTAGACAAGACCGGAACGTCCCATGTATGCGAGCTTTTGACCCAGCCCAGCGGACCCAGCAAGCAGCAAGTGAATAGTGAATTTATGAAGTGCATTTTTTTAATATTTTTTTTTTAAATATATAGTGCGTAATACATATAAAAGCACATTTACATATAATGTGTAGTTATATTTTATAATGTGTAGTTCAGTGCGCATATGGAGGTATGAAGATATTTAGTGGACTGTAATCTTTATTTTATTTAGTTTATTTGTTTAAAACTAGTTTGTGTTTATATAAATAACATTATGATAATACCATTAATATATACCATTATGATATATAGCATTATGATATAATAATATATTATTGTTAATGGCTCAAGAACTTGATCAAATTTTAAATGAACTTAAGTCAATTAAAAATTATCTTATTAAATTAGGACCTCTGATTTAAAAGATTTAGAGTTAACATATGGACAAATAAACCATATTTTTCTTAGAATAAAGGAACTGTGTTCAATTTCTACTGATTGCACTGTCGTTGAATGTAAAAACACCTCTAACAACATGGAAAAATTTGATTTAAAAACTGCAATATCTTTGCTGCCAGTTATGACAGGTGACGAAAACGTCACAAAGCAATTAATTAGTAATATCGAAATGTATTCGGGTATGATTGATGAAAGCGGAAAAACCTCCCTAATAACTTTTATTTTAAAGTCTAGGCTGTCAGAGAGTGCTAAGCTACGAATGTGCCAAAAGTATACATCAATTTCAGACTTAATAAAGGATATGAAGTCTTTTTTACTACCAAAAAAGTCTGATACTGCGATCCAATCGCAGTTGCAGCGAGCAAAACAAGGCGGGAGGACTATAGAAGACTTTGGTAAGGATATTGAATCTATGTTTGTTGACTTAACTATTTCTCAGGCCGACGGCGATTCACAAAAATACGAAATTTTGAAAACTATTAATGAGAAAAATGCTATTAAAAGATTTTCGGACGGCCTGCGAAATAGTCGAATAAGTACTATTATAGCGGCGCGAAATTATGTCACATTACAAGACGCAATTAGAGGCGCAATGGACGAGGAATTATCATCGCAGCCAGAAGGAACAGTTATGAGTTATGGACACACAAGAGGTAGGTCATCAGTTTATAATAACCACAATAGTCGTGGTTATAGACAGAGATATTTTAACAGTTATAACAGACGCCCCGATACATCTTCAACGGCGTTGGCTACAGTTCGCAGTAGAGGTACGGTAACAAATTTTTCACGTTATAGTACTCGTACTAACAATAGGGGTCGTTCATATTCTCGTCGCGGGAACCGTAGCAATACAAATACTTTTAATCGAGGCCATAGGGATCAAGGTCGTGAAAATCATATGAATATTATTCAATCGGCTGAGGAAACCCCTCAGGAAAATAACTGCAATAACATTAAAACTGATCATTTTTTTCGTGCATAACAAAAATAACGTAATATGTAACAATATTAACTCTGTTACCACAGACCACAGAAATACTATAGACATGGTAAGGGGCGTGACGCGTGTTACCGAGCTTATGATCAGGCGATCATGCTGTTAACAAACGCATCTCAGTCGTAGTACAGACGCGGGTGACGTATTTAGTGACTTAAAAAATATTAAAATGCCGTGTTGTGTAGTATTGTCGTGTCGACAAGGGAGCTAAGGTCTAAAAGTTACCCCAGGAATGATTTCCTTTCACATATAAGTAGTAATTTACTGTAATTATTAATATTTGGAAAAAAGCCAGTCCTCTACAATGATTTTGACTTACAATTCATAATTGTAACAGTAACGATATACACTGCTGGCTAACCATTACCGATAGTCTGGGAACAACGCGCGTAATGCGCAATCTATTGCGCGGCTATAGTTACGCTCGCTACGCACTAATTCTTGGAGTACCAGGCGTCAGTGGCCCGCCATATTATCGACTTTACTAGTTGAGCAACGAATGCCTAATCCGTAGTTTATCGATAAATTGAATCTTTTTTTATTATAAAAGGTTTTTCGTTCGATGTTTATTATCACGTTTAAGACATAAGTATACTATATGTACAATTCGAATTTCATTTTTTATATCCATTTTTATTAGATTTCAAATTTTAATGAGTGAATGATTTTTAAAATTCACTTCACCGTGTCTTTCAGTTTATTTCATGCTTGGCTCCTACTGTTTCATCCCGATAGTTTTTCGTATATATTTTTTTGAACCCTCAGTTTCATATTGGTTTTAATAAATTTCTGACATTTGATTAGTATCCCAACAGTTTTATAGAACTACAGTCTACAGTAATAGGAAACTACCAGTTGACTATTAATGTGAGGTATTTAATGTGTAATCAGTGAACATAGATAATAATAATTATTGAATTTTATTGAAATAATACTCGTCCGTGTTATCATTTATCGATAAATCTGCAATGTTTATCGAAATGCCCACGGCCCTAGAGACTCATCTATGATTGTAGTAACGTGTAGCAATGCGTACACGCACACTACTTCGTAGCCAATTAGGATTAAGATTTTAATGTTGTAAATTGTGTGCGAACTTTAATATAATTGTGTGGTTGTAAAAGTTGGCTACGCTGGTTCTGAAGCAAATAACGTTCGATGCCGTCTCCATATACTCCGTGTCTGTTACTATGAGCGTATTAGACGTTCCTCAGAGTTGGTTAATTGACACCGGCGCCTCATTGTCCGCGGTGAAGTATGAGAATTTGATCGCGCTTAACATTCCATTCCAAATTGAGAAAATTTGTATCAGAGGTATAGGTGGCAACATACATTCCAAGGGATATGTTTATTTAAAGTTAAAAGTAAATGATATTGAATTAACGCATAAATTTTACGTATTTGAAAATCTACCCTGTCGAACCGACGGAATCCTAGGTCAAGATTTTTTAAGTAAATATAACTGTATTTTAAATTTTGAATTAAATACCCTATTACTTAGCACAGATATCGGAACTACTGTTTTAAATTTACAGATGGGTCAAATTGGTTATAACAATTATTTAATACTATCACCTCGATGTGAATCATTGCATTATATTGACACAGATATAAATCAGGATTGCGTAATATTACCGCAAGAATTATGCGATGGAATTTATTTAGCTAGTACATTAGTAACGCCTAAACAGGGAAAAATACCGTTAAAAATTTTAAACACTAGAGATGACGTAGTAAAATTAAGTTTTTTTACACCAACATTTGATTTATTAAGTAATTATGAAATTTGTTCTTTTAGACCAAACTTAGTTAACGCGAATCGAGTAATGAAATTATTCAACTTATTAGAATTAAGTCATTTAAATGAGGAGGAAAGAACATCTATTGAGAATATATGCGCGAAGTATTCAGATGTATTTTATATTGATGGAGATAAGTTAGGAGTAACTAATATATACAATCAGTCTATACATCTTAAAGACAATGTAATGCCAGTTTATAGTAAACCGTATAGGATACCAAAATCATTAAAACCCATAGTAGATCGTCAGATTAGTAAAATGTTGGAAGAGGATATAATAGAAGAAAGTCAAAGTGAATGGTCTAGTCCCCTTCTTCTTGTACCGAAAAAAAGTGAGACCTTAGGCGATAAGAAGTGGCGCATAGTAATTGATTATCGAAAGTTGAATGAAAGAATACAAGACGACAAATTTCCTTTACCAAATATCAATGACATATTAGACGCTTTATCCGGTTCCGTATATTTTAGTCATCTCGATTTAACACAATCTTATTATCAACTTGGCCTTCATCCAGATAGTCGAAAGGTAACCGCATTCACAACCGATAAACCAGTGTTTTTCAACCTTTTTCATGATGCGACCCCCTTGGTATGAAAAAATATTACGCGACCCCCCGACCCTTCACTTTTTGAAGTGAAACTTCTGTAGGCACATGAGGGGTAAAATTTGAGCGACCGGTAACGCGGCAGCGTCATGACGGTCAGTAGTTGGATGGGTGACCACCTGGGAACACCGCGACGTTGGCTCTTTGTTTTTTTTTCAACTACATACTTTTTTTTTGTATTTTAAATTCGTTTTTTTTAATTAGTTTTTTTTAAATTAGTTTTCCAAAGAAGTTTCACTTCTGACATGTGTACTTTGTACGCACGCAATTTTTTTATCATATAAGTATGTAGGTGTATAGGGCGATATGAAAATGTCATCAGTGCAAAAGACAAAATACATGGCTTTACAAAAAAAGTTGACTTGTGGTCGTCGTCTATAAATCAAAAAAGCTTCGATTCATTTTGTCGACACTATCTTTTACTGAAGAAGTCGGATGTGAGATAAACATCGAGGCATATATACCTGGTATAAAAATGGTCTTAGATAATTTGAAAGAAGAATAATAATTGTGTCATTACTTCTCAGTGCAAGAAACATCGGAAAACACTGGGCACAGGTACCTAACTGAGGTAAGGCACAGCAGGAAATTTCCTGCTCAAAATATGGAGCAGCCCGACTGGGGTAGTACCTCGACCTTACAAAAGACCAGCTAAATAATACTATTTTCAAGCAGTGTTGTGTTCCTGTTGGTGAGTAAGGTGACCAGAGCTCCTGGTGGGGATTGGGGATAGGGTCGGAAACGCGCTTGCGATGCTTCTGGTGTTGCAGGCGTCTATAGGCTACGGGCTTACCATCAGGTGAGCCGTACGCTTGTTTGCCAACCTAGTTACATAAAAAGGTGGTTTTTTTTAAATTTAACTAGGTCGGCAAACAAGCGTACGGCTCACCTGATGTTAAGCGATCACCGTAGCTCATATACGCTTACAACACCAGAAGAAAATTCCCCCCGGAAGCTCTGGTTACCTTACTCACCAAACGGAACACAACTTTGCTTGGAAACGGTATTATTTAGCTGTGATCTTCTGTAAGGTCGAGGTACTACCCCAGTCGGCTGCTCCATAATTTGAGCAGGAAATTTCCTGCTGTGCCCTACCTCAGTTTAAAAACCTAAAATTCGTTTTTAAATGCTGCTATAAATGAGGCTAATTTGCCAACTAAGCTCAAAAAGAATCTGCTAGAATTATCTGCCGATGGAATTGGAATCCAAGTCTGCTAATTTGGATACCTATTTGGTTAAGAAGAAAAACAGAATACCCGGAATTGACAACTGAAGCCTTGAAGTGTTTGATTCCATTTGCCACCTCGTACTTATGCGAGTTGACATTTTCACCAATGGCCAAAATAACAAGTAAACAAAGAAACCGCTTAAATTTGGAAAACGATTTAATTCTATGTGTAGCAAATACAGATCCACGACGGGAGAAATTGGTTAATCAATAATTGTGTTTGCTCGCAAACGAAAAAAACCGACTTCAATTACATCGACAAGTAATACAAAGTAATAAGACCAAAAAACAGTCAAGCAAATGCGCGTTATCAAAGATTACTCAAAAAGTTGTAATCAGATCTCGATCAAATTTATACAATACTACATGACAAATATTAGCTTTTGATTAAAGTAAGAATCATCAAAACCGATAAACCCAGTGAAAAGTTATGCGGTTTAATACAACGTAGGTTGACGAAAAAGTAGTCAAGTAAATACGCATTATTAGATATAACTGTAAAAGTACTTGTCAGATCTCAATTAAATTTAAATGAGACCACATAACACGCAATACCTTTCAATTAAAACAAAATTCATCGAAATCGGTTTACCCAGTCAATAGTTCTGAGCTAAATACATAAAAAAATACAACCGAATTGAGAACCTCCTCCTTTTTTGGATGTCGGTTAAAAACAAGCACAACCTTCGTAATAACATGAGTATTATGATTTTATTTCTTGTTAATTTGTTTGTACTAACATAAAAATGTTTGAGTATATCCTTTTGTTAAAATTCTCTTACTTAATAAAACAAACTTTTGGATAAAATTTAGACTATGGACCGTCGATTTAGAGGTTCATATTTTTTCTGTATATAGTACTCATAATTAGAAAGCTTTTTGTGAATTCACAGGTTTCACAAATTTACGGTTTAAGAGATATAATTTTTTAAATTTCGCTAAGGAATATTAATATATGACGCCATTTTACTTCGACTTAGAGGTTCATATTTTTTCTGTATATAGTACTCATAATTAGAAAGCTTTTTGTGAATTCACAGGTTTCAGAAATTTATGGTTTAAGAGATATAATTTTTTAAATTTCGCTATGCAATATTAATATAAGACGCCATTTTACTTCGACTTAGATATACTAGACTAGAATATGCCGGTAAACAGTCTAATATTGAAATTAGATAGGTTAGGGTTATTTTTTTTTGTTTCTGTGACAAAAATATGCCGATAAACAGTCTAATATTGAAATTAGATAGGTTAGGGTTATTTTTTTGTTTGTTTCTGTGACAAAAATATGCCGGTAAACAGTCTAATATTTAAATTAGATAGGTTAGGGTTATTTTTTTTTTTGTTTCTGTGACAAAAATATGCCGGTAAACAGTCTAATATTGAAATTAGATAGGTTAGGGTTATTTTTTTTTTGTTTCTGTGACAAAAATATGCCGGTAAACAGTCTAATATTGAAATTAGATAGGTTAGGGTTATTTTTTTTTTGTTTCTGTGACAAAAATATGCCGATAAACAGTCTAATATTGAAATTAGATAGGTTAGGGTTATTTTTTTTTGTTTCTGTGACAAAAATATGCCGGTAAACAGTCTAATATTTAAATTAGATAGGTTAGGGTTATTTTTTTTTGTTTCTGTGACAAAAATATGACGGTAAACAGTCTAATATTGAAATTAGATAGGTTAGGGTTATTTTTTTTTTGTTTCTGTGACAAAAATATGCCGGTAAACAGTCTAATATTGAAATTAGATAGGTTAGGGTTATTATTCTTAAAATTATATTAAAAAAATTATATCTCTTAAACCGTACATTTCTGCAACCTGAAAATTTACAAAAAGCTATCTATTTATGAGTACTATACACAGAAAAAAATGTGGGAAGGTCAAAAGTGTTATAATAGCTCTAAATTCTTCTTTTAATCTCAAAACTTTAACAATGGATATCTCCATAACTATGGGTTTCTGGTACGTGGGAGTGGTACTGGGGGGTAGCCCCCCCATCCCCCTCCCCCCGCACCCCTCAAAACCCCAAAAATCGACGGTCCATAGTCTAAATTTTAACCAAACTTTTTGTTCGTTATTGTATTTTTTTACTAAAGTTCTCTTGACCTCTGGCGACCCCCCTACGGCAGCTTCGCGACCCCCCAGGGGGTCGCGACCCACAGGTTGAAAAACACTGCGATAAACAATATCAATTAAAAAGATTGCCAATGGGTCTAAAAACTAGTCCTAGTGCGTTTAGTCGAGCAATGACAGTGGCAATGTCTGGATTAAACTATGAAAAATGTCTTATATACCTGGATGACCTTGTATGTTTTGGCCGAAATATAGGTCAACATAACAAAAATTTAATAGATATTTTAGAAAGACTACGGAAGGTAAATCTAAAGCTAAATCCACAAAAATGTGTTTTCTTAAAAAAAGAGCTATTGTACTTAGGACATGTAGTTTCAGCGAAAGGTGTAAGTCCTGACCCTGAAAAAACAAGAGTAATAAAAAATTATCCTAGGCCATGTAATAGTGATGAGGTAAAGCGGTTTGTTGCCTTTGCCAACTATTATAGAAAATTTATCCCTAATTTTGCTGAAATCACCATACCACTTAATAAATTAAGTCGTAAAGGAGTTGAGTTTGTATGGACGGATGAATGTGAAAACTCATTTTTAAAACTTAAAAATTGTCTTGCATCCCCACCCATATTACAATACCCAGACTTTTCAAAGGATAACGAATTTATTTTACACACTGACGCTTCTAGGGTAGCAATCGGTTCAATGTTATGTAATAAAAATAATCTACCTATAGCATATGCAAGTCGCACACTTAACAAATCTGAAATTAACTATCCCACTATAGAGAAAGAATTGTTGTCTATAGTATGGTCAGTACGTTACTTCAGACCCTATTTATTTGGTAAAAATTTTACTATTAGGACTGATCACAGACCTTTAGTATATTTGTTTAATATCAACAGTCCCAGCAGTCGTTTATTAAAATTTAGGCTGAGTTTAGAAGAGTATGATTATAAGATAGAGTACGTGAAAGGAGCGAATAATGTGGCTGCAGACGCATTATCTCGCATAGTTGTGACATCAGATGAGTTGAAAGAGATGAATAAACATATCGCGTCTGTAATGACTAGACGGATGAGGAGAATGCAAGGCGATGAGTGTAAAGATACCGATTTGGTCGATAACAGTTCCACAGATTGCAGGATTGATCACCCTAATGTCGTGGAATTGCTTAAAAAACCAAACTCGGGAGTCGAATTTAGATATGAAAAATATAAAGCTAGTTGTCATGATGATGTCTGTATACAAGATAAACAATTTTTATATTTACCATCGAAGTATACAATTTATAGCGATGTAGACACCCGATCATGTTCTGCGCGAGCCGCATTCGTGAGGGGCTTAGAGTCATTTTGTAAAAAAATAAATGTTGACGAGTTGTATATTGTAAAAAATAATAAAAACAATCTATTGATTGAATGGTTAACCAAAGAAATAAATAATAATCCAAAGTGGTCCGGACCACGACTTTGTGTTATTAATGGAGTAATGAGAATAGATGACGTCAACGATAGAAGAGTGATTTTAAATGATTTTCATTTACTACCCACAAGTGGACATGCAGGCATTAGGCGCATGCTAAATAATATTAAACGATATTATTTTTGGCCAAACATGTGTGATGATGTTAAAAAGTTCGTAAGAAGATGCGATAGCTGTCAAAAGCAAAAGCACTCCTTACCAACTAAACAACCTATGGAAATAACAACAACAGCTAAAAGCGCTTTTGATAAAATTTATTTAGATATCGTTGGACCATTAGAGAAAGACTATGATAATTTTTCATACATATTAACGGTTCAATGCGAATTAAGCAAATACGTAGAAGCTTATCCTTTAGAAACTAAGGACAGCGTTAGTGTAGCTAGAGCTTTTGTAGAAAATTTTATTCTTAGGTATGGGGTACCGCGAGAAATTGGAAGTGATCGTGGTACTGAATTTATGAGTAGTACTATGAAAGAGGTATGCAAGTTGTTGCATATCACACATATTTCATCAACTGCATATCACCACGAATCTTTAGGATCTTTGGAAAATACCCATAAATCTCTTAATTCTTTTTTGAGAATTCAAACAGATAACAATTCTAGACATTGGAGTCATTGGTTACAATATTGGTGTTTTTCGTTCAATACAACAGTACATAGTGAAACAAAGTATACACCTTATGAACTTGTTTTTGGCAAAAAATGTAATTTACCGAGCAATTTATTGAATACTAATTTAATAGAACCTTTGTATAATGTAGATAATTATCCTAAAGAATTGAAATATCGTTTGCAAAAATCTCAATGTGACGCTAGGCAAAATTTAATTGGAAGCAAACAGCATAGAAAGTGTATTTTTGATAAATATGTAAATCCTGTAACTTATAATAAAGATGATTTAATCTTAGTTAAGAATGTAACAGGAAATAAATTAACTAGTCCAATTTATTCAGGACCTTATAAAGTTTTAGAAGACATGTCAGCAAATGTGAAAATTTTGAAAAATGGTAAAGAAGAAATTTTACACAAAAATCGTACAAAAATTTACTACACTTGATATTTTATTTTATTCGAAATTTATTGCCATGTGTAAATCCTAATATTTTATTATAAAACAAATTATTTTTTACATTGTATTGTTAATTTAAGAAAAAAAAAATGTAACCTTAGTATAATTTTTTTTTTCATTTTATGGGGCGTGTAGTGTCCCTATGATATAACAGTATGTAATCCATTTATTACGGTAGTAATAAAGTATATTTTCAAGCCTTCGGACGTGTTTAATTTGATAGCCACTGATCTGCACAGTACACTCTCTCTCACTCACACACACGCGCTCACCGGCCTCACGCGCGTGCGCCGCTTCCAGCAGGACGACGCGCACATCTTCTGCACACCGCAGCACATTGAGAACGAGATGGTGAGCCTCTCTCTCTCTCACTCACACACACGCGCTCACCGGCCTCACGCGCGTGCGCCGCTTCCAGCAGGGCGACGCGCACATCTTCTGCACACCGCAGCACATTGAGAACGAGATGGTGAGCCTCTCTCTCTCTCACTCACACACACGCGCTCACCGGCCTCACGCGCGTGCGCCGCTTCCAGCAGGGCGACGCGCACATCTTCTGCACACCGCAGCACATTGAGAACGAGATGGTGAGCCTCTCTCTCTCTCACTCACACACACGCGCTCACCGGCCTCACGCGCGTGCGCCGCTTCCAGCAGGGCGACGCGCACATCTTCTGCACACCGCAGCACATTGAGAACGAGATGGTGAGCCTCTCTCTCTCTCACTCACACACACGCGCTCACCGGCCTCACGCGCGTGCGCCGCTTCCAGCAGGGCGACGCGCACATCTTCTGCACACCGCAGCACATTGAGAACGAGATGGTGAGCCTCTCTCTCTCTCACTCACACACACGCGCTCACCGGCCTCACGCGCGTGCGCCGCTTCCAGCAGGGCGACGCGCACATCTTCTGCACACCGCAGCACATTGAGAACGAGATGGTGAGCCTCTTTCTCTCTCACTCACACACACGCGCTCACCGGCCTCACGCGCGTGCGCCGCTTCCAGCAGGGCGACGCGCACATCTTCTGCACACCGCAGCACATTGAGAACGAGATGGTGAGCCCCTCTCTCTCTCACTCACACACACGCGCTCACCGGCCTCACGCGCGTGCGCCGCTTCCAGCAGGGCGACGCGCACATCTTCTGCACACCGCAGCACATTGAGAACGAGATGGTGAGCCTCTCTCTCTCTCACTCACACACACGCGCTCACCGGCCTCACGCGCGTGCGCCGCTTCCAGCAGGACGACGCGCACATCTTCTGCACACCGCAGCACATTGAGAACGAGATGGTGAGCCTCTCTCTCTCTCACTCACACACACGCGCACACCGGCCTCACGCGCGTGCGCCGCTTCCAGCAGGGCGACGCGCACATCTTCTGCACACCGCAGCACATTGAGAACGAGATGGTGAGCCTCTCTCTCTCTCACTCACACACACGCGCTCACCGGCCTCACGCGCGTGCGCCGCTTCCAGCAGGGCGACGCGCACATCTTCTGCACACCGCAGCACATTGAGAACGAGATGGTGAGCCTCTCTCTCTCTCACTCACACACACGCGCTCACCGGCCTCACGCGCGTGCGCCGCTTCCAGCAGGGCGACGCGCACATCTTCTGCACACCGCAGCACATTGAGAACGAGATGGTGAGCCTCTCTCTCTCTCACTTACACACACGCGCTCACCGGCCTCACGCGCGTGCGCCGCTTCCAGCAGGGCGACGCGCACATCTTCTGCACACCGCAGCACATTGAGAACGAGATGGTGAGCCTCTCTCTCTCTCACTCACACACACGCGCTCACCGGCCTCACGCGCGTGCGCCGCTTCCAGCAGGGCGACGCGCACATCTTCTGCACACCGCAGCACATTGAGAACGAGATGGTGAGCCTCTCTCTCTCTCACTCACACACACGCGCTCACCGGCCTCACGCGCGTGCGCCGCTTCCAGCAGGGCGACGCGCACATCTTCTGCACACCGCAGCACATTGAGAACGAGATGGTGAGCCTCTCTCTCTCTCACTCACACACACGCGCTCACCGGCCTCACGCGCGTGCGCCGCTTCCAGCAGGGCGACGCGCACATCTTCTGCACACCGCAGCACATTGAGAACGAGATGGTGAGCCTCTCTCTCTCTCACTCACACACACGCGCTCACCGGCCTCACGCGCGTGCGCCGCTTCCAGCAGGGCGACGCGCACATCTTCTGCACACCGCAGCACATTGAGAACGAGATGGTGAGCCTCTCTCTCTCTCACTCACACACACGCGCTCACCGGCCTCACGCGCGTGCGCCGCTTCCAGCAGGGCGACGCGCACATCTTCTGCACACCGCAGCACATTGAGAACGAGATGGTGAGCCTCTCTCTCTCTCACTCACACACACGCGCTCACCGGCCTCACGCGCGTGCGCCGCTTCCAGCAGGGCGACGCGCACATCTTCTGCACACCGCAGCACATTGAGAACGAGATGGTGAGCCTCTCTCTCTCTCACTCACACACACGCGCTCACCGGCCTCACGCGCGTGCGCCGCTTCCAGCAGGACGACGCGCACATCTTCTGCACACCGCAGCACATTGAGAACGAGATGGTGAGCCTCTCTCTCTCTCACTCACACACACGCGCTCACCGGCCTCACGCGCGTGCGCCGCTTCCAGCAGGGCGACGCGCACATCTTCTGCACACCGCAGCACATTGAGAACGAGATGGTGAGCCTCTCTCTCTCTCACTCACACACACGCGCTCACCGGCCTCACGCGCGTGCGCCGCTTCCAGCAGGGCGACGCGCACATCTTCTGCACACCGCAGCACATTGAGAACGAGATGGTGAGCCTCTCTCTCTCTCACTCACACACACGCGCTCACCGGCCTCACGCGCGTGCGCCGCTTCCAGCAGGGCGACGCGCACATCTTCTGCGCGCCAAACAAAAAAGTTTTAAGCCATCACATCAAGGAATTCCTTCCACATGATTGTCAGATTTTGGATCAGTACGAGAAAATAAAACGTCTCTATAGTCTATAGCATGATAATCTGACGAATTTGAGTATTTTAACAATTGATTTTTTTACTAAATCTGATTGGCTGGCACTATATAAAGGGCTCAAGTAATGTTATTCTGACGAACTCGAATAACTGTAAATCCCCAATACCCCTACCATAATGATTGTCTACCATTTCCTATAATTTCTTTCATTTTCAGCTTGGATGTCTAGATTTCCTGGAATGCGTATACACCACTTTCGGTTTCACATTCCAACTGAAACTGTCCACGAGGCCTGAGAAGTACCTCGGAGACATTGAAACTTGGAATCAAGCTGAAAAGGTAATTGACCTTCAAAACCTCTTCTTTTTGATAGAAATTTGGCGTTATATTCCTGGCTTCTGTTCTCAACTTTGAGACTTAGTTATTGTGTAAAATTCTGGATTCCTTGCAATGATGGAAGAATATAAGAAGTCTTCTAAGTTCTTGATTCAACATTTATTATATTTTACTTGTGAATATTATGACAACTATTTAAGACGATTTTTTTTTGTATTTTTTTTTAAGTTTATTATTGTTCATTGCATTGCATCCGATCAAATTTATTATGTTTTAAACTATTAGTAATAGCATTATAAATGAATTTAATTATCAATACGAGCTCACTAGAAAATTTCGCCATCACATATAAAAAATTAGTACAAATATTTCTTTTAACATTATATTAATATTTTTTTATGATATATTCCAGGCTCTAGAAGATTCTCTGAACAAGTTTGGTAAACCATGGCAGTTGAACCCCGGTGATGGTGCCTTCTATGGCCCTAAGATCGACATCACCATACAAGACGCTCTACGCCGATCGCACCAATGTGCCACCATACAACTAGACTTCCAACTTCCTGAAAGATTTAATCTCAGTTATATCAGGTAAATAACGCATTCTTATCAGGTGAAGTGACCCCGTATTGTGTGAGCGCAACCGCAATATGTTTATACGCGAGCGACAAAGACAAAAGATGAGGGGTCGGTGTACGAATTTCTTTCTATTCCGCGACCGCAGTATACAGAATCATGCAATGCCCAAAAGTGCAAGTAACTTAACCTTATAGCGCTTGCGCTTCAGCCTTTAGTATTCCACTGCTGGGCATAGTCCGCTTTCCCCACGTAGGAGAAGGATCAGAGCTTAACCCACCATATTTCACCAATCTGGGTTGTTGGATATTCCTTACTATGAGTAACGATCAATATCAAGCGTACATGATAACAACCGGGACCGACGGCTTAACGTGCTCTCCGAGGCACGGTGGGGAGACCCACAAGGACTGCACAAACACCCAGACCACGGCAAACATCCGTATGGCCAATACAAATGATTGCATCGACAAGTAAAACAACGTAGGTAGACAAAAAAATAGTCAAGTACAGTACGCGCGAAATAACTTGGCGCGTCTGAACATAATTAGGCTCTGCGAACTTTTGCGCATGTACACTCACGAAAAAAAACTGTCATTACCAATTTTTATTTTTATTATAAATCAATGTACAATAAAATTTCCCTAATACAGTGACCAATAAAATAAACATCATAACACTTTAAGATGCTGCAAAAATAACTTTTATATTGAAAATTCAATTTCAATACCTTACCTTTCGATAGTGGCAGCTAGATTTTTATCACAAACAACACAATAAATATAATATTTACACTTAATACTTTTTATATACATTACCACTTATTATTATTTAACACATATTTACGCTTATTATTAATTATTATTTAATCACTGTCGCTGAGGGGGAAAATCCCAAAATCAAAACACACTTAATACTAAAACTAAATAAAACAAAATTAATACTAACACTAGATAAAACAATTAAAACTAAATAAAACAAACTGAATACTATAATACTAATAATAAAAATTAACAACATTAGAAACAAAAACTTTTGTAGCCGATAGTGCTCAAGACAGAGATAGTGGCACGAATACTAACGTGTGACTGAGACAGATTACCGTATCCGAGCATTTCCGAAAAAGCACGAAGCTGTATGAAGTAAGCAAGAAGGGATGTGCAATACTCGCGCCTGAGGTGTTGTTTAATCGATTTTTATTGAAATCGATTAAAATTAAGTCATAAAAATATATTTATTTTTAATTTTAAAAGGAGGTTTTTTTTCTCAAATAGTTGTTACTTAAGTAGTCGTTAATAGATAACTGATATTCAAGTAAATCGTGTCTTTCAACTGAGAAAATTTGATTTTTGTAGTTTTTTTTTAAATTAATGTTGAAATCTCGTTTATTAACGACAAAATTAACTATATTTGTAAATCTAATACGTTTAATATCTTATAAAAACAAAAATCAATAAATCCTAAATAAAACTCATCGATTGCGCAATTCGGTTGATTAAACGGTCGATTGTGTTTACATATGGTCAATCCCTAGCCTCCCCGCATGTGTCTCATGCCAAAATCGCCTTCCCCCCGGTCCCTTAAAAAATGTTACTGCGCAGCCTTCTGCGCGAACTTCAGTCACGCCAAGTTATGTCCCGCGTACTATAAATATGCATTATCAATAAATACTCAAAAAGTAGTCATCAGATCTCAATTAAATTTAAATGGGACGACATGACACGCACTACCCTTCGATGAAAAAAAATCATTGTAATAAATCCAAAGTCAAAAGTTCTGAGATAACATACATAAAAAAAATGCAATCGAATTGAGAACCTCTCCTTTTTTTGGGAGTCGGTTAAAAAATAGTAAATACTTGAATAAATATAGATATCTACTATAATGAAATTATTTTTTATTATTTTTATGGTAAGTAATAATGACATAACCTTCTCTCTCACAACACCAGATTTGTCAACTCAAAATAATTCTTATGTGTAAATAATTCCAGTGAATCCGGTGACAAGAAGCGTCCAGTGATAATCCACCGCGCCGTACTGGGTTCAGTAGAACGTATGATAGCTATTCTAACTGAATCATACGCTGGGAAGTGGCCCTTCTGGCTCAGTCCTCGCCAGGCGTGCGTTGTTCCCGTCGGTCCAGCATTCGATGACTATGCCACGCAGGTAGGCTTAGTTTATTACTATTAAGTCATCTGGAAAGCTATTGAAATAATAAAATTTTATTTATAATAAATAGATATATAACTTTTAATATTAAAATAATAATAAACTATATTAACTAACAATGCTATGTACATTGACAATTTACATAAACTTAAAAAAAAAACTAATTAAAAAATTAAAAAAAAAAACAAATTGAAAAAACTAATTGAAAATAGGTACAAAAAAGTAATTGAAAAAAAAAAAGCCAACGTCACGCGGTGTTCCCAGGTCACCCATCCAATTATTGACCGCGTGACGCGTTGCCGTGTTAGCGTTTGCTCAAATTTTACCCCTCATGCGCCTAAAAAGTAGTTTCACTTTAAAAGTCCAGATAAAATTTTACTTATCTCACTGAATAAACATTTACATAATGTACTATAAAATCATTCTGTGATATACAATAAAATACTGGTCTTCTTAAGTTTTATATATTTTTACTGTGTCTAAATAAATAACCCAAATATCATAGTAAACATTGTTTATTTTACGTACCTACTAATATCAAAAATGCGTAATATAATTATTTTAATAATTATGTTTTAAAATCCATTTGCCTATATTAAGTTTACAGAAAATAACAGTACATTTAACATTTTACACACGTGATAAAAAATAAGATTATTTTTTTTTTTTTATATGTACAGGTGAATGAAAAACTGTTCGCGAGTGGCTTTATGTCAGAAGTGGACACTGACGCAGGAGATACTCTCAATAAGAAAGTTAGGAACGCGCAATTGGCGCAGTTCAACTATATATTGGGTAAGTTATTAAAACTGTACATATAATCTATACTAATATATAAAGCTGAAGAGTTTGTTTGTTTGGTTGTTTGTTTGTTTGTTTGTTTGAACGCGGTAATCTCTGGAAGTACTGGGCCGATTTGAAAAATTCTTTCAGTGTTAGATAGCCCATTTATCGAGGAAGGCTATAGGCTATCTGTCATCACGCTAAGACCAATAGGAGCGGAGTCCACGCCGACGAAGTCGCGCGCAGAAGCTAGTAAATAAATAATAATCGGGGGTTCCTAAGCCACTTAATGCAAATATTAATTACTAGCCGACATGTGCCCACTTCGTTGGGCGTTAATTATTATTTTTGTTTTGCAAATATATAGTAAAGTTTTCATCTCACTTGCATTTCTCCGACTTGATTTTACATATACTACTATTTTTCACTGAAGTTTTTGTTCAATAACAAAATATAGCCTATATCACTCCGGAATAGTGTAGCTTTCTGTTAGTAAAAGAATTTTCGTGATCGGTTAAGTATTTGCGAAGATTACCCCCTACAAACAAACAAAGTTAGAAACTCTACCTCTTTATAATATTAAGACTTGGGGATGCAAGTGATGCAACCCATAAACACTGGAGCAGAAAACAGGGTCACTTCAAACTACTCCAACAGGCTAGTCGACTTACAAATGCGAAGCTTTTGTTGTGAATAAGTGTTTTGTTCACAAGAAACTTTAATATAATCAAATATAATTTAATTCATTCACAGTGGTAGGTGAAAGAGAAAAGAACTCGGGAACGGTGAACGTCCGAACCAGAGATAACAAAGTTCACGGAGAAATGTCAGTTGAAGGGCTCATCGAACACTTTAACAAACTGGTCAATGAGAAGACACTATCAGAAGATAGCCAGCTTTTAAAATAAATATCATTCACTCATATTATTTTTACTCTAAATGATATTTTATTTAACTGTCCCAAATTTTTTTTTTTTTTTAGTTTTACTAAAAATATGGTTTCATGTATTGCTCATAAAAATTCTTTTTTCAAACAATTTCGAATTTCTAATCATGAAACTATGATATGAAAAGTAGTTTTAATTGGAAACCAGGTTAAAAATAGCTTAGGTAGTCTCAAATTTTCAGTTAAAAACTTACTTTCAATACATTCGAAGAATAGTTGATATTGTCATTTGTATAAACAGGGGCCATCCATAAATTACGTCACACCAATTTCTCGATTTTTCGATCCCTCCCCCGTCTTTGTCACAGATGGTCACATTTATGAGACCCCATCCTCTACCTAGTGTGACGTCACATATTTTGCATGAGCAAACTGATAACAGTTTCGACATTATTTTTATTTTCATTTTAATAAACGCCAATTCGTCAACAAAACAAATAAAACTTCAATTTTTGAAGTTAGTTATTGATAGGTAGTTGAAATATCATGTTTTTTACTTACTTTTTATATTTGTCACACAATGTCACACTTCGTCGACCCCTTACCCCCCTCTTAACGTGTGACGTAATTTATGGATGGAATATGCACACTTTTTTTCTTAATTTTATTCATTATAGAAAAGGCAAAAGTAATACATCATACAGTTTACACGTTATTTAGTTTACAATTTTTTGCACATTTTTCGTAAACCTTTTATTATAAATGAAATGGCATTATGACTAGAAGAGGTATAGTTTAATATAAGATAACTCTATCCTACACAGGTGTAAATTTTTCGTGATGTTTTTTGTGCATTTGACTTATTAAATTATTTCATTTAAGTAAGGGTAAATAAATAAAAATTAAAACATTTTTAAAAAGTTTTATTTAATCATAAAAACTGTCTTTAGTGCTTGTTTTTTTTATTCTTCATAACAACCAGTTCTAATTAGTGTGTGTGTCAACTTGTCAAGTTACTATAACATGTGAAACTTGAAAGTTGACTCTGACTACTTAATACTAACTGACATAACCTGTGTCATTTGTAAAAAAAAAATTAATTAAAATAATAAACAAAAAAGCCGGTACTTTTCCCGGTTTTTTTTTTTTCTTTTATAATACTACTAAACATTTTTTTTCCTATATAATTTTACTTCTACTATACAGTCGTTAGTACATGTTTATTATATTAAAGTAAATTAATGTTAAAAAGTAATTAAAATGTAATTAAAATGTATTAAAATGTAATTTAATTTTGAAAACTACGTCAATTTATTTAATAAGGGCCCGTTTTACAGGTTATGGATAAGGTTTGTCCTGCACATAAGTTACAAATAAACTTCAGCAGGAGTTGAACAGGTTAGTTTTATAGTCTGCAAATTGCACTAATCTGACAGAAAAAGTGGAGTTTGAACGTCGAAAAGAAAAACATGTAATACACTTGTGAGTTGGATGTCGAGACAGTTTTATCAATTATCAGCGACTGTTGGTTGAAACTGGTTGGCACAGACAGCAGTGGCCAGTGTCCCCAACTCTTGAAAAAACTTTTCCCTAAATCTTTTAACAAGTCCCTAAATAAAAAACGAAACGCCCTATACCTAAAATTGAAATAATGAAATTATATAAAAATCAGTCAGATTATTATTATTTTAGTTTTTTTTATAAAATTTGGTATTAAAATTTTTGGTATTAAAATAGAAAATAAATTATATTGTTTCTTTTTTTTTTTAAGCTTCATCTTTCTTTATGATATTAAATCACATATTTAATTATTGATAATTGAGGAATTGTTATATTTTATTAGTTTTTATATTAAAATGTATTACGTTATGACGAATTAGAAATTACCAAAAAATACCCTCAAAAAATTGATCCATTAACTTTCCCGCTATTTGCAAAATATCCCTAGTTGGCATCACTGGCAGACAGTGGCGTAGTGTGGGGGTTGCCGGGGGGGGGGGGGGGGGCATGGCTCCGGTCGCCACACGAAAGGGAGGCGGAAAATCACGTTTTCACAATTCCAAATCGCGTCCGCGATTGAAGAATGAAAATTATGCTTGCAATTAGTGCGTTAAAGTAATTTAGTAAAAAAATGGCCGGGCGGCAAAACACCACGCTACGCCACTTCAACAGGCCAAATATTGAAGTTGACTGTAATATTGATCATTCTGTCTTCATATACCCGTCGCTACCATCTTGTTTGATTGATGTTTTCTTCTGTAGCCATGTGTCACGATTTATAATGGAAGAGAACGGTGCTTCGACGAAGAGGTACAGCGGAATCGCTGATACGAACGAAATTATTGTTAGAGCAGTTGAAACTGCGATCTGTAATATAAAAAGATAATAGTGTGTTAGTCTCGTAGTATAAATATAATCTATCTGTATAAATAAAAATGAATCGCTGAATGTGTTGCTAAGCGCAAACCTCGAGAGCAGCTGAACCGATTTCGCTAATTCTTTTTTTATAATATTCCTTGAAGTACCACGAGGATGGTTCTTACGCAGAGAAAAATTCAAAAAATTGCCTGAAAAAGTAAAAACAACACTTTTCTATATTCCCATACAGACGATTCGTAATAATACTTAAAAGTCAATTTGGTCAATTTGAACTTTAATACCATACCATAAAGTTTAAACGTCAGTGAAGGGGTTCCCGGAAGGATAAGTATAAAAAAATAAATAAAGAATCTACTGTTAGGTGGTACGAAGTTCGCCGGGTCAGCTAGTTTATGATATAATTATATCTGTTGTATAATTTATTTATTTTAATTTATATCACTATTATGTATAATACGTTGTGTAAAAAGTGCGTTAAGCCCCACAACTTTCTATCCCGCGGTTTCACACGCGTTAATTTGAGAAAAAATAGCCTTCCTCGGTAAATAGGATATCAAACAAAAAAGGCTTTTTGTAAATTCGAACCATTAGTCCCTGAGGCTAGCGCATTTTACAAACAAACAAACAGAAGATACATTGCTGACGTACATAAATTAAAAAAAAAGTAACAACTCTATTGTTTATTTTTATTAGACCCACACAGACATATACCCTGATCAAAAATAAATATTCATACATATATAAATATCTGTCGATATTATTATATAACTACAACTAGAAAGAAGTAAGAAATAACGATTTTTTTTAAATATTTAAAAAATTAATAACTCCAGAACCATTGTTTTTGGATGGGATATTCCATACATAGATAGATAGGATACGAGCTATACTTTATTCCCTGCAGATCTTTTACACCAATAGGTACCTTGCACCCTGTATATACAATCACAAAAAATTATACAACTAAGTACTTCTTCACTTCGAAGATTCCGCAATCCTTGAAAACAAAAGTCTTCGAACAATGCGTCTTGCCTGTGTTAACATACGGAGCCGAGACGTGGACACTGACGAAGCGACTGGTCCACAAGTTTAAAGTCGCTCAACGTGCAATGGAACGGGCTATGCTTGGGGTTTCTCTCAAGGATAGAATTACAAATGAGGCTATCCGCGAGAGAACGAAAGTAACCGACATAGCCCGCAGAATTAGCAGGTTGAAGTGGCAGTGGGCTGGTCACTTGTATTGGCCGCTGGAGCAGACGTGTCCTGGAGTGGAGACCGCGTCTTGGCAAACGCAGTGTGGGACGTCCTCCGGCCCGTTGGACCGACGATCTACGTAAGATTGCCGGTGTAGGCTGGATGAGGATTGCGGAAAACCGGCATGTCTGGCGCGAACTTGGGGAGGCCTATGTCCAGCAGTGGACTGCGATAGGCTGATGTATGTTTGTATATGTATGTACTTACCCAGTGCAAATAAGTCATATGTACTAGATCAGTTCGCATGATCATGTATATAATCATAAAAGGATAGTGTAGTAAGTACGCGCTGTAAGTCAATTTACTTAGTATGGTCCATTTATCCCACTCGAAAAATTTACGGTAAACATCTGAAACAGACAAGTTCATTATGATATAAGGGAATTCCACAAAGAAACACACAGGAAAATTAAAAATACAGAAACGTGTACAAAATACAAAACTTCTCTTATGGCTAGAAGAGCGATCCCTCCTAGACAATCTTTGGGTGTAGGGCAAGATATAATAGAATCGATAGGAAAGTTTACAATAAGATGACGAGTGTGCTTTAGACCACACGATTGAAGTAAAACTTCTTTAGCTCCATCTAACTTATATCTCCCTCTCAACTTCCGTTCCCTTCGCCCGATCACAATTTACGTAACGTTCTCGTCACGCATTCACCAGCTGACTCCCCAAGTCAAGCTTGCGTAAAGAAGTTTTAGTTCAATAATAACAAATGTGTTTATTCTTTTATCCTGAAAGAAGTGAAAGATGAAACTCCAAACATGTTGAGCGTGTCATAATCGTGTAGAGTCCATTAGACATTTGTTTCTGGTTATAGTCGTTTTGAGTATTCTCACAGAAATAAATAAGTAAACAAAATAATCCACCAACAACTTGCCCTTCGATATGGCCTCGTTGAGAATGAGTTGCCTCACTATAGGTACAATAAAACGCCATTTCTTGAAAATTCTCATGATTTCTCTACTAGGATCAGTGTACTACCACTTAAGTACAGGTTTATTGCAGGCACTCTTTTAAATCTGAGAAGGTACCAAAACCTCAAACGAAGAAGTGGCAAATAACAGACTGGCTATATATAGTCAAGGCGTGACAATGACTAACATATGAGTTATTTAAACAAGTTGATCAATTCGGTCGATGATCGCTAAAGCACGCCACCGCCTGCCGCCGCACCCTTGCCAACTCAACCTAATTTAGTTGGTATAGGTGCAAATAAAAATCTATACTCTGGCAATAACTCATCATTAAACTTAAGATAAGAAAAAATAACTCATTGCGGGTAATGGAAATAGTCACCACGCTTGAAAACCAGATTGGTGATCGAGCGAGGCTGGATAAGGATTGCGGCGAACCAGGACGTTTGACGCGAATTTAGGGAGGCTTATGTCCCATAGAGGACTGCGATAGGATGAAGCAAAGCGAAGAAAAAAGGTAAGAGAGGGTCAGATAGTTATCAGTCAAAAATACTTACTCTCCAATTTCATAATAAGTCCTGCAAATAATACTGCAATTAATCCTCCCACTAGCATTTTATATAAAGCAGCACATATAGCTCGTACATATGCCGGATATCTCGGACCATCTCTATAGAAAACCGATCCAGACAGCATAATAGCAATTAAAATCGGAATAACAGACCAGTAGAGGACTTTCAGTTTCTGCAAAAAAAGTCCTGCTTTTATCATTTGAACATGAACATAAACAACACAATTTCATAATCCATGTTATTTTCACACCACGGGTCTTATGTCGGTTCATAAGGAGTAAACTCTAAAATAGTAATAAAAAAAATTTTCCTTCCTTACTGAGTATTTCCTGATATCGACCTTCTTCTGCTGCCATTCATGAATAAAGTAACCAAGGGAAATCCCTATGACGTAGCTGCTCATATTTCCATGTCCCATTCTATAGATCTCGTTAAATGTCGAATCCGATACAAATATTTCACTAGTGTCACTGAAATAAAAAGAAAAAAACTTATATGCAGGCCAAGAATCGAATCCACGACATATTTATTTATTTATTTTATTTCAATCACAACATACAACTTACTATCATTACAAGTACTACCCAATTCGATAGTGAAGCTCAAATAATTTAACTTATATAACAAATAACCGGTATCGGTCGATGGTACCCTTCTTGAAGTTGTTCAGGATTATATTTCCCTAGGCCATACCATTCAGCTAGGTCGCAATAACTTCGAGAAGGAGGCCGATAGTAGGGTTCGGTTCAGCTCGGAGCCGAAACGTGGACACTGACAAAGGGACTGGTCCACAAGTTTAAAGTCGCTCAACGTACAATGGAACGAGCTATGCTTGGGGTTTCTCTCCAAGATAGGATTAGAAATATTAGACTATCCGCGAGAGAACGAAAGTGACCGACATAGCCCACAGAATTAGCAAGTTGAAGTGGCAGTGGGCTGGTCACTTGTGTCGCAGGACCGATGGCCGCTGGAGCAGACGTGTCCTGGAGTGGAGACCGCGTCTTGGCAAACGCAGTGTGGGACGTCCTCCGGCCCGTTGGACCGACGATCTATGTAAGATTGCCGTCGTCGGCTGGATGAGGATTGCGGAAAACCGGGATGTCTGGCGCGAACTTGGGGAGACCTATGTCCAGCAGTGGACTGTAATGGGCTGAACTCACTGACTGACTTCTTCTTCTTCTTCTCCTTAGCCTTCTTCCCATTATCTGGGGTCGGCTCTCCTTGTCTGCCTCTTCCATTTTTCCCTATCTTTTGCAGTTTCGGCGTGCATGTCGGATTCTTTCAGGTCTTTCTGTACCGTCGTCAACCAAGTGGCGGGGGGCCTTCCGCGGCGTCGCGTCGTCTTGGGTAAGTTTAGGGCTACTCGTACCATATGGTCCTCAGGGCGGCGAAGCACATGTCCATACCATCGTAGGCGTCGTTCTTTGACCTTGTCAATAATCGGGGCAATTTTATAGCTTCCTGTAATGTGGACATTGCGTACTTTGTCCAGCAGTGTGACACCCGCTGACCAGCGTAACATGCGCATTTCTGTAGTGTGAAGCTTTGACAGGTGTTGTTTGGTGGATGCCCAACATTCTGTACCGTAGAGTATGGCAGGTCGTATGGCCGTTTTGTAGAGTTTGCCTTTAAGCTTAATGGGCATCTTCTTGTCACACATTACGCCTGTGAGTTGTCCCCACTTCATCCATCCCGTTGTTGTTCGGTGGGTTACATCTCGCTCAACTCACTGACTGACTGACTGAACAAATAACATATAACGCTATCCTTGTAAATTCACTTTAAAAATCATTTAAAAATCGGCCAAGTACGAGTCGGACTCGCGCACGAAGGGTTCCGTACCATTGGCTAGGTAAACACTAGTAGGTACATTGATTTTAATATCGGGCAAAAATCGGCAAAAAAGTCATTTTCGTTGTTGTATGAGCCCCCCAATTTTTTTTAATTTTAATTTTATTATTTATTATTAAAGTAAATACACAATTAAGTATTTTGTGAATATTTCAAGTGCCTACCTCTTACCATTTATTGATATCGAGCAAAAATAGGCAATAAATCGCGTTTGTTGTATGGGAGCCCCCCTTAAATATTAATTTTATTTTGTTTTTAGTATTTGTTGTTATAGCGGCAACAGAAATATATAATTTGTGAAAATTTCAACTCTCTAGCTATCGCCGTTCTTGAGATACAGCCTGGTGACAGACGGACGGACGGACGGAAGGACGGACAGCGAAGTTTTAGTAATATCCGTTTTTACCCTTTGGGTACGGAACCCTAAAAAACAATAATTTTAAAAAATTATTAAATTTATTTTAAAAAACTAAACTTGTTACTGTGTGTGTTTATTTTTATATAAAGATTAATTATGAGCAATTAATTTTGGAAATATCAAATTAAAATGTTGACTTACGTTGGTCTTAAAATTAGGATAGCGTCAAGATCTCGAATATACGTATGTATTGCGACTATAGCACTACCGAGGACAACCAGAGACATCAGAATAGTTTGTGTAAACCGAGTATTTCTGAGCAAAACCATTAGTATCACACCAAATATAAACAGCTGCATATCTGCAGCATTAGACCTGTAAACAATTATTATTATCATTAAAAAGCTTTACATTTATTTTATTTATATGGATTATTTTAATAATTAATTATTTTTATATGAAAAAGTTAGCAAAGGTACGGCCCACTTGATGGTAAGTGGTTACCGTAGCTTATAACTTATAAGACTAGATATTGCAACCCGGTATGTTTCTCAACCCGGCCGGGTTGTGTGCTAGCAATGAAACCTAAGTATTTTATGAATATTTTCTATATATGAATGAAAAAAGACAATGTGTGCGTCCACACTGAATGCGCGGTGGCGGGCACGGAGGCGGTTGCGCTGGCGGAGGCGTATGGTGGCCACAGTGACGCGCGAGTTCATGTAGCGATTTGACGTATACCAGGGAATGCAAACTATGGTCGAGTATTTATTATTTTTACTAGACAGTCCAATCTTGAGATAGAAAGTGTCCGAAATAAATAAAAACAGATATGTGGTGATTTTTTTTTAATTTGTATGAAGAATTGAGATTATACCCATTTCCATTTTATTATTTTCTTTTTGACAGTTCAAGAAAATTTCAAATTAGTGACCACGAAGTATAGATTAGATACAAAGAGTCCAGACGTAATGTTGAACGAATTGTCTCAATTTAGGGGACAGAATTTTAATTCTAATTTTAATTTCCCACGTAAAAAAAGGTATAAACTACAGAAAGCGAATACATATATAGCGACAAGACCGAAATGGTTTGATACCCCTGCCACCCACTAGATCGCTTGCTGACTAGGCCCGTAGTGTGGACAGAACGCGCGGATAGGAATGTTTGAAAACTACGCTCGTTGTATCGCTCAGTCCCGTCGCGTAGGCTTCCGCTTTAGCCACTGCAGTGTGGACGCAAAGACGCGTTTCATATTATGTTCGATATTTCGCGCCCGCCGCCGACCGCCACCGCGTTAGGCTCGTAGTGTGGTCCTAACCATTGATTCAAGATTAATAATTATTTATTACAAACTGGCTTATGAACAATTATCACAATAATCAGCCTCACGCAAGTCTCAAAATCGCACTTAATACAGAATTGATTACTTTTACTTGTGGACGGAAAAGTAACATTAGTATCTATTAGTAATCATTCATTTTAATAAGTTTAAATAAGCAGGTAGGGCACAGCAGGAAATAACTGAGGTAGGGCACAGCAGGAAATTTCCTGCTCAAAATATGGAGCAGCCCGACTGGGGTAGTACCTCGACCTTACAGAAGACCACAGCTAAATAATACTGTTTTCATGCAGTATTGTGTTCCTGTTGGTGAGTAAGGTGACCAGAGCTCCTGGGGGATTGGGGATAGATACGAAAAAAAACCGACTTCAATTACATCGACAAGTAATAAGACGAAAAAATAGTCAAATAAATACGGGCTAACAAAGATTACTCAAAAAGTAGTAATCAGATCTCGATCAAATTTAAAGACGGCTACATGACAAGTAATAGCCTTCGATTAAAGTAAGAATCATCAAAATCGATAAACCCAGTGAAAAGTTCTGCGGTTTCATACGAGATACGATATAACGATACGATATACGGTGGACGAAAAGGTATTCAAGTAAATAGGCATTATTAGATTTAAATCTAAGTACTTGTCAGATTTCAATTAAATTTAAATGGGACCACATGACACGCAACACCTTTCAGTTAAAATAAAGATAATCGAAATCGATCCACCAAGTCAAAAGTTCTGATCCAACATAATTACATTTAAATAAATACAATCGAATTAAGAACCTCCTTTTTTTGGACGTCGGTTAATAAGGACTAAACGTGTCATAAAAATTTAGATTATAGGTATAGATAGATAGGTAAACTTTGGTAGCTTTGTTAGAAAAAAAAACAAATTCTTGTTTGCTAAAAGTAAAGTTTGTTTTTTCTTAAACTTTGGCTATTAAGAGTCTAGACTCTAGACTACTGAGAGTTACTATTACTAATTGACTAAATAGCGAAATCTAATATGCTAGGTTGTACTGTAACTATAAACAACCAAACTTGTGTAGTCGCGGTTTATGTACCGGGCCCGGAATGAAGGCCTGGAATGAAAGAATGGCCAGGCCCGGTGGGTGTCTACAAGGGCACCGGGCCCACGCCGGCCGGGCCGGGCCCGGTTTGCAATCTCTATTATAGACGTCTACAACTCCTACCCTCCCCAGTGTAGCTCTAGCCACCTTATCCTTACTCACATAACAATACTTGAGAGTTGAGAGTAGTATTATTAGGCTGTGTTCTTATGTAAGGTTAGGATACTTCCCTAGATAGATAGAAGGGATCAAATATGCAATCACTAGCGCATTAAGTGCTGTGAGTATTGCGCTAACGCGGCATTATAAATCTCAGTATTAAGGGACAAATAAAATCTGAAATGTACGAAAAGGAACGTATGATTTATCTTACATTGATTTCTATACTGGCAGTTAATCGTATATACACGATGAAATGACAATAAAATACTAAGTTTAAAGCTATTACCATGTTACAATTAAACATTGCGGGCCTTGGACATAGTTATTAAAAAACAGTAGGCTCTTCCACCAATTTCTCCTACAATACGTTACATCAATATCGCCTACCTGAAAGAAGAAATTAAGCCAGTATTAATGTAAATATACACAACTAACATACATATAAATTAATATTCACGATCAGCAAAATAACGTTTATAGCCCTTTGATACAGTGAGTCCAAACGCGGTTTTCGAAACTATCATAATAAGCTCTCAGACCACTACAAAAAAATATTTGTGATGAGCGTGATTTAAGCTTACGCTAACACAACAGCTACAAGTTATACTTCTTTTGGCGCATTAGGGAAAAATACATAGTATCATTAAAAAAATCGGCCAAGTGCGAGTCGCACTCGCGCACGAAGGGTTCCGTACTATTGACTAGTAACAGTAGGTACATTGATTTTAATATCGGGCAAAAAGCGACAAAAAGTCACTTTTGTTGTATGAGCCCCCTAAATATTTCTTTTTTATTTTAATTTTAATATTTATTATTAAAGTAAATATACAATTAAGTATTTTGTGAATATTTCAAGTGCCTACCTGTTACCATTTATTGATATCGAGCAAAAAAGGGCAAAAAAATCAAGTTTGTTGTATGGGAGCCCCCCTTAAATATTTATATTATTTTGTTTTTAGTATTTGTTGTTATAGCGGCAACAGAAATACATAAGTTATGAAAATTTCAACTGTCTAGCTATCACCGTTCTTGAGATACAGCCTGGTGACAGACGGACGGACGGACGGACGGACAGCGAAGTCTTAGTAATCGGGTTCCTTTTTTACCCTTTGGGTACGGAACCCTAAAAATTGTCATTTTTTTGGCCCAGTCTAATATAGGTATATATAAAAGAATATCAGTCATATTATAGTCAGGGGTACCCACTGCAACTTGTGCTGAATGTTGCATTGTGTATACGGGTATGCGACCCCGGCTTCCCGAGCTGCAACTGTCTCTGGCCCCCTCCCGTCGAGACAATAGTATCCCACTCAAAGTCTGCTTCGGCGAGAGTGGCAACCCAATGATCTTTTCAACTTGGCCAGACTTAAGGCGCGCACCAAAGTCTCGTTTACATTGATCACAGAGATCATGTATGCTGATGACTTGTGCTTCTTGGCAGAATCCCCAGACGGTCTGCAACAGCTTATGTCCGCTTTCCACCAAGCATGCTGCAAATTCGGCCTAAAGATCAGTGTCAAAAAGACGGAAGTGATGTCCCTAGACATGCATGGTCGTGAGACACTGACCATTAAGCTTGGCGAAGACGTGCTGAAACAGGTCGATAAATTTCGTTATCTGGGGAACACTATAACAGCTAAGTGTGACCTTGATGCCGAGATCAACAGCAGGATAAGTGCTGCGACTGCAGCATTTGGAAAGCTGTGTTCCAAGGTCTTCTACTTGCACGACCTTAAGGTGGCTACTAAGATCTCGGTTTACATGGCGATCGTGCTGCCAAACCTACTCTATTCTTCCGAGACCTGGTGTGTGTATGTCGGGGTCGCCATATACGCACTCTCGATCGATTCCACCTAAAATGCCTACGCACCATCATGAAGATCAGATGGTCCGATCGGGTGCGTAATACCGAAGTTCTAAGACGTGCCAGTGTTGGTGGCATTGAGGTGTATTTGATGCGTCGGCAACTTCGGTGGTGCGGTCACTTATCACGGATGGCGGAGGAGAGAGTGGCGAAGCGCATCTTTTACTGTGAGCTGGAGGAGGGCAAGCGAAAGCATGGCGGACAACTCCTTAGATATAAAGATGTTCTGAAGCGTCACTTGAAAAGATGCAATATAGAACCCTCTCGCTGGAAGAGTTTGACAGCACAGCGACCGGAATGGCGCGAGATTGTGAATAAGCGAATCCGCGAATTTGAGGAACAGCGTTTAGCTGACCTCGACACCAAACGCGATGAGCTCAAAGCCCGTTCACTCGCCGCCATTCACTACAATTATGAGAGTTGCAAGCTCACTTGCCCACTTTGTCCAAGGGAGTTTGCAGCGAAAATTGGCTACATAAGCCATCTTCGGGCACATCAACGCCAAGCCCTATAAGGGGCTGAAGTGGTCGCCATGGCCGAAATCGGTCGGATTACATTATTATTATATAAAAGAAGGTGTCAAACAAGCGCACGGTCCGCCTGATAGTAAGCCAATAACCATATCTTATGGACGCCTAAAGGACGCCTACAAGACTATGAGAATGGCAAGCGTTGCCGACCTTAACTAACGGGAGGGTTCCCCAAGAGCGCAAAAGTTACCTTACTTATTACAGGAACACAACCCTATTTGAGAGCGGCATTATTTAACTGTGTTCTTCTGTAAGGTTGAGATACTTTCTCTTATGTAAAATTTTACCTTGTGTCGTAATCAGTAATCACTGCGACAGTCAGGATGGAACCCACAATCAGTTAGCGCAACATTGAGTATCAAAGCCCACTTCACCATCAGAAAAACTTAGATTAACATTTTTGTTTTTGAATAAATTCAGATATTTTTTAATGTTTAAAATTTTACGTGACATCTTTCCTGTTTGACTGAATTTCATGTCAAGACTTATTTCTCTGAATTACGTTTATAAATACTTTTTTGTCTACTTTTTACCTCCCAAAACGGTCCTGGTCCTAGAAACCTCAACCACGTCGCCGTCAACAGTATTACAAGAGCGTAAGCTGGAAGTAATCTGTGAAAAGTTAAGTCTTTTAAGTAGGTATACTTTTATTTAATATTTTTTATAACCATGCACTGGCAAAAAGACGTATGTCACGCCTGATGGTAAGCGGTTATCGTAGTATGGAATGCAACAACAGGATCCTCGCACGCGTGTTTTCAACATCGGCCTTTCTCACTTTGAACTTTGACTGCAGCAGTATTATTTAGCTGTGAACTTCTGTAAGGTTGAGATAAGACATAAAAAGGCCCTTTGACGGATAAAGCAATGTTTTCTTAAACGTACCTGAGTAATCTTTTATAAATTTCTACAGGAACGATACTCCAGTTCAGTTGATAACGCTCGGAGATGACACGTATTCTGTGCGCCAGCAGGAATCCAGACGCGACGAAAAAACCCTGCATAATGACCGATCCGTTGATAACGAGCTGGTAGAATGGATTTCTGTAAAACTGAAAGATGTTTGAAATAACTTATTTTATTACTATTGATTTAAAAAAAATAATTATTGTAATTCATAATTTATGTAATAAGTTTAGTAGGTATAATAGACATGAGCAATACAAATTTTTGAACTAGGTAAAACTTCTTTGCGCACGCTTGACTTGGGGAGTAAGCTGGTGAATTCGTGACAAGAGCGTTACGAAAAGTGTGATCGGGTGAGACGAACGGAAAATGAGAGGGAGATATAAGTTACTCAAGATAAAAAGAGAGTTACGTTTCGTAAGCTTTACTTCAGTCGTGTGGTCTAAAGCACACTCATTTCTTTCTGTTAATTTTCTAGTTTCATTGGTATAAAAATTAAATTAAACATTTATTACCGATTCGATTTCATAAAAATTTCCACCAAGTATATAGTAAATTAAAAGCGTATGTGTTAATATCACCGCGAACGCGATGAGGCATCTGTAAAAGAAACATAGTACCTATAACTACCTACATCAGTACATACAGCACAACAAGCACGAGAAAGCCGAGTAGGTAGGTACTGCTAAATCAAATATGAAGTCACTACAATCTGTATTTGTTCTCGTTTTCTAACCTCAGATCACTTTGACTGACAGTCAGTTCCAATAATCTATCTATCTCAAGTTTTGCTTACACTTTTTGACACACTTTGCATGGAGGTTGTATTAAAATTATATCTATAAGTAGTAAGCAAATTCAGAGATAGGTAGGGTATTGAAACTATCAATAATATTTTAACCCAGATAAGCCTACTGTCCTATATGTAGGACAGTGGAAATAAAAATGTATTTCTAATTATCCTCTTAACCTAACAATATTTACTCTTGTAATTAGTAGTGACAAACGTATGTGCTTTTATAGAAAAATAAAAAAGTCCCGTTATTTTAACACTTTTATAGAACAATTAAGCGTAAAACGTGTAATAAAAGTGAGTTGCAGACATGTCGAATTACAGGTATGTATAAATAGTTGTATTTTAAAAGTTAGTTATATTTTTTCTGTGCTGACAAGTGGTTGATAAACTCTACTTTAGTACAAACAAAGTATTATAGCAATAACAAATTGAGAATCCGATATAATTCGTTATAAATACTGGTGTACTACATATAGGACAGTAGGATAATACAACTTTTTTTACAGGCCGTTAGTTGCGCACGAAATTTTGAATGCTTTGATAGATGCCTGCAAACAGGACATAAAAGGTAAACCTAATAGGTATGGGTTCAAGTCTTGAGTTGGTGCTACTTTAGGGCATACCCTTGATATGGCTCCATGTACAATACATATATTGTACATGGAGCCATATCAAGGGTATGCCCTAAGGTGCTACAACTATGTGCAATCCAATACATAAAGAATTTTATTAGGCCTGGTTGCTAGCGTAGTGCTCAGTTTTTGTGATGTGCTGATTTCACGTGGGTTCGACCTTCCTTACCACATAGTTTTTGATAACTTTTTACCGGGACCCCTTGCTGGAGGAAATAACAAAAAAGGCCTTCGGTGCACTGTGCCTGTCCGAGAAAGCAGGACGTCTAGTTGTCCTCTAATTACATCGAAGTTATTGAAAAAAAGGGTATGTGGTGCTCTCGATTACAGAACGACACATGACAACACGTTAATTACTGCTAAATGGCATGATAATAATATATTCAGTATTTCTTCGAATGCTGTGGGAATAAATCAATAAATCCTAAGCAATCTGCGAAACGCTTCTCTCAAATCGACAGTAATAGAAGAACCTCATATGGTTGCAATCTATAACAAATATTACAAGTATATGGGAGGACTGGACCGGTCTGATGAAAATATTTCTCATTACCGAATTGGTATAAGAGGTAAGAAATGGTACATGCCATGATTGGTCTCGCCGAACATAATGCATGGCAGTTGTACAAAATAAATCATGGAAAACTTGATCACCTCGGTTTTCGCAGGAGGGTAGCAACTGCTTTGATTGCATCAAACAAAAAAAAAAATGCAAAAAGAGGGCCAAGGCGACCTCCCCAACATAAACATGTTGATAGTCGAAAAGACCAAATCAATCCATTTTATTCCTCAATCCAAGCAAACACGCTGTCGTCAATGCCATAAGAAACGTTTGACACGCTGCAAAAAATGTGATGTTGGAGTATGTGTCAAGTGTTTTGAAACGTATCATTCATAAATAATGTTCCTTATAATTTTATTATGTAGTATAGTTACCTAATAAAAACACATTGTTTTTAACCTTTTCAACCCATTTTTTGATTTTTTACGATTACAAGTCATCTTGTCATGATTTTTTATTTCCCCTTATTATCCTACTGTCCTATATATAGGACGGCTGTTTCCTTGAAAGCCTTACTGTCAATATTTTTTTCAGCATTTTTTTTACATTATTTGTGGTCTATAAAACCAAATAATATTAATTTTTGTACAGTTTTCAGAAATTAATAGTTTCAGGCTTATATGGGTTAATCAATAATCTATACTAATATTATATAATTATATATATATATATATATATATATATATGTATATATATCTATACTAATATTATAAAGAGGTAAAGTTTATAACTTTGTTTGTATATGTTACGCTCAAAGATCGAAAACGCTCATTGAGCGGAAAAATAGCTCACAACGCGATGTGGTCACAGTAAAACACCCACATAGCGAAATTCGTGTTATGGCTCTAATGAAAACGCGCACGACGCGTTGTGGCAATCAAAGAAAGACCAAATAGCGAAATTCGTGTCGTGGCTTACATGCTAATCGATCTCACCGCGTTGTGGCAATGAAGAAAAGCCATGACGCGTATGGAATACTATTTGATTACAACGCACACTACTTTCCGATATAGATCCTACTAGGCCTACGCTGGAAACGTTTTGGTAGATGTCCTTAAGAAATATTTTTCATTTTATAAAATCACGGCATAACGTGTTTCTCATTATCAAATATATTAAGTATATAACTGACTGAGACTCCTTTTTCTTTTTAAGAAGTTGAGACTGTTTTGTTTCATTAAGTAACATTTCATATTTTTCTGTAGTCATAATAAAACTGCGATCAGTGCTTGTTTCCACAAACTCACGTCACGATCACGATTCACGATTCAGCCTGTAATATCCCACTGTTGGGCATAGGCCTCTTCCCCATGTAAGGAGAAGGATCGGAGCTTGACGACCACGCTGCTCCAATGCGGGTTGGCGGATATATTCCCTACTATACCGACGGCTTAACGTGCTCTCCGAGGCACGGTGGGGAGACCCACAAGGACTGCATAAACACCCAGACCACGGCAAACATCTGTATGGCCAATGCAAATGTTGTCGTGTGCGGGGATTGAACCCGCAACCGCCCGCGCAACAGTCAATCGCAATCCAGTGCTGTGACCGCTGCGCCAACGCGGTGTCAAACTCACGTAATTTATCGTAAAACAATTCTTTTTTATTCGTCATAATTAACGCTGACATTAAAATTCACTCTCATAAACAGATAAGAAATTAATAAAACTGATGTTTCAATGCGTCTTTGCACCCGAGCCGACACCGACAAGTTACAACCTGTCCGTCGTGATATGGTTAACACAATGAATGCTCAGAACGCGTCATGGCTTTTCTTCATTGCCACAACGCGTTGAGATCGAATAGCATGTAAGCCACGACACGAATTTCGCTATTTGGTTTTTCTTTGATTGCCACAACGCGTCGTGCGCGTTTTCATTAGAGCCATAACACGAATTTCGCTATGTGGGTGTTTTACTGTGACCACATCGCGTTGTGAGCTATTTTTCCGCTCAATGAGCGTTTTCGATCTTTGAGCGTAACATATATACGGGGTAATCTTCGCAAATACTGATCCAATCATGAAAATTCTTTCGCTAACAGAAAGCTACACTATTCAGGAGTGACAAGATAAAAGGAAAAAGATAAAAATATATAAAGATTTTAAATCAGCAGGATTTGAACCTGCGCCCTCTGACGTGCCGTGTCAACAATTCAATCTAATCAAGCATTAATATTTGCCTTAGAAATTAATTGGTTATTTTAAAACATTTATATTTATCTGATTTGCTGAAAATAGTGAGAGTGTATTGGAACATATCAAATTTCACCGTACCCTTCTTATGTGAAATGGATTATAACGCCCAACGAAGTGGGCACGGGTCGGCTAGTTATATATAAAGGGTAAAGTTTATAACTTTGTTTGTAGGGGGTAATCTTCGCAAATACTGAACCGATCATGACAATTCTTTCACTAACAGAAAGCTGCACTATTTAGGAGTGACATAGGCTGTATTTTTAACCGACTTCCAAAAAAGGAGGAGGTTGTCAATTCGACTGTATTTTTTATTTATTTATGTATGTTACTTCAGAACTTTTGACTGGGTGGACCGATTTCGATAATTTTTTCTTTAATCAAAAGGTGATGTGTGTCATTTGGTCCCATTTAAATTTATTTGAGATCTAACAAGTACTTTTTGAGTTATATCTTGACTATTTTTTCGTCGACCTACGTTGTATTATACCGCATAAGTTTTTACTGAGTGTACCGATTTTGATGGTTTTTGATTTAATCAAAAGCTGATGCTTACCATGTTGTCATATTTAAATTTCATCGAGATCTAATCAAAACTTTTTGAGTAATCTTTGATAACGCGTATTTACTTGACAACTTTTTCGTCTACCTACGTTGTATTACTTGTCGATGTAATTGAAGTCGGTTTTTCTTTCTTTGCTAGCAAACACAATACTAAACCAGTCTAAAATGTTGCAAAGATAATGTGCGAAATTTAAATGACTTAGGTATATATACCTTAATCCATTAAAACCTTTAAAATGTTGTGACCGTCCACCGTCGTGTTTTGTCTTTATCAAGTTTCTCCAATTACGTTTTATCGAAAATGACAAAATAATTGAATTACCTAAAACATAAACATGTCCATTACATAACACTATTCAAAATAAGTTAATTAAATTAAACGAAGTAAAGTACCTAAGTTTAAATTATATGAGTATATTGCGTATAGAAATAATATAATAAAAATAAATCTCATAAATGGAATTAGAAGTTGTTTGATTCTATTACTCAAACACAAAAATTATTCAAATTAAAACATTTTATAATCTTGCTATACTTAATTATTTTAAAAAGTTCGTATCAAATGTAAAAATTTCGTGTCAAGATTGTTAGCTACTTAAGATGTGAAAATTGTTAAAACCGTAATTTGTTTTTACAATTAAACACGTTTTAACAAAATATTATAAACTTTTAATAGGACACGTTTTTACTAGGTTGTGCTTGTTAGGGTTTATATCGTAGAAAATAAAGCTAAAAACTGTGAGATAAAGTTGTTTAAAAAAAATCATTACTGTTTCGCTTACTCGATGTGCAGTAGGCGTCGTAGAAGCTACTGATAATATTTAAAACTAAAATTGATAGAACAATTAATCCCGCTACTATATCACTGGTTTCTATCTTGATTTCATAGTCTGACAAATTGTAGCACATATATCGTTGTAATTTAGTTTTTAATCGGTAGTCATCCCAGAAAGTTTGGTTGAGGCATCCTTCGAGGGTCGCCTCTGAGACCGGTGTATCATTCTGTATATAATTTTGGCAATGTTGTGTTACACATACTCCATGTCTTAGTTTTGTGTGATCGAAACGTGTCGTTGATTGTTTAGAATATTCCTGAAATATAATTAACTTTGCTTAAGATAATATTATGACCAATATTTTATTTAAACTATAACTAGAAAATCTTATTTTAATATCTTTTTTATTACCTTTGGATACAATTTATGTTTATAATTTTATATGAAATAAAAATATTTTTACCGCTTTTATAGTATTTTTGTTGTCCACTTTATAATCAACAACAACGAACATTGTGTTAAACATCGTATAAATAATAATTAAGAGGACATTACTATCAGTTAATGAGTAGGTATTACCTGTATTGTGGAAAGTAGTTCGCTTGGCTCATCCGATACAAGTCGGAAAAACAATTTGCAGTACACATCACTAGGTTTCTGGAGGCAGGAGTCATAATTATCTATTTTATGTATTGGAGGTATACGTTCTAATTCAGACGCTAAAACAAACGATTGTTATTAGTAGCTGAGTTTTATACAAATGTTATTTGACGTAATAAAATAATTGTACCTACATGCTCTGTATTTATAAATCACTACTAGGGAATGCAATTCAGCACCCAAAAGACAATCCGCAAATCCGCAAGATTGAGACCAATAATCCCACGGATCCGCAAGATTTGCAGAATTGTACAATATTTTAGAATTATTAGGCCACAAAATTATTTTCGAAGTCAGTAAATGAATCAATATAATTTACTTAGAAGAAACAAATAGTAGGGGAAAGGTGTACGAGATGATCCGTTGGGGGAAGATGATCCTTTTATATTGCAACGAATCTAGTAGTGCCACCTAGTTGTGTTTATTGGTAAAATGTCGACCCCGGTATTCCCCCGCCTCAGTCAATCGTAATCGCGTCTTCAGTGACAGTGAAATTTTTTGAGGAAGAAAACGAATATTACGTAACTTTGATCTAAGGTAAGGTTGACTTTAAAATTATTTTTAATGTGTTCTAACGTACTTTATTGCCGTGGCTGATGCATTACTTAGCTTTGTATATTACTCTATTTTGATTTTTAACAGCATGGAAACAGTTGAAACCACATAGGTTATGTTATCGATCATTGAATAAAAAAGGTTACATTGGGGCAAGATGATTATGTTACCGGTGTACAAGACGATCCGTGTGGATGAAAGGGGCGAGGTATGGATAAAATGTTGTATATGCCAAAGATGGGGCCATGAAGCTTGTGCAGGGATAGATAGCGATGATTCTGATGAATTCACATTTGATTTGTGTAAAATAACGCCAGGAAAGAGACGCTTAGAACGAACGAACGCTAGAACCATAGATCTCATACAATATGATGATAGTTTCCTTCTTGAATTATAATGGAGACTGACTGACTTGATTAAAGATAGTAAACCCTGATTATGACTTTATTTAGATAATTCTACCATAACCTATGATAATCTACCACAGGGATCATCTTGGACACCGGGGTGTACAAGATGATCCTTTCATAACGTTTAAAAAAAATGGTGTTTATAATAATAAAACATCAAAAAATTATTTTGAGTATTGCAACAATTAGATAGATAAATTTACTATGGATAAACGTATTTATATCTGCAATAAGTAGAATATCATTTAAACTACAAGCATTCTTCCTTAAGTGAATCATCTCGTACACCTTTCCCCTACCTATAATTATATTTTGATCAGAAATAATGACAAAAATCTAAATTATTTTATATGAATAAAGCCTGAAAAAAAATATAAAATTATACTACGTTTCGTTTTTCGTCGATTTTTTGATAAAAAAAAGCGAAAACTGTATTTTTGAGTACCGACTGCCGACTTGCGGTAATCTAAAATTGATTGATTTGTAGGTACATTTTTTTAAATATATAACTAGGTAGACTTCCCCCAGTAGCTCTGGTCGCCTTACTCACCAACAGGAACACAACATTGCTTGAAAACAGTATTATTTAGCTGTGATCTTCTGTAAGGTCGAGGTACTGCCCCAGTCGGGCTGCTCCATATTTCAGCAGTAAATTTCCTGCTGTGCCTGCTGTGCTTGGTTGTAGTAGGAATTTGTATACTACGTACACCAGTATACAAATTACTTGGTAAAACATTACATAGAGAATCACCGAAGCTTCTTGACGACTGTTTGGTTTTTGCCTGCTAAATAATTTCTTTATATTGAAGGGTAAACAATAAAAACAAAATGATTCGACCAATAAATGAAGTCAATCGACCTGAAGGTAAAATTATGGTATTTTCGCGTAGTATCCTTGCTTTACGATACTACATACTACAAGTCATGAAATAATGGTACAAATAGTATAATTATACTACGAAATCCAACACTGTTCGTGCCGTACACATTGTTATGCGAATTCAGGCTGGAAAAAATAAAATCTTGCAAATCTTGCGGATCCCGCAGGTGTAATCCCGCATTTGTAATCCCGCTAATTTTATGCGGGATCCCGCATTTGCGGGATTGCGGATCCGCGGGATTGCATTCCCTACTACCTACTAATATTATAGGTACCGCTAACGAATTTATTTATTTATTTTTTGTTTGAATGCGCTAATCTCTGTAATTACTGGTTCGAATGAAAAATTCTTTTTGCGTTGGATGGTCCATTTACCGAGGAAGGATACATAATATTTTAGTAAGTTTTTTCCTCAAAGTAAACATGAAAGCGCAGGGCATAACTTGTTAATTATAAAGAAAAAACGTTTAGTCAGATATTACCGTTACCATATGGTTACTGTAATTGTGAAATGTCAGAAATTTCGTTGTGACTCAATTTTATTAAGATAATATCGTAGGATACCATATTCAAGTTTGTCATCGGGGGGCACGGCAGTGCCCCCGCCAAGTCGAGCGCGAAGCAAACACTGCCAGATAAGACCAGAACGCTGAAATTTTCGTCATCGAGTAAGCTATAATCACATACTTAAAATCCAAAATTTCAAGTCTGTAGGTTATTTAGTTCAGAAGTTAAGCGAAAGCAAAGTTTCGCATTTACGACACTCACTCACTCACTCATGATCATCAAAATAGAACTAGTACTTCCCATAAACTCAGAGAGCTGAAATTTGGTACAGAGTTAGGGTTTAATGGCTACATAAAGGGAAAACTATAAAAACTAGGATAATCGAAGATCTGGAGTACCTGGTGACCCTGATTAAAAAACACAAGAGCCCAATCAAACTATTAGAAGAGATCGATATACCACCTTTACATAAAATATAATGCGAAAAACAGGGTGTAAGGGGTTGAAAGGTGGGAATGAAAATTCGTATGGAAGTATATGTATATAATGTTCGTGTTTCGTAACTGTCAAACATTTAATGTTCATCTCGTCGATATGGTAAACTCTACCCTTAAATTAAAGAACGTATTTAAATAAAGGTTTCGAATCGACAACATATATCCACAATATACGGATATTGGCGTATTTTAGATATTAAAAATTAATAATAATGTCAGTAATGAAAACGGATTGACATTATACATATTGGTTGTCAAATATTTATTTATGCGAGCGTTCAGAAAATTATTTAGTGTAAACTAAGGAAAATTATCAAGCTACTTAAATATACAATAAATAATAAATGTACAAAAGAATTAGATTACAAAAAAAGAAAGTTCAATTGATTGAATTAGATACAAAAAAAAGTTCAATTGATTGGTCTCCTTGAAAAATTCCAGATTATTCTGTCAATCCAATCAAAGTCTTAAATCATATAAATATTTTCGCCGCGGAAGTGTAAAAGATATGTTTTATATATCTTAATCTGTACTAATCTATACTAATATTGTAAACCTGAAAGTTGAATTGTTTCTTTGTTTGTTTAAACGCGCTAATCTCAAGAACTATTGATTCGAATTGAAAAATTCCTCTGAGGTGGATAGCCTATTTAAAGAGAAAGGTTATGCTTTAAGAAGAAGGAAGGCTATTTTTTTCCTCAAATCACAGTGGGTGAAACCGCGAGGCCTAGCTAGTTGGTACATAAAAAAATCGACTGTCATTGCAAAAATCAGATCACATCTTCTAATTTAATCTAGCCTATAGCGTCCCACTGCTGGGCGAATACCTCCCCTCTGCCTGCTCTCTTAACTTAATTCTACTCGAATATTACACAAATTACACTAAAATATTAATTTCGCTCAAAATTTGGTCAAAATAGAATGCATTGGACTAAGAGTGGTGGTGATACCAACACGTCAAGTACAAGAATCAGAACCGGAAGAAAGGAAAAGAAATATTTGTATTGTAATAATAATAAAAAAACTGTTACTAAAAAGAAAAAAAAATGTGTCAAATAAGAAATTATAAAAAATAAATCAATATGCCTGAATATGCCCACGTTTCTACTTTCTACAAAAAGAAGTGAAATCCCACCAAAAACATTCTGTAAAAAAACTAGCCAAGTCTCGATGGAGCTGCTTGTTTATCTCTAAAAAGTAATGAAATCTAGACAAAGTCGTACCAAGTCTAACGTTCATTACTGCGATTTCTTTATTATTATAGTTAATGTTGTGTCACTTGGCCGTTAAAGGGTACACAAGGGTACAAAACTAAGAATAATATCCCATACTGGTATTGGTAATTGGACACTAGTGTCTCATTTTAGGCGGTTGTTGATAACACATGAATTCAGCATTGACAATGCTGACTTCTGTTCTCTTATTTTTGGAGCGTTAAATCGACCACCGATCTAACATAAAATAGACGTACAGACGGACTTCTATCAATGATTAGAAGTCCGCTGGTACTGGAAATAATTTTTTATACAGTTTGTTTCAGGCTTGCCTATACAAAAGTATTATTGAAATACGCAGCTTTATCAAGCCTACAATTGACTGGTTATTCAATCAACGTTTTCCAAGTGGCAATTTTCCATCGTCAATGGGTAGCGCTTCTGGCGACAGATTGGTGCAATGGTGTCATGTAGCACCTGGTTTTGTACCCTAGTGTACCCTTCAACGGCCAAGTCACACAACATTAACTATAATAATAAAGAAATCGCAGTAATGAACCTTAGACTTGGTACGACTTTGTCTAGATTTCATTACTTTTTAGAGATAAACAAGCAGCTCCATAGAGACTTGGCTAGTTTTTTTACAGAATGTTTTTGGTGGGATATATAATTTCAACACGTATCTATACTAATATAATAAAGCTGAAGAGTTTGTTTGATTGTTTGTTTGTTTGTTTGTTTGTTTGTTTGTTTGTTTGTTTGTTTGAACGCGCTAATCTCAGGATCTACTGGTCCGATTTGAAAAATTCTTTCAGTGTTAGATAGCCCATTTATCGAGGAAGGCTATAGGCTATATATCATCACGCTAAGACCAATAGGAGCGCCGCGTAGCACCAATGAAGAATGTTTAAAAATTGGTTTTTTTTTCCTTTTATTCCACGGGGACGAAGTCGCGCGCAGAAGCTAGTGTATATATATAAGTCGCCAAAAAACTATGGTGGTCCATTTACATAATTTCTCGGGAAGCCCATATGATGGTAGCTTTGTTAGAAGTGCCCTATGCCACACCCGATCGAAGGCCTACGCTATTTCCAAACTAACCGCCAGTGCCTCTCTCTTGCTCTCAACTACCTCCGCCCATCGCTGAGTTAAGAATATTAGAAGATCACCAGCCGAGCGACTCCGTTGAAAGCCATAATAAATACCGCTGGAGCTGGCAGTTGATTATGGATTACATAATCTTTGAGAACAAAGAAGTTGTAGCTATTGGTCTATAATTGGACGGATCTGAGCGGTCCCCTTTCTTAGGGATTGGGTGCACCAAAGCTATCTTCCACTAGCGTGGGATGACGTCTAATTAATATGAGTGCCGGAAAAGACGCGTAAGGATGTCAACTCAGGAGCACAATTTCGTAGCGCTAACGGAGGGATGGCATCGGGCCCACTCGACTTATTGATGTCCAACGAAAAGAGGGCTTTCTGCGCGGAACTCTGTCGGAAAATTATTTCCAGGATTAATGTATCACACCGAGGGATCGTCGTGGTTGAGGTGGTATTTTTCCCCGGTCATCCAAAGTCGAGTTCGAGGCAAAAAGAGAGCCTAGAAGATCGGCCTTCTCCTTCGCCGTTCTCCCCTTATGTGCAGTAATGGTAGGGATGGCTTACAAAAATTCCCTTGGACAGCCTTGGCGAGTGACCAGAATGCATCCCCAAAGGAAGTTGAACCAATCTCTCGCCAATTCTGCCCACGTACTTCGCTTTAATATTTCAATTGTTATAATATTTCAATTGTTACAATATTTCTAGGTACCTATTTATTTTATAATTACTTTATTTTTATTATTTTATTGTTAAAAACTTAAAAACGTACGAATAAGGGAAATTGTTAATTACACATTATTTTGTTTAAAGAATTGAAAAGGGTCAATGATGATTTTTCAGATGGTAGGGGAGACGTAGAACATCGACCTTCACAGATCTGATAACTCGATGAGACATATTTTTTATCAAATATGATTTATAAACAAATATGCCTATGATAACTTGTCTATCGAAAAGTGGTCAAGGCTATTTTTAATTTAATTAATTTTAATCAATTTTTTTTCATCACCTTCACTCATATTATGATAACCGAATGAGTTTTATCTCAATTGATAGTTTTTAACACACAGAATATGCCTAGGTAGGCTTGCCTACTTATTTTTGGTCAAGGCTACCTGGCAAGTAGATGTGAACAGGTAGGTCAATATAGGTCACTACACCGATCTGTTAACCAATCGAAATTGATATCATAGGTAAGATATTGTAATTACAAAACCAATCGTTTAGGCTTGCCTGCAAAAATTCGGTCATAAAATATTATTGCCAAGCTATAAAGTTTTGGAATTTTATCTACTTGATATAATATGTAGTTTTATATAGTGAGAGAGAAAGTATAGAGTGTCCGAGGTCCGTGTGGTAGAACAGGACACAACATAGCAGCTGCATGCTACCTGACCGTTGAGTGTATCCGAGTGCGCATGCTCGTGTACATGTGAGTCAGTCTGCATTTGATCATGTCATGATCTTCAGCAAAGTGTTCCGCATGAGCCCACTAAGGTTTCTGAGTTGGTATGACCAACAACAAAGAAACGTAGTAACGTGCGCAGGGTACAGCTAGTATAAAATAAAATTTAATGAATTTTGTGTTGTTACAAGCGTTTATTACAAAGCATACAAAATACATAAAAACAATTCAATTATTTATTAAGAAAAATTCAATTATTTATTAAGAAAAATTCAATTATTCATTAATATTCAAATATTCAACTGAGGTAGGGCACAGCAGGAAATTTCCTGCTCAAAATATGGAGCAGCCCGACTGGGGTGGTACCTCGACCTTACAGAAGTCCACAGCTAAATAATATTGTTTTGAAGCAGTATTGTGTTCCTGTTGGTGAGTAAGGTGACCAGAGCTCCTGGGGGGGATTAGGGATAGAGTCGGTAATGCGCTTGCGATCAGGTGTTGCAGGTGTCTATAGGCTACGGTAGTCACTTACCATCAGGTGAGCCGTACGCTTGTTTGTCGACTTAGTAACATTAAAAAAAATTATTATTCATTAATGGAATCATGGGAAGCTGAATACTGATCATCACATTCTAATATTTCTTTTTATCTTGATTCTCCAGGAGCTGCTATGTTGTGTCCTGTTCTACCACACGGACCTCGGACGCTCTATACTTTCTCTCTCTCTATATCCACCACCACCACCACTACAGCCTATCACAGTCCACTGTTGGACATAGGCCTCCAAAAGTTCGCGCCCGACATTATGACGCGAACTCATGTGTTTTGCCCATAGTCACCACGCTGGGTAGGCAGGTAAGTTCCAAGGTGGTAGTGGAACTGTGTTATCCCTTAGTCGCCTCTTACGACACCCAAGGGAAGAGAGGGGGTAGCTACATTCTTTAGTGCCGTAGCCACACAGCACACTATATAAAACTACATATTATATCAAGTAGATAAAATTCCAAAACTTTATAGCTTGGCAATAATATTTTATGACCGAATTTTTGCAGGCAAGCCTAAACGATTGGTTTTGTAATTACAATATCTTACCTATGATATCAATTTCGATTGGTTAACAGATCGGTGTAGTGACCTATATTGACCTACCTGTTCACATCTACTTGCCAGGTAGCCTTGACCAAAAATAAGTAGGCAAGCCTACCTAGGCATATTCTGTGTGTTAAAAACTATCAATTGAGATAAAACTCATTCGGTTATCATAATTATGAGTGAAGGTGATGAAAAAAAATTGATTAAAATTAATTAAATTAAAAATAGCCTTGACCACTTTTCGATAGGCAAGTTATCATAGGCATATTTGTTTATAAATCATATTTGATAAAAAATATGTCTCATCGAGTTATCAGATCGGTGAAGGTCGATGTTCTACGTCTCTTAGGCCAAGATTAAAAATATAATTTCTAATAATAAGTATTACTTCATATTACTTATTACATATTATTATTTCTTGGTATTTCTCTCAAGGACAGAATAAGAAATGAGACTATCCGTGAGAGAACGAAAGTAACCGACATAGCCCACAGAATCAGCAAGTTGAAGTGGCAGTGGGCTGGTCATCTGTGTCGCAGGACCGATGGCCGTTGGAGCAGACGTGTCCTGGAGTGGAGACCGCGTATTGGCAAACGCAGTGTAGGACGCCCTCAGGCCCGCTGGACCGACGATCTACGTAAGATTGCTGGTGTAGGCTGGATGGGGATTGCGGAAAACCGGGATGTCTGGCGCGAGCTTGGGGAGGCCTATGTCCAGCAGTGGACTGCAACAGGCTGATATGATGATGATGATGATGATGATGACTTCATATTACTTCATTTAATTGAATATGTATCACATTTTGATAAAAATAGCTCCAACTTAAGCTACGAGTATATTGAAGTTTAAGAACCTATCTGTAAAAAGATTTAACAACAGAAACAGCAAAAAGATTAACCACTAAATAATAAAAAGAAATAACTTACCATTCAAATAAATCAACCCATAGCTTTTCTGTAACGATAAAACGAAAAATAAAATACGTATTATCAAATTCATTTTGTTAGGATATCAATAATAACATATTATTATAGGTACGAGTATATTGCCGGCCGCGCAAACGCATAGAAAGAAGCCGCGTGCGCGTCTAGAACAAAATACGAGCGATATTATCTACCGTGTGTCCATTTTATTTTCTATGTGTGCGTGAGCCGAATGAGTAGTACGCTCCTCAAATACACACATGTTACTCATTTTTTCACTCTTTGATTCATGCACCGAGGGTTCCGTACAAAAATTATTAAAAATATCTTTATTGTATGATGTAACTAAAAATTTATACTTTTCGTAATTTTTCCATTATCTGCGATAAAAGACGTTGCTTCGTACCAAATTCTGAGTTCACGCGAAGTAACACGTGGTTCAATAAGTCCCGAGACTAAGTACTAAAAAAGGTCTTTTTTATAAAATTAATTTTTATTCATCAACATAGTCTCCTCCAAGAGCGATACAGTCCCTCCAACGCTTTTCTAACTTTTCTATCCCATGTGTGTAGAACGATTTGTCTTTGGCTTCAAAATAAGCCTCCGTTGCTGCGATAACTTCACTATTTGAGTCAAATTTCTTACCCTGAAGCATTTTTTGAGGTCTGCAAACAGCCAGTAATCGCTGGGGGCCAAGTCTGGCGAATAAGGGGGATGAGGAAGCAATTCGAAGCCCAATTCGTTAATTTTGGCCATCGTTCTCACGGACTTGTGACAAGGCGCGTTGTCCTGGTGAAACACCACTTTTTTTTTGTTCATGTGAGGCCGTTTATCCCGTACTTCAATCGCTCCAATAAGCACATTTAATAGTCACTATTTATATTTTGCCCCTTTTCAAGGTAGTCGATGAAAAGTATTCCATGCGCATCCCAAAATATAGACGCCATAACCTTACCGGCCGATTTCTGAGTCTTTGGACGCTTCGGGCGGCTTTCACCAGCTGCTCTCCACTCCGCTGCCTGCCGATTGGATTCCGGAGTGAAATGGTATATCCAGGTTTCATCCATTGTTACATACCGACGTAAAAAATCCTTTTTATTATGATTCATCAGAGCCAAACATCGCTCTGAATCATTGATACGTTGTTCCTTTTGATCAGTTGTAAGCAAACGCGGCACCCACTTAGAAAAAAGCTTTTTCATGGCCAAATTTTTATGTTAAATAGTGAAAACACTACCAGCTGAAATCTTCACTATCTCGGCTATCTCTCGCACTTTTACCTTCCGATCTTCCAATACGATTTTGAGGACTTGGTTAATATTTTGTTGAGTCACTGCTTCATTTGGACGACCTGAGCGTTCCCCATCATTGGTGTCCATGCGACCGCGTTTGAAGTCGACATACCACCGACAAATGGTTGCTTTAGAGGGAGCTGATCCTGCATAACATTTTATCAGCCATTGCTGTGCTTCAACGGTATTTTTTCCCATTAAAAACAATGTTTTATCAACACGCGAAACTCGTTTTTTTTCATTGTATCGAAATTACAACCGTAGCGTCACTTAAATGTTTCAAAATCAATAATTTTATTGTTCCATTTTTTAAAAATTGACACATATTCTTGTATTGATAGCCAGTACTTTTTAAAAATCAAAAGAGTTTTTAATATATGCGCCATTTCCGGGTTAGTCTCGGGACTTATTGAACGATCTAGTAGGTACCTACCCCCTGTAGGTTTTGGTTCTCTTGCGACTTTCGAAAATTTGAAATACAAATGGCTGTATCTTTTGACTGCGGTGGCTTAGAAGTTTAATTTTTTCATAGCTCCAACGGACAGTAGACCTGAAAATTTGATTATATTTATATTGATATGAATTTCAGATTGATACCTCCACGCATTCCTGAGGGAAAGGGTCTTGACAGACAGACCGACAACAAAGTGATCCTTTAAGGGTTCCGTTTTTTATTTATAGCATAAGTTAAGGTTGATGCTCCCTGCCAAATATCATTTGTCAGCACTCCCACCACCAAACCTACATTAAGCTGAATAGACATTTATATTTTATTATAAATAGCTGTAATTAATTATTAAGAATGATTTTTGTATTAAAATTAATACTTAGCTGTAGTCCCTGTTCATCAAATAAATTATATTTTTTAATCTCCGTGTTCTGCATAACTTAATTGGCGCAGCCGGTAGGATCCCTGTAGTCTGTACCAGAGGGTTACTGCGTCATTCGATAAAATTTTCAAAGACAAGTAACAGTACAAGACGTCCGTTTTTACGGTTAGATAGGGATCGCCGAACAAACAAATATATTAAGAAGAGGACACCGAGAGGACAAGGACCAGCAAAATCCAGGAAGGACATGAGACGAGTCGGACAACTGTGAGTAGATCTTTTTCACCAATTCCTGTACTCTGTTTCCTTCCTTTATTTTTGTATTGTAAGGATATACATCTCAGGTACAATACCGTTTGCCGTACAATAAAATCTTGTCGGTAAACTTAGTTAGAATCTATTTTATTTTTTATTTTATTTTTTTTATATTATTTTTGGCGTGTTTTTGTAATATTTTTATTATTCACAATGGAAAACATTGCAAGGGTTCCCGTAGAAATGGTAAAAATCATTCCCACCTTCGATGGGGATACAAGATTACTACCATTATTTATTAAAAAATGTGAATATATTCTAAGTACATTTCAAGGGGGTAATTTACAAAACGAATACTTATTCCATGTAGTTACGAGTAGATTAACGGGGGAAGCCGCGAATTTAGTAGGGGGACGTGAACAAATCACGAGCTGGGAGGAGCTAAAGCTGCTTCTAAATCAGCACTTTGGTGACCCCAGGTCTGAGGACTGTTTGGCCTTAGAGTTGGAAAACTTAAAAATTCGCCGAAATGAAAGTTATTTAGAGTTTTGTCATAGGATACAACATATACGAAGTATTTTATTTTCGAAAATTAATGAGACCGTCAATGACGTAAACTTACGACAGGCGAAACAAGCGATATATAATAATAGTTCGTTGAATGTTTTTCTGTATAACTTGCCGTATTATTTAGTTAGGCTCGTTAGATTACGACAAGTTTCAACATTAGAGGACGCTCTTAAGACTGTACTGGAAGAACAAAACTTTCAGACAGTCTATGATAGCAGGAATTCGAGACCAAATCAAAACTTTAAACCGAATTATAATAGCCCTAGCCAATCATATAATCAGATCGATAACCGTAGAGGAACAAATACTAATAATAATTTTAATGATTCACGGAATAATTCTCAACAATTTCGTAATATTAGACAAAATTCATTTAATTATAATAATCAACAAACGACAACTAGGTCACCTCGCTCGTCGTCTCAGCAACAACGTCAGCAATTTGCGGACAATACGTTTGGTTCTTTCCCAACACCTACGACGTCAGGAAATAATACTGACGTTACAATAAGGACAGCTAGTTCGCGTCGAGTTAATTATATCGATAATAATAATCTACAACCTTGTTCCTCGCGAGAATGTAACGAAAATAATGAAAATACGGTTGAAAATTTTTACATAAGGGCCTCAGCGGAATCGATAAAATAAAAATTAATTGCACAAAATTACTCAACCTCCCTCATATTTTCATACCAGATTTAAGAGCATTTTTCATGTTAGACACAGGTAGTACTAGGTCATTTATAAGCCCTAAATTAGCGAATAAATTTTTCAGCGATTTTAAGCAAAACGAAACATTCGAAGTGATTAGTACTCATGCAACGAGTAAACACGGAGAAGTCGTTTATATTTGTTAAAATAAGGCAACATTCAATTTTTATAATATAATGTTTTTTATCTATGGTGTCTCCATATAACTAGTCTGTGGCACAGTACTAAGATGTCTGCTTCTTGTGTGTAAAAGTAAAACTGCCTCTGTAACTAATAATACTTAAAATTAATAATAAACGTTCTTTAGACCTTAAAAGTGTATCAATACAATCCAAGTTCACAGTTCCACTGCACGAGCACATACTCATGCGAACAGGTTATGGGCCCAGAATACTGGATTGGAATAGATACAATTTCGCGGTAAAGTGTGGTCGGTAAGAAAGAACGGGCCGGGTTAAACGGTATAGATATATAAAATGGAGGCTACATCAGAAAATCAAAACTTATTATTACTGGAAGGATTATCGAATTGGATGTCATGGAAATTTCAAATGCGTGTAATATTAAAAGCACAAGGATTATTTGGAGTTGTAAACGGATCAGATATAAATGACGGAAAAGATGAAAAATGGCCGACACGAGACGCAAAGGCACAACCTATAATTGTAACAAGATTGAACAATAAAAATATTTTACAAGTATCAAACTGTGAGACTGCTCAACAAATATGGGAAAAGTTGTGTTCAATATATGAATCAAAATCAAACACGTCATTACATATATTGCAACAAAAATTCTTTGAAACTCAATACATTAAAAATGAGGAAATATCATTATATATAGCAAAGTTAGAAGAATTAGCTAACAGAATAAATCAAGCAGGTGGAAATATACCCGAATCTATGCTCATCACTAAAATTATTAGTTCTTTGCCAGAAAATTTTAGACATTTCATATCAGCTTGGGATTCAGTTCCTATGGCAGACAGAAAATTATCTGAACTAATATCCAGATTGATGCTAGAAGAGCAACGAAACAATGATTATGAGGAGAAAATGGCTTTATCTACACAATCAAGGAACAGTGAAAGAAAATGTTTTAAATGTCAACAAGTTGGACACTATAAAAGAGACTGTAAGAAAAATATGAACAATTATAACAGTAGTAAAAATCATAAACAGTGTAAAATATGTAAAAAGTTTAACCACAAAGAAAAAGACTGTTGGTTTAGAAATAAAAAGAATTCTTACCAAAAAGATGACAACGTAAAAAGTAAGACAAATGCATTCATTACAACAGCAATTAACTTTACCTGTGCAAACAATCTTCAAGAAACATCGTGGGTGTTAGACAGTGGTGCTTCAGAACATATGTGCAAGAATAAAAATATGTTTGTAAACTATAAAACTTTATCAGTGCCAAAAGATATCATAATTGGTGATGGTTCAATCATAAAAGCTCTTGGTCAAGGTGAAATACACTTAAGCGCTTACAACGGAAAACAGTGGATACCTACAATCTTATACAACGTTTTATTTATACCAGAAATAAAAGTAAATCTATTTTCATCAACGGCAGCAATGGATAAAGGTTATAAAATGAGGTGTGATCAAAAGACATGCACTTTTATAAAAAATAATTTAATTAAAGCAATTGCATACAGAAAAGGTAAAATGTTTTTAATGAATTTTAAATATGAATCAGATACTGCAATGATTGGTCAATCAAATAGTGAACTCGCTGAGTGGCATTCAAAGTTAGGTCACCAGAATATTGAGCATGTGAAGACCATTCTGAAACAAAACAATATTGAGTATAAAGAAGGTGATTCAGAGATATGCACGTCATGTTTACAAGGCAAACAACATAAGTTACCATTTAATAATAGTGACACAAGAGGTGAAAAACCAGGAGATTTAATACACATGGACATATGTGGACCAATGGAGTGTGAGTCGCTGGGAGGTGCGAAATATTTCCTTATATTAATTGATGATTACTCAAAATATAGAAAAATATATTTTTTACGAAATAAACATGAAACAGCAGAACATATCAGGAACTATATAAAAGAGAGTAAAAATATAACAGGCCATACTATTAAAGTCATGCGAAGTGACAATGGAAAAGAATTTGTCAATAAAATTGTAGAAAAGTTATTAAATTCTAAAGGTATTAGACATGAGAAAAGTATTCCATATCTACAAGAACAAAATGGTTGCGCAGAACGTGAGATACGCACAATTGTGGAATCTGCTAGATCTATGTTAGCAGAAAGTCGTCTTGGAAAAAAATTTTGGGCAGAAGCAGTAAATACTGCAACATACATATTGAATCGAACAGGAAAAAGTAGAATAAAGGACAAAACTCCTTATGAGTTATGGTATAAAACGTCGAAATATAATATAACTAATCTGTACGTTTTTGGAGTAGACGTGGCAGTTCATATACCTAATCAAAAGAGATTAAAATGGGATTACAAATCAGAATTTGGTAAATTTGTTGGTTATGGAGAAACAAGCAAAGGATATAGAGTATACTTACCGAAGAAAAATGATGTAGAATTAAAAAGAGAAATTGTAGTAATTAAAAAGAAGTATCAGACACATAATAATAAAAACAAAGAAATATATATACAAAAAGAAGACTTACCAATAAATGACTCCGAAGAAGAGGAACAGGAGGATGGTAATATAAACTCATTCTATGAAGAAGGTTCAATCCAATCTGAAACAGAAGAAGAAAACACAGAGTGTGAATTATATGAAATGCCAGAAACAGATGAAATAAATTCACATGAAACAGAAAATAATATCTTACCTGAGGAAGAAGATAACACTAAGGATCAAACACAAAAAAGGAAAACACAACGACCGAATTGGATGAAAGATTATGAAACAAACTTTTCTTGTCTAGGCGAAATGCCAATATCTTATGAAGACGCAATGGCTAGTCCTGAAAAAACAAAGTGGGCTGAAGCCATAGAAAAGGAAATGAACCAACTGGAAGAAAATGAAACTTGGGAAGAGGTGGAAAATATACCTAAAGAGGAAGATGTAATTAGCAGCAAATGGGTTTTTAAAATAAAAGAAACAGATGGCAACAAATTATACAAGGCCAGGCTAGTGGCAAGAGGTTTTGAACAGAGAAACTGTGACAACAATACATATACACCCGTAGTAAGTTTAACAACGTTCAGAACTATGATGGCAGTAGCAGTACAAAAGAAGTTACCTGTATTCCAGATGGATGTCGTAGGAGCCTTCCTACATGGTGAAATTAAAGAAAAGGTATATAAGAAACTTCATAATGATAAAATAGTAAAACTTAAAAAATCTTTGTATGGTTTAAAGAAATCGCCCCGTTATTGGAATGAAAAATTTAATGATTTCATGTTACAAGAAAATTTTATTAGATCTAAAAATGACCCATGTTTATATTTTAGAAAGCAAAATGACAAGTTTTTATACTTATTGTTATATGTAGACGATTTAATTTATTTTGGAAATGATGATATAGAGATAAAAACATTTAAAAGTTCATTATGTAGTAAATTTAAAATGAAAGATTTGGGAATAGCAAACGAATATTTAGGTATAAGTATAAAACAAGATATAAAAAATTTTGTAACAGTAATAAACCAAGAAAAATACCTTAAATCATTATTAATTAAATACAATATGTATAAATGTAAAACAGTGTCTACACCACTAGAGCAAAACTTTAATTTTGAATTGTTAAAGAGAGATAAACCAGAAAACAAAGAAATTGAGAGTAATTGTAGAAGCATATTAGGTAGTTTATTATATGCATGTTGTACAAGACCTGATTTATCATTAGCGATAGGATTTCTTAGTAGATATTTAAACTGTGCAAGTATTGCATTATATAAGTGTTTAAAAAGAGTTATGAGATATATAAGAGGTACTATTTCTTTGTCATTAGTGTATAAGTATAATAATGAGAATATAATATTACAAGGTTATAGTGATGCAGACTGGGCTGGGGATATAGCCGACAGAAAGTCAACTTCTGGATTTATATACTATATATTTAATTGTCCTATTTCATGGGGTACAAAAAAACAACAATCTGTATCATTATCGTCTTGTGAAGCCGAATATATTGCATTGTGTTTAGCTATAACTGAAGGCTGCTGGCTTAAGCAATTATTAACTGATTTTGGATATAATGTTAATATAAATATTTTGGAAGATAACTTAAGTGTAATAAAAATTTCATCATCTAGTGACAGTAATAAAAGATTGAAACATGTAGATATAAAATATCATTATATAATGGAAAAGGTTTGTAACGGTCAAGTTAATGTTACATATGTTAATACAAATGAGAATGTCGCAGACATGCTTACAAAATCATTGGGCAAGCAATGTTTTGAGAAGTTTAGGGATTGTATAGTCAAATAAAATAAGTAATATATATTTGTTATTCATTTATAAGAAGCCAGTCAAAGAATAATTTTATTTAAATTGTTAATTAAGTTTCTTAACTGTATTTGTTAAGGGGGTGTCATGAAAAAAAAAAATTGTTAAGGGTGTAATATAATAAAATAAAAATAAAAATTGATGTTGAGGGGGTGTGTTAAAATAAGGCAACATTCAATTTTTATAATATAATGTTTTTTATCTATGGTGTCTCCATATAACTAGTCTGTGGCACAGTACTAAGATGTCTGCTTCTTGTGTGTAAAAGTAAAACTGCCTCTGTAACTAATAATACTTAAAATTAATAATAAACGTTCTTTAGACCTTAAAAGTGTATCAATACAATCCAAGTTCACAGTTCCACTGCACGAGCACATACTCATGCGAACAATATTCAATTACCGAAAATTTTTAAGAGTAATCTAAGACATAAATTTTATATATATAGTGTAGATGACAGATGTTAACGAGGGATTCTTGAAATGAGAACACGCCGATCTTCGTAAGTATTTATTCGTCAAACAGTCGACTGTTTTCTGATTCAATATCTTCGGAAGGAAGCTTAAATTATATTACGTATTGCTATATATTTGTTGCTGGTCAGATCCGATGTCCAAAGCCGCGTCGTAGTGAGTGAGGTCCCCGGTGCGTAGTAGTCTCGTCCTCGGTGCCCGCGCGCAGACTCGCAGCTGCGCGCGCGTGAAGCTCGGCCGGCGGCCGGGAAAGGAAAGAGCGATGGCGACGGTTCGCGCCACCGCCCGCTATGCGCTGGCGCGGGGGTCGCGGGCGCGGGGGATCGCGCGGGCGCGGGGAAACGCGCTGCCGCGCGTTAACAAACTGGCCCCCTTGGAGCAGGAGTTGGTCCTGGTCCAACATCCTGAGTAGCAGGCAGAGCCCATTCCAAGCTCTGCTAGGTCGTGGTTGTCCTCTGTCTGTGCGCCATTTATTTCTGATCTGCAATTCTGGAACGTACTCTTTGTAATATCGATTCCAAAAATGTGTTTTCAATAATTGTATCCGTTTATATCTGGATAGCGAGTGAAGTGGAGCCTGATCGACCTGTGGAGCAGGCAGCATTGTAAGCGTACGTCCAATCAAGAAATGCGCTGGTGTGAGAGGAATTAAATCTGATGGATCAGATGAAATTGGAATGAGAGGTCTAGAATTTAGTATTGCTTCGATCTGAACCAATACAGTGTACATTTCTTCGTAATCTAAATGAGCCATGGATAATACATGATTTAAGTGTTTTTTAATTGATTTAACTGACCCCTCTGCTAAGCCGTTAAAATGTGGACTATAGGCTGGACTAAATTTGAAATTGATTTCATTTCCCGCCGAATATGAAATAATATTGTTACATTGACCTTTCAAAAATTTAGCTATTTCATTGCAAGCACCCACGAAATTAGTTCCGTTATCGGAATAGATAGTACTTGGCTTACCTCTGCGGGCAATGAACCGATTTAAAGTGGCAATGAAGCCCTCAGAAGTTAAGTCGGTGACGAGTTCTATATGAACTGCCCTCACTGCTAGGCAAACAAAAACAGCAATATATGCCTTCTTTAACTGACAGCCACGACCTTTTCTGTTCGCATTCAAGATGGGGCATGTAAATTAATTTTGTGATAATGTGTAACTAAGATTTATACTCAACATAGTCCAAGATAAAATTGACATATTTTGTTGAACTCTGAGTGAATTCACGAGGGTCACATTATATGTAATAAGTTACAGTTAAATCTAGGTTTTATGTAATGTTTATTTTTGTAATTTGTTGTTAGTAGTTAAAAATTTGTTATTATTCTATTTAGGTAGGAAATGCTTTTACTTCTATTATATTTTTTGTTGGTGTAATATATGGTATAATAATAGTAGTTGGTATAATAATGTTAAATCTTAGGATAAGTTACTCTATTGCATTAGGAACTGTAAAGATAGATGTAAGAGATAATAAATAAAATAAATAAATTAATAAAGTGATAATATATAAGGTGCTTTGTGTTGTTATCGGAATGTGACCTAGAGTCTAATATTCATCAAGGAAATGTGTATATTTTGTTTGAACTCTGGTTTGCGTTTTTTACGTTTCAATGATTGAAACTTACCATGTGTGTGGCGTTTTGTTGTTTGTGTAAAAATTTGTTCACACTCACTCTCACCTTTAGTATGGATTTGTTGAGCGGTGGGAACTGATTGTAGTTCACACTCACTCTCACCTTTAGTATGGATTTGTTGAGTGGTGCGAACTGATTTTAGTTTGAAGAACTTGTGTGATTTCCTTTCAAGCTCACTGTTGTTTAGAAAATTGCAATGGACTGTATGTGATTGATTCGTATTCGATCGAGAGATCGATGATTGTATAGACCCTGTGACAAGCCACCCTAATGTTGTTTCAATTAAAGTAGGCTTGTTCCTGCCCAGGGCAATGTGATTATGTAGAAGGACATCCCAAAAGATGTCCGCCCCCAACAGCATCTGCACCTCTGACGGCATGGAGAAAGTAGAATCCGCAAGGTGGATGTGAGAGGGAATTGAAAAACAATTGCAATTAATTTGTGAAGTAGGTATCAACTGAGTGATATGAGGCACAACAAAACAATTGACGTTAGTTGTATAGCCACTGTTTGTGAGTGATGATATAATGACATCACACCCTTTTGTGATTTTTGAGGACTGATTATTTAATCCCTGCACTGATAATGAAATAGAATGACTGGGTATTCCTAATTTAGCTTGTAAAGCTTCTGTAATGAAACTAGACGTGCTTCCATTGTCTAATAGAGCACGAACCTTGTGTGTCTGACCGTTATAATCCTGTACGTGAATTATAGCAATTTTTAAACTTTTTTTTTTTTTAGAATTTTTAAACAAGTTCTTAGCCCTCATCAGCACGGTTTTTTCAAATTTAGATCTACATCAACAAACTTGGTTTCTTTTATAAACACCATTTCCACGGCAGTCGATTCTCGCCAAAGCATCGATGTTATCTATACAGATTTTAGCAAGGCTTTCGACAGGGTTCCTCATAATATTCTTTTAAAAAAACTTTATGAATACGGTATAACCGGTGTTTTGTTAAAGTGGTTTGAATCTTACCTTAACGAAAGAGAGTCGATTGTTGTCGTAAATGGCTAGTTATCTAACGCATACAAGGTTTTGTCAGGTGTTCCTCAAGGTTCTCACCTTGGACCAATATTGTTCAACATATTTATAAACGATATAAATGAATGCTTTTTATACTCAAAAATATTCTTGTTTGCTGACGATCTTAAGTTCTTTCGCATCATTTCTTCTCCCGAAGATACTGTTTTACTTCAGAGTGATTTGAATCGTCTCATGGATTGGTGTGATTTGAATGGTATGAGTCTAAACCATAAAAAGTGTCATGTCATGTGCTTTACCAGACATAAACTAGTGAGTCAAAGGGAATACAGATTGAATCAGCACACTTTGAAAACTGTACATACTATTCGCGACTTGGGTGTAATGCTAGATAGTAAATTGCGATTTAACAATCATATTGAAGGAATATGCAGTAAGGGTTTTAGGAATTTGGGATTTATACTGCGGAATAGTGGCGATTTCACCAACCCCCAAACTACTATAGCTTTATATAACGCATTCGTTCGCAGTGGGCTCGAATACTGTAGCGTTGTTTGGAACCCTTTTTACAATATTTATATTTCTAGATTGGAACGCATTCAGAAACGTTTTATGTGGCACCTCAGTTTTAAATTTGGCTTAGCTAATAAAATCCCGCACTATCGCGACAGATTAAGTCACTTCAATATGAACACTTTGGAAAGTCGAAGATGCTTGCTTGACAACCTGTTTCTGCATAAACTGATTAATGGTGTTTTGGATTGTCCTGATCTGCTTAGTTCTGTCTGTTTATCGGCACCTACTAAATGTTTACGTGTAAATAAGCGAATGCTGTTTAATTGTGCCTCAGCTTATTCTAACTTAGGTTATCAGGCACCTTTAAACAGGATGATGAGATCCCACAGCACCATTTCAAAAAATCTGGAAATTGATATTTTTAATGACAAAATTTCTAAATTTAGAAAAAATATTAAATTATATCTATCAAGACAGTGATCAGTTTGGGTACTTTTACAAGTTATCGTTCTTTATCTCTTTGATTTTATTGTTATAATCTTTCAGTGCAGATATATTTTTCATCTTTTATTATACCTGTAATTGAAATGTAAAACACTCTTAATTTCTTGCCATGTGTATGTTTTTGTATATGTTGTTAGTTATTAGTGTATGTTACTTGAGTTTAATGTAGTTACCACCTATAATTAAAGTTACACTTAGACGTTATTGTTGTTGCATGTGTATGTACTTGAAATATGGTGTATACTTTGTTGGTGATCAATAAATAAATAAATAAATAAATAGCAGTGGATAGGAGTACCTGACTGTGATGTATGGATGAGAGTGTAACCTTACTTGATTCTGTTTGTTTTTGTTCATTCACGTTAGGTAAGACTACACAACCCTCCGATGAAATTGATGTGGAAGGTTTGGGAATAGCGGTGTTATTGTGTAACATAGTGTTATGACGTTGTGTACACAGCCTGCAGGAACTAAGCCTACAACGCTGTTCGTCATGTCCTGCACGCAAGCAATTTGTGCATAAGTTTAATTGTTTGACTCGTTCAATACGAGTCTCAATAGGCATTGATTTGAATTTTATACATTTGTAAATTGGATGATTATTCTTACACACAGGACATTTAAATAGTGCTTGTTTTTGTGGTTGACTGACTACGAATGCTTTAGGACGATTGTGATTGTGAGTAAAATTATCGGATCTGCGTTGTGATTGTTGGTGTTTTGTATGTGTTTGTGATTCTTCCATGGTTTCTAGTAAGTCAGCGCGATTTTTTAGAAAGGTATTGAAGTCTTTTAAAGTAGGTAAATTCGTTATATTGTTACGTTCATTTTCCCAGTCACGTAGTGTGCATGGGTCCAACTTACTAGCCACCATGTGTATAATGAGAACGTCCCAGTGTTCTGTAGGTAAATTTAATGTTTTTAAAGCCCTTAAATTTCGATTAATGGAATCTATTGTGTTTCTTAAAGCCTTTGAAGATTCATGAACCACTGGTTGTATGTTAAATAGCGCTTGTATGTGATTATTGACTAAAATTCGATCATTATGATATCGATCACATAGTAAACCCCAAGCAACATCGTAATTATGCGCTGAAAATGTTAATGATTTAATAATTTGTGATGCTCCTTCCTTTAGTGAGTTTCTCAAATAGTGAAATTTATGAATTTTAGGTATTGCAGAGTTATCGTGTATGAGAGACTTGTAAGTGTCGTGATATTCTAGCCACTCGTGACAGCGCCCAGAAAAGGTCGGCAAATTTATAGTTGGTAATTTAATGTTTAGCCCACCTGGAGGTCCAGTGTTATTACTAGAACCTGTCACCGATCCATCACCATGCCCCGCAGAGGCAGCACTTAGCAGCTCCTGCGCGGCAGCCACGCATGCGAAGTAGCTAGTCTCGAAATGCTCTCGTTCCTTGTACTCATCACCTGGAATTTCCACAAGACTTTCTATATTAGTCTGAACGGAGTCAAACTCATTATATAATTCTAACATTTTATTTAAGCGAGCTGTTATTTCAATAATTTGCACTGCATTAGGATTTTTACTCGGCAAGAAGCCATCTATGTATGCTTTAAATATGGTAAGCTTTGCTTTATAGCTGGCTCTAGTTTTCTTTAATAATTTAGGATCCATTGTTTAAAATGATAATGATAAAATTGTATATTTTTAAATGAAATCAAGCTCAAACCGTCCAGCTGAAAAATAATAATTAGCACGCGTTTAAATGTAAAGAAAGAAACACAAAAAGAAAACGTTTGAAGCGATACTTAAATTTTGAATTTAAAATAAAGCACAGGCAGAAAGATCAGCTTCGATCGGCAAGCGCATGCAGCCAGGTGCCCCGTCGCACGCCACGTGTCACGAGTCACGTAGGCACCGCGCAGCGAACGTTCCACTGCCGATTCGCCGGAATGTTCATAAACAAAAAATAAAAAATATTAGAAATGCACAATGGATTGGCCAAAGCCGACACAATACATTAAAATAGCAAAGCAAAATTTGGATATTTCGTAATTCAAAGAAAAATCATGAAAATATTCTTGTCATACGTTAATACACACAATATTGAAACAAAATATTATATATTTTTGAGAAAAAACTAATGCCAATATGGTGATGCAAACAGATTAAAATCGTCAACGTATTAGATGACGAAATAATGTACGTGAAATTTTATTTAAAAATTCAAAGAAAACCAGAAATATTCTTGTTATTGATGAATACGTGAATTATTGAGATTAAATCAATATAATTTTAACAAAAATCTAATGTTGGTATGATGATGTGAACGGATGACATTTGTCGACGTGTTAGATGACGAAATAATTTAAAGAAAAATGAAATATGCTTGTTATTCAATTTAGTTAAATTATTGAGATTAAATAAATATAATTTTAAAGGAAAATCTAATGTCAGTCTTATGATGTACACGGATGAAATTCATCAACGTGCTAGATAGTAAAAGAAAGTACGTGGAAAATTGTTAATAAAAATTTGGAATAATATATTGAAATAATGAATTTAAAGCGCAATGATTGGAAATATGATTGGAACGAACTCACAAATAGGTGTGCTACCAGCTCCTTATCTTGGTTTCTCGAACATATCTCGCCGACGGCGTATCCTTTTGCTTCTCGAATAATCTCGCCAACGTCGATATTCCTTTGTTCCGCGCTGTCTCCGACACGAATTGCAAAGGATCCGGCTCGAAATCTTGTTAACGAGGGATTCTTGAAATGAGAACACGCCGATCTTCGTAAGTATTTATTCGTCAAACAGTCGACTGTTTTCTGATTCAATATCTTCGGAAGGAAGCTTAAATTATATTACGTATTGCTATATATTTGTTGCTGGTCAGATCCGATGTCCAAAGCCGCGTCGTAGTGAGTGAGGTCCCCGGTGCGTAGTAGTCTCGTCCTCGGTGCCCGCGCGCAGACTCGCAGCTGCGCGCGCGTGAAGCTCGGCCGGCGGCCGGGAAAGGAAAGAGCGATGGCGACGGTTCGCGCCACCGCCCGCTATGCGCTGGCGCGGGGGTTGCGGGCGCGGGGGATCGCGCGGGCGCGGGGAAACGCGCTGCCGCGCGTTAACAACAGATATGATGGCTTGATAGGAAGTGACTTGTTAAAATTACTTGATGCCTCTATCGACATGAAATCCTTAAGTTTAATTACGAAAAACACTGTTATTCCTATTATATATTCTAATACCTTATCACCGATGAAAGAAACATATATTTTACCTCCACGTTGCGAATTAAAGGTCAATTTACCAGTTAATTTAAAGCAGGGCGAAGCGATATTAGATTTTCAACAATTTTCTGAAGGGATTCGAATGCCCGCTGCATTAGTTAACTGTGTGAACGGTTTCGCATCAACCGTCATACAAAACTCTACCGAAGAAGAACAGACTTTAACCATTATTGCACCTTTTAAAGTAGAACCGTATATCGAAAATAAGAAGTTTATAAACTTAAATTTTACGAACGGTCCAAATAACACAGAGAGTCTATTGGAGAACAACTTAAAAAAAATAAAATTGGATCACATGAATGAAGAGGAAAAAAATATCATAGAAAAATTATGTAGGGAGTATAAAGATATATTTTATTGCGAAAACATTCCATTATCATTTAGCAATGAAGTTAAACATTGTATCAGAACAAAGAACGAAGACCCGATTAACATTAAAGCACATCGGTTACCACCAACACAAGCTAAAGAAATTAAAAAACATGTAGACAAAATGCTAAAGGATAATATTATACAAGAGTCACATTCACCTTGGAGTGCTCCGGTACACTTAGTGCCAAAGAAAAGCGACTCATCAGGGGAACAAAAATGGAGAATGGTAGTTGACTACAGACGGCTAAATGATATAACAGTAGACGATAAATACCCTCTACCAAATATCAATGACCTTTTTGATATGTTAGGAAAAAGTATATACTTTACTACCCTAGATTTAGCATCTGGATACCATCAATTAGAGGTACGTGATGAAGATAAGCCGAAAACTGCATTTAGTACACTTTTTGGACACTATGAATTCAATAGAATGCCGTTCGGGTTAAAAACAGCACCTGCAACATTTCAACGCGCTATGGATAATGTGCCGCGTGGGTTGCAAGGTATACATTGCTTAGTTTATCTCGACGACGTCATAATTTTTTGAAGAAGTTTACATGAACATGTTGAGAAATTAAAAGCTGTTTTTGATAGGTTTCGAGAAACCAATCTTAAAGTACAACTAGATAAATCCCATTTTTTACGTAAAGAAGTATTATACTTAGGTCACACAATAACGAGTGAAGGTCTTAAGCCAAACGACGACAAAATCCATGCCATCCTGAATTACCCGATACCGAAAACAATAACAGAAATCAAAAGCTTTTTAGGTCTAGTTGGGTATTATCGCAAGTTTATTAAAGATTTTGCCAAAGTAACGCAACCAATGACAGCATGTTTAAAGAAAGGTAGAAAAATAGTTATAGATAATAAATATAAAGAAAGCTTTGAAACATGTAAAAAACTCCTAACAAACGCACCATTATTACAATTTCCGGATTTCGAAAAACCTTTTGTATTAACAACCGATGCATCAAATTTTGCAATCGGTGCAGTCTTATCACAAGGGACAATAGGTAGTGACAAACCCATTGCTTATGCAAGTAGAACCTTAAGTGAAACAGAATGTCGTTATAGCACTATAGAGAAGGAGCTTCTCGCAGTTGTATGGGCAGTCAAACATTTTCGGCCATACTTATACGGCAATAAATTCACAATATATACTGATCATAGACCATTAGCATGGCTCTATTCGTTAAAAGAACCGAATAGTAAACTAACTCGTTGGAGACTACGACTAGAAGAATATGATTTTGAAGTTAAATACAAGAAAGGACAGCAGAATACAAATGCCGATGCACTTTCTAGGATTAGAATTAACGCTGTAGGTGATGATATCGAGTCTATGATAGCTAACATAGATAATGATGACGGAAGAATTAAAGAAGTTATTGATGACTTAAATTCAGAATTTGTAACAGCTAGGAATAAAAATAGGAAAGAATAGATGAAAATGAAGAAAGAATTTTATCGCCAGACACGGACAATGAAGTAGAACCTGTAATGATGGAAATTTCAGATGACGGTGCTACTGCTAATTCTGTGTCTAACAGAGAACATGAAGGGATACTCATATTAAAAGAGGCTATTGATGCAAAACCTAAACAAATATTAGTATATAAGTGGAATTTAGATAAATTTACTGTAAAAGATTTTTCAAATAACTAGCTTCTGCGCGCGACTTCGTCCCCGTGGAATAGAAAGAATAGAAATTATACCCCGATTTTGAAACATTCTTCATTGGTGCTACGCTCCTATTGGTCTTAGCGTGATGATATATAGCCTATAGCCTTCCTCGATAAATGGGCTATCTAACACTGAAAGAATTTTTCAAATCGGACCAGTAGATCCTGAGATTAGCGCGTTCAAACAAACAAACAATCAAACAAACAAACTCTTCAGCTTTATTATATTAGTATAGATAAGCAAAGAATTTTAAAAGTATATATGCCAATAAATAATGAGGAATTAGTTAAAGACTTTTTGAAGGAATACATTGATTTTAAACATAAATACTTTATTTATTTTGAAGATAGTAGTTTTAGAAAAACATTTGCAAACGTAGTAATTAATTTATATAAAAAGGGAACCTGTAAATTAATAGAATGCACAGAACGGATAATTAACTTGATAGGATCTGAAAGCGATCAACGTGACATAGTTGTAAAATATCACGAAGGAAAAACTTGCCACAGAGGCATAAATGAAACATTAGCTAAATTAAAAAGGAATTACTGGTGGCAAAATATGAAAGAAACAATAACTGCTATAATTAATTCTTGTGAAGAATGTAAGAAAATGAAGTATGATCGAAAACCAATAAAACCATCTATTCAATTAACACAAAATCAAAATTCACCTTTCCAGGAAGTTTTTATAGATTTATTATATATCGAGAGTAAATATTATCTTACTATTGTAGACGCATTCAGTAAATTAGGACAAGCTATTGAGATTCCAAATCGTAGTACACCCGAAGTAGTTCGAGCTTTAATTAAATATTTTAGCATGTATGGATTACCACAAAAGATAAACTGTGATTCAGGAACAGAATTTAATAACGAATTAATCAAAGAACTTTTAGCTTTATATAAAATTGAGCTACACATTGGTACTCCAAACAACCCGAACTCTATGGCCATTGTTGAAAGATTTCACTCTACCATTATCGAAATTTACCGTTTAGCGAAATATGAAAAGAGTGATCTCGATGCAGCTTCAGTAATGACATACGCTATTATGGCATATAATAACTCGATACATTCAGCAACAGATTTTACACCATTCGAAATAGTATTTGGAAACACTGATTCTCTTAATGTTTTTGACATAGATAGAGAACGTAATCTAATGCAAAAGTTAGTACAAGACCATAGAAAACGTCTTAAAGTATTGTACGAGTATGTTGCAGAAAAGCTAAGTGGAAATAAAATTATAGTCCGAGATAAGAAAGGCGGAGAAGAACCTCCGGAAATTGAAGTAGGAGATACTATTTTTATGAAAAACACTAGAACTAGAAAAGCCAAGAACTTACCACGTTACGAGAAAGCTAAAGTTGTAGGAGAACCATGTAGAAATATAAAACCTGTACAATTAAAAAAACGTAACACTAAAGTAGCAATTAAGAATGTTAAACGTCCTCCACAGATCATGGCTAGTACTTCTAGTACTAACAAACCGGTCGAGCAGCCTGGAACTCCAGAATTTGAACACGAATCTGGGGATAGCAGCCTTGAAAGTTGGAACGGCAGTGACTAGGAGCGATTCGTGGGTTATATTTAAAACTTTAGAATTAGATTATTTGTTAGACCAAGTTAGCATTAGTAGTCAAGAATATAGTAGAGTAAAGAATTTAATAAATAATAATACTGAGTATAATAATGAATTAGTTGGATTAAGTAGACAAGTAGAGTCACTGATTGAAAATACTTTTAGTAGGATTAAACAAATATTACCAAGTAGGCTATCTAAACGAGCAATTTTTAGTTCATTAGGATCTTTAGTTAAAGTTATTTCAGGAAATTTAGATGAACAAGACGCAATACGTTACGATTCTGAAATAAATAAATTAGCAAATAAAGAACTTTCAGTAGAACATAAAGTTTCATTAATAGAAAACGCTTTCGATAAATTCCTTATTGTTTCTGAGAACATGAATATAAACAATGGCAAACTGGTTGAAAAAATAGATAATGAAATAAAAGAGGAAAATAAATTTCGTGTTGTGGTATCACTATTAAATAAATTATATCAAATTAAATATTCTAAACTTATTTACCCTGTTAGTAAAGATAACCTTGTAAAATTGGAGAAAAATATTGTCGTAAAATCTTATAGCAATTCAGACAAACTTGTATTTGTACTTGAAGTACCGTTGGTAGAACCAGATGTATACTTACACTATAAAATAATCCCTATTCCTATTTATGATACTAATACCCATAAAACCTACACTATAATTCCTAAATATCCCTACCTATTGGTGAATAGATTGAAATACAGGCCTCTGAGTAGTCCATGTGAAGAAATAGAAAATGAAAAATTACTTTGTAAGGAAGAACAAATGATACAGAGTCCAGATGAAACTTGTATTGAACAAATCATGATGATTAAAAATAATTACACCAGCTGTCATCAACATTTCATAGAGATTGAGAAAGTCAAAGTTCAGAAGATAATTAATAATTATTGGTTATTATATACTGAAAATAATTTTATCATTTCTGAACATTGTAATGATTCTGTGAAGAAATATAAAATCCAAGGAACCTATCTAATATCCCCAAACCCGAGATGTAGAACAGTACTAGGAGATACCAGTATAACAATCAACCCCACAACTAATGCTTCACCAGTCAGATTAGACATTCCAATTCTCCAGATCCCAGACGTGAAGCCGGATATCCAGAAATCCACCGCCCAATTGGACATGAAGAACGTCGATTTCAGTGACATAAACGACATTATTAACAGTGCAAAATTTAGTGCTAGTGAATTAGAATCGGACTTTGTGTTAAAAAAGGGTATAAGTGTATGGACTATAGGTTTATATTTAATATTAATATGTTCTATGATTTTTATAATTGTATTTAAATTAAAATTAATCTCATATTGTCAAAATCGAAATTCTCCGAAGCCTTCTGCGATGCCTTCGGATAATTTCTCTCTTAACGGGGGAGGAGTTAAGGTTGATGCTCCCTGCCAAATATCATTTGTCAGCACTCCCACCACCAAACCTACATTAAGCTGAATAGACATTTATATTTTATTATAAATAGCTGTAATTAATTATTAAGAATGATTTTTGTATTAAAATTAATACTTAGCTGTAGTCCCTGTTCATCAAATAAATTATATTTTTTAATCTCCGTGTTCTGCATAACTTAATTCACACGTAGTGCTTATTTAATATTAATTTGTTAAACTTGCTTGCTTAATAATAATAAAACTTGCTTTTCTTTATCGTACACGAGAATAAGTTCAACCTGTTGTGAATATCCCATTGGAAAAAACATAAAAAATTACGAAAAAATATAATCGAATTTAGAACCTTCTCCTTTTTTGGAAGTCTGTTAAAAGTAACTTGGAAGCAAAGAAAAAAAAACCGATTTCAATTACATGGACCAGGAATAAAACGTAGGTAGACGAAAAATAGTCGTCAAAGCGCATTATTATAGATAACTTAAAAAGAAAACTCGCCAGATCTCGATTAAATCTAAACTAATTTTCGATAAAAACAAGAATTATCGAAAACGGCCTACCCAGTAAAAAATTATGAGGTATAATACAACATAGGTCGATGAAAACATAGTTAAGTAAATACGCATTATTAGCGATAACTGAAAAAAGTACTTGTCAGATATCAATTAAATTTAAATGGGACCACGTGACAACCACCACCTTTCGATAAAAAGAAAATGTCATCGAAATCAGTCCAACCAGCCAAAATTTCTATGGTAACATATATTAAAAATACCGTCAAATTGAGACCCTTCTTCTTTTTTAACCGACTTCAAAAATCGGTTGATTGTTTTCGTTTGCTAGCAAACACAATTATTTGAAGTGAAAAACAATTCCAAATCGCGTTCGCAATGTAACACACATAAAAATACAGTACAATTTAGAAACCTCCTTTTTTATGTCGGTTAATGATTGTAATGAAAATTGTGCTTGCAATGAGTGTGTTAAATCAATTTGGTAAACAAAAAATGAAATGAATTGGTAGGGGCGGCATTTTCGGTAGAACCCGGACGGCAAAAATAACGCTACGACTCTGGATGTTACGATATATCTTTGTATGGATGTTTGTACATAATTATGTCTTGGTGTACGTATAGAAGTAGGTATATATGTTTTAAAGCGTATATTTCCTATCAACAAAATTACAGACACATTTTTAATTTTTACTGATTTTTTAAATAGGTATATACGTATATATAATGTATTACATATGTATTTGTAGTATTTGTATATATATGCAGTGGCGGCCTTAGGGGGTGGCGAACGGGGCAATCGCCCGGGGCCTCGCGCTTGCAGGGGCCTCGCGCAACAACCCAAGCAAATTAAAAATAATATAGATTTTTAACTGTATTTTTTTTTAATTAAAATTATTAAAACATATTTGAGGAATTCGATGACACAAGATCGGCTTTCAGTCATTGCTATTCTTTAAATCGAAAATGACGTAGCTCATTCGTTAGATTATTGTGCTTTAATAAAGATTTTAGTCGTAGGAAAAGCCGAATAGTCTAGTCGACAAGTTGAAAATGGTCGAAAATAGAGATACTACTCTTTAAAAGTTTAAAGTATGTGTGATAGCTCGTTGGATTCGGAATGACGTCTAGAAAAATGCTCTAAAAGCGTGCACATAAAAAATTGCAAAAGTTATAAACAAATCAATTAACAATTGTGTTTGCTTGCAAACGAAATAAAAACGACTTCAATTAGATACATCGACAAGTAATACAACGTAGGTCGACGAAAAAATAGACAAGTAAATACGCGTTATCAAAGAAATTTAAATGTAGCATGATGATAAACACCAGCTTTCGATTAAATTAAAAATCATCAAAATCGGTAAACCAAGTAAAAAGTTATGCGATATAATACAACGTAGGTCGACGAAAAAATAGTCAAGTAAAAACGCATTATTAGATATAACTCAGAAAGTACTTGTAAGATCTCAAATAAATTAAAATGGTACCAAATGACACGCACTACCTTTCGGTTAAAATAAAAATCATCGAAGTCGGTCCACCCAATCAAAAACTCTGAAGTAACATACCTACATAAAAAAATACAGTCGAACTGAGAACCTCCTCCTTTTTTAGAAGTCGGTTAAAAAGGAAAAAATTGGTATTTCGTTTTTTGCCAATATTTCATAAACTATTAATATTTAATTTATTTGTTGAAAAATTAACTTTAAGTTAAATGTTCAACGGGACTTTATTATTTGTAGTGTTCAGAATACACCATAATTTTTTCAAATTTATGAAAAAAATTCAATATCTATACTAATACATATTATTATAAAGAGGAAAAATTTGTATTTTTGTGTGTATGTTTGTAATAAATAAACTCAAAAACTACTGGACCGATTTAAAAAATTCTTTCACCATTTGAAAGCTTAGTTATCCCTGTGTAACACAGGCTACTTTTTATCCCGGGAAAATAATATGTTTCCACGGGAAATTGTTTGCGCACGCGGGTGAAAGCCGTTGAGAACAGCTAGTCTTAAATTAACCAATGTATCGTACTCGCTTTTGACGCCGCGCGCGCAACCTTAAAATGTCACGTGGAAACCCATTTTCAGTTTTAAATTAAAATTATAAATAATGGAGATAGAGTTCCGGGATTGGGAAGTTTTTTATTGGAAATATCCTCTTCTTTCAGAATCTGTTTTTGAAATTTCTTAAATATTAATAGTTTACGAAATATTGGAAAAAAACGAAATACAATTTTTTTCCTTTTTTAATTCTTTATAACTTTTGCAATTTTTATGTGCTAAAACACGCTTTTAGAACATTTTTCTAGCCGTCATTCCGAATAAATTGAGGTATCACACATAATTTTAAGAGCTATATCTCTATTTTCGACCATTTGCAACTGGTCGACTAGACTAGAAAGACAAAGGGCCTCGCAAAGAATTGCCGCCCGGGGCCTCGCAATGGGTAAGGCCGCCTCTGTATATATGTATTTGTTGTAATAATGTTTATCTTTGTTTATTGTACGCCTTGGTTTTAACTGTAAGTGCAATAAATGTTAACTGAAATAAATAAATAAATAAATAATATACCTATGTCGGAATCAGAAGTAAGGAGGAGGACGGAGGGCCGAACTAGTTTATTAACAATCTAACTTCTAAGTTAACACAAGATAGTTACGTCTTAGTCAAATTATAGATCGTAATACAATATTCAACAATTAATTCGTTGGTACAAATTAAATATATTGAAAGAGTCGAGGTTAAGCTACTAGCAGGGTACAACGAGTGCATCGCGCCAAGCCAGAGCCAAGACTGCCTTAGCTGCGGTTGCATCGGTCTTTTATGCACGAAAGAATGAATCGAATAATAGAATTAGTGAGGGTAGGTGAATATTGACAATAGCGCACCTGCGTTTGGTACCTACCGACATATAATACAATGTTTCTTTTTTTATTTATTTAATACATTCACCTCAAACATTGTTTTTGTATACAATGTACCTAATACTTTGTCGACTGTATGACGTAATTTGAAATGTTCTTAAATAAATTTAAATAAATAATTAAAATACATGACATAAGACTTTGTACCTACATAAAAAACTAAACAGTGTCATGTGTCATGTCATAATAAACTTCGCAAGGACAATATATGTAGGTACCTACCTAAATATCCTATGTATATATTATGTTAAAAGATTTTGAAAGTAATCAAACTATATCTAACAATGAATATATTAAAAGAATTTTATGTACCTATTTGGTCAATTTTAAGCTAATACCTAATCCTGAGCTAATGTATCTATACTTTGTGGCTAGTAATTGAAATTGTCAAATCGTACATAAATAATTGCGAACGTGATAATTTCAATCGATTAGTAAATCGAATTAATTTGAATTCTCATCTCTATTTGTCCTTCGTTATGATGATGGGTGTAAGATTTGAAAAGATCGTATATTTTGCGTACGATTTCGATTACTCAATCGTACATCGTACAAGAGCCACGTCTAAATACGATTTAAATCGTACGGTTGGCAGCACTGTTCGCCACCCCCTAAGGCCGCCACTGCGCGTCAACAATGATTACTCAAAAAGTACTAATTATATCATTTATATCTCGATCATATTTAAATAAGACCACATGATAAGTATTAGCTTTTGATTTATAAAAGAAAATCAAACTCGGTGCACTCAGTAAAAAGTTATGAGGTATAATACAAAAAACAGTCAAGTAAATACGCGTTATCAAAGATTACTTATAAAAGAAGACATTAGATCTCGATCAAATTTAAATAAGATTACATTACAAGCATAAGGTTTCGAATAAAGTAAGAATTATCAAAATCGATAAACCCAGTAAAAAGTTATAAAAAAAAAAATTAAATGGGACCACATGACACGCAAAACCTTTCAGTTAAAACAAAACTCATCGAAATCGGTCCACCCAGTCAAAAGTTCTGAGCTAACATACATAAAAAAAAATACAACCGAATTGAGAACCCCCTCCTTTTTTGGAAGTCAGCTAAAAATGTAGTAACATAATTATACCTAGTAGCTAGAAGAGGTATAAATTATTATGAATTAACTCTCTGTGTAAGACACACAGACTGATGTAAATTTTTCGCAATATTTTCGTGATTTGTAATACTTATTTCAATTGAGAGGAATAAATAAAAATTAAAATCTTTTAAAGAATTTTATTTCATTATAAGCAAGTGCTTTCAGTGCAGTTTTTACATAACATAATAGTTTTATTGTTGTCAATCATAAAGCATGACAAACGAAAGCTAAAGCTAAAAAAAGCGCAGGAAATTAAATAAAAATCATAATATGATATTATTAAAAAAAACTTAATAGCAATCATAATAAGGAAGGTTTAGAAAAGCTTTCTCGGGAAGGTAGTTCTGGGACAAGAACAGTAGCTTTCCAGTTATTATCTGCTGTCAGCCAAACCACATTTATACCATACTAGCTGCTGCCCGCGACGTCGTCTGCGTGCGTTCACTGCTCGTTCCCCGTAGGTGATAGCGTGATAATATGTAGCCTATGTTCTGACCCGACTTCTTAATAATATTCGTGCCAAATTTGAAGTAAATCCATGCAGTACTTTTTGAGTTTATCCCGGACATACATTTGAAGAAATAAAGGTTCACTGCTCGTTCCCCGTAGGTGATAGCGTGATAATATATAGCCTATGTTCTGACCCGACTTCTTAACAATATTCGTGCCAAATTTGAAGTAAATCCATGCAGTACTTTTTGAGTTTATCCCGGACATACATACAGACAAACAGACAAACAGACAAACAGACAAAAATTCTAAAAACTATATTTTTGGCTTCGGTATCAATTGTAGATCACACCCCAAGTATTCTTTTAAAAAAAATATTCAATGTACAGTTTTGACTTTTCTACCATTTTATTATATGTATATAGATTATACCTAAATACAATTATCTGCTGTAACCCGTCGCAAATATATTACAGTCTAAAACGCTGGACGTAATGAAGAACATGTACAAACCATAACCACTTCAGTTGCAGAACACAGGCGTTCTGCGGAAGAAGTGAGTGAAGATTTAATAAAATCAAATGAGGAAATAGCTACGGCTTTGAACCTTGAACTGTGCTTACCTAGAACAAAAAAAAAGATCAGCAAGCCGTTGACAACATTTTGATGTCATGGACTATCCCGGTACCTAAGTGAACCACTTCAGTCAACCCTACGCGGTATGACTTGGAATTACACTTCAGCTAGACCAGTCAACCCAAATTTTGACAATTACAGCATACTTCACACGCTTAAACATCTAGAAAAGTCTCTCTCGACCAAGATGTGGCCTGGCTTTGCAAACAGCCAGACAAGCCAATACTAGACGACACATTTCGTCTGTTACCACTTGACAAGCCAATGACTCGGACGACACATTTCTGCTGCTAGACAAGCCAATGACCCGGACTTATCTTAGTAATACTTCATACAGTTTACAGGTTATTCAGTTTGCGCTAGTTTTGCACATTTTTCTTCAACCTTTTATTATAATGAAATGGCATTGTGACTAGAAAAGGTAAGGTTTAATATAAGATAACTCTTTGCTCTACACAGATGTAAATTTTTCGTGATGTTTTTGTGCATTTGACTTATTTTATTATATATTAACTTATTTTATTTAAGTAAGGGTAAATCAAAATCCTTCTCCTACATGGGGAAGAGGCCTATGCCTAACAGTGGGATTCTACAGGCTGAATCGTGAAGGGTAAATAAATAAAAATTACAATCTTTTTGAAGAGTTTTATCTATACATATAATAAAATGGTAGGAAAGTCAAAACTGTACATTGAATATTTTTTTAAAAGAATACTTGGGGTGTGATCTACAATCGATACCGAAGCCAAAAATATAGTTTTTAGAATTTTTGTCTGTTTGTCTGTTTGTCTGTTTGTCTGTATGTATGTCCGGGATAAACTCAAAAAGTACTGCATGGATTTACTTCAAATTTGGCACGAATATTATTAAGAAGTCGGGTCAGAACATAGGCTACATATTATCACGCTATCACCTACGGGGAACGAGCAGTGAACCTTTATTTCTTCAAATGTATGTCCGGGATAAACTCAAAAAGTACTGCATGGATTTACTTCAAATTTGGCACGAATATTATTAAGAAGTCGGGTCAGAACATAGGCTACATATTATCACGCTATCACCTACGGGGAACGAGCAGTGAACGCACGCAGACGACGTCGCGGGCAGCAGCTAGTTTAATCATAAAGTGTTTTTAGTGTGTGTGTGTTTTTTTTTTTCATAACAACCAGTTCTAATTATATAGTGTGTGTGTCGAGTTACTATAGCATAACATATGAAAGTTGACTCATAACCTTTTGAACGCCAAAGACACATATATGTGACAAGCACTTGCGAGCTCTGTGCGCCAACGACGTCTATATGTGACAAAAAACCCGGACCACCAAAATATTAAATAAAATTATTAAAAAAATATTTTTAGTATTTTAATTCAACATCTCTCAAAATAGAATATCCCTGCAACATTTGAGTATAAAAAACCAGTCTTTTAGAGCTACATGTACTGAGAAACATTGAAATAAAAACATGCATTCTTATTCCACGTAAATGATATGTCCTGTACGCCGTTGTCGTCTATAGCAGACCGCTAGTGATGTGACGCAAGAGGCACAAATATAAATGTAAGATATGAATTTATATATTATAAATCTAGTTTAACCTCTATAAGACAAAAGTTGTTTAAAATCCTACTAGACTAAAAAACATAGATTTACAACAATATTTCCATTACAAAGGATTTTTTAAATATATTCTATTTTAATAACAACTTCTATATTTCATTGAACGAATTTCACGTGAATTACATTACTTTAAACTAATATTATTAGGATTTTTACGAAACTTCTAAAAACGATAGCAAAAAAGAAACGAAATTTTAAAACGCAATATTTGCATAAACTTTTTAAAAACATTCCCACGATTGCAAAAAACATTTTTTTTTCTATAACTTGAGAATTCCATATAATTTATGGTCTCAAAAAAGATTTTTAACTCTTAAACACTACCATGGGTACTGGAGTACCCCACACGATATTTGAATCCTAATATTTACTTAAATATTTCAACAAAACTTTTGCCGTTATAGCTAATCGTTATTGGATAGTTCTCGCGTAATTAGGTCGGTCGTGCTCTGAAGTCGCACAGGTGCAATCTCTATTACAGAGGTTCTGGGGTACTGTAGAACCCCATGATAGTATTCGTCAAAGGATTATCAATTTAGGTTGCATCACAATAGACGAACAGTTGATTGGCTTTGATAGTCGATGTGTGTTCAAAATGTTTATTTCATCAAAGCCTGATAAATATGGTGTAGTATAGGTATGTTGTATACCTCACAAGCCTTATAATTGTAAGTCATAATTGTAACGAGTCAGTAATAAACATGCAGTTTCACTTTAAACACGTCTTTTAATTTGACGCTCCTCGGTCCCATCCGTACATGGCGACCCTGCCAGGATTCGAACCTGGAATCTTCTGATAATTAAGCATATGATTATACTTTCACTTTATGTGGTACCTATTTAGATAAGTAGTATAAGTTGATCAACATAATTATGTACCGACGCATTTTTTTAATGAAAATAAAAATGCATAGCTATAAAAAAACATAGTAAGAAAAATATACTGTATGTAATTTTATTTTAATCTTCTTTGTCTTTAATTAAAGCTTATGTTTGTTTAAAACTTTAAAAAAAATACAATTATTGTATTATTGATTTTTTTTTTCACTTTTTTTTGGATGGGGCGTGTAGTATAGGTATGTTGTATACCTCACAAGCCTTATAATTGTAAGTCATAATTGTAACGAGTCAGTAATAAACATGCAGTTTCACTTTAAACACGTCTTTTAATTTGACGCTCCTCGGTCCCATCCGTACAATGGGTTAAAAACATTTTGCTTTGTGATGCCAAAATAGGATATATGATAAATAGTGTCATGTATCTAGGAAAGAACAGTACACCCCAGGGAATGCCGGTAAATGATTATTATTAAACTCTTGGATCCTATACACCATGTCGCCTGTCCCAGAAAAGAAATCAATTCAAAAGTGACGTCAATTTTTGATGGATTTAGCAATGTCGCTTATAACACACCATATGCGGGATAGATTACAATGGTCAAGATTGCCCCGGGATATTTGAGAATCTATAAATGGTATACAAATTGAACCCGATAGCACTGAACCAGTTCATCATGATACCAGATCTGGACGCTGCTGCTTCAGTCCCCGCACAAAAGATCGAAAATCAAAAACCATGTGCACCTCCTGTTGCCGGCACATTTGTGCGGAGCATAAAATTAAAATTTGACAAATTTGTAATATTAAGTGAATAGATGATTAAAATATATAATTTTTGTAAGCTCTTTGAATGGTTAATTCTGATCAATAACATATTTTGATAATTGATTATATAGAATTAATTTTATTGCCTAAAATGTCGGTGGGGTACTGTGGGACCCCACGGTAGTATTAATATCTTTAAAATGGAGGGTAGTGTTCTAGAGTTAATGTAATTCTCACCTTTATCGCTGTACATCAAGAGCCATTATTGTTTGAAAGTAAGGAGTTCTGTCAAAATGCAGTACAAAATGTTTTATGACCGGTGCGTCTATTGTCTTCTTAAATGAGTAACAATAATGCGCAAATAGCCGTCATTGCGAGATGTTAAGGAACATTATGACATATTAAATATTTTTATTATAATATTGTATAGTATTGTAGTTTTACTTTGTTAAAGCTGGATTTAATAAATAGTAGGCATATTTAGGTAAGTAATTTAGATTTTTTAATATATTGCAGTTTTATTACTCCCTTTTCAATTATTATATAATAAAAAAAATTACAAATTTGAATTCGGTTATTTTTTTTAAAATTACTTTTCATTTATATGTATATAGATTCGATTCGAAATCGATATACAGCGTGCGGCACACACAGCACATCTCTAACATGTCTCTATGAAAGTATTAAAACCGTAGGTCAGCTGCGCCGTAGTCTTCCAGTTGTGACAATGACGTCATGAAGATAGAGAATGGTGTTGTGCTTTACTATGATTTTTTTTGTAATGTTTGTTTTTTATTTATGTTATTGTAAGTATATATAACGAGTGCAAGATAATACAAGAAAAATATTGAAAGAATAAACCATCCTAGATTATATATGTAGTCATTTATTGCATAAAAATCAACATAAACAAGTCACTTTGTGGTACTCGATAACGACTCTTGGCAGCACTATTTTTTTCGTAGGTATTTTTGTTTAATTTATGCCTTGGCGTACAGGGCACGGGAATGGATTTGAGGCGTGGCGCTCAAAAGGTTAAGGTCGGGTGGCGCGTGGTTCGTGCAAAACACGTTTCTAGTCATTCATTTTTGAAATAGTAAACAGTGAAATTGTAATCTGATAAATTTAATTGGTATTGTTGAGGGTATATTCTAGGTCACAAGAACGTTGGAAACATGATTCGATAAATTTGGCTCGATAGAATAAATTCACAAAGTTACCTCTTTTCGGGTCATTTTATCTACTATTATTGGGTTTTATTTTTAAAATAACTGATTTGATATTATGAGTAACTTACCAAAATAAAGTACATATGTAAAGAAATACAGTAGTAGGTATTTCTTTAAATTCAATGTTTTCTATCATATATATGACCTTGTTTTTAATTAAAAAGATTGAAATGTCAAATAAGACGTACAAGAAAATTATAATTTAAATTTTTAAAAAACCAAGAGTCAAATCGTTTTGAAAATAAATAATAATATTTAATAATAACTGTGAAGGAGGGAATAGTAAACTTTATTTGTCGTTTTATAAGATTATATTGTGCAGGAACCCTGTATTAGAATCAAATGAAAACACAAATGAACAATTAAAGATTGTAAACTTGATTAACCTAGAAGATATTAAAATAGATCAGAAGAATAATAAGGAAATACAAAATAACATAGAGAAAATAATTAATAAACAAGATATATACTATAAAAAAGTTAGAACTAAAGAAAAAATTATTTTATCAGAAGAATTCAGTATTAAACTTATAAAAACTATACACAAGAATCTATGTCACATTGGAATAAAACAAATGCAAAAGACAATTAGTCCACTATATATAGCAAGAAATCTAACTAAAAACATAAAAAAAATATGTAGACAATGTGAAGTCTGTATAAAGAATAAAACAAGAGGACAGTATAAATTTGGTTTGATGTCGCATCTGGGTCCTGCCACAAAACCATTCGAAATCATGTCTATAGACACAATAGGTGGTTTTGGAGGTTCGAGATCAACAAAAAAATATTTGCACTTGCTAGTGGATCACTTTAGTAGACATGCATTCATTTTAACCTCAAAAACACAGAGTGCTAATGATTTTATTAAACTAGTCAAAAATTTGTCAGACACAGAAGACATTGGTATGATACTTACTGACCAATACCCGGGTATTAATTCAAAAGAGTTCAAAGAGTTTTTAAAGGGCAAACAGATAATTATGGTGTTTACCGCGGTGAATGCTCCATTCTCAAATGGTCTGAATGAGAGACTGAACCAAACACTGGTCAATAAAATCAGATGTAAAATAAATGAAGATGGAAGTAAGAGGGCCTGGACAACAATAGCACATGAATGTGTGAGTAAATATAACCAAACTCCTCACACTGTAACAGGTTTTTCACCAAATTATCTTTTATATGGTACAGATTGCACGCTTTTACCTGAAGAATTGAAGCAAGAAAAAACTCAAAATGACTGGATCAGAGATAGGACGATAGCGCTTCACAATACAATAGAATCACATAAATACAACAAAAGACAATTTGACAAAAATAGAAAAGACCATGAATTTAAAATTGGGGACATGGTGTATGTAGAAAACGGCAACACACTGAATAGAAAAAAACTAGAAGAACTGAGGATTGGGCCATTTCAAATTATAGAAAAAGTTTCAAAATCAATATATAGGATCGATACAGGACATAAAAAAACTGAATCAAATCTTTTTCATATTACGAAACTTATTCCAAGACAAATAATAGAAGAAGAAGAAGAAGGAGATGAAGAAACGTAACAAAAAAATTTACTCATGTAAACTACTTCCAAAGGGGGGAGATGTAAAGAAATACAGTAGTAGGTATTTCTTTAAATTCAATGTTTTCTATCATATATATGACCTTGTTTTTAATTAAAAAGATTGAAATGTCAAATAAGACGTACAAGAAAATTATAATTTAAATTTTTAAAAAACCAAGAGTCAAATCGTTTTGAAAATAAATAATAATATTTAATAATAACTGTGAAGGAGGGAATAGTAAACTTTATTTGTCGTTTCTCTATTTTCAGGTAGGTTTTAAGGTAATTTTTTAAAATAGCGTTACATAATTATGTGGTTTTAACAATAAAATCTCTATTTTCAGAGCAACACAACATAGTTTTATTTACTATCCTTCATAGTGCACAATATAATCTTATACATATATAACTGTAAGGCGTGGCAGCGCGTTTTTTTTTTTTTATTACATCTATTTTTTTTAATCGATTATTCAAGTGATTTTCGAAGCGCTGGGCGCTCTCGCGGCACTCACACTGTCCCGTTGGATGTTACAGAGGCAAGACGTGTGCAAAATTTTTCAAAAAAGCGTTCCGTCTTTTGTATTTTTAATATTACGTAGTATGCATTCAATATCCATACACCTACTGCCCACAGTAGTAATAAAATTGAAATTCGCTATTTATTTTAAATTTATATATATGTCGGAAATCATCAGAAGTGGAAGAAGGCTGAACTGGTTTAATTAATAATGTAAGGCATTCGATGAATTCACATCCCACTTCTGATGACGGAATCATCAGAAGAAAGAGATGTGGGTTACACTAATTAATTACAATGTCAGGTAGCACGAGATATTTAAACAGACTAGTTAATGGGGTGAAGGCCGAATTACTCAACATACGATGAATTCACCGAGCTATTCACTACTATTCACTACACAGCTATTTACTATCGCGTGGCAGAGGGACAAACTCAGATCAGTGCCCGGGACTTGCGACCCCGGGTGTAGGCTTAGGGAGGGCCCTCCTTACAATGCGCATTGGCGCTCACCGTCCACTGGCCGAGTTTCTCGCTGCGCCTAGTGAGATTACAGATCGTAATACAATTAGTAACAATTAATTCGTGTGTACAAACCAATTATTGAAGAGTCGAGGTTATGCTACTAACAGGATACAACGAGTGCTGCTAATCTATTCGCTGCTCCTTCTTTTCAGTTCAGTTCTTTGCTTAACGGCTTTTAGTTGTATCCGTTTTCCTCAATAATAAAAATCTAATCGTCAACCTCTGACTGACATCTGCCACAATCTGTATCGAACATACTCAAACACACTGCTTGCCGTTTCCGACCATAAAGTTTTAATAATCAAAGTAATAAATTTAATTTTAATAACTATGCATTGATTCTCCGACACGGCCATCTTGACAAATTCACACGACCTCGTGTGATGCTTTTGATGAAAGAAATAATTTTCCTAAACAGCAAGAAGTCCATTCGCTCGGCCTTCCTGACCAGAAGGGCCAGGTTTAATAACTCACACTTCATATTCCAGAACATTACCAAAGTCAGTTTACTTTCTCAAATGAATACCATATACTTGGTAGATACAATAGGTTCAAGAAAGCTCGTCACACTAATAAACTTTCTAATAAAAGATACAGTACAGTATGCAATACTCTACAATTAAGATCTTTCCATCCAGCATCATTTGATAACCTCTATCCGGCCATCACCAAAACACTCGCAAACATGAGTAACCTCCATCCGGTCATCACCAACACAATCACAAACATGGGTAACCTCCATCCGGTACCCTTTGATAACCTCTATCCGATCATCACCAACACAATCACAAATATGGGTAACCTCCATCCGGTACCCTTTGATAACCTCTATCCGATCATCACCAACACAATCACAAACATGAGTAACCTCCATCCGGTACTCTTTGATAACCTCTATCCAGTCATCACCAACACAATCACAAACATGAGTAACCTCCATAATAGGTTCAACAAAACTCGTCACGTTAATAAGCTTTCCAATAGAAGACAGATCGTGCAGTATGCAATACTCTACAATTATGATGCTTCCATCCAGCATTATAAACATGGGTAACCTCCATCCGGTTCCCTGTGATAACCTCCATCCGGTCATCACCAACAGCGATCACGTACATCTCCATGCTAAACGCACGCCACTCACAATCGTGGCCGCAATGCAACGGGAAATCAGGCCCGATTTACGCCTACGACTACGAATGCACTGAAGATGCAGCAATCTGAGCGACTTACATACTACTCGTCTGATTAAACCAAATAAAACAAACGAATCGTGAGTTTTGTTCAACCTAAAATTAGTTGAAGGTCCAACCCCTTCATTCACAGTATCTTGTACTCAGTCAAATTCTACTTAAAAGGGGTACGTCAAATGCTACGCTCTGAACTTAATTTGTTTTAAAAACTTTACAATAATCTGAACCATAGCTATCATTAAACCAACCATAACCAATCACTTCACACAAATATCACAGTCATGTACCATCGACGTCATCATAATCAAAACTATAGACGTACTTTACTTCTACAACAAGTTACAACCAAGCTTGCAAAAATCCTCGAGTAAAGACCTCTAACACCACGGCTCTCTAGGCGAAGAGCAATTCTTTGCTTAACGGCTTTTAGTTGTATCCGTTTTCCTCAATAATAAAAATCTAATCGTCAACCTCTGGCTGACATCTGCCACAATCTGTATCGAACATACTCAAACACACTGCTTGCCGTTTCCGACCATAAAGTTTTAATAATCAAAGTAATAAATTTAATTTTAATAACTATGCATTGATTCTCCGACACGGCCATCTTGACACAGTACATGTGTCAGTCGCATACATCTCAGTACACATATCCACCAAATGGATCGCCCGTGTCAGTCACCTTTTGTGACTACACGCTACGCAGTCAAACAGACCACGACCGAAAAGAATTAAAACTTTCAATCTGATTTGTCTTTAGTAAAACAAAATATAACTTAAAGCAAATACAATTATCCAGAGTCATGTACCAACGTCAATCACACTTTCAATAACCAAACTCATTTTCTAAGACACTAACAACTACGTAAGCCAACCAGAAATTACAATTGCTCCACAATCCACGTGTATCCCTCTTAGATCACGTCACAATGTATCCCTCTTGGATCACACATTCATCACAGTGTATAATCCTCCTGATGACTACACACTACGGTCTTTAGAGTGCTTACATCAGTTTTCTGTCACATCACTAAGATGTTAACTATTATGATCATCATCTAAATTAAACTCAATTGGCACATAACCTTCTGGCATCTTAAGTACCCTGCAAAACAGACTACAAAGATCTTCTATATCAGTCGCTTCTGACTAAGTGTAAATGAATATCAACCATTTGGAAGACGGTTCCGGTATTAAAAGAATAAACATTAAGAGTAATATCAACACAAAATCCAATATTTTAATAATTTTACAAATTTAAATGCTAACATAAGTTAAAATATCGTGTAAGAATATTGTAGAAATAAACACAAAAACTTAACAAACAACCCAAATACTACGACTAGGCTCGTATCATTTAATTTTGAAAGTCATTTAGTCTATTCCTTAGTCATCACAAGTTAAAGTTTATAAAGAGACAGGTTACTACTACTATTAAATCGGTTTAAATGATAACGACTCGAATTGCGCTTCGATCGCACGATAATTCAACGGAACTACGCGAACGCGATTCTTGTGGCATCGTGAAATAAATTACTCACTAGTAACACTCTTACTTGACCGAACACTTTTAGTAGGCATGAGAACACCATCCCACTTCTGATGTCGGAAATCATCAGAAGTGGAAGAGGGGGCTGAACTGGTTTAATTAATAATGTAAGGCATTCGATGAATTCACATCCCACTTCTGATGACGGAATCATCAGAAGAAAGAGATGTGGGTTACACTAATTAATTACAATGTCAGGTAGCACGAGATATTTAAACAGACTAGTTAATGGGGTGGAGGCCGAATTACTCAACATACGATGAATTCACCGAGCTATTCACTACTATTCACTACACAGCTATTTACTATCGCGTGGCAGAGGGACAAACTCAGATCAGTGCCCGGGACTTGCGACCCCGGGTGTAGGCTTAGGGAGGGCCCTCCTTACAATGCGCATTGGCGCTCACCGTCCACTGGCCGAGTTTCTCGCTGCGCCTAGTGAGATTACAGATCGTAATACAATTAGTAACAATTAATTCGTGTGTACAAACCAATTATTGAAGAGTCGAGGTTATGCTACTAACAGGATACAACGAGTGCTGCTAATCTATTCGCTGCTCCTTCTTTTCAGTTCAGTTCTTTGCTTAACGGCTTTTAGTTGTATCCGTTTTCCTCAATAATAAAAATTTAATCGTCAACCTCTGACTGACATCTGCCACAATCTGTATCGAACATACTCAAACACACTGCTTGCCGTTTCCGACCATAAAGTTTTAATAATCAAAGTAATAAATTTAATTTTAATAACTATGCATTGATTCTCCGACATATATAAAAGAAAGTCGTGTAATCGTGTTAGTTACACTATTTATAACTCAAGAACGGCTGAAGCGATTTGGCTGAAAATTGGTAGCAAGGTAGCTTAGAACCAGGAAACGGACATAGGATACTTTTTATCTCAATTGTACCCGGTAGGTGGCGCTGCTATAGGTATCTAACTCCGAAACTACTGAACCAATTTGTATCAAATTTTGTAAGCTTCTGTAGTTTGGTCCAACTTGAGAGATAGGGTAGTTTTTATCTCAATTGGACCCGGTAGGTGGCGCTGCTATCGGTATGTAACTCCGAAACTACTGAACCAATTTGTATCAAATTTTGTAAGCATCTGTAATTTGGTCCAACTTGGGAGATAGGGTACTTTTTTCTCAATTGGACCCGGTAGGTGGCGCTGCTATAGGTATGTAACTCCGAAACTACTGAACCAATTTGTATCAAATTTTGTAAGCTTCTGTAATTAGGTCTAACTTGAGAGATAGGGTAGTTTTTATCTCAATTGGACCCGGTAGGTGGCGCTGCTATCAGTATGTAACTCCGAAAGTACTGAACCAATTTTTATCACATTTCGTAAGCATCTGTAATTTGGTCCAACTCGAGAGATAGGGAATTTTTTATCTCAATTTGACCCGATAGGTGGCGCTGCTATCGGTATGTAAGCAATCAAATTTGGTAGCTGTTTTCCGGGCAGGACAACGTCTGCCGGGTCCGCTAGTTTAATATAATTATTTTGTTGCTGTTTAAGTTTTTGTAAACATTATTTATCTATATAAAAATTAATAAAAATGGAGTGTCTGTTTGTAATATTACGGCTTTTAACTAAATTCATATGTATGTATATATATACACGGTACATATTACACCAAATTAACATTTTTGAAGTGAAACTTCTTTAGGCGCATGAGGGGTAAAATCTGAGCGACCGGTAACGCGTCAGTGTCACGACGAGTACTTGGATGGGTGACCTCTTTTTTTCAATTAGATTTTTGAAGTGAAACTTCTTTAGAATCGTTGTAATTTCAAACCACATGCAACGGAAAAACGACAGGGAAGGGCGCGCCGCGCAGCGACTTGCATGAAAAAGGATGACACATTGTAGCGTTACGCTATTTATATCGTTACGCTCATAGTAGCGTTACGCTATTTGTAGCGTTACGCTCATTGTAGCGTTACGATATTTGTAGAGTTACGCTATTTGTAGCGTTACACTCATTGTAGAGTTACGTTATTTGTATCGTTACGCTCATTGTATCGTTACGCTAATTGTAGCGTTACGCTCATTGTAGCGTTACGCTCATTGTAGCATTAAGCTCATTGTAGCGTTACGATCATTGTTGCTTTACGATCATTGTAGCATTACGCTATTTGTTGTAGCGTTACGCTATTTGTAGCGTTACGCTCATTGTAGCATTACGCTATTTGTATCGTTGCGCTCATTGTAGCGTTACGCTATTGTATCGTTACGCTATTTGTAGCGTTACGCTCATTGTAGCGTCAGTACTTGGATGGGTGACCGCTTTTTTTTTCCAACTAGTTTTTTTTAAAGTGAAACTTCTTTAGGCGCACTTAACTTGGAGAGTAAGCAGGCGTGGCGAGAGCGTTACGAAAAGTGTGATCGGTCGAGGCGAATGGAAGTTGAGAGGGAGATATTTTGGTTAAAAAAAAATTTGATCGACCGGAAACGCGGCAGCGTCACGATGGTCAGTTCTTGGATGGGTGACCGCTTTTTTTTCAACTACTTTTTTTGAAGTTTAACTTCTATAGGCGCGCTTAACTTGGGGAGTAAGCAGGTGCGTTACGAGAGCGTTACGAAAAGTGTGATCGGTTGAGCCGAACGGAAGTTGAGAGTGAGATATGTTAGTAAAGATAAAATTTAATTAAAATTAAATTTAATTAAAATTATTAAAATAAGAATTATTAAATATAAAAACCTACTGTGGAATTTTTAAGCAACATACAAAAATAAATTAGCCGAATCGGTCGAGCCATTCTCGAGTTATGCGCTTAGCAACATTCTTTTTTATTATATAGATTATAATAATAATACATAGCAACAAAATAGAGTTTTCAAAATAGAGGTAACCCATTTTTAATATAATATTATCTAATATATATACTAAATTTATTACAAAGTATGTTTCATTATATTATCAGCTCGGTGAAGATCGATTTAGATTCGGATCTTAGACCACTAGTACTAAGCAGCGCTTCATGACAAACTTTACATTCGTATGTTACACAGCTCAAAATGAATAATTTAAATTATATTTTTATTTCGAGTTAATACAATTAGGTACAAAATTCAAAAGTATAAGTGTGTCTGTTACATTTTTACGCCTATGGCGATGTAGCAAATTAGCAATTTTAAAATTCATCAACATCGGAGAGCTAATACTGCCTACTGTATACAGATAAATTTTATTTAATAATAATTATTTTAAATTTAATATGTAATTTGTTTCATTTAATAGCTCATCCATTTATGTCCAACAGTATTTATACTAAATAACCCTGAAATCCTTTACTTATTTTATTTATTTACGAAAGTATTATTATTTTATCACTACTATAAAAAATGATCATTATAAATGCATTTCTATTTTAAAGCCAAATAAAATTTCATGACGGTCAGTACTTAGATGGGTGACCGCTTTTTTTTTCAACTAGTTTTTTTGAAGTGAAACTTTTTTAGGCGCATGAGGGGTAAAATTTGAGCGACCGGTAACGCGGCACCGTCACGACGGTCAGTACTTGGATGCGTGACGCTTTTTTTTTCAACTAGTTTTTTTGAAGTGAAACTTCTTTAGGCGCGCTTAAATTGGGGAGTAAGCAGGTTAATGCGTGACGAGAGCGTTACGAAAAGTGTGATCGGTCGTGGCGAACGGAAGTTGAGGGAGATATAAGTTAGTTAAGATAAAATTTGAGCGACCGGTAACGCGGCAGCGTCACGACGGTCAGTACTTGGATGGGTGACCGCTTTTTTTTTCAACTAGTTTTTTTAAATATTGTAATTGTATTGTGGAATTTATTGAGATACGTTTTATTGAATAATAATTATTTTAAACTACTTACTAGCCCGCGACTTCGTCCGCGTGGAATTTAACAAAATAATTATTGTTCAGTTCGCAGTTATAAAATAATAATAAAAAATCTAAAATAAAAGTAGCCTACGTTACTCCTTATTACATCAGCAACTATCTGCCAATGAAAGTCCTGTCAAAAACGATCCAGCCGTTTCAGAGATTAGCCGGAACAGACAGACAGACAAATTATAAAAAATGTTATTTTGGTATTTGCACCATGTATATTATATATGTAATTTAGTTAAAAGCGGGTATTACAATATTACAAACAGACACTTCAATTTTATTTGTATAGATTTAATATGTAATTTGTTTTATTTTATATAGCTTATTCTATTTATGTCCAACAGTCTTTATAATAAATAACCCTGAAATCATTTACTTATTTCATTTATTTACGAAAGTATTACATATTTATCACTACTTTAAAAAATGATCATAATAAATGCATTTCTATTTTAAAGTCAAATCAAATTAGTTCGCTTTACAGCCACTGACGCTTTCAGGTCACGGACTGAGTTCAACAGCAACGAGTTCGCGCGACGTGTGTCCAAGGGGGACGGGGTAGACGTTAAATGCCTACTTTTGTCAAATGACGGAGCCTTAAAACGCTGGTTAAGTAATTAAATAATAAAAAAGTAATTAAATGTTAAAAATTAGATATATAGATAGCTACTTAGCTAGTTTAAGTGTATAATCCACACGAAAGGGAGGCGGAAAATCACGTTTTCACAATTCCAAATCGCGTCCGTAATTGAAGAATGAAAATTATGCTTGCAATTAGTGCGTTAAAGTAATTTAGTAAAAAAATGGCCGGGCGGCAAAACACCACGCTACGCCACTTCAACAGGCCAAATATTGAAGTTGACTGTAATATTGATCATTCTGTCTTCATATATCCGTCGCTACCATCTTGTTTGATTGATGTTTTCTTCTGTAGCCATGTGTCACGATTTATAATGGAAGAGAACGGTGCTTCGACGAAGAGGTACAGCGGAATCGCTGATACGAACGAAATTATTGTTAGAGCAGTTGAAACTGCGATCTGTAATATAAAAAGATAATATTGTAGTTTTATACGTATATTGGTCTCGTAATATAATCTATATCATAAAAATTAATGTTGCTAAGCGCGTAACGGAGAAGGGCTCGACCAATTCGGCTGATTTTTTTTTTTTGTATATTGTAATCTCTGAATGTGTTGCTAAGCGCAAATCTCGAGAGCAGCTGAACCGATTTCGCTAATTCTTTTTTTATAATATTCCTTAGTACGAGGATGGTTTTTAACTTCTTACGGAGAGAAAATTTTAAAAAAATGCCTGATTAAGTCTAAAAACAATACTTTTCTATATTCCCATACAAAAGATTCGTAATACCTAATACTTAAAAGTCAATTTCAACTTTAATAACATACCATAAAGTTTAAGCATTAGGGGCTGTCTCCACGAGGGAGCGTATCGCCGGCGATACGCTTGCTATGGTAGATAGGATACGAGCTATACATACTTTAGCCCCTCCAGATCTTTTACACCTATTACATTTCACCCTGTATATAAAAGCACAAAAAAATTATACAACTAAGTACCTACTTACCCAGTGCAAATAAGTCATATGTACTAGATCAGTTCGCGTGTTCATGTATATAATCATAAAAGGATAGTGTAGTAAGTACGCGCTGTAAGTCAATTTACTTAGTATGGTCCATTTATCCCACTCGAAAAATTGACGGTAAACATCTGTAACAAACAAGTTTATCTAAGAGATTTCCACCCATTGACTCATCACGATATCTCTGGAACCATAAGGCGTAGAGACTTGAATTTTGGTAGGAATATTTTTTTCGCCGAGTAGAGGTCAGCTAAGAACGGATTTTACGAAATTCCACCCACAAGAGGGGTTTTGGGGGGGTTAATAACATAGGTATATGGCAAAACAACGTTTGCGGGGTCAGCTAGTTATAGTATAAGAGAATTCCACAAAGAAACACACAGGAAAATTAAAAATAAAGAAACATGTAAAAGTTCTCTTATGGCTAGAAGAGCGATCCCTCCTAGACAATCTTTGGGTGTTGGGCAAGATAATTATGTAATAGAATCGATAGGAAAGTGTACAATAAGATAACGAGTGTGCTTTAGACCACACGACTGACGGGACCGGGAAGTTTGACGCGAATTTAGGGAGGCTTATGTCCCACAGAGGATTGCGATAGGATGAAACAAAGCAAAGAAAAAAGGTAAGAGAGGGTCAGATAGTTATCAGTAAAAATACTTACTCTCCAATTTCATAATAAGTCCTGCAAATAATACTGCAATTAATCCTCCCCCTAGCGTTTTATATAAAGCAGCCCATATAGCTCGTACATATGCCGGATATCTCGGACCATCTCTATAGAAAACCGACCCAGACAGCACAATATCAATTAAAATCGGAATAACAGACCAGTAGAGGACTTTAAATTTCTGCAAAAAAGTACCTGCTTTTATCATTTGAACATCAACATAAACAACACAATTTCATAATCCATGTTATTTTCACACCACGGGTCTTATGTCGGTTCTTAAGGAGTAAACTCTAAAATAGTAATTAAAAAAAAATTCCTTCCTTACTGAGTATTTCCTGATATCGACCTTCTTCTGCTGCCATTCATGAATGAAGTAGCCAAGGGAAATCCCTATGACGTAGCTGCTTATATTTCCATGTCCCATTCTATAGATCTCGTTAAATGTCGAATCCGATACAAACATTTCACTAGCGACTCTGAAATAAAAAGAAAAAAACTTATATGCAGGCCAAGAATCGAATCCACGAAATTTTTATTTATTTATTTTATTTCAATCACAACTTACAACTATCATTACAAGTACTACCAAATTCGATAGTAAAGCTCACATAATTTAACTTAAATAGCCGGTATCGGTCGACGGTACCCTTCTTGAAGTTGTTCAGGATTATATTTATCTAGGCCATACCATTCAGCTAGGCCGCAACAACTTTGAGAAGGAAGCCGATAGGAGGATCCGGTTGGGCTGGGCGGCATTTGGCAGGATTCGCCGAGTCTTCACTTCGAAGATTCCGCAATGCTTGAAGACAAAAGTATTCGAGCAATGCGTCCTGCCTGTGTTGACATATGGCGCCGAGACGTGGACACTGATGAAGGGACTGGTCCACAAGTTTAAAGTCGCTCTCAACGTGCAATGGAACGGGCTATGGGGTTTCTCTTAAAGATAGAATTAGAAATGAGACTATCCGCGAGAGAACGAAATTAACCGACATAGCCCACAGAATTAGCAAGTTGAAGTGGCAGTGGGCTGGTCACTTGTGTCGCGGGACCGATGGTCGCTGGAGCAGACGTGTCCTGGAGTGGAGACCGCGTCTAGGTAAACGCAGTGTGGGACCGGGGACGTCCTCCGGCCCGTTGGACCGACGATCTACGGTAAGATTGCCGGTGTAGGCTGAATGAGGATTGCGAGAAACCGGGATGTCTGGCGTGAGCTTGGGGATGCCTATGTCCAGCAGTGGACTGCAATAGGCTGAAGTGATGATGATGATGATGATGAATTAATTTTGTAAATATCTAATTAAAATGTTGACTTACGTTGGTCTAAAAATTACGAGAGCGTCAAGATCTCGAATATACGTATGTATTGCGACTATAGCACTACCGAGGACTACCAGGGACATCAGAATAGTTTGTGTAAACCGAGTATTTCTGAGCAAAACCATTAGTATCACACCAAATATAAACAGCTGCATATCTGCAGCATTAGACCTGTAAACAATTATTATTAGGTATAATTAAAAAGCTTTACATTTATTTTAGGTACGGCTCACTTGGTGGTAAGTGGTTACCGTTGCTTATAGACGGCTGCAACTCCTATGCTCCCCAGGAGCTCTGGCCACCTTATCATTATTCACACAACAATACTTGAGAGTAGTATTATTAGGCTGTGCTCTTCTGTAAGGTTAGGATACTTCCCTAGATAGGTAGAGAGAAGGGATCAAATATGCGACCACTAGCGCATTAGTCAAGTGCTGTGAGTATTGCGCTAACGCGGCAGTATTAGGGGACAAATAAAATTTGAAATCTACGAAAAGTTGGAACGTACGTCTTACGCAGATACATATACTTGCAGTTAATCTTATATAAATGATGAAATGACAGTAAAATACTAAGTTTAAAGCTATTACCATGTTACAAATAAACATTGAGGGCCTCGGACATAGTTATTAAAAAACAGTAGGCTCTTCCACCAATTTCTCCTACAATATGTTACATCAACATCGCCTACCTGAAAGAAGAAATTAATAAGCCAGTTTTAATGTAAATATCAACAAGTAACATAATATAATTAAAATTCACGATTAGCAAAACAACATTTATAGCCCTTTGAGACAGTGAGTTCAATATCTAAAATCATAAATTTAAAGTGTTCCATGAGATTTTATATTATGTGTATTTGACCGCGAAATTACTCATAAAAACTCATATCGGTCATAATTTATTTGATTCTAAGTTCATAAGAGCATCTTCAGTATCTCATAGAATCTCACAACATTTTAAGTAAAAAATCTGGAATCTTATGAGTTATAATGGATGTAATGTAAAAGTTATTGAGAATCAATGAGGTCATGTTTAGATTATAAATATTTATGAGATTTAATGAGGTTTAATGTGGACGACGCGTTGGCGCAACGGTTATAGCACTGGTTTGTGGCTGTTTCGCTGGCGGTTGTGGGTTCGATCCTCGCACATGACAATCATTTTGGTAAGCCTATAGGACACGGGGCATCGATTTATGGGGTTTTGGTGGAGAGGGGACGAGGGGTGCTTGGGTGGTTTACCCTCTGGTACAACTCCCAACATCAGAAATGGGCATATATTTTTGGGGTTTTGGGAGGGGGAAGGGGTACCACTCCCACCCCCAGCACTGGGCATCTAATTATGGGCTTTTGTTGGGAGAGGATAGGAGGGGGATGGGTGGGTTACCCTCTGGTACCACTCCCAACCCCAGCACTCGGCATAGATTTCTGGGGTTTTGGGAGGGGGGAAGGGTTACCACTCCCTAATCTGTTGGTATAAAATAAAATAAACTGTTACAATTTTATGATATATGTATAATGTACTTAGTATTTAATCCTTCTCCTACATGGGGAAGAGGCCTATGCCCAACAGTGGGATATTACATTACCTCTCCCCTTTAAACCCCATAAATCGATGCCCAATGTCCTATAGGCTATTCAATAAAGTTAATAATATAATAAAGGTACGCCCAAACAAAACATAAGAATATTAGTGTAATAATATCAGTCAATGAATTTAAAAAAAACATTGAAAAAAAATTACCTACTTCTTTATATTTCTGGTAAAAAATGATATACTATATGACATAGTCTCCATTGTTTAATGCTTAAAATTATGTATTTCATAACATACATTTTCCAATAAATAAAACATTTTTTTTCTCTTTGTTACATTCAGAAATTACGATTCAATTCAATTAATTGATTCATTAAAAATTTATTTACATTGTAAATATTTATTGACTATATTGATATTTAATTCCTATAAAAAATAAGAACATTTAAATTAAATTGAATAAATATGCATAATGAATGCAAAAGTTGCATAACGAATGCACAATGAATAATAACGATACTAAATATTATTAATGTTATTTATTATTAAATGTTAAATATTATTAATGTTATTAATTATTAATGTTATTTAGCCGTACCTACTGTAGATATTAATTGCAACACGAACGAAATGGCGATACATGAAAAGGCTGTCACAACTGAGTTGTGACATGGTTGTGACTCAAGAGTAAAATTTATCACCTCAAATACCGAAGAATAACTCACTTTTGTAATATCGTCAACTTCATCAGACTATTTAAAACATTAAAATACAAAAATCACGAAATTATCATGTCAAGTTATCTCTAAATAATTTACCGACATCGACATTTATCAACATACATCACAGCACTATAGTAGTCTATGGTTACTTATGTTTACAAAATAAAACTTGTACTTTTTTTTTTGGATGGAGTTTAGACATAGAATATCAAGATTTTTAAACATGTTCAGTGTTCTCAACGATGAATTGTCATAGTTCAAACAGCTTTAAAAGCTTTGTACTTAGTTGCGATTCTGTAATAATTCTGTAAGCGTAGTTGATATCATATTGATAGTCATTAGACAGTAGATAGTCTAGACACTACCTACTTGCTAACACTAGGAAACATAGATTTGAGCTGTGTGTGGAATTGTTTTTTGCATTTGTCGTCCTGCACAATATAGCCAACTAGCCGACCCGTGCCCACTTCGTTGGGCGTTAATTATTATTTTTGTGATGCAAATATATATGTAGTAAAGTTTTCATCTCGCTCGCACATCTCCGACTTGATTTACATATAGGTACTATTATTTTTCCACTGAATTTTTTGTTCAAAAACAATAACATATAGCCTATGTCACTTCTGAATAGTGTAACTTTCTGTTCGTGAAAGAATTTTCAAGATCGGATCAGTCTTTGCGAAGATTACCCCCTACAAACAAACAAAGTTAAAAACTTTGCCTCTTTATACTATTAATATAGATGCACAAAATATTTTAATACCTGACCTACATAAATTGATCCGAAAATGATATTCTGTGTGATTTTATCTATATGTGTATTTGTCGGGGGAAACACTCATAAATAGTTATAAGAATTTCAATTGCAATAATACTGTTCATAATTACTTCATAAATTGTCGATAACTTCTTATGAGCTACTCCTTTCTTTTAATTTTCCTCATAAAATCGAATAGAAATGTTAATCTCGAAATTCTCATAAAATCTTATAAATATTAGTAATTGTTCGTCTAATGTTGAAATTACTCATAAAATCTCATAACAACAAGAAGTAATATTTTTATGAGAATGTATGAGTTAGTCAAGTACTGATAAAATATCATAAAATGTTTGAGATCAAATTTTTTCGGGCTCATAGGTATACAAGTAAATCATAAAATCTTATAGAATATATATTATTATTTTTTTCTATGATATTCTATGAAATTTTTCCAGCAGGGATACTTCTTTTGGCGCGTTAGGGAAAAATTATGAGAGTAAATTTTTACGATGCGCGCGCACACCGTCACGAAAAAAACCGACACCCTGAAGTTAGCTAGTCAACGAAGAACAAGTTAGCAACGTAAAGTTAGCTAACCAATGAAGTATAACTTCTTACGTGCGTACATACCTATTAAGTATACACAGTATTACACACACTTTTTTAATTTATCTTTTTTGAAAATAAATATTTTGAACCATAAAAATATTGATATTTCTGATAGTTACAAAAATCCAAAATTGAAACGCAAAATTGAAAAAACTAATTAGGTACAAGGAAACGGCGTGTTTTACATTAATTTACTAAGAAAGCGTTTTTTCTACGAAATTTAATTTCCTTTAAGAATACGCATCGCTCTTCCAGATTGATAATTGACGAGTTTTGAGTAAAAAATGCGATTACTTTTAAATAATCTATAGTCGTACGTCGTAACGATACACCCCTTAATATTATTATTTAGGGCTCAAACTTTCACGATAATCTTTTTTTATCACCATGTATCTCATCATATCTATCACCACCGTATCTTATGGACGCCTACCGGACTATGAGAATGGCAAACGCGTTGCCAACCTTAACTGACGGGAGGTTTCCACAAGAGCTCAAGTTACCTTACTTATCATAGGAACACAACCCTATTTGAGAGTGGTATTATTTAGCTGTGTTCTTAATTATCAGTTAAAATTCTTAAACATCAGTTAATCAGTAATCACCGCGACAGTCAGGATCGAAGCCACAATCAGTTAGCGCAACATTCAGTATCAATACCACACATCAGAAAAACTTAGATTAACATTTTTATTTAGGAAAAAATTTAGATATTTCTTAATGTAACAACTAAAACTTTACTTGATATCTTTCCTGTTTGACTGAATTTCTGTCAAGACTTAATTGGTATTTGTATGAAACTTAAATGAATCATTTTTTTCTCTGAATTATGTTTATAAATAGTTTTTTGTCTACGTTTTACCTCCCAAAACGGTCCTGGTCCTAGAAACCTCAACCACGTCGCCGTCAACAGTATTACAAGAGCGTAAGCTGGAAGTAATCTGTAAAAAGTTAAGTCTTTTAAGTAGGTATACTTTTATTTCATATTTTTTTATAACCATGCACTGGCAAAAAGACGTATGTCACGCCTGATGGTATAAAAAGGTTATCGTAGTATGGAATGCAACAACAGGATCCTCGCACGCGTGTTTTCGACATCGGCCTTTCTCACTTTGAACTTTGACTGCAGCAGTATTATTTAGCTGTGAACTTCTGTAAGGTTGAGATAAGACATAAAAAGGCCCTTTGACGGATAAAGCAATGTTTTCTTAAACGTACCTGAGTAATCTTTTATAAATTTCTACAGGAACGATACTCCAGTTCAGTTGATAACGCTCGGAGATGACACGTATTCTGTACGCCAGCAGGAATCCAGCCGCGACGAAAAAACCCTGCATAATGACCGTTCCGTTGATAATGAGCTGGTAGAACGTATTGCTGTAAAACTGAAAGATGTTTGAAAGAACTTATTTTATTACTTCAATATACAATTGATAAAAAATAAATAATTGTTGTAATTCATAATTTATGTAATAAGTTTCGTAGGTATATGTGCAATACAAATTTGTGAAGTAGATAAAACTTCTTTGCGCACGCTTGAGTTGGGGAGTAAGCTGGTGAATGCGTGACAAGAGCGTTACGAAAAGTGTGATCGGGTGAGGCGAATGGAAGATGAGAGGGAGATGTAAGTTACTCAAGATAGAAAGAGAGTTACGTTTCGTAAGCTTTACTCGGTGAATGCGTGACAAGAGCGTTACGAAAAGTGTGATCGGGTGAGGCGAATGGAAGATTATTTATTTATTTATTTTTTTTATTTATTTATTTATTTATTTAATGCATAAACTTAAACCTAACATTACAGTAATTAAACCAATTCGTTAGATAAGTTGATCACAAAATCACATTTCATCCACAGATTTTTGAGTAGGTATAAATAACATTTAAACTTAAAAATCACCTAAATACAATTAAATCATAAAAATTCAAATTAAAAATCAATTAAATCATTCAATAAGAGCATTATATAACATTAATAATAATAATAAAAAAAATAATAGTGTCAACTAGCATTACCTATTATACCTACATAATAAATGTTGAATTAGTATTGTGTGTGTATTAATCTAGCATTACTATCTAAACAATTGAATTAAATTTAAAAATCAACAAAATACAAATCAATTCAAATAATTTAGTCAAATCAATAAACAACAATAATAATTCTAATTTCAATTAATTAAATAATAAAATTTTAAAAACACTAAAAAAATCGCTTAAAATCAATTCAATTATGTTAAACCGAATGATGTCAGCAAAATAAATAATGTCATACAAATTTCAATTATGTCAAATTGAATGATGTCAACAAAATAAATAATGTCATACAAAATTTAATTATTACCTAAACAATTAATTACACAATATTCTATAACATACCCTTGTGAACTCGTCCAGTGTACAACCAAACAGATCGACATGACATGCCGCCGCGTTGAGCAGTCGCAGCGCCCGCGTGAGCGGCGCGTCTCGCAGCAGGTTGGTGCGCGCGGGCGGCAGCGCCAGCAGCGGCGGCCGTCGGCGACGCTCGACACTACCAGGCGGTGCGGAGAGCCTCAACTCTTCCAGAACTGCCGGACTGTGTAACTCACCGCGTAATACCCTTATCAGGTATTTAGCGAGAGCGACTTCCCGCCGTGTTTCCAGCTTACTGTATCCCACCATGCCCAAAACGAACAAGCTAGGATACAGCAAGGGATAGCCTGGATACACACCATACATTTTCAGGTAGAGGAACCTAGTGAACTTATTTTGGATGCGTTCCATCATAAGTTTATACTTGATCTCACCCGGAGACCATATAACCGAGTTACATTCCAAGTGACTCCTCACCAGTGCCCCGTATAATGCCCGCAAAGCAGCTAAGTTGGTAAAGCTTCCCGCTTGCCTCAGTATGAAACCGAGGTTTCGGTAAGCCTTTTTGCACACCTCGGCTATATGGCCTCGAAAGTTGAGATCAGAGGTAAATAGAACGCCTAGATCCCTCACCTCTGTGACCCGCTGCAAAGGCTCATCCCCCACGCGATAGAAAAAGTGCTGAGGAACGCGCGCGCGACTGAATGAAAGTAAGGAACACTTTCCAGCGTTGAAGTGTAGTCTATTCCTGCGACTCCACTCCACAACGCTGTCGATATCCCTCTGTAGTCCCAAATGGTCCACCATGTCACCCACCTCGCGTACTAGCTTTAAGTCGTCAGCATATAGGAGGCATGTAGACTCTTGAACCACCTCCGGTAGATCATTAATCATTATTATAAATTGGAGGGGTCCTAAATTACTACCTTGACTGACGCCTGATCTTGTCCAGTACTGCTCCGAAAGGCACCCACCACAGTCAACATACTGACGCCTGTCTCGCAAGTAGCTGGCAAAGAAGGACAATGTATGCGGCGTGCAGCCCATGCCAGCCAACTTCTCTATCAGGACGTCGTTATCAACCGTGTCGAATGCCTTCCGGAAATCAAGGTAGGCGACATCTACCTGACGTCCAGCATCCAACGCTGGCACCAGTCGGGTCATCAAATGCAGCAGATTGCCCGTCGTCCCCCGCCCAGAACGAAATCCGTGCTGCGCGTCAGACAACCGGGCCCTCACCTGCTCATACAACGCATGGTAGATAGCCGACTCGAACACCTTGGCCACTGCACACAGGATAGCCACGGGTCTGTAGTCACTCGGCTCGGTTCCGCCCTTTCCCTTCGGCACTGGCACCACTCGGGTGAGTTTCCACCTATCAGGAAAGGTAGCGTTAGCCAGGCAGACATTGAACACATGCAGCAGTGGCTCCTCAAGCGTGAGACGACAATCCTTGAGAATGTAAGGCGGGATTCCGTCCGGTCCAACTGAACGCTTCGGCGGAAGCCGCGCGATCGCGCGAGACACGTCCACTAGGGCGAGACGCGTCAGGTGCACGCGCGCGTCGCCCCCCACCGCCGCACTCACAGCCGACACATCCAGACGCGCCGGCTCCGGGCTATACACGGAGTAGAAGAACCGGGCTAGCTCATTTGCACATTCCTGATCTGAAAGAGTGCGCCCGTCTCTCATTAATTTACACTGCGTAGACGAACCTCTCTTCGATCTTAAGAAACCCCAAAATGCCTTGGGGTCCGAAGCGAGATTGTTCTGGACTCGTTCCTGATAGAGGTTATGAGCGCGCGCAGTCTCCTCTTTTACTTTCGCCCTATACTGAGAGAACTCCTCATAGTCGCGGCGACTCTTAGTAGTTTTATATTTTTTGTGTAACCGGTATTTTATCTGTATATCTTTAATAATTTGTGAGGTATACCATACTGGATAAATATATCTAAAATTATCCCGTTTACGAAGCTTCAAAGGCACACAGTTATCAAAAACGTCAAAAAGTTTATTATAGAATAATTTTAATGCTAAATCAGGAGTGGTGGTCGTATATACCTCCGACCAGTCAATTTTTAAAATGGAATAATATAATTCATGGAAGTTCGCTTTATTAAAGTTCCATTGCTTTACTGGTTGCTGGCCTGAATCCTGGTCCGCGCTTGCGTCGGCGCGGGGACTGGCGGCGGCGGCGACAGCGGCGGTGAGCGGCGGGTGGTACGCGTCCACCGGCAGCAGAGCCTCGTCGGCCGCCGCCACCGCCACCGCCGCGCCGCCGCGCGCGCTCAGCACCAGGTCCAGCTGTCGGCCTTGACAGTTCGGAACAGTGTTACACTGGACAAGTTCACAGAAGGACATAAAATATTCATAGTAACTAAGCACACTGTTATAATTACATGAGTTTAAATTGAAGTCACCTAAAACAACTACATTATTTTTAAATTTGACACATATTTGTTCAATCAATCCGAGCATTACTAAATACTCGTTTTCCCCAGCCCGCGGTGGGATATAAACAACACAGCAGGCAAACAAGAATCGATCACGTATATAAACCGACGCACATATCAGTTCAAAACTACAGTTGTCAATGTTAATACCATCAGGCACGGGTACTTGCCGCAACTCGAACCGAGGCGCGGCCGCCAGCAGCACGCCGCCCTGCTTGCGGCCGTCCGCACGGTCGCACCGCACCACGGAGTAGCCGGGCGGCACGATCTCCACATTCTGAATGGCTTCGTTGCAGCCGGTTTCGGTGACCGCGAACAAATCGGAGCCCGAAGATTCCACAAAAGATAAAAATTGCGAAGTCTTCGTTCGGAGGCCTCTAACATTCTGGTAGAAAATGTTAACTATCCTATTTGTCCGCGACTTCTTTTTGGCCGTGTTTCGAGGCTCGAAAAAACACCCATTCACTGTATTCGGTATCTTTCGGCCACACGCTAGGATTGTATAACTTGTTGAAGTTGTCTTCCGTTACACAAATTTTAAAAGATGCGTATCCCCTCTCAGTTTTATGTTGGATCTTGGTAACTGTTACGAAGCTGTCTTCGCCCAATATTTCTGTAACATACTCGGTTATGTCTTTCTCCGTAGTATCTTTAAGAAGCCTCCAGACATGTAAGTACTTCTTACGTTCAACCGCCTTAATTTTAATACTCGACGTATTTATCCCCTTGCTGATCGGGGTTATTTTTCTATTTTTGGCCAATTTATCGCCTCCTCTTAAGTTTATATCTGACCCCTCCGCAGGTATAAGTTCTTCCTCCACCGCTACCTTACTTTCGCTTTTATTAGTGGTTGCCGATCGGCGGCGCGAACGTCTTGGTCTAACGTTAACCCACTCATTCGAATTCGAATTCTCACTATCGGTTCTCTGCGCATTGAGCGTCGATGGTGTAACTAACGCTTTGTTTACAACTTGCGTTCGGGTCCGGACAGCTGATGACTCACTCGGCGGAGAAGCCAGCGCGCTCGCGCTGACTCGGGTGGGCTCGGGCGTCATACTCATAACGGCGACCGCGGTGCTCCGAGCGGGCACGGAGATCGCCGGCTTAGGCCGATGATTGACCGTCGTCATTGGTCGCAGAGAATGCTGACTCTCACGTATACCCTCATTGTTGTTAATATTTTTATTGATCAACGATTCACTTGATACTTCACTAACACAAATAAGTTTTTTAATTACGCTATTTTGCTCTTGAATAGCCATTTCAAGTGATGACACTTTGTTTTGAAGCACAAGCACAGTTTCAGTGAGGTAATTAATCGCACTTTCTAAGGAATTAACAGCCATTTCTAATATTTCCAGTTATTTAACACAGAGCTTGCAAAACACTTCCGATCACGGCGGGGCGCGAAAATAGAGATGAGAGGGAGATGTAAGTTACTCAAGATAGAAAGAGAGTTACGTTTCGTAAGCTTTACTTCAGTCGTGTGATCTAAAGCACACTCATTTCTTTCTGTTAATTTTCTAGTTTCATTGGTATAAAAATAAAATAAAACATTTATTACCGATTCGATTTCATAAAAATTTCCACCAAGTACATAGTAAATTATAAGCGTATGTAATAATATTACCGCGAACGCGATGAGGCATCTGTAAAAGAAACATAGTACCTATAACTACCTACCTCAGTCATACAGCACAACATTAATTTCAAAGATTAATAAGCACGAGAAAGTTGATTTGGTACTGCTAGACCAAATATGATCAGATCACTTAGACTTACGGTCAGTTCCAATACCTAATCTACCTATCTCAAGTTTTGCTTACACTTTTTGACACACTTTGTATGGAGTTTGTATCAAAATTTTATGTCTAGTAAGCAAATTCAGAGATAGGTTGAAACTATCAACAATATTTTATCTAAGCAATAATATTTTAATAAGATCCTGAAACAAAACTACAAAAATATAACAAACAAGTAAATAAAAGTACAATAAATAATAAAATAATAATAATTGATAAAAAAACAGGAATCTTTTAAAGTAATATTCAGTTGGATTCCTACGAAAACTAAACCAGTCTAAAATTTTGCCAAGATGATGTTCGAAATTTAAATGACTTAGATAATATTATACCTTAATCCATTAAAACCTTTAAAATGTTGTGACCGTCCACCGTCGTGTTTTGTCTTTATCAAGTTTCTCCAATTACGTTTTATCGAAAATGATAAAATAATTGAATTACCTAAAAAATAAACATATCCATTACATATACGGTATATAATATACCTAATACTATTCAAGACAAGTTAATTAAATTAAATGAAGTAGAGTATCCAAGTTAAATTAAATTTTAAGAGTAAGTACCTATATTGCGTATACAAATCTATACTAATATAATAAAGCTGAAGAGTTTGTTTGTTTGTTTGTTTGTTTGAACGCGCTAATCTCAGGATCTACTGGTCCGATTTGAAAAATTCTTTCAGTGTTAGATAGCCCATTTATCGAGGAAGGCTATAGGCTATATATCATCACGCTAAGACCAATAGGAGTGGAGTCCACGCCGACGAAGTCGCGCGCAGAAGCTAGTAATATAATAAGTATACCTACTAAAAATAAATTTCAAACATGGAATCATTCCAAGTAACTCAAAAATTATTCAAATTACAAAATTTTATAAACTTGCTATATTTTAAAAAGTTCGCCTCAAATGTAAAAATTTTGTATCAAGATTGTTAGCTACTTATGATGTGAAAATTGATAAAACCGTAGTTTGTTTTTTGCACTTAAACACGATTTAACAAAATATAAACTTTTATGTACTAGGTTGTGCTTGTTAGGGTTTATATCGTAGAAAATAAAGCTAAAAACTGTCAGATAAGGTTGTTTAAAAAAAATTTATTACTGTTTCGCTTATTCGATGTGCAGTAGGCGTCGTAGAAGCTACTGATAATATTTAAAACTAAAATTGATAGAACAATTAATCCCGCTACTATATCACTGGTTTCTATCTTGATTTCATAGTCTGACAAATTGTAGCACATATATCGTTGTAATTTAGTTTTTAAACGGTAGTCATCCCAGAAAGTTTGGTTGAGGCATCCTTCGAGGGTCACCTCTGAGACCGGTGTATCATTCTGTATATAATTTTGGCAATGTTTTGATACGCATACTCCATGTCTTAGTTTTGTGTGATCGAAATGTGTCGTTGATTGTTTAGAATATTCCTGAAATATAATTAATTTTGATTAAGATAATATGACCAATATTTTATTTAACTATAACTAAAAAACGCGTTATAAATATTTTAATATTCTTTTTATTACTTTTTTACAATTTATGTTAATAATTTTATATGAAATAAAAATATTTTTACCGCTTTTATAGTATTGTTGTTTTCCATTTTTTTAAAATCAAGAACAATAAACATTGTGTTAAACATTGTATGAATAATATTTAAGAAGACATGACTATCAATTAATAAGCATTACAATACCTGTATCGTGGAAAGAAGTTCGCTTGGCTCATCCGATACAAGTCGGAAAAATAATTTACAGTATACATCACTGGGTTTCTGGAGGCAGGAGTCATAATTATCTATTTTATGTATTGGAGGTATACGTTCTAATTCAGACGCAAAAACAAACGATTGTTATTAGTAGCTGACTTTTAAACAAATGTTATTTAACGTAATAAAATAAATTAAAAGTAAAAAAAAACCGTTTTTAAAAAACAAGCTTTTATTTGAATGCGCTAAAACTAAAAAAAGAAATTTTTACTTTAAAACTTTTACTATCTATTTATAAAGTCATTACATAATTTATAATATGATATAAAAAAAACTTGTCGCGAGATATGAGTAGGTACCCGTAGTTCCTTAGTTTGAAAACTTTATTAGTTAATCAATCACATGCACATCAATTTATTTTAATTTACTTGTTTATCTAGACAGGTAGGTAGGGCAGAGCAAGAAATTTCCTGCTCAAATTATGGAGCAGCCCGACTGGGGTAGTACCTCGACCTTACAGAAGACCACAGCTAAATAATACTGTTTCAAGCAGTATTGTGTTCCTGTTGGTGAGTAAGGTGACCAGAGCTCCTAGGGGGATTGGGGATAGGGTCGACAACGCACTTGCGATGCTTCTGGTGTTGCATGCGTCTATAGGCTACGGTCTTACCATCAGGTGAGCCGTACGCTTGTTTGCCAACCTAGTTACATAAAAAAGACAAGTAAATCTCGCGACAAGCTTCAACTTTTTAGTCTGTTATCACGTCACTTTATTCGAATTATTCTTAGCAAGCCCTTTCATTTGATACCCCTATTGTAGAAGTGCACTAAAAATAACTAATCCGCGCTCTTGGATATGCCGCCATGTTGGATTTATAATGACGTCACAAAGTTAATCATGCATTGTCATCCAAATTGAGCTTGTATACAAAATTTCAGCTCAATTTGTTGTAGATATCTGCTTCAAAATTGAGTTGCAAGATTTTACCCGAACAAACAAGTGAAAAGTGAAGTGTGTAAAAATTCAATTATTAAATAATGATGATGACTTTTAAGAATAAAATAATTTTTTAACTAATTATTTAAGCAATTGAAATATATATAAAAAAAGCGATTATAAACATTAAAAAAAATATTTAAGATTTTTTTTTATAATCTATTAAATCAATCATTATTATTCATTATTCATATTAATCATTATTTCACTTAATGCAATAAGATGGTAAAAATTAAAAAAAAAAAATAATCAAAGAACTCCTGATAGCGATCGTTACTCATAGTAGGGAATATATCCGCCAACCCGCATTGGAGCAGCGTGGTGGATTAAGCTCCGATCCTTCTACATGGGGAAGAGGCCTATGCCCAACAGTGGGATATTACAGGCTGAATCGTGAGTCAAAGAACTCAACGAAGCGGAATTTTTTTGGACCAATTATTTAAACTTGTATGCCGTAATTTATAAAAATAGAGAATGTAGTTAATTAACAATGGTGTAACTTTTTGAAAAATCGACAAAAAAATTTCACCGATGTTTTTTTCGTTTAAGTGCGTGTCTAGATTACAGCATAATTTATTCAAATTTTTAAATTGTTATTTAATACTATAAAAAATTATTTTAGGTGATATTCCGGCTTTTTAGACGGCGCGCCTATGCCGTAACGCTAACGACCTCGCGGAGCACTATTTTCAGCGTTAATTTTTTTTTATAGAATTAGAGTTCTAGGAGTCGGGACTTTTTGGAGTTTACTCCACAAGAATCGGTTTTTATATAAGGCCCCTGGTATGAAAAAATATGGGTGTAAAATCTATTGAACGAATGACCTCGTTACGTTTTTTTGCCTTTCACTTTTCAGGCGTGAATATTATGTTGCTCCAACGCTAATCTATCACAAACTAAGAAATCGTTGTCGATAGACGACGACTTTTTCTAATAACGACATCGATCGATCGATAGATGGCGTTATTTTACTAGTTTATTTACCATTTGATATGGTATTAATCTTTTTCTTAGACGTAAGCATTTTTTGTGCCTATTTAGACAGTCGATCTGAAGAATTAAACTCCAGTCGTGCGTCGGAGCTGACACAGACATTTTTTATTGAAAAATTTCTCCTCTTTCAGGATCTTTTTTTTAAATTCCTTAAATATCATTATTTTAGAAATTATCAACGAAAAACTAAATACCTTCTTTTCTTCTTATTTTGTTAATAACAATAGCAATTTTTTATGTGCTATAAGCCCTTAAAACATTTTTCTAGATATCATTCCGATTCGAATGAGCTATCGCATATAGGTATTATTTTTAGGTGCTTTATTTCTATATAACACGTTTTTGAACTTGTTGACTAGACTATGTCTCAGACATAGGAATAACTAGTGTTCTTTGAATAAATTCTGTACAATTAATTATATTTACAGTTTTTTTTTTATTAATTCTTTTCTCCTATCTCCGCTTCGAAAAATACGTCCATAATAAGATATAGAAAGATTTGTAGTGATTTATTATTTATTAGTATTTTGAAACGTATATCTACCTATATGTATAGATAATAATTTCTAATAGTACCTAAGTATTACTTCACATTACTTTATTTAATTGAATATTTTTTTCACATTTTAGTAAAAATATACCTATTATTTTTATTTTTGTGTTACCCACACATAAGGGAATTCGAAAATGTTTTTTTATTATCATATCAAAATTTTCGACCCAGCGGGATTCGAACCCGCACCTTCCCGACAATCCGTGTCCGGTGCTCTAGCCGTTAAGCTATGGGCCTATACTCCGTGGAATCGAAAATCTTGATATGATTTTTATTCGGTTTAAGCAACCGTGGTGCCATCTATAGCGAGACCTTTAAAGTACTGCACTATTCAAAGTTTCATATTACAATGAAAATCTTTTGACAAGAGACGACACTAAGCTATTTTTAATTCCTATTATTTTTATTTTTGTGTTACCCACACATAAGGGAATTCGAAAATGTTTTTTTTTTATTATCATATCAAAATTTTTCCGACCCAGCGGGATTCGAACCCGCACCTTCCCGACAATCCGTGTCCGGTGCTCTAGCCGTTAAGCTATGGGCCTATACTCCGCGGAATCGAAAATCTTGATATGATTTTTATTCGGTTTAAGCAACCGTGGTGCCATCTATAGCGAGACCTTTAAAGTACTGCACTATTCAAAGTTTCATATTACAATGAAAATCTTTTGACAAGAGACGACACTAAGCTATTTTTAATTCCTATTATTTTTATTTTTGTGTTACCCACACATAAGGGAATTCGAAAATGTTTTTTTATTATCATATCAAAATTTTCGACCCAGCGGGATTCGAACCCGCACCTTCCCGACAAATCCGTGTCCGGTGCTCTAGCCGTTAAGCTATGGGCCTATACTCCGCGGAATCGAAAATCTTGATATGATTTTTATTCGGTTTAAGCAACCGTGGTGCCATCTATAGCGAGACCTTTAAAGTACTGCACTATTCAAAGTTTCATATTACAATGAAAATCTTTTGACAAGAGACGACACTAAGCTATTTTTAATTCCTATTATATTTATTTTTGTGTTACCCACACATAAGGGAATTCGAAAATGTTTTTTTTTTTTTTATTATCATATCAAAATTTTCGACCCAGCGGGATTCGAACCCGAATAGTGCAGTACTTTAAAGGTCTCGCTATAGATGGCACCACGGTTGCTTAAACCGAATAAAAATCATATCAAGATTTTCGATTCCGCGGAGTATAGGCCCATAGCTTAACGGCTAGAGCACCGGACACGGATTGTCGGGAAGGTGCGGGTTCGAATCCCGCTGGGTCGAAAATTTTGATATGATAATAAAAAAACATTTTCGAATTCCCTTATGTGTGGGTAACACAAAAATAAAAATAATAGGAATTAAAAATAGCTTAGTGTCGTCTCTTGTCAAAAGATTTTCATTGTAATATGAAACTTTGAATAGTGCAGTACTTTAAAGGTCTCGCTATAGATGGCACCACGGTTGCTTAAACCGAATAAAAATCATATCAAGATTTTCGATTCCGCGGAGTATAGGCCCATAGCTTAACGGCTAGAGCACCGGACACGGATTGTCGGGAAGGTGCGGGTTCGAATCCCGCTGGGTCGAAAATTTTGATATGATAATAAAAAAACATTTTCGAATTCCCTTATGTGTGGGTAACACAAAAATAAAAATAATAGGAATTAAAAATAGCTTAGTGTCGTCTCTTGTCAAAAGATTTTCATTGTAATATGAAACTTTGAATAGTGCAGTACTTTAAAGGTCTCGCTATAGATGGCACCACGGTTGCTTAAACCGAATAAAAATCATATCAAGATTTTCGATTCCGCGGAGTATAGGCCCATAGCTTAACGGCTAGAGCACCGGACACGGATTGTCGGGAAGGTGCGGGTTCGAATCCCGCTGGGTCGAAAATTTTGATATGATAATAAAAAAAAAAAAAACATTTTCGAATTCCCTTATGTGTGGGTAACACAAAAATAAAAATAATAGGAATTAAAAATAGCTTAGTGTCGTCTCTTGTCAAAAGATTTTCATTGTAATATGAAACTTTGAATAGTGCAGTACTTTAAAGGTCTCGCTATAGATGGCACCACGGTTGCTTAAACCGAATAAAAATCATATCAAGATTTTCGATTCCGCGGAGTATAGGCCCATAGCTTAACGGCTAGAGCACCGGACACGGATTGTCGGGAAGGTGCGGGTTCGAATCCCGCTGGGTCGAAAATTTTGATATGATAATAAAAAAAAACATTTTCGAATTCCCTTATGTGTGGGTAACACAAAAATAAAAATAATAGGAATTAAAAATAGCTTAGTGTCGTCTCTTGTCAAAAGATTTTCATTGTAATATGAAACTTTGAATAGTGCAGTACTTTAAAGGTCTCGCTATAGATGGCACCACGGTTGCTTAAACCGAATAAAAATCATATCAAGATTTTCGATTCCGCGGAGTATAGGCCCATAGCTTAACGGCTAGAGCACCGGACACGGATTGTCGGGAAGGTGCGGGTTCGAATCCCGCTGGGTCGAAAATTTTGATATGATAATAAAAAAAAAACATTTAGTAAAAATATAACTCCAACTTAACCTATATTGAAGTTTCCTATCTGTAAAAATATTTAAAAACAGAAACAGCAAAAAGATTAACTACTAAATAATAAAAAGAAATAACTTACCATTCAAATAAATCAACCCATAGCTTTTGTGTAACAATAAAACAAAAAATAAAATACGTATGATCAAATTCATTGTTAGCATATCAATAATAACTTATTATAATATTATATATTGCCGGCCGCGCAAACGCATAGAAGCCGCGTCAAGAACAAAATACGAGCGAATCGAGCGATATTATCTACCGTGTGTCCCACGGTGTGTCCATTTCATTTTCTTTGTGTGCGCGAGCCGAATGTGTCTACGTTCCTCAAATACACACATGTTACAAATAAAACCGGCCAAGTGCGAGTCGGATTCACGCAGCGAGGGTTCCGTACAAAAATTATTAAAAATATCTTTATTGTATGGTGTAACAAAAAATGTAGAGTCAAGGGGGCAAAGTGCGCCATATTTTTTTCATAGTTGACTTTGGTGCAATATTTCTTGTGTTTAAGTTCACGAGTGATACTAAGTCATGGTACCATAAGGATCTGTGATGTTTTGCAACAACAACCAATGTCAAGTCATTAGAATCTGACAGCAAATTAATGAATTTTAGCATAAAATTTGAAAACAGTTGACCAGGCGCACTTTGCCGACAAATCGGGTAAGTGCGCCTTGTATTAATAAAACGTAATATTATAGCATTAGAATAAAAACAGCCTTATATTATTATAAGAAAACAAGCAACAAAACGAATGATATTTACTTTTTTTTCATAGCCACATTCTAGAAGAATCTATGTACTTAAAACCAAATTTCGGCTAAATGCGCCATAAAATCTTAAGTCAGAGGCTATGAACCTTTTTTCCAAATATTGATAATCGAGTGTCAAGTATATTTTTTCTTTTATTTACGATGGGAATACCCCATGGTATTCCCATCGTAAATGGAACTACTTAAATATTTGGTATTATAAACGGACTGAAATAAGAAGTTAGTTATTGAAATTAGTTATTAAGTGTAATATTTATTTTCTCGCCTTAAAACAAAAATAGGAAACATGACATTTTTGAACAACATTACGATTTTCTTGAATTTTAACATTTCGTATTGCCTCCTCGTGCTTCCATTACTGCGTTTACCCAGTTTGGCATGCTGTACACCAAGTTTTTTGTACGATTTTGGGGAATATTCTCCCATTCCTCTGTGAGAGCAATTTTGAGCTCACGAAGCGTAATTGTTTTACGCATCTCCCTAGCTAGTCAACATGCTCGATCGGATTGACATCTGGGCTGCGTGCTGGCCACTCCATACGAGTAATGTTCATCTCTTGAAGGTAGTCACTCACAATCCAATCTGTATGAGGTCGGGCATTGTCATGCATAAAAATAGCATTCTCACCCAAATTGACCATAAATGGACCAACGTGTTCATTCAAGATTTCTTTTTCAAATTCATTTGCAAGATTTGACCCGACCATACAAACAAGCAAAGAAACATTGTAAGTTAAATAAAGACTTGTAACAAAGACACATTTTAAAAAGTTTGTAACCTCTGGATTGCGGCGAAGTGCGCCATATAAGAAGTCAGTATGGCGCACTTCCCCAACTATATAAATTTTAAGTTAGAATATTTAACTGCAAAAAAATATATAAATTTTACTAGATAGGAGTGAGATATAGTCAGAAACTTAAAGAAAAATATTTAAATTGTGCATTTACCTCATTCGTATATTGGTAAAAACTAGATTTCTTGAGATTTACGAAGATGATCAACCCATAGTCATCTCTGCTAACCACTTTGAATATCAGTGAAAATAAAATGGCGCGTATCTCAAACTCACATGACTAGAGCCATCTGTGACTTTCACCAAGAACTATGATTTAGTTTGTAGCTTCGATATATAGTGTCACTACTAGTATCCAATCGGTAGTTTTCGAGATATTTGTGGTAGGTGCACTTGCCCGGTAGGCGCACTTTGCCACATTAACTCTATGCTTTTCGTAATTTTTCCTTTATCTGTGCTATAAGACGTTGCTTCGTACCAAACAAGATTCTGAGTTCACGCGAAGTACCCTGTAGGTTTTGATTCCCTTGCGACTTTCAAAAATTTGAAGCTTTGTGCTTATCTTTTGATTGCGTTGTCTTAGAAGTTTAATTTTTTCACAGCTCCAAGGGACAGTAGACCTGAGTACTTATTTGATATGAATTTCAGCTCGATACCTCCACGCGTTCCTGAGGAAAAGGGTCTTGACAGACAGACAGAAGTGATCCTTAAGGGTTCCGTTTTTTCCTTTTGAGGTCCGTACCTCCGTGTGCTATAAATAAATATATATATTTTTTAAGGTCCCGTGACCTTAATAAATTAAAACAAGTGCGAGTCGGACTCGCCCATGAAGGGTTCCGTAGCTGCAAGAAACATAGTATAAAAGTTCTTGTAGTACATTGTAACTTTGATCGATGTTTTAATAATAGTGTAGGTATAGGTACCATAAGTATGGGGAGAAGTGCGAGTCAAAAAGGTAAATTGCAGTTTACGAGTTATGACCTATAAAAAAAAAACTACTTACTAGATCTCGTTCAAACCAATTTTCGGTGGAAGTTTGCATGGTAATCATCATCAGGCATTAAGGGGGTTTATAATATATATGGCAAAACAACGTTTGCTGAGTTTTCTAGTATTTTATACATATAAACACAGACAAATTAATAACCCAAATAAATTCGATTGGTAGTAGTGACCAGCCCCCCTAGCCAAGTTGACAACCTACAATCGATAACGCTATTAAAAAATTACTGTGAAAGCCCGAAAAAAATGTCAAATTTTCATAAATCCTTACATTTACCAACTCATGTCGGTAGGTAAATCCTAAGACTTAACTACTCTTAAATCTTAAGATTTACCGTAGTTTGAGCTTTTACAGTAACATACACATGTCAGAAGTGAAACTTCTTTGGCAAACTAATTTAAAAAAAAAACTAATTAAAAAAAAAAAGAATTTAAAATACAAAAAAAAAACTAATTGAAAAAAGAAACAAAAAGTCAAGGGGTGTTCCCAGGCGGTCACCTATCCAAGTATTGATCGTCATGACGCTGCCGCGTTACCGGTCGCTTAAATTTTACCCCTCATGCGCCTAAAGAAGTTACACTTAAAAAAAATAGGTAGGTAAACCGACAGTTTCGCCTTTTAGGTGTGGGCTGGTCGGTTTCTCAATCGCAATAAGTCCTAGCTACGTTTAAACAAATTCGACAAATTGAAAATTGCGAACTAACATTTTTTTTCTAAGTTTTAGTAATACATTTTGATCTTGAAGTCGAAGGGCTGCGCCGACCCTCCACAGCGCTTGTGTGCGAAACCTATAAAGCGCCTCTTTTATTGTTAATTTTGACTGAAATAAATGTTCTCTAGTTTTATATACTTAGATAATATTATCATAAATATGTAAAACCAGTTCGCCTCGCTTGCCAATTACTGCAAAAAATAAAATACGAATTAAGTTTTTACATACTTTATTTAAGATGTTATATTTAATTGTATATTTAGATAATTATTAATAACAATATAGCTGACTTTTTTCTAATAATGCTGGTTTAACTGCCTATTACGTATGCTATGTTTAAAAAAACAGCGTCTAAAATGTGTGTCTGATTATCTGATACGATAGTCGCTAAAAGAGAAAAAAAATTGACGACAAACAATCGTTATAATGGGAACAGCTTGAGACGACAGTCGTCCAATGATAAATTAATCGTTACGACGCGACGTAGTGGGAACGCGCCCTACACCTACTTGTTTTCGGCCTTTTCTAGCTAATATTTTTGATCTGGTTTTAGGTACTACAGATATGCCGGTTTCGCAAGGTCGGATCCAGCTTTGGCGCCGGGGGGGGGGGGGGGTCACAGTCATGGTCAAGGTGCCAGGAGGGGTCACATAGTCGTGGTCAAGTAAAATGAAGTTATAATTGAATTTTTACAATGATAGATACAGGTAAAAAGTAGGTATTTCATTAATCAATGTAGGTAATGTACTTAAAAATACCTATATTGTGACAAAAATCTTGTTTAACAATTTTAAAATTATTGGTCCACCTAGGACCTGGACATAGCCCGGGGGGGGGATCATGACCCCGTGACCCCCACCACTGGATCCGCCAGTGCGGTTTCGTCACAATTATATATTCGGTCTGGAGTCAGGCTATGTTCGTCGTAAACATTCGCTAAAAAATTAAAAAAATTAGTTACAACTACCCTATTAAAACCAGCTTCAGACTTCTCAGAATTAAATGGACCTTTTTTATTGTTCCCTACAGAAAGTTGAATCAATTGCTTCAAATCTTTCGTTGTAAGGCCAAAAAAAACCTACTTTCCATGTCTAGTAAATAATCCACCTGCTCATCCTCTTCTTTTTGCGAAAATACTGGCAATGTGGGTCCCAAAGGTACCTTTACATTCTCTGTTTTATTCTCGTTTTCACGAGCCTTTTTTACTTTTCGTTCCAATGTGGTTTGTGGGGCTGTTTAGGATTTTGCAGCCAACATGTATCCCATTTCTCCCTTCAAAACAACTTCTATTGCCTTTTTCATTGCTTCATCCTCTGACCATTTCCCTCTTTCCGACTTCCTTCTATAATAATAATAATAATAATTTATTTCAGATTTTCTTCATCCATAAAAATTGTTAGTAACATTTTAAATAACTTAGATACTAATGTTAGTACGACAATTATAAACCATCCTAAAACAACATATAAAATATAAAGAATCAAAATCGTGTCTGGCAAGATGGGTTACTTGATACCCCGTCATTCCCGTTGATCCGTTTTGAAATCTATATATACACATACATATAAAAGAGATTTCTACCCATTGACTCATCACGATATCTTTGGAACCATTAGGCGTAGAGACTTGAAATTTGGCAGGAATATTCCTTTCGCCGAGTAGAGGTCAGCTAAGAACGGATTTTACGAAATTCCACCCAGAAGAGGGGGTTGCGGGGGTTAATAACATATATGGCAAAACAACTTTTGCGGGGTCAGCTAGTAACATATGGGGCAAAACAACTTTTGCGGGGTCAGCTAGTTAATAATAAAATAAATTCACTCTCCAACAAGAGGCTGTTTGTCTGACAGTACATTTAAAAATCTAGTGTTCATGAAATGAAATTTTACTGATTTTATTTATCTTGTTTTCCTTTACTTTTCAGCCCGTGCCGTCCAAGATTACTTATTTTGTATTTTGAAATTTGTATTTTTTTATTTCAATTAAAAATGGCTAAAATACTGTATTTTTAACCGACTTCAAAAAAGGAGGAGGTTACTCAATTCGACCGTATATTTTTTTTATGTATGTTCGGGGATAACTTCGTCGTTTATGAACCGATTTTGATAATTCTTTTTTTGTTGGAAAGGGAATATCCCAACTTAGGTACCATGATAAGGAAACCAGGATCTGATGATGGAATCCCAGTGAAATCGAGGGAAACCCTCGTAAATCGTAGTGACGACTAGTGCGTTTGTTAATTAATTTATTATTTATATATTACTTGCCGATGCAATTGAAGTCGGTTTTTTTTTTCGTTTGCTAGCAAACACAATTATGTATTTTATATTTTAAATAGTTAAATACCGTACAAGATATTTTGTATTTCGTTTTTTTAATTACTTGCGATACAGTATTTTTTAATTTGTATTCCAATTAAAGCAAACCATGTATTTTGCCCAGCCCTGGCCCTACTGCCCTTTACATTGTCACCGGTGAATAATGTTTACGTAAATCAACCGCTTTTATAGTCCTTCAATAGATAGATATCAAATACAACTTCTTTTAAAACGTACAAATAAAATTAGGCACTGTAAAATAATTCTTAAAATACAGCTTAATATTTACAATAAATGTTTTAATGAATTTAAATAATAACTTCAAATGATTTATATAACTTAATTTAATTTGAACAAACATTAGTCAGTGTAAAGGTGGCGGTGCAAGATTCGAAATGAAATTAATAAAGACTTATTGCATAAATTAATAAATTTTGGTACAGAATAATGATATTAATTCTAATAGATATTAATTCCAACATTTACACAGTAAATTGAGTATTTTAAAAATAAATGAAACATCACACACACACTTCAGCCTACCGCAGTCCACAGCGGAACATAGGCTTCCACAAGTTCGCGCCAAAAATGCGTATAGGTTTCTACCCCTAAAAAGTGAATTTCCGCAGTGCTACATGAAAGCAGACATAATTACGAGTATTAAAAAAAATATTTCATTTGGATTCGATGTAGGTACCTACTGCCTCGCACGTAGTTTTGATCGTTTCCTCCTACTGTGCGACGGCTTAACGTGCTCTCCGGGGCATCAGGCACGGTAGGAGACCCACAAGGACAGACATTCAAACCGGAAAGGAATATTACAAGCTTTTATTTAACTTGCAATGTATGTATGTATGTAAATTTAATGAATGTTTGTTCGGGTGAAATCTTGCAACTCAATTTTGAAGCAGATATCTTCAACCGATTGAGCTGAAATTTTGTATACTTACAGGTTCAATTTAGATGACAATGCATGATTTGTATGTATTTATGTATGTATGTATGTTTGTTCGGGTGAAATCTTGCAAGTCAATTTTGAAGGAAATATCTTTAAGCAATTGAGCTGAAACTTTGTATACAGGTTCAATTTGGATGACAATGCATGGTTTGTATGTATGTATGTTTGTTCGGGTAAAATCTTGCAACTCAATTTTGAAGCAAATATCTTCAAGCAATTGAGCTGAAACTTTGTATACAGGTTCAATTTGGATGACAATGCATGGTTTGTATGTATGTATGTTTGTTCGGGTGAAATCTTGCAACTCAATTTTGAAGCAAATATCTTCAAGCGATTGAGCTGAAACTTTGTATACAGGTTCAATTTGGATGACAATGCATGGTTACCTTTGTGACGTCATTCTAAATCCAATATGGCGGCATATCCAAGAGTGCGGACTAGTTATTTTTAGTGCACTTCTACAATATGGGTATCAAATGAAAGGGCTTGCTAAGAAAAATTCAAATAAAGTGACGTGATAACCGACTAAAAAGTCAAAAATAAATTAAAAGTAAAAAACCTTTTTAAAAAACAAGCTTTTATTTGAATGCACTAAAACGAAAAAAATAAATTTTTACTTTAAAACTTTTACTATCTACTTATAAAGTCATTACACATAATCTATATGATATAAAAGCTTGTCGCGAGATTTGCTTGTAAACAAGTAAATTAAATAAATTGATGTGATTGATTTTAACTATTAAAATTTTTAAACTAAGGAAATACGAGTACTATCTCGCGACAAGCTTTTCTATCATATAGATTATGTGTAATGACTTTATAAGTAGATAGTAAAAGTTTTAAAGTAAAAATTTATTTTTTTCGTTTTAGTGCATTCAAATAAAAGCTTGTTTTTTAAAAAGGTTTTTTACTTTTAATTTATTTGAATAATCTTGCTTATAGTTCGCGTCACGTAAAAAGAACGCTGGCCTTCAAGCTGAGCAAAGGCGATTTATCGGTCTATATGGTGGTATGAGGTCTATCTATAGTACCTACCAATAACCATTATACGAAGCCGCGAGCGAAAGGTTAATTTAAAAATAAAACAATAGGCCTGGTAATATATAATAGGTACTTTAGTGTGCGAGATTACATAATTATGTATGCGCAAACAGACAACAGTTTCTTTCAGCGTTCTGACAAATGTGTGTATGTTATAAGATACTAGCTTCTGCGCGCGACTTCGTCCGCGTGGAATAGGATCAATTATGTCATACATGATTTGGCGAAACTTTAATCGTTTACGCAGTGGAAGCTCTCAAAAGGAAAAAAAACGATTTTGAAACATTCTTCATTGTTGCTACGCTCCTATTAGTCTTATCGTGATGATATATAGCCTATAGCCTTCCTCGATAAATGGGGCTATTTAACACTGAAATAATTTTTCAAATCGGACCAGTAGATCCTGAGATTAGCGCGTTCAAACAAACAAACAAACTCTTCAGCTTTATAATATTAGTATAGATACAAAAAATGTAGTAAAATAATTATAGCAGCTAGAAGAGGTATATATTAATTATTATGAAAAACTCTCTGTGTAAGACACACAGACTGGTGTAAATTTTGCGCAATTTTTTTTTTTTTTTAATACTTATTTCAATTGAGGAAGGAATAAATAAAATTAAAATCTTTTAAAGAATTTTATTTCATCATAAACAAGTGCTTTCAGTGCGAGTTCTTTCATAACATAATAGTTTAATATTTTGCGTGTGTGTAATGTGTCAATCATAAAGCATCACAAACGAAAGCTAAAGCTGAAAAAACAAAAGAAATTAAATAAAAAATCATAATACGATATGATGAAAAAAAGTGATAATAGCAATCATAATATAAGAATTACTTATAAAATTTTGTTCACCGAAGAAAATTGTTCTAGATGTCATTCGATTTCAATGAATAACTTAGAAGATTTATAATAGTTTTAAAATAAGTCTGCCACGAATTAATGATCACAAAAAATGAAAAGGCGATTTAATTACATTAGTAGATACTAGCCAGGCATATGAAAACTTTCGAATGAAAACACTTCAAGGCAATTTTATGAAGAATTTTGACGCATAAATTGCACAGCAAATATTATACCGGCTATATTTGAAACTCTTGAAAAACGAAGAGGTATGATAGTGTTGGCATGACCTGACATGATCCAAGTGAAAAAAACGCGAAAAGATTTTTTTTCTTGCCTCTTCATAACTTTTTTGGTACAATCTGGTTTTGGAAAAATAATGAAACAGAAATTTGAAGTTAATGCTTTAAAATAATCGTGTTTTAAAAAAATTGACAATGCCATTGTATACTACTAGTTCATGCGCGCCATCAGCTGACCGGCACGAGGTCAACGTACTCCTGCACACGTTAGTCGCGCGTCTCGCGGTCAACGAGAGTTCGCAAAATACATAAGTCCTAAAATGTTCGTAAAAAAACATTTCTGAGATAAATGGTTATATGCATTATATAGTATATAAACAGTATATTATTAGGTTTAAATATTTTCAAGCGTTCTAAATACACCCAGTATATATATAGTACGGTTTTTTCTTAAATTAACGCGGGTGAAAGCGCTCGTCACAGCTAGTTTATTACATAAATGGAAAAAATATATAATGTAAATAATTTATGCTTACTAAATTAACACATTCAATGACTTGTGAGTGCTAATGATGACAAATTTTAATAAATAATGCTGGACAAATTTTAGCTATTACTACAAGCCACTTACAAAGTTCAATATGAATTTTTAATAGCTTTAACTGTAGGACAATTATTCGCACTGACTGACATTACCTAAATAAATATAAAAAATGTAGATTTTTTAGCATCATATAAGTTAAATTTAAAATTATTAACTCAAATAAATATACAGATATGTATAATATTAATAATAATATTTGTCAAACAAGAGTCAACAATAAATTAAAAACAATATTATTAAGACAAAAAAGAAGAAAAAATAATAATATTTAAAATATATTTTTTTTTGTTATATAAAGATTTTCTAAACACATTTGACTAGGAAAAATACAAGAAATAAAACACAGCCTAACATAACTTAACAGGTTATTACAAAATTCAGGAATGACGCATTAAACATTATTGTAATAATTATTATGTACGAGAATATTAATTACTTAAATAAACAAAAAACTTACACAGCATCATGAGAAATAGACTTCCATATAAGTTATGCATACTAAAGCGTAATTTAACAATATAATACATATTCTTTTATGTAAATCCAGTGTAAATTTTGCTTTGTTATATTTTTGATATTTGTCATCTTATAAATTCTCAATTATGTGATTAAGTTTTTGGGAGTTTACTCCTTAAGAATCGATTTTCATATAAGGCCCGCGGTATGAAAAAAATATGAGGAGTAAAATCTACTGAACGAATCACCTCGTTACGTTTTTGTGCGCTATCTATCTGCTACGACGTTTACGACAGTACCGGCTACGACGGTTACGACTTTTTCTAATAATGCCATCGACAGATGGCGTTATTTGATTCGTTTAAATACCATTTGATATGGTATTAATCTTTTTCTTACACTCTAAAGTCTTTTTTGTGCATATTTAGATAGTTGATCTGAAGAAGTAAACTCCAGTCGTGCGTCGGAGCTGACAGACACTTTTTTTTTCTTACTTTGAAGTTTATTGCCTTCTGTCGGACTTCAATTCTAACAATAGTCATTTTGTATTTGTAGAAACGTCACTGGTATATTTAATACTATTTTTTATTACTTAAAAGTGTTGATGCTGTCTGGTTTTTCGTCTGTTTTTCTCATAAATATTATTTATAATAATAAAATGGTGGTGATCTATAAAGATTCTATATACTTTGTAAAAAAAATTAATACATTTTATAGAGCCAATTTTTTAGTATATATATTATGTATTATCCATGTATCTATCACAGAACTGTCAATCTCTATCAAGACAGATAGCGATATATAAAAACATTCTGGTTTTACATACTTTTGGTATTTAACCCGATTTAAAAAAAAGGGTTGAGAAGAAACTTACTGTGATTAAAGACTTACTAATGGTTCTTAAAAATTTCATTCTTATTAAATAACTGTATACAAAATACATATAAGAATAACTTTGACTTACACTATGGAATGTATAAAAATGAGATATTGAGTACTATTACGATTCATACATTGACCTCTTTCACCGTGTATGAGTACCATTAAAATAATATAAAAATAAAATCTTTTTATATTATTCCACATGCACAGACAAATTTTAAATAATATAATAACTTTGGTCTATAACTTTTACAATTTTATTATATTGTTATTACGAACAAAAATAAATATAAATTAACTCGATATATACAGATAATAAAAATAAATAATTTTTTGTATAACGGTACAAAAATACATGGGTACTTATTAGTTGCTCAATTTAGGAGGTAGTTTTCAAAAGTTGTCATCTACCACTTTGTGTTTTTTTTATAAAATTTTTAAGTTGAAAAAATTTAATTTCTTTTAAATGAAATAAATAGTAATAGGGTCTGTGCTTTTGTAGTTGATCTTGCAAGATGTATGCTTGCTTGTGTGCTTGCAGGATGTATGTTATGATTGTTTTCAGATTTTTATGTCAAAACTAGCTGCACGGATAGACTTCGTTCTCTTGTTTTTTTTTTTGTTTAAAAACCTTCCGTGGGATTTAAGGAACATACAAAAAAAGTCACAGACCACAGAAATACTATAGACATGGTAAGGGGCGTGACGCGTGTTACCAAGCTTATGATCAGGCGATCATACTGTTAACAAACGCATCTCAGTCGTAGTACAGACGCGGGTGACGTATTTAGTGACTTAAAAAATATTAAAATGCCGTGTTGTGTAGTATTGTCGTGTCGACAAGGGAGCTAAGGTCTAAAAGTTACCCCAGGAATGATTTCCTTTCACATATAAGTAGTAATTTACTGTAATTATTAATATTTGGAAAAAAGCCAGTCATCTACAATGATTTTGACTTACAATTCATAATTGTGACAGTAACGATATACACTGCTGGCTAACCATTACCGATAGTCTACGAACAACGCGCGTAACGCGCAATCTATTGCGCGGCTATAGTTACGCTTGCTACGCACTAATTCTTCGAGTACCAGGCGTCAGTGGCCCGCCATATTATCGACTATTACTAGTTGAGCAACGAATGCCTAATCCGTAGTTTATCGATAAATTGAATCTTTTTTTATTATAAAAGGTTTTTCGTTCGATGTTTATTATCACGTTTAAGACATAAGTATACTATATGTACAATTCGAATTTCATTTTTTATATCCATTTTTATTAGATTTAAAATTTTAATGAGTGAATGATTTTTAAAATTCACTTCACCGTGTCTTTCAGTTTATTTCATGCTTGGCTCCTACTGTTTCATCCCGATAGTTTTTCGTATATATATATTTTTTGAACCCTCAGTTTCATATTGGTTCTAATAAATTTCTGACATTTGATTAGTATCCCAACAGTTTTATAGAACTACAGTCTACAGTAATAGGAAACTACCAGTTGACTATTAATGTGAGGTATTTAATGTGTAATCAGTGAACATAGATAATAATAATTATTGAATTTTATTGAAATAATACTCGTCCGTGTTATCATTTATCGATAAATCTGCAATGTTTATCGAAATGCCCACGGCCCTAGACCGGAGGCGTGTCTCATCTATGATTGTAGTAACGTGTAGCAATGCGTACACGCACACTACTTCGTAGCCAATTAGGATTAAGATTTTAATGTTGTAAATTGTGTGCGAACTTTAATATAATTGTGTGGGTGTAAAAGTTGGCTACGCTGGTTCTGAAGCAAATAACGTTCGATGCCGTCTCCATATACTCCGTGAAAAAAGTTGACGAATTGGTCGAGCCATTCTCCAGTTATGCGCTTAGCAACATTCATTTTTATTATATAGAATAATAGGACCTACCAGGACCAAAAACCAATCAAATATTTAAATAGCGATTACTATAGTTTGATGTTTGTTGGAAATTTTTCTCAAAATTTAGAATTATTATAGTATTCAGTTGAAATTTTGTATAATGTTTTATAACCAGTAATTGACCAGTAGCCCCTTGAAGACTTTTGATTAATTTAATGATTGACCAATTCGAAATTTTTATTTCAGATAAATATGCAAAATGACACCAAAAAGAACTTTTTTTTATACAGCGAAGAAAACTTATTTTTGGAGTTGCAGGAAATTAATGGCGGCTCAAAAATTTGGAAAAATGGGGATGACATCTTTTGAAAGCTACCTGCATAAATTGTTGAATAAGGACTCGCTCCTTTTATTGTTCTATATTTTCTATAACATTTGTTTGCCGAGCGTTGAACAAAGTGTTAGTGTTTTCAACTAAATTTTCACCATTTTGATTTTCGATATTTTCTTTTGGCGTTAGACATTCGAAATTTTTACAGAGGCGGAGTATCTGAAACAAATAATTAATAAATGAATATATCTTACATCATACACACACAGTCGTCTGTTCCTAAAGTAAGCAACTTAATGCTTGCGTTATAGGTAACAGCCGACTTATAGCAAATGTTTTTTTTAATTATTGTATAATGTAATTTGCATTTAAGTTGTTTGTGTTTTTTCATCGTCAGACATTTTTTACTATTACTGTTCATGTACGACAATAAAATTTTAAACTGTTAGCAAACATTATTATCAATCAAATATTTGCATTAAAAATTACTTGAGATAATAAATGATAAGGACGCGTTTGTCTACTTATATATTTTTGTAATCGTTTTAAATTACATAATTTTATTTGCGCAATAGAGATATAATATTTAAAAAAATAATCCTATAATAAAATAGAATAACACTTGATTTTATAGAAAAGGAAAAACCTTTACCTACTCGTTAACAGTTTTAAAGTACTGAAACGATTTTAATAAAGTTATGAGGTCTATAAGTGGATATACCTCTAGAAAATTACTATATAATCCCAAATTTAGTCGTCGCTCAATTTAATTCTTAATTTAATCACTCATATACAAATCTACGCGGCGCGGCGTTGGCGCAGCGGTCACAGCACTGTATTGCAATTGGCTGTGGCGCGGGCGGTCGCGGGTTCGATCCCCGCACTCGACAACGTTTGTATTGGCCATACAGATGTTTGCCGTGATCTGGGTGTTTGTGTAGTCCTTGTGGGTCTCCCCACCGTGCCTCGGAGAGCACGTTAATCTGTCGGTCCCGGTTGTTATCATGTACACCTGATAGCGATCGTTACTCATAGTAGGAATATATCCGCCAACCCGCATTGGAGCAGCGGTGTGGATTAAGCTCTGATCCTTCTCCTACAAGGGGAAAGAGGCCTATGCCCAGCAGTGGGATATTACAGGCTGAATCGTGATAGTGAATCGATACAAATCTACTGCAAGTAAAACGCGAGCTTGTTAAATAATAAAAATGTTCTTACAGTATAAATAAGTATTCCAGCTGCAATCACCATCCCGGCGAGTACGTCCCACCAGTGGTGTCTATGGTCGGTGAGGCGGGTTATGGTACAATGCAGTGTTGCCACACAGCAAAATAACTGGATCAGTCTTATCGTCTTTGTGTTTATGTGGTTGGCTCGTTGATGGAGATAGTACTGTAAAATTAATATAAATATAACTTAATTTCACTGTTATTAAGCAAAAATTAGCTTAACAGTACCTACTGGAACCGTTAAGCATACATATTGTAAAAAGGGGTACACTAAACTGCCCCAAATAATATGAAAGCCTGTTCAAGGATCTAGGAGTCCACACAACACAAACATAAACTTAGTTTTTAGTATTTGTTGTTATAGCGGCAACAGAAATGAATAATTTGTGAAAATTTCAACTGTCTATCGCCATTTTTGAGATACAGCCTGGTGACAGACGGACGAACGGACGGACAGCGAAGTCTTAGTAATAGGGTCCTGTTTTAACCCTTTGGGTACGGAACCCTAAAATGATAAAGCATGCCTAGCCTTGTTTAATGACTAAAACTTGTTACGTGACGATTAGTATTTATTTAATTTTTAAAGAAAATATAATACTACTTACTATAATAAATATTCCAGCGTGGAATGCTAGGGAGGTGTGTCCCGACGGGAAGCTCCTATCTGACTGGTTCAGCCAGTGCGCTTTAGTGCAAGTGTAACTCGGTATATACTCAGATCTGAAGATAATTTATTATAATCATTCTTTATAACCCAAAAAATTACATCTCTACGTATACCCAATATACTCATTTAGCCTGACAATTTAGGGAAACAAAAAACAATAATAAGAGCCAAAGCCTCTATTTTGTCATACAGTGCTTATTTACTTATGTGCGTATTGAGTAATTAAATTCAATAACAAAAATAACACTTTTTTATGCTGTTTATTTTTTTATTTTTAAATGTTAAGGGCCCTGTAAACGATCAAATAGTTTGTCAAATTTGTTTGTCAAACTTCATGTTTTCATATACTTAACAAACACATCAAACAAGCTCGCACACGTACAAAAAATTTGACAAACACGTCAAATTCAAATTCAAATTCAAATTATTTATTTCGCCATAAGGTATATGTAATACACTTAACGAAAGTCAAAAAGAAAAAAAAAATGATTTACAAAAAAAAAAACTAAACAATAATAACAGAAAGTTAAGGCAGCAAAAAATCAAACAATAAAATAAAAATTTATATCCTAACACTAGGTACATTACAAACTTACGTAATGTACCCAGTGTTTGCCGCCTTAACTTAGTCAAAATATTAAGCTATAATGTCTCGGTAGACATTACCTACCTACTTTATCCTCGGCTTTATTAAATATTACAATAAATAATGATGGCCCTAGTGTAGGCCGAGAGAAAAAAAGCCGGAGGAAAAAAAACTCTCGGTACTCTTTTAAAAAAAAGCAGTCAGATACAAGATAAAAACGCAGTAGTGGACCATGAAATAATCAGGACAAACACGAGACAGCCAATCGTGCGTGCCGAGACCACCACATGCCACCTGCTCACAATATATGTAACTATCTATTTACAGCGGGTCATAGACATAGCCTGGTCGAGCTTTATTCAATCCCATGCCTTTTCATCATTGAGATAATCATTAATGGTATAGTAGGCTTTACTACATAAAACTCGCTTAATAACTTTTTTAAACTTCAAAAAAGGCAGAGATTGAAGCGCAGCCGGAATCTTATTATATATAAGGATAGACATTCCTATAAAGGAACTACTTTTTTTCTTGAGCCGGCATTTAGGAAATATTAATTTGTGGTCGTTCCTGAGTGTTACATCATTTGAGGCATTTCGATCACTACGACTAACAAATAAATGCCTATTTTTCCGTATGTACATTATATTTTCATAAATATACTGCGATGCAAAGGTCAGAATGTTGATCTCTTTAAACTTCTCTCTCAGAGATTCTCTACATCCCATTTTATAAATATAACGGATAGCCCTTTTCTGCAGAATAAAAATGACTCTAATATCAGCCGCATTGCCCCATAGCAAAATGCCATAGGACATTATACTATGGAAGTAGCTGAAATAAACTAATCGGGCTGTATCGATATCCGTTAATAATCGTATTCTTTTAATCGCGTATGCTGCAGAACTCAGTCTATCCGCCAATGTACAGATATGGGGTCCCCACTGTAACTTTGAATCAATGGTGGATCAACGTTTGTATCACATATGCTGTGGCCTAATGTTTTTTGATAAGGGGTCGTTCAAGTATTACGTAACGCAAATTTTGAAGATTTTTGACCCCCCCTCCCCCCATGTAACGCGCCGTAACGTTTTCCTGTACCCCCCCCCCCTCAGCCCATAAACGTTACGTAACACCCCAACTGACCATTTTTACCCAAATGTCACAACTTTGTTGCGAAAACTACCGTAAAGTCGCTTAAAAAATCGCGTTTGCGGTAAGTATAAATATATACATATACAAAAAGGGATATAAACGAAAAGGGTTGCAAATTTACAATAACAATAAAAAACAACGTTACGTAACGCGTTGCTCGAGAACCCCCCTCCCACCCCTGTAACGCATCGTAACGTTTTACAAGACCCGACCTCTCCCCATAATTGCGTTACGTAATACTTGAACGGCCCCTAAATGTAGAAACTTAATTTTCCTATTTTACTGCATTAACAATATAATTTATAAACACGAGCAACATTTTTTTTAAAGTTTTAAACCAATGATGATAATGTAAGATGGTATGGTAAAATTGCATAGCTAGCTAAAAATTGACCGAACTCAACAAACATTTATCTCTTATTTCACCTCACAGCGGTAAAATTTCAAAACATGTTTATTATGAAGTAATAAACACTTACGATAAAAAAACGATACAGCCTGTAATATCCCACTGTTGGGCATAGGCCTCTTTTCCATGTAGGAGAAGGATCGGAGCTTAATCCACCACGGTGCTCCAATGCGGGTTGGCGGATATATTCCCTACTATGAGTAACGATCGCTATCAGGTGTACATGATAACAACCGGGACCGACGGCTTAACGTGCTTTTCGAGGCACGGTGGGGTAACCCACAAGGACTGCACAAACACCCAGACCACGGCAAACATCTGTATGGCCAATACAAATAATAAACAAATAAACACTTAAATAATAAAAAAAATTATACTGGCTATCTTAAACAAGTGTATTTAAAATAGTGTACACTCAGCGATGACGAATCATTATGACAGGAAATGATATTTAAAGTACTAGCTGCCCGGACAGACTTCGTTCTGTCTGTTATGTTCTTTTTTCTTTTTTTTTTGTTCTTCCTTTCGTGGAATTTAAGGAGCATACAAAAAAAAAAATTAGCCGAATTGGTCGAGCCGTTCTCGAGTTATGCGATTAAGCAACATTCATTTTTATTATATAGATAGATGTATACACAAAGTTAAGACAACCTTCAAGTTTTTTGTAAACATATGTATTTCATTCACATTTTTTTCTAATCACATTGTTAATAATTGAACTTTATTTCATTAAAATGTTCTCGAACATTTTATAATTTTTTGTTGGACTGCTTTGTCTTTTATGCGCTAATTTCGAGATCTATCTGGTTAAAACCAGATCAAATGTGAACTAGTACAACTTTGATGTGTAGTTTTTTTGATATTATGGTAAAACTTGCAGGTTCGAGAAAATTCTAAAACATGTTTAACTACACCTTACATAGGCTACTATAGGCATTAGCTACACCTTACATAGGCGGTTCTTGCCCAACAGTGGGAAATTGATGTGCTGTCATAGTATTATGCAATACTCACTCTTTACATGTCAATGCTTCTTTTGGACTGCAAGTATCAAAAAAGTGTGGTCTCGGTGATCCCACTATAAACTTAAGGCACTGTACCAATGTTAGATTAATTATGTATCCATATAAATACTCTTTGTACCACAGAAGTGCCTTCTTTTTAGCTAAGCCTGTCTTGTCTTTCTGTTTTTCTATTATAAGCATCTGTAAAAAAAAAAACAATAAACCGTTTTAGAACATCAAAATTTTTTTGTGAATTTTATCTGTTTTATCACTTCAGCCTATCGCAGTCCACTGCTGGACATAGGCCTCCACAATTTCGCGCCAAAAATGATGTGAACTCATGTGTGTTGCCCATAGTCACCACGCTGGGCAGCAGGTTGGTGACAACAGGGCTGGTTTTGTCGCACCGAAGACACTGCTACCTGTCTTCGGTCTGTGTATTTCAAAGCCAGCAGTTGGATGGTTATCCCGCTATCAGTCGGCTTCTTAAGTTTCAAGGAGGTAGTGGAACTGTGTTATCCCTTAGTCGCCTATTACAACACCCACAGGAAGAGAGCAGAGTCGCTATATTATTCTTTACTGCCAAACATCCTGGCAGTAAAGAATAATATAGTACATGCCATCATCAACATTTGTAACCACACAGCATCTGTTTTATAAGATTACTAGCTTCTGCGCGCGACTTCGTCGGCGTGGACTCCGCTCCTTTTGGTCTTAGCGTAATGATACATAGCCTATAGCCTTTCTCGATAAATGGGCTATCTAACACTGAAAGAATTTTTCAAATCGGCCCAGTAGTTCCAGAGATTACCGCGTTCAAACAAACAAACAATCAAACAAACAAACTCTTCAGCTTTATATATTAGTATAGATTTATTTATTTAATATTGGATACAATGTATTATTTAAATGTATCTATTTTGTTTATGTATACACAATCACTAAACTTCAATATAAATAAGCAGTTACCGTAGCCTATAGAAGCCTGCAACAGCAAAAGCACCGAAAATGCATTGCCGATCTTCCCACTAACCCAAAAGCTCTGGCCACCTTACTCACCAACAGGAACACAACACTACTTGAAAGCAGTATTATTTAACTGTGATCTTCTGTATGGCTGAGGCACTTTCCCAGACGCTGCTCAAGTTTTGAGGATATTTCCTACTGTGCCTTACCGTGTTAACTTACTATTAATTACTTTAATTTATTATATCCATAAATTAAAAAATTAACTTACCACAACCAAAGGCAGGAAAGTCGTGACCCCTATCAACCATTTCCAGTTGACTGTATCACCAGTGAAAGGATGTGACAGGGCTGGGTCATTGCACTGGAAACCGACCTGGCCGCCCGGAAACAGCTTCAACTCCAACAGCAGGAATATAAAAATAACTGCAAGTATGAGTTATATGCCACTTAATGACAAAGATGCAAATATGCTTGACACACACCACCATTCTGTTCCTGAGGTGAGTAACAGCCAACCGATATACATATTTTGTTGAGTTTAATCTATGGTATTATAAAAAAAAAATTGCGTGAGTACAAAGTACACATGTCAGAAGTAAAACTTCTTTGGCAAACTAATTAAAAAAAAAAAACAAATCATTAATGCTGCAACTTACAATTATTTAATTATTTTTTTTTTGTTTAAGTTTTTTGTTCGAGATTTACCACGTCCACGACTAGACCTGACCCATCCAAGTACTGACCGTCATGACGCTGCTGCGTTACCGGTCACTCAAATTTTAGCTATCATGTGCCTAAAGTAGTTTCACTTCAAAAATGGGGAGTAAAATCATTTGAAACAGTAATGCTGAGTAGTGATATTGAGACCCTGAGAGTAAAATTTTCTTTAATTAAAAGTGATAATTTATTCTTAGGGAGTATACTTTAGTTGTGTGCCGGAGTTGACACACAAACTGCAATAATTGTATTTAAGAATAATGCATATACAAATAACAAACTTCTCTTCATTACACTATTAGTAAAATTTTAGTCCTTATCTAGAATTTACAAAAAAAAAAAAATTCATAAGTTTTTAAAGTATAATTCTACTTTCATTAAAAAAAATAATGAGTATTTTATTTATGCAGTTCATGTTAGCAGTTAGCAAAAATTCATCGTAGTTTTCCTTTTTTGTGGATTAGTGTAACTGCATTTGAGAGGCAAAAAATGTATACAGTTTTAGAACTTTATTAATGTATATTATATCAACTGGAAAAACCGATTCAAATTTTTTTTGGTTTCAAGCTAAAGTTGTCCGAGGTCGAACAAATCTTAACTTAATAAAATTCTCTGAAAATTTTTTCACATTGAGGAGTTTTAATAAGTTTGTTGTTATTTTGAAAACTTAAAAAAGACTATAGAATATTAAATAACAAAACTAATCTTTAGTGTTATAAATGATTAAGAATTAGGATCAAAATACTGAGTATTTGAAAAAAAAATCAGGTGAACAATTTGATTTATTATGTGTCAGGATATATAATGAAATATTAACAGATTTTAATTTCAAAAACCCGCTTCTGTCATGAGGGCTGTTGCAAGGAAAATATTTTTATTAATAAATTCTTGTTAAGGGTTTAACAGAAATCTTATACTATATAATATTATAAAGAGGAAATGTTTCTAACTTTGTTTGTTTGTAGGGGGTAATCTTCTCAAATACTGATCCGGTCATGAAAATTCTTTCACTAACAGAAAGCTACACTATTCAGGAGTGACATAGGTTATATTTTATTGTTATTGAACAAAGAGTTCAGTGAAAAATAATAGTATATGTAAATCAAGTCAGAGAAATGCGAGCGAGATGAAAACTTTACTATATATTTGCATCACAAAAATAATTAACGCCCAAAAAAGTGGGCACAGGTCGGCTAGTCACTACATAGTATTAAACAAAGTCGCTTCCCGCTGTCTGTCTGTCCCTATATATGCTTAGATCTTCAAAACTATGCAACGGATTTTGATGCAGTTTTCTTTAGTAAATAGAGTGATTCCAGAGGAAGGTTTATGTGTATAATACATGCATAATATAGCCGGGGCGGGTCGCTAGTAAATAATAAATTTGAAAACATGCTGTGGGATATCAAAATTGTAAACAAATTTTTGTATGAAAACAATATGATTTGAAAAATGATTATTTCAGGAGTTAGATATTAATTTTAGCTACTCAAACTAGAAATACGGCTAGGATACATGTAAAAAGGAAACCAACCTCGATGAAACCGGTTAGTTTTCGACCAGGCAAATTTCAATTTATTTAACATTTTTCACTGATCGTGATCACTCACAAACACACATATAATTAAATTAACATTTAGAACTATTCTCGGTACCGTGACTCAAGGGAATTAACTCAGTTTATACGTATGATACTACTATGCTCTACTTGCTTTATGTTGTTTGAATTAGTACTAAATATTGCGACACTGTTGGATTATTATTCCTATCGCAGATTGGTTGCGATTATTTATATTAAAAAAGTTTCATTTATCTTTTCAATATGTATTAGATTTAGGCTTAAAACTTAAAAATCAAATGAAATCCGAAATTTGTTTAAATTACTTGTGAATTACTTCTTCTGACAAATTGACAACTGACATTACTGAAATTTGAAATAGATATTAGGGATGCCGATCTGAAATCGATTAATTAAAGAATCGATTTTCGGGCCGATTTTTTTTAAATCGATATGTTGTATTGAATCGATTCAGTTAATCGATATTTCACCCTTGAAAATCGACTTTGATTTCTTCTGTTTTGGTAAAAACCATAAAATTATTTACAATTAGCTGAACGTAGTGAACGTACTCATAATATTACGGTGTTGCCGGTTAAAGGGTTAATTACTCGAAAATTCGCGAGTTAGCTTGTTTCCGACTTCCGTATACATTTAGAAAATAAACGTAACAAATACATTTAGAAAATAAATGTCTTCTTTTATACCTGATCTTATACTTTGATATAAGATGGGCAAAACACATGAGTTCGCGTCATAATGTCGGGCGCGAACTTGTGGAGGCCTATGTCCAGCAGTGGACTGTGATAGGCTGTAGTGGTTATACTTTGATATGGTAATAAAAATAATTTTAGTATCGAATTCCCTGAAATGAAAATTCCCTAAATTTTACTGGTGAGATATATATTTAACTAAAACTAATTAACTAAACTAATAGATATACTGACACCTGTCAAATGAACGAATAAAAAAAAGTTCGTCCCAGACCCAGACCTTTGAGGGGAGAAATATAATATCTATGTCCCAGACCCAGGCACAGGGAGTTGCCAGTTCTTCGACTTCTTCGGTCGCACGCTCATCGCCCGGTCATATTGGTCGATCGTCCAGAAGTCGTTCAAAGCCAAAATGTCAATTGAAATATTTTCCCCTATTGCAGTTAATATTTTCTACCAACGGTTTTAAAAATACAAATTTGATTAAAAATCTTTTTAACTACTTACGTTGTCAGATCGTTTAGTTACCGTCTTCAACATACATAAATATATACCTACGGTTGTTATTGTTACTTAACAAATAAATTACATTATTCTGTGTCACTCTTTAGAAGTTTAGATCAATTTTACATTTGCTAATTTGTCGTTAAAGTTGCATGTTATCATGAGTCATGAGCATGACATATGACTATAATGAGATAATAATATGTATACTTACTTGCTTATAACTAGCAAGTCGCAAGTCACTTGTAACACAAGACTTGTAACGAAATAAAATATTATGTAACTAGCTTCTGCGTGCGACTTCGTCGGCGTGGACTCCGCTCCTATTGGTCGTAGCGTGATGATGTGTTTGATTGTTTGTTTGTTTGTTTGTTTGAACGCGCTAATCTCAGGATCTACTGGTCCGATTTGAAAAATTCTTTCAGTGTTAGATAGCCCATTTATCGAGGAAGGCTATAGGCTATATACAATCACGCTTAGACCAATAGGAGCGTAGCACCAATGAAAAATGTTTCAAAATCGGGGTTTTTTTCCTTTTGAGCGTTTCGCACAAATCATGTATGACAGAATTTGTCCTATTCCACGGGGACGAAGTCGCGCGCAGAAGCTAGTTAAATATAAAGTATGTGGATTAACAAGATATCATATTGTGCATAAAATGCTTAAGGGGCTGTATGTATCGCCGGCGATACGCTCGCTCGTGGAGACAGCTCCATAGAGAGTGTACAGAAATAGGTGGCACGACGATACTATCGCCGGCAATACGCTCGCTCGTGGAGAAAGCCCCTAAGGTAACTAGCAAAAATATAAGTTGATATGTATTGTATTTTGACATACCTTTTTTTTACGTGGGGTAAATCCATCATGGATACCCTCCGGCGCGGGGGCACCAGAGGTTATGTCAGACTCCTACTGACCAAAAACCATCCACGTGTGAGCAGACATCCGCCTGAGTGGGGCGAGATGGGGTCGCGTTAGCAGTCTCCACCCCGCCCCGGCGGTTGGCCCGAATGTAAACATCCGGGCCCCGGCACCCAGAGGGGCGGCACCCACAAGACCACCCCTCCCGACGACGTGGGATCTCAAGCCAGCCGAGGATCCCCCGACCCCCAGCCGACCACCCCACTTAGGGGACGCTCAACCGGACCAGTCTACCGTCTGCAGAATGGGGACACATGTCCAGGAGCGTCCCCCCCTCCAAGTCAGGCAGGCCTGACCTCCAACGCTCGGCATCATGGCGTTGGGGGTCAGGCCCACCTGGCCTCCAATGCCAGATCGCACCGAGCAACCGAGCAAAACTCCAGGGAGCCCAGCACGACCCGGCAACTACCCCACGGGTCCGCCGGACTGCACCAACAACCGAGCTTAAAGCTCCAGGGAGCCAGCACAGCCCAGCCCTCACACATCACGTCTGCCGGATTGCACCAGCAACCGAGCAAGGCTCCAGGGAGCCAGCACAACCCGGCCGGCAAACCGAGCTTTCGCACTACAGGGCGGGCAAGTGAACCCACCCACCCCGTCCCTCTAGTGCACTCACGGGTCGAGCAGTACCCGGAGCGCACCCCTCGAGTCAGTCGTTAGCCGCGACGAGCAGCAATACCGCGACTGCGATACTGCTGCCCGTCCCGTTGCCCAGGGTACACCACGAGGAGGTGACCGACATGCACCCCGTATTTTGACATACCTAATATATGGGCTTTATCCGTATATAGGTATGGGTTTTTATAATTATTGTACCCTATGTGACTATTTTTGAAGTAAATCATCTTTAGGTACCCTTGACTTGGGGAGTAAGCTGGTAAGGTGAATGCATAACGAGAGCGTTACGAAAGTGTGATCGGGCGAGGCGAACGGAAGATGATAGGAAAATATAAGTTAGTGAAGATAGAGAGAAAGAGAGAGTTACTTTTCGTATATTTCTGTAGAGGCAACTAAAGAAGTTTTATTTCAGTCATGTCGTAGCTAACTTTTCTGTAAATATCTAAGAGGAATAGGGTAAACTGAGGAGAAACTGGCCGCCCTGTAGTAATTGGCCACTCGGAACATTACTGCTATATAGGTAACTCCACTATACCTACATTAGATATTTGTTTTGTATCTCAAACGTTTTCGATTAAAGCTCCCTTTAGCTTGACTCATTTCGAAATTTATGTCAATTATCGTCATATTTCAGTCAATTTACACAATACCCTAACAAATTATACACCTAAACTTTTCTCGTATACCACTCTATCTGAGTCTATCTATTTGTAAAAACCGTATAAAATCCATTTAGTCGTTTTCGAGACTATCGCGATCCTCTTGAATTGCTCTATTGAAAGCTTTTATTTATTTTGCAATGTATGTATGTTTGTAACGGTGAATTCTTGCAATTAATTATTGAAGATTGTACAGGCTAACAGGCGCTTAGATTGATTGACAATGCATGGTTAATTAGTTATCGGTGTCACTCTAAACCCAACAGTTATTTTTAATATACTCCTATAATATGGATATCAAATGAAATGGCTTGCTGAAAGGCACTCGAAAAATAAAATGTTGTTACTCTAAATCAGAGCCGAATCTACCATATGGCTTTTTGGGCTTCAGCCCAGGGCCCCATGGATTCAAAGCCCCCCCCCCTCCCCACCAGCTAAGTCAAGTCAAAGTCAAAAATGGACGACAATGCGAAAGAATCAATAATTTTATTAAATTCTTTATTCTTATATTACTTCAAACTGACAATTAAAATGTTTGGCTGCCATTAAACATTCATCTCAATCGTGGTCAAATTTGGTTGGACCCTAATTATTAATAGTATTAGCCCAGGGCCCCCTGACCTTACGGTCCGGCCCTGCTCTAAATCCTGTATGGTGGATTGGTGGACTTCTATATATGGCGCATTAAGTTTGTTATGGTTTCCTACAATATGGGTATCAAATGAATCGACGAGTTGGGAATATCAGACTGAAAAATCTATCCAGGGATTACTAAAAAGAACAAAATTGAAGAGAAAAAACTTCAAAAATTTTTTACTTAAATCCACTAAAAAGAATAAAATAAAATTTTCCTATAAAAGTTTTATTGTAAACATATAACATCATTAAGCAATTTGTCTGGTAGGTATAATTGGTTTAATGTGACCAGACGGAGAAACGCGGCGCAGAACTTTGTTTTATTATAGGTACTCGTATGTAGTGATTATGTTAATATTAGTTTGTTATTTGCTGTCAATGAAGTGTAATTTTTTAGGGTTCCGTAACCAAAGGTTAAAAACGGGACCCTATTACTAAGACTTCGCTGTCCGTCCGTCCGTCCGTCTGTCACTAGGCTGTATCTCAAGAACGGCGATAGCTAGGACAGTTGAAATTGTCACAAATTATGTATTTCTGTTGCCGCTATAACAACAAATACTAAAAACAAAATAAAATAAATATTTAAGGGGGGCTCCCATACAACAAACGCGATTTTCTTGCCTTTTTTTGCTCGATATCAATAATGGCAACTGGTAGATACTTGAAATATTCACAAAATACTCAGTTCTATTTTTAATTTATAAATAAATAATAAAATTAAAATAAAATTAATATATAAGGGGGGCTCCCATACAAAAAAAGTCATTTTTGCCTATTTTTGCTCTCATACAACAAAAGTGATTTTTAGGCGCTTTTTGCCCGATATTAAAATCAATGTACCTAGTCAATGGTATGGAACCCTTCGTGCGCGAGTCCGACTCGCACTTGGCCGATTTTTTATTTAAATCTCTTTACTTATTACACACATTTAAATGAAATATTTCATGTAATTATTATGTCATATACAAAGTGTATTTTTTATTTTAATACCTACGGATTTGTATAAAGTGCACAATTGCAATAATTTAGAATATTTTTGTAAAGCAAACTATGCGGTCGTCGATTCCTCTATTTGTGTATTTTTTAATTTTTTAAACATGTATTCAGTGTTTCGCATTTTATTTTTTGTTTTATTGCTACACGAAAGCTTTGGAACGATATATCATTTAAATGGTATGTATAAATTATAAAAGCTGCTGTGTTTAAAGTAGTTTAAGTGCCCCGAGATTTAACCCGCGTTACCTAAATTGAAAAAAAAAACGACTTAGGTATAGACAAAACTAATCTTCATAAAATTGCCTTGTTGATGAAGTATTTTTCATTCATAAGGATCGATATGCCAGTCTAATAATACTGCAATAAAAACACCTTTTCATTTTTTTGTAATTTTTTTTGATCTGAAAAGTAATAGCAATGGTTAAAAGTAATTTTATCGATTTCTCTTAAACTTTGCTATGGATTTGTGATAGAAAAGTAAATGTTAGATCTCGATTAAATTTAAATAGGACTACATGACCAGTACTAAATTCACAGGAGAAAATTGAGCAGGCTCTTTTCTTTAAAGTCACCTAATAATAAAGACAATAAGGATGAGAAAGCAGACATCGCTCGGTGCTGCGGTAGCAAATTATTTTTATACAAGTTCACTTGTTTAACATTTCAAACTTAGATTTTTAAACGGTTTTTTTTATAGTATATAAGTATATAATTATATTTTTTGTGACTGTCGATCTCTTAATCGAAACGTTTGTGTATTTTTCGCATTTGCAGTGTTAAAAAGAATGTATAGGCACGTCATTATACAGTAAATAGAACAAAAATATAAACATACATTTTCCTGATTTTTGCATTTTATAAAAGTATTGCCGTTATCGAATTAATATTTAAGTTATTAAGTTATTATTGATACGCTAATAAGATGAATTTAATATAAGCGGTCGGGAATAGATCGGTTTTCTTGAATGGTAAGTGGTTTATTCTTATCATTAAGAGGAAAGGGTACCGAAGAGACTTTTGAAAAATAGGTATTTGAATAAACTGTTCCTATTTCGCCGACTCGCGCTGTAAGCCGCCACCGCGCCCCCCGCTAACTTCGCACTGCTTTGTCTATGAGTGAGTGCCGTGGTGTTAGTGTGCGTGTGCATTCCTTAAAAATATTGCATTTCTTTAAAGTCCTTTATAAAGGAAGGTTGACTTTACTTGCAAGATACATTTTACAAGGTATTGTTTTAGTTGATGAGAGGTTTTGTTAAGAAACGATAAATATTCAATGAAATAATAGTTAGGAATATATTATTTCATTTAATGATATATGAAAAATAAATAAATGTATAAATAAAACAACGTTTGCGGTGTCAGCTAGTCGAATATAAAATTGCTGAAAAATATAGACCGATAAACTAATAAGAGAGTTTGCCAATAGGTAATCTAGAAATCTAAAATTTTATATTTTTGAAGTTATACTTCTTTTCACGTCACGAAAAAAACCGACACCCTGAAGTTAGCTAGTCAACTAAGTATATATAACTTCTTACGTGCGTACATAAGTACAGGTACACACACTTTTTAACCGACTTCTAAAAAAGGAGGAGTTTCTCAATTTGATTGTTTTTTTTTAAATGTTTGTTACCTACTTCAGAACTTCTGACTGGGTGGACCGATTTCGATAACTTTTTTCTTAATCGAAAGTTAGTGCGTGTCATATGGTCCCATTTAAATTTATTCGAGATCTAATAAGTGCTTTTTGAGTTATATCTAATAATGCGTTTTTATTTGACTATTTTTTCGTCGACCTACGTTGTATTATACCGCATAACTTTTTACTGGGTGTACCGATTTTGATCATTTTTGATTAAATCGAAAGCTGATGTTTATCATGCGGTCACATTTTAATTTCATCGAGATCAGATTACAAATTTTTGAGTAATCTTTGATAACGCGTATTTACTTGACTATTTTTTCGTCTACCTACATCGTATTACTTGTCGATGTAATTGAAGTCGGTTTTTTTTTCGTTTGCGAGCAAACACAATTATTTTAAAATATTATTTCAATTATACAAATAAAATGTATTAATTAATTATTATTGATTAATTCCTTGTATTCTTAACATTTTATCGTATGAGCTTTAATGCAATTGCAATAGGGCGTCGTAGAAAACACGCCAAGGGTGCTAATTGTGCTACTTTATATGTAAAAATTGTATTTTATAATCCTCAGGGAAATCTTTAATTGTGGACTTTGATACTAATAACTGTCGATTGTTTCAGAGTCTGAATTTGAACGAATGCCTCCTATACACAAAATAGATGATTACGACTCATGCTTCCAAAAACCAAGCGATGTGTACTGTAAATTGATTTTTCAACTGGTGTCAGATGAACCAAGCGAACTTCTTTTCATGATACAGGTAATCTTAATTGGTTGATGCAGCCTGAAACATCCCAGTGCTGGGCTCCTCTTTATTCAAGTAGGAGAAGGATTGGAGCTTAATGCACTACGCTGCCCCTCTGTATGTTGGCGGATAATATATCCCTAATATGAGTAACGATCGCTATCAGTTGTAGATATCAACCGGGACCGCTTAACGTACTCTCTGAGGCGCGGTGGGGAGACAAATATCCAAACCGGAAAGAAATATTTGTACAAATACAAGTAACCACCCCAAGCGGGAGTCAAACCCGCAAACTACCGATGTTTAAGCGTACATGGTATACGCACTATACCAGAGCGGTTGTTAATGTTAATTCTAACAGTAATGTAACCTTAGATTTTTATTTATTTATGTGTCCATATAGTTGTCATGTACATAAGTCGTAAGATAGTATTGAAAAAAAAATACGTAAAAAGTTTTTTAAATGAAGTTAAGTAAATTACTGGATAAAAGTGTGTTGATACTATTTAATTTTGTTTAAGGAATATTCCAAACACTTATCAACACATTTTGATCACACAAAACTAAAACGTGGAGTATGTGTAACGCAACGTTGCCAAAATTATATACGAAATGAGACATCGATCTCAGAGGCGACCCTTGAGGGATGCCTCAACCGAACTTTCTGGGATCACTACCAATTAAAAACTAGATTACAACAACATTTCTGCTATAATATGTCAGACAACGAAATGAAGATAGACAATAATGATATATTTACGGGATTCATTTTGCTTACAATTTTAGTGTTAAATATTTTCGGTAGTCTTTACGATGTCTACTGCACTTGGACTAAGAAAGAAGGTAACAACTTATATTGATATTTGCTGCTTCACGATTTTGCTTGTGACACGAATCCTGATGAGCTAAAATATGTCACGCTATAGGATGATGTGATGATGATGATAATATCATGTTTGTGGGTGAAAACAATTTAGAGTTTTATATATAAAAATACATGTGGAATTATAGCGAGTTTGACTGCTTTCCTGAATTTAAGTTCGACAAAAAGCTTTTAGTAATTGTTCTAGCTCGGAATAATTAATTTATGTAGTCAAAATATAGGTACTTCAAAATAGAAACAATGTTAAAAAGAAAATGTCTTGGTTATTGTTGTGTAATTAATTTTTTTTTACATGTTTAGGGAATTCAATTATTTTATCATTTTCGATAAAACGAAATTGGAAAAATTTTATAAGGAAAAAACACGGAAATGGACGTTCAGAAGATTTTAAATTTTTTAGTGGAATAAGGCAAGTAATTAAAATTACTCATTTTATTTTCCTCCTGTTTGCCTGTTTTCTTTCTATTAAAATTTAATATTAATTGACGAACACATGAACTAATAATAATAATGAATAATTAATCATTCGTTTTTTTTTTTAAACAAAACGTTTATTTATTTAATTATTAATTATATTTTTTGGTTCTTGTGTTAGTGTTGCCTAACATTTTATTTATTAACCAGTTTACGATTGGTTATTAAAAATATTATTAGAATAATACATTGCTTTGGTATTAAATGGATCAAAGGATTGAAAAGGACAAAGTTAACCGAGTTTCGACGTTTTTAATATGAGACAGTATTGCTGAGCTTCCACGTGCTTACCTAATCCTTATAATTCATGTCATACTTGACATTATAATAATTGAAAAGCTATTTATTGAGGGCGGGGACAACAGAAAACATAATCCTTAAAACCTGCAGAAGTCCGATAAGGGAAGCATTTTAACCTAACGACAGATCAAAACCCAATAATACCTCTCTCAAATAGTGTTGTATCCCCGCGGTGAGTAAGGTTGTTGAGTTGTAGTTTGAGTTTGAGCTTCTGATAGGGTTGGCGGGTATGGTAAGCAATACGAATTTGGTTATTTATAGGTAAAATAATTCGATTATCAACATCTAAAAGTCGAAAATTATTATTTTCATTAGGGGAATTAATTGTATTATATGAATCAAATTCAATATTATTAAAATCTGAATATTCATAACTTCAATATTATTGATGACCAATTGATTTTAATGTAATTAATGGATTATTAAGTTCATCTAATAAATAAAGTAATCGTAATGCAACAACGTAACGTAACGTATGCAAGCCCAATGGCTTGTAATACCCCTGGTCCTGTAGGCGACCACAGACTACACCTATGTTTCATTAATAAAAAATGTTAATACTTTTATAATGTCTTGTTTTAAAAAATCATATCAAAAATTTCGATTCGGTGGGTACATCGTTCCATAGCTTAATGGCTAGAGCACCGACACGGTATGTCAGGGGTGCGAGTTCGAATCCCGCTGGATCGAAATTTTGATATGATAATAAAAAACATTTTAGAATTTCTTCTTTATATTTGGTCTTCTAATGTTAGCAAAGAATGTATTTTTAAATGCGATGAATACAATTTGTCGCATGAATTACGTAACTTTTAATGAATAAATGAATGTATTTATTTTGCTTTGTCTATCAGTCTGTAATTAATAATAAGTGATGTAATTAATTTAAGTTTTCTTTTACAGATGTTTCGTCACATGTGGTGTAGTGTCTGTACACACATTACTAATCTATTATGTAGTTAATAAAAATGTTTATGAAATCGAATCGGTAATAAACAGTTTTTTTTTTTAATTATTTTTATTTGGTTTTTTTTGAGCAAATCATGAAAAATCAAGTAAAATTGATTGCATAAAATATAAACTACGTTTTATATATAGTCTATACTAATATAATAAAGCTGAAGAGTTTGTTTGTTTGATTGTTTGTTTGTTTGTTTGTTTGTTTGTTTGAACGCGCTAATCTCAGGATCTACTGGACCGATTTGAAAAATTCTTTCAGTGTTAGATAGCCCATTTATCGAGGAAGGCTATAGGCTATATATCATCACGCTAAGACCAATAGGAGCGTAGCACTAATGAAGAATGTTTCAAAATCGGGTGGTCCTATTCCACGGGGACGAAGTCGCGCGCACAAGCTAGTATTAAATAAAACAATCGCACTAGAATGAAAAATATTTCAAATTAAGTTTTTGGTTCAATAAGACGACGCGTTAGCGCAGCGGTTACAGCACTGGCTGTTGCGCTGGCGGTCGCAGGTTCGATCCCCGCTCACGACAGACATTTGCATTGGCCATATAGGTGTTTGTCGTGGTCTGGACGTTTATGCTTATGTAATTGTGTGTTTCCGGACCCCCGACATAGGAGTAAATCATACTGAGGGCCGTTGATCTTGAAGCGTTTAATCTATATATATATTAAAAGAGATTTCCATCCATATATTGACTCATCACGATACCTCTGGAACCATAAGGCGTAGAGACTTGAAATTTGGAAGGAATATTCCTTTCGCCGAGTACAGGTCAGCTAAGAACGGATTTTACGAAATTCCAACCACAAGAGGGTGTTGCGGGGGTTAATAACATATGGCAAAACAACATTTGCGGGGGTCAGCTAGTAATTGTATATTCAATTGATAAATAGTTTATCGTCCATTTTTCAGTCATACAGCAATCCATTCTACCAGTTAATAATCAACGGAACGATCATCATGCAATCGTTTTTCGTCATGGCTGGTTTCCAGCTGGCGTACCAATTGTGTGTTATATCGGAGCGTTACCAACTCGACTGGAGTATTTTCCCTAAGATAATATGTAAAAGATTACTCAGGTATATAAAAACAGTGCATTTTTCGATCAATAATAATCGCAAGAGGTAACAGATTGATTAATGTTGATACCGATACTCTTTTTTTTATGTAACTAGGTTGGCAAACAAGCGTACGGCTCACCTGATGGTAAGACCGTAGCCTATAGACGCCTGCAACACCAGAAGCATCGCAAGCGCGTTGCCGACCCTATCCCCAATCCCCCCAGGAGCTCTGGTCACCTTACTCACCAACAGGAACACAATACTGCTTGAAAACAGTATTATTTAGCTGTGGTCTTCTGTAAGGTCGAGGTACTACCCCAGTCGGGCTTCTCCATATTTAGAGCAGGAAATTTCCTGCTATGCCCTACCTCAGTTCACTCTACATTTTAAGTTTCAAAGTGTTTATTGTATTTGTGTAATAACTGTAATGTGTATTTGACTAGGGTGGCAAAGTTGCCTACCTGATGGTAAGGGTTTACCGTTACTTACTACTACACTAGAAGAATCGCTAACACCACGCCGGCTCTATCGTCTACCGTCAACCCCCCTCTGCAGCTCTGGGTAATTACCACAGTAACACGACACTATTGAAAGTCGTATTATTTGGCTGTGATCTTTCGTAAAGTCTTAAAAACTTTTGCTACCCGACTGGGGAAGTACCTCAAGTTACAAAACATCATAACCAAATGATACTCTCCTATCAACTATGTATGTAGTTTTGTGTTACTACTTTTAGAGTTGGAAACATGGCAATGCTTCTGATGTTGCAGACGTTCATAAACTACAGTAAACACTTACTGTCTTTTGAACAGTATTCTGTTTAGCCACCTTCGTGTTATGAAAAAATGAAAAACGAAAAAAAATTAAAAAAAATCTATTATTTTCAGATTACTTCCAGCTTATGCTTTTGTTGTACTTCTGATGGCGACGTGGTTCAAATTTTTAGGACCAGGACCGTTTTGGGAGGTGAAAATTTGGAAATTTAATTTCCTACACATTATATTATATAATATATACATTATATAATATATACATTACCTAATTGTTTTTAAGTTATAATAGTTAAGGCTTATTTTCAGGTTGCGGGCAAAGTTGATCAAACGTATTGTAAAAAAAATTATTGGACGAACTTTCTTTTTTTTAATAACTACGTCGAAGGTCCTCAATGTCTAGTTGTATCATGGTAATAACTTTAAACTTATTGTTTTACTAGATGTACATTGGACTTCATACGCGATTGTCATCTATTTTATTTAATACGTCTGTTATCGATTTGATTCATTGATTGATTCAGCCTGTAAAATCCCACTGCTGGGCATAGGCCTCTTTCTCTATCTAGGAGAAGAATCGAGCTTAATCCACCACGCTGCTCCACTGCGGGTTGGATATATTCCCTACTATGAGTAACGATCGCTATCAGGTGTCTACTAAAACAACCGGAAGCTATACCTTGACGTGTTCTCCGAGGCATGGTGGGGAGACTCACAAGTACAGACGCCCAAGCCGGATGGAATCCGCGTGAAATATAGTATTTATCTTATGTTCTAAGATAAAACATATATCAGTTTTTAAGTTAGACATCCAGGCAGAGAAAACCCGTAACAAATTCATTTAGCAGTTTTTGCAACATACGGACAGAAAAAATAATATTGTGGCTTCTATTGGCCCTACTAGAAGGCCTTAATAATTATGATCTAACCAGTTATTATTATAAGTAAACTTAATAATATTGTTTCACAGGTCTATTGCCGCAGACATGCAGTTGTATGTATTTGGTGTAATATTAATGATTTTACTCAGAGACACTAGATACAGGAAACCTATACTGACGTCTCTGGTTGTCCTCGGTGGTGTTATAGTTGCAATACATACGTATGTTCGAGATCTTGACGCTATCTTAATTATAAGACCAAAGTAAGTTATCAAAATAATTTTAATCTATATATATATGTCGGAGAGTCAATGCGGATAGTTATTAATGACGGTACCTGTGTTGTTATTATTATTCATCTACCCTCACTCATTCATTTTTGAGTTGATAGTTTGATTTGAGTCATTCCTTTGTGCATAAAAGACCGATGCGGCCGCAGCTAGGGCAGTCTTGGCTCTGGCGTGGCACGGTGCACTTGTGTATCCTGCTAGTAGCTTAACCTCGACTCTTCTGATAGTTAGTTTGTGTACACGAATTAATTGTTACTTATTGGGCAACTCGAGCAGTGGAGGCGAGTGCCAATGCGCATTGTTAGGCGGCGCCGCCTTAAGCCTACACTCGGGTCACGAGTCCCGGGCACTGACGTCGAGTTGTCCCTCTGCCACGCGATAGACGGTACCCGCTCGGTGAGTCCATTTAATACTTAGTAGTTCGGTCATCCGTCCGTTCTTCTCCTTCCACCTCACTTCTGATCTGCGACATATAAAAGACATTTCCACCCATTGACTCATCACTATATCTCTGGAACCATAAGGCGTAGAGACTTGAAATTTGGTAGGAATATTACTTTCGCCAAGTAGAGGTCAGCTAAGAACGGATTTTACAAAATTCCACCCACAAGAGGGGGTTGCGGAGGTTAATAACATAAATGGCAAAACAACGTTTGCGGGGTCAGCTAGTCTGATATATATTTACAAAATAATCGCTTTGAAATGATCTTTTAAAAGAATTCAACTTGTAAACATTTTTGATATATGCGATTAGTAAGGTACCACCACTTCAGCCTATCGCAGTCCACTGCTGGACATAGGCCTCCACAAGTTCACGCCAAAAATGGATTTCTTTTTTCAGAGAAATCGGTCATTGTTTTGCGACGGATCGGTCATATAACGAGATGTATAGAGCGGGGCATGGACACATGAGTGGCTACGTCATAGGGATGTCACTTGGCTACTACATTTACGAATGGCAGAAGAAGAAGCTCGATAACAGGAAATACTCAGTAAAAATTAAGCATTTACTTAAATTATTTTCATGATATGTATTTATTTATATTGACAAAATACAAACACGTTGAATTCACATTTCACAAGTTGCTTAAATCGCTATGCAGTTGATGTGTTTTTCAATTTAGGAGACACGCATTCTTTTATAGAAATAATTTTAGTTAAATCTCTTCTCTATATATATAAAATGAATCGCTTAATGTGTTGCTTAGCGCAAATCTCGAGAGCAGCTAAACCGATTTCGCTAATTCTTTTTTTATAATATTCCTTGAAGTACGAGGATGGTTCTTTTGGAGAGAAAAAATTAAAAAAGTGCCTGAAAAACTCTAAAAACAACACTTTTCTATATTCCCATACAAACAATTCGTAAAAATACTCAAAAAGTCAATTTGAACTTTAATACCATACTATAAAGTGTCAGTGAAGGGGTTCCAGGAAGGATAACAATATTAAGAATCGATTGTTAGGCGGTACGAAGTTCGCCGGGTCAGCTAGTAATATAATAAAAAAAAATAAAAATATAAAATATGAAATGATGTACTTGTACAATATAATAGGTAATAATAATAACATAACATAACATAGCCCATATAGTATTAGTAACAATATAACAAATTTAAAATAGTAACATTTTTATATTTACTACCTATATTTTTTTAACATATTACAAAAGCTCGACTCGACATCTTTTCTTTGTGGTTGTGGGGTAAATATAATATATGCAATTATTTCTAGCGCAAACTGAAGCTCTTGTACTGGTCTGTTATACCAATGATAGCTGCTGTTGTGTTTTCTGGAGCAATTTTCTACAGAGATGCTCCGAGAGATCCGGCGTACGTTCGAGCGATATGTGCTGCTGTAAATAAGCCTATACTGGCGGCATTAATAGCGTTGTTCATCGCTGGACTTGTTATGAAAGTAGAGAGTAAGTATTTTTTTAACTGGACCTCCAAATAAGTAATTTTTGAAGTGAAACTTCTTTAGAATCGTTGTGATTTCAAACCGGATGCAACGGCAAAAAGACAGGGAAGGACGAGCCAGGCTGCGGCCGGGCCGCGCTGCAAGCCGCTAATTTTAAATTAGTTTTTGTTTTTTTAAATTAGTGTGCCATAGAAGTTTCACTTCTATCGTGTATTAATCGCACACACACCTTTTTTGTGTGTTATCTCTTAAGAATCTTATAATATTGTAGCCGAATTGGTCCAGCTGTTCATTTTTATTTACGCTTCAGCCTGTAATAGCCCACCACTGGGCATAGGCCTCTTTCCCCATGTAGGAGAAAGATTTTTATTTATATAGAAGATATTTTTTATTTTACTTCTGGCTGGTGTACAATCACTACATAGTATAAAACCTAAGTATAAAACAAAGTAGCTTCTCGCTGTCTGTCCCTACGTAGGTATGGTTAGATCTTTGAAACTACGCAATGGATTTTGATGTGTTTTTTAAACATATAGAGTGATTCAAAGGGAAGCTTTATACGTATAATACATGAATAATATGGTAGAGAAAGACTGTTAATTTTAGAGGTTTCTAACGTATCTTTTGCTGTTGATAGTATCAGCATTGCACACGTGCGAAGCCGGAGCGGGTCGCTAGCATAATATAATAACCGAATAAACTCTTTCGTTTCAGATGTATACCGTAAATTTTTCGAGTGGGATGTGTGGGTGATCCCAAGTAAATTGATATACAGCGCGTACTTGCTGCACTTTCCTCTTTTGTACATTTTCATAAACATGCAGACTGACTTAGTCCATATCACGTACTTGGATTTGGTAAGTGCTTTTAAAATGTATATTAATATTTATTTACATAGAAGTGTTTCCGGTCGGAGTCTATGTCCTTGTGGGACACCCTACCTTCCCTTGGACAACGTGTAAAATCATCGATCGTAGTTGATATACCTACATTCATTAATTTTTCTTATATCACGAAATGTAATAGTTACAACTATGTCTTATATAATACTTAGGTACTACAAGTCTTACTAATATCCTAATATAATAAAGAGCGAAACTTTGAGAGGATGATTGGATAGATATTTTTTTCTCTTTGACTCAAACTTGACTTGATTGCTATGAAACTTGTAAGAAGCAATCAGAACAATTTATTATTTATTCTATGGATCTAACAGACTCAAGTCATGTGGGCGAAACTAGGTATCAAATGTTTACAAACCCTGCTGTAAAGTCACAAATTAATTACAAAGTTTGACTGTATTTTGTCATTATTACGTTGTATAACGTAATAATTTTTGTATTTTTTTTATTATAAATTACAAGATAGGCAACTACGATTCACTGTGATTTTTTAACAGTTAAATTTAACCGGGACTTATTGAGATTATTATTTTGAGATTTCTGGTATTCCGGCATCATTGCAGACGCCAGAATCATTCTTCTGGTTTCATGATTCTAAGATAAACTTGACTCATAGTCAGAATCATTCATGCCAAAATGTCCGATTATAATGATAATCACCGTAAGTTTAGGGCACATCTGGAAATACCTTACTCAAAATTTGGAGTAGATGAACTGAGGAAGTCCGTTAACGTTACAGAAGGTCACAGCTAAATAATAATTAATCAAGAAATGTTTTGTTCCTATGGTGAGTAGGCTAGTCAGAACTTCTGGGAAGAGTCAGGGATAGGGTTGACAGTAATGATCTTAATACTGCAGGCGTCTATAGGCTACACTGTAGCCTTGTGGTCGGCAACCTTTTGACAGGCAAGAGCCACAAGGTGGCAAAATAAACTAAAGGTGGGCCGCACTTGAGATATTAACCCTAGATTCTACTTGATACCTACGTATATTTGGCCCTATCCCATAGAATAAATTAAAATGGTATTAAGATTGTTAAAACATACGGAATTTAATTCGAACACGTAATACTTACATTATGTTTATATGTTTGGGCTTTATAGCTAGAAAAAAGTAAGTACCGAAAAAGCATTCACGGGCCGCAAGTTAGACGTCTCGGGGCCGCACACGGCCCGCGGGCTGCGTGTTGCCGACCGCTGTAACACGCTAAGCCGCTACAGTATCTGCTTATCATTAGGCGTCTGCTTTGCTTATTTATCATCTTTGTAGAATCTAAAAAAGTCCCGTTTACATGACAGTGTATTATCCTTTTAATGTCATGTTTATATGCATCTTTATTATTTTTTTTTCAGACCGCAATAGCTATTGTTGTTGCAATAATATCGTTCATATCAGCGATTCCGTTGTACCTTCTCGTCGAAGCTCCGTTCTCTTCGATCCTAAATGGCAGCAAACTGCAACAAAATGAAACGGCAACAAATCGAAATGAAAGCAACGGTGTGACTGAAAAGAAGACGAAATAATATAAGATATTACAATTAACAAAAATACAATAAAAAATAATTAAAAAAATGACGTTACGTTTTATTGGCTTCCTATATCCTAAGACCTAATACATATAATATATTGTATATAGGTACATATAATTTTTGAAATGAATTAATCGAAAATATTTGCAGAAAGATATTATTACCATATAAGACCATAGAAGTAGTAGTAAATTGGTTAACCAAAACAAAACTACAACAAGAACAATACAATAATAGGTACAAAGTTGTTCTCCTTCACTTAAAAGGAAAATATTGCACAAATCATAGTAATTGCTTTTAGAATTGATCAGTCGTCGTATTCTTCACATAACATCAGATAAGTTACAAATATTATAACATTTATAACTATCAATAAATTATATAAATCGGTACGTATACATAGATATTCTATCTTTTGGCGAGAATCGAATATAAGAAAATATTTTATAAATAATCGTTTTTAAAAACATGAATAGTGACATTTTCGCCAAACTTAAGTAGGTATAGGATAAATAATGAGTTGTCTGACATTTTCTAAGTGGGTTGTTTTGTGACTGTTCTGTGCCTATGTAGAAACAGCACTATTACTTACTCTTTGTTATATGAAACTAGCTATCCGCCATGGCTTTCAATACTTTAAGACCTTTATATAAAAAAAGGTAGATAAATGAGGGTAAAGCACGAAATTTCCCTGCTCAAAATCTAGAGGAGCCCGACTGGGGAAGTACCTCGACGTTATTGAAGGTTACACCTAAATAATACTGCTTTAATGGAATGTTGTGTTACCGTGGTGAGTAAGGTGACCAGAGCTCCTGGGGATTAGGGGTAAGGTCGGAAACGCACATTGGTGTAGCAGACGTCTATAAGCTAAGGTAATCAGCAGAGCCATACGCTTGTTTACCGACCTAATTGTATAAAAAAAGCTGATCGGGCGAACTTCGTGCCGCCCTATTATTGTGAATATTTCGATTTTTTTTCTAGTTTTTTTATACAAACCTTGTTCTGTGTTCTAATAACTTTTGTTTGCAAATTATGCCCGTACATACATTTTGACACTAAACTTTTATATATAAGAAGGTATATAGATATCATTATCAAATGATGAGTGAATGAATTAAAATGCCAGCCTGCAGGTTCATAATTCGGGTTGTTACACGCGGTTAGCTTTTAGCTCTCAAAAGGAAAAAAAAACCGATTTTGAAACATTCCTCATTGGTGCTACGCTCCTATTGGTCTTAGTGTGATGATAAATAGTCTATAGCCTTCCTCGATAAATGGGCTATCTAACCCTGAAGGAATTTTTTAAATCGGACCAGTAGGTAGATCCTGAGATTAGCGCGTTCAAACAAACAAACTAACAAACAATCAAACAAAATCTTCAGCTTATTCAATCAAACAAAATCTTCAGCATATTAGGTAGTATAGATATATTATCTTATTGCTATATACCTATGTACCTATATCTCAACCTCCTTTCTATTTCAGTCAGGTAAACACGGAAGCATTATTACACCAGTATTGATCCACGTTCGGTAAATGAAACATCGTTTGCGTAATTCAATTCGGTGTGTGTACGATATCGGAATAATATTTAAAATCCATAATTCCTACTCGATTAAATTACTACAGTTTACATAATAATGACTGAGAATCGTAATTTGAAACAATGAACAATTGTTCTTACTTCTGAACCCATTATAATGTAACACCGGTAATATAGCACAGGTACTAATATGAATGTGTAATAAAATCGTTAATTGGTAGAAAATTGAGGCTTTTGTCGGTCTAGCAATAATATAGAAAGGATTTTTTTGACTGAGACGAGAGAAAAAGTATTTTCTATTGAAACAACACACATGACAACAATTGCAAAAGTTTACTTTTTAGATTACAAATAAATAAACATGTATTCTAATGTAAATAAATTAATGTAATTAATATGCTGTGTGGTTACGGCAGTAAAGAATATAGCCACCCCCTCTCTTCCCGTGGGTGTCGAAAGAGGCGATTAAGGGATAACAAAGTTCCACTACCACCTTGGAACTTAAAAAGCTGACGAACGTTGGCGGGATAACCATCTAACTGCTGGCTTTGAAATACACAGGCAGCAGCGTCTTCGGTGCGACAAAGCCAGCTGCAGCCCTGCGGTCACCAACCCGCCTGCCCAGCGTGGTGACTATGGACAACACACATGAGTTCACGCCATTTTTGGCGCGAACTTGTGGAGGCCTATGTCCAGCAGTGGACTGCGATAGGCTGAAGTGAAACATGTATTCTTTCGGAAAATTATGTTCATTAAATAAAACATAGCAGTCTAAATTGTCTATGGTCCTGCGTGTACCCGTCTTTTAAGTTTGCCTCCATGTCTATATATATCAAAGAGTAAAAGAAACTCGTAAAACAAAACAACAATTAGTAAGACAGAGGATCACGACCACGATTTTTCGTTTAACAACATTTTTATTGTCACACATTACTCAAAGGTATAAAACATCTATAAACATAGACAAGACAACGGACCACACAATTTTATACACCTTGTGTGGTCAACACAAGACACAAGTCCTAGCTGTTAAGCTGTATATTATCAGCTTTAATTTATAACGCGTTGTTTGCGGTATCGTTACAGGATTTTTAATATTCTTTAATGATAATTTTTAATGTTAACATAGCGGCACGCAATACATTTTGTAATTAAGAAATGTGGGTTTGTTTACCATAATAACTTTTGAGTATCTCTTTATAGCTGATTCCGCGTTACTGTTTCATCTAAAAATAAATCTAAATCTTTACTCTATTTATAATTAAAAAAAAATAAAAAATTATGGAGTCAAACATAAATAAGTAAAAAGCAAACAAAATATTACAATATCTATAAGATGCATATTAGTATAGATATACTAATATGTATCTTACACAAGAGATAGGAGATTTACATTTTTAAATATCTTTAAAGGATAGACTCAAACACTATAGTACCTTTTTAAAAATTAGTTTACGAGAAGAAGGCTACAACAATGTAGCCTTCTTCTGTAAAACTAATTGTTGACAACAACAGGCTATATTTTGATTAAAGGAAACGGAACATTCCAAAATCGTGTTATCCACACGGGCAAAGCCTCTAGCGGAAAGCTATTACTTAGTATATAGATAAAACTTCTTCTTTAGTCTATTTCACGGGTGCCGTTTGTTGAATGGTAATCTCAGATATACATAAAAACTATTTTTGATATCAACTATATGATCTCTTTGGTTTATTGTTTGAATTATTTTAAGTTTAGAATGCCAGTTTTATTTCTTTAGGTTGAATGTTGTTATATTCGATGATTCCGTTTGAAGCTCTCTTAAAAGTAACATGTCTTAGTTGATCGAACATATTTTTTTGTATTTATATATTAATTTTATAATAACTCAATTGTATCAGAAAAATTCAAAATGTTAAATTTCCAATAAATAGTTTTCCAGTCAGTCTTAAAGTGTCTTTTCAGTTTTAAAGTTTTAACATTAGCCACACCTACCGTTCAAGAGGTTATGGGCCCAGCAGAATTGCCCAGCATTGCCCAGAGCACGCAAGCCGCATCTTACATATTTTAAGGGGTGTTGAAACGAGAATGTTACAGAAGTAACAATTTATTGTGTTGAAAATGAAGAGAACAGAGACAAATGAATTCGTTTGTGAAGAAACAATTGAAGGTGTGAGGAATGTGAATTTTGATGAAGAAGTTATAGAAGAGAGGAGATTATTGTTGTTGATGTTTTTGAGGATAGAAGAGGAGATTATTGTTGTTGATGTTTTTGAGGATAGAAGAGCAGAGATTATTGTTGTTGATGTTTTTGAGGATAGAAGAGAGGAAGTTGTTGTTGTTGATGATTTTTGAAGAGGAGGTTGTTGATGTTTTTAATGATGATGACGTAACAAATGAAGAAGAAACTGAAGTTGTCGCAGAAAGTGTGGACCTAAGGAAGAATCTAACCAATGTTAAATATTTGCGGCTTCGTAATCAATTTTTAGTGATGTGATGGTGTAGGTAGGAAATGACTTAAGTGACTAGGTTTTAAAGTGATTGGTGTTATTTTCTTGTGATTGATGATTTTTAGGTATTTTAATTCCAAACCTTTTAGGTATAGTTAGTGCTAGTTTAAAGGGGTGTTAATAATAGAGATTCGCGCAGTGGAAGCGTGTATGAGATTGTTGTAAGGGGAAAAGGATTTAATGTTTTGTGTTATATGGAATTAAAAACGGAATCTTTAGAGAAATTTTTTTTTATAGAATTTTTAATATTTCTTGTATTTTATGTGGTTTAGTTTAAGAGTTTTTTGTTTTTTTTTTTTTTTTTTGTTGAGAAAGAGTGTGTTAGTGTTGGTAGTTTTGTTTGTTGTTAACTTTGAAATTATTTTGTTGGTGTTAAATTATTTTGTTGGTTGTCTGGTGTTATGATGTATATCTGAGATTAAGGGGGTGTGTTGAATGGTAATCTCAGATATACATAAAAACTATTTTTGATATCAACTATATGATCTCTTTGGTTTATTGTTTGAATTATTTTAAGTTTAGAATGCCAGTTTTATTTCTTTAGGTTGAATGTTGTTATATTCGATGATTCCGTTTGAAGCTCTCTTAAAAGTAACATGTCTTAGTTGATCGAACATATTTTTTTGTATTTATATATTAATTTTATAATAACTCAATTGTATCAGAAAAATTTAAAATGTTAAATTTCCAATAAATAGTTTTCCAGTCAGTCTTAAAGTTTCTTTTCAGTTTTAAAGTTTTAACATTAGCCACATCTACCGATTCAAGACCGTTAACGCTATTTGGCAAATGACAGTACCTATCCAACGAATAGTAGTTTATAACATATTTATTATTTTTCACCATTGAATTTCACTATATTTATGACATATTTCTAATCGCAATTGTTAATCTAAAAGTTGTAGTCCATTGTAATCCATTCTCATGGCATTTCCCGCCGCGTTACCTTTTACGAGTACTTTCGTTTGAATCACTTCGAAATTATGTCCTTGAACAATATCGTAGATTGCATAAATTAATGTTTAAAAAATAATAATTTCGGTTGTCTTCGACTGTAACACAGAGCTTAATCCACCACGCTGCTCAAATGCGGGTTGGCGGATTTATTTCTATTAATGTAAGCGTATCTTATTATTTTTAATGAAAGTTACTGTAATTGAAATATCGTAATTTAAGGATTTAGAAAAAGATTTAAATTTTTCTTCTTCGTAGCACAGTATTTTTAATACGAGTCTATCTATACTTTGGCTAATACCTAAAATGGCTTTATTTAACACAATACCCATAACACGAATTAACGAAGAATGAACAATACAAACAAAGGTCGAGATTAGCGGTGAAAACGCTCTGTTTGTCCGTCCGTGCGCGCGTGTACCGGAGGCATGTTAAAACACCTATCAAATATTTGACCATTACTTTCTGTCCCTTTGTTCTATTAACAAGTGCCTACTTATTAGAATACTGCAGTTCAATAAGAAAATCTGGAGTCGAGGCGTATTTCTGCTCTTACAATCGGAGAACAATGTAATATCAGTTACATAATTTAATTTTTTATAATTATAATAAAAAGTAGCTGACCCGGGGAATTACGTATCAAAAAATAAATAAAAAATACCCACATTTTTTTTTCGTGAATAAATCGATTATGTTTTAAATTATCTTTGATTTATATAATCTTTTAATTTATAAAGATTTATTTGAAAAAGTATTACTTTTGAGGTAGACTATTAAATATTTGCTCAATAACAGGATCAGCCCGACGGGGGAAGTACCTAAATCTCACAGCAGGTGACAGCCAAATAAAACTGCTCTCAGGTAGTATTGCGTTCCTGTAGTAAGGTAACAATTAACTCCTGGTGGTATAAGCGTCAATTATGTTACAGTAACCGCTGATCACTTATTTATTTGTATACAATCGACAGCGCTTACAATATAATATCTGTACCGTACAGTTCTTAGTTGAAAATCACAAACCCACACCATAATAGTAGTTTATGCAACTGTCATATTATAATGAAGGGTATTAAAACACGAGTGTGAGATAATAGTAACGAGTGTTTTAATACCCGTGTTATATGATACGGCGCCAGACAATCCCACAGAGCCTAGGAGTTCGGGGCCCATCAGCGACCTCCGGCGGACTGTCTGACGTCGGGTACAAATTACCTATGGGCGATACTAATCGCTCTGCGCGAGACTGCAAATATATTTTATTATATCTACAACTTACCTTAAGAGGGGGGCTCTGGTAATCCGGTTCAAGAAAAGTCAGGGCGGTGTGTAGGTCTGTGGGTGTGTAATGAAGGTTGTGTGTGTAAGAAAGTGGACTGACTTCTCGACGGCCGGCTACAGCGCCACTACTCGACGGCAAATCAGGCTCGACGATCACCCCACTCACACTCACGGTTCACAAGGGTTAAGAGACAGAAATATTAACACGCACAATTAATCGTCAAATACAAAATCCATATAACACAGAACAGTTTACAGCAGGTTTTAAATACATATACACTTTAATCTCACTAATACAAATTCACCCGGCCAAACATATCACTCAATACTCGTTAAATTTTCGGGGTTCACAAATCGACACAACCGCGCCGTAAAGCATACACGAGGTCAAACTAAATTGTTATGGCGCAAGACAGCCCAGCAGTGCCCCAGAGGTGTGGGCCCATCAGAGACCTCCGGCGGGCTGGCTAAGCGTCGGGTACAAAGTACCTATGGAGAAGTAATCAGCTGCGCGATAGCTATAACTGTACTAACGACTGTAACGTAACTGTAATCACTAACCTTCAAAGGAGGAGCTCGGCTATCCGGTCAAGTACAGTCAGGGTAGGTATGTGTAGGTAGTGGAATAGTGTCACCACACTATTCCTTAAAAAAACGTCACCACGTTGGTGTGTAATAAAGTGACCTGACAGCACTCGACAGCGCCGCGACTCGACGGCAAATCAGGAACGACGATCACTCCAGCCCACTCGAACTCACGGTCACGGAATTAATAGTCTTATATAAACAAAACGTCGGCAGAGAAAAATCCAAGTTTAAGGCACATAAATATTAACACGCACAATTAATCGTCACGTACAGAATCCATATAACACGGAACAGTTACAGCAGGTTTTAAATACATATACACTTTAATCTCACTAATACCAATTCACCCGGCCGCACATATCACTCAATACTCGTTAAATCAATTGCCCATACAATCGAAATAAACGCGCCGGCATACAACGAGATTAATACAATTAAGACAAATCATGCGTCAATCATAAAAAGACCTCAACAAATAATAACTTCTCCACTCAAGATGGCGCTCACTTTCCTGGGGTTCACAATCGACACGACCGCGCCGTAAAGAATACACGAGGTCAAGCTAAATAGTTTCACTATGCACGAGTTATTCACGCCGATATACAAGAAAGTCATCAAAGTTCAAATGCAGGAACTATTACGAGTAATTACATCGATAATTTATCTCAGTTCAAACAGCAAATTTAGAATATACGCGTATGCAGTGAAATTTAGCTGCGAATCGCAGCGGGCGGCACAAGTAAGAACGCGGCGTGCGTTCCGCCCGGTCTCAGAAAGCGACTGACCGCCGGTCAAGGGGGGGGTCGCGGAGTCGACGCGAGTGCGCTCGCAACGGTCGTACGATATATCACGAACCACACTGAGATTGCCGCGAATTTCAAACTGTCGCCTATACCATGCTATCCAGCGCGAACATAAATAGTTTCACTATGCACGAGTTATTCACGCCGATATACAAGAAAGTTTATCAAAGTTCAAATGCAGGAATTATTACGAGTAATTAAATCGCGCTGAAGCCCGTACCGGCTTCGTCAACGAAGCGCGCGGCCTCATCGTCCGCTCACAGATGGCGACTCGCAGCGGGGCGGACACAGTCCGAGCGCACATTCGCTCCGCCCCGCTCTCAAAAGGCGACTGAACTCCCATCAAGGGCAGGATCGCGACCTCGACGCGCGGGCGCTGGCTCGATGCCAAGCCGCTATTCAAAAAAAACTGTTCCCCGCTGAACGCAACATTATCATAACAACCGGCCCGAACAGTCCCCCGTCCCGGACAGAAGGGCATTATGTCCGCGAGCAAATCGTAAACGAGACAAATTTCAGAGACGAGTGGACGGGGTCGAGGAGCCGCGGGAGAAGAGCGGCTCCGGACAGCTCCAACTTAGGGATCGACAGGCGCGACACAATGGAGAGCCACTCTCGCAAGAAAGCACCGTTAAGAGGCTCGGATCTCGCCTAACTACACGTTAAGTCCCAGCGCGTCATTTAAGAGGACGTTAGGAAGAGAACCTACTATGTCATAGAGGACATGTACTCAAACTAGTATGCGAAGGTGATCGCCAGCAGTGACAAACCAATGATGGGCCCGGCACTCAGAGGGCCCCGGCCGCGCTAGCCGGAACAGATAAGAAGTCGCAGTGACCCGATAAGGTCGCCGACGCCGACCAAGAGGGGGAGGGCGGCGCTCCAGTCGCGGCCACTCAGCTAGCGGAGGGGGTCACGTGAGAAGAGTGGCGAATTCTCGCTCAATCCGCGGAGGGGGGGACAGACCCCCCCCCGCCCCTGGCAGGGTGACACCCCAACTGATCAGGGGGAACGTCCCCTGTCCAGGCCTGGGGCGCAGGGGTTGGGGGACGAGCCAGAAGCGTCACGCACCGGAAGGCGCTCACGAGCGCCCCCGCCCGTGGCGGAGGCGCGGTCGGGAGGGACGCGAAGAGAAGCGCTGATAGGGCCCAGGCATCGTACACAGAAACAAACAAATTCAGTGATAGAAACACATTCAGCAATATAAACAAATACAGTAATATAATTCAGGAATAGAACCAAATTCAGCCATACAACAAATGCACCAATACAAATTCAGCAACAGAAGCAAACTCAGTAACATAAACAAATGCAGTAACATAAATTCAACAATAGAAACCAATACAGTACTACAAACAAATGAAGTAACACAAATTCAGCAACAGGAGCAAACTCAGTAACATAAACAAATGCAGTAATATAAATTCAGTAATATCAAACAATGCAGTGACACAATTCAGCAATAGAAACAATTCGGCAAATACAAACAAACACAGCAATACAAATTCAGCAACAGAACAAACTCAGTAACATAAACAAATGCAACAATATAAATTCAGTAATAGAAGCAAATTCAGTAAGTAAACAAGGCAGTAATAGAATTCAGCAATAGAAACAAATTCAGTAAGTAAACAAGGCAGTAATAGAATTCAGCAATAGAAACAAATTCAGTAAGTAAACAAGGCAGTAATAGAATTCAGCAATAGAAACAAATTCAGTAAGTAAACAAGGAAGTAATAGAATTCAGCAATAGAAACAAATTCAGTAAGTAAACAAGGAAGTAATAGAATTCAGCAATAGAAACAAATTCAGTAAGTAAACAAGGAAGTAATAGAATTCAGCAATATAACAAACCCAGCAAATAAATTCAGTAATAAAGACAAAACAAAAACCCGGGATGTCGCACACAGGCCAACCTTCCCCTACCTACCCGCCAGCAATATAGGTACCTAACCCTATCAAAAAGAGCTCGCGCAGCTCAAGGCGCGGTAACCACGCTCTGCTTACCAAATGGTACGGCGCCAGACAATCCCACAGAGCCTAGGAGTTCGGGGCCCATCAGCGACCTCCGGCGGACTGTCTGACGTCGGGTACAAATTACCTATGGGCGATACTAATCGCTCTGCGCGAGACTGCAAATATATTTTATTATATCTACAACTTACCTTAAGAGGGGGGCTCTGGTAATCCGGTTCAAGAAAAGTCAGGGCGGTGTGTAGGTCTGTGGGTGTGTAATGAAGGTTGTGTGTGTAAGAAAGTGGACTGACTTCTCGACGGCCGGCTACAGCGCCACTACTCGACGGCAAATCAGGCTCGACGATCACCCCACTCACACTCACGGTTCACAAGGGTTAAGAGACAGAAATATTAACACGCACAATTAATCGTCAAATACAAAATCCATATAACACAGAACAGTTTACAGCAGGTTTTAAATACATATACACTTTAATCTCACTAATACAAATTCACCCGGCCAAACATATCACTCAATACTCGTTAAATTTTCGGGGTTCACAAATCGACACAACCGCGCCGTAAAGCATACACGAGGTCAAACTAAATAGTTTCACTATGCACGAGTTATTCACGCCGATATACAAGAAAGTTTATCAAAGTTCAAATGCAGGAATTATTACGAGTAATTAAATCGCGCTGAAGCCCGTACCGGCTTCGTCAACGAAGCGCGCGGCCTCATCGTCCGCTCACAGATGGCGACTCGCAGCGGGGCGGACACAGTCCGAGCGCACATTCGCTCCACCCCGCTCTCAAAAGGCGACTGAACTCCCATCAAGGGCAGGATCGCGACCTCGACGCGCGGGCGCTGGCTCGATGCCAAGCCGCTATTCAAAAAAAACTGTTCCCCGCTGAACGCGACATTATCATAACAACCGGCCCGAATAAGTTGCATACACTACTTTATCTTCACTAATGCAATTTAATTTATTAAATTAAATTCACGCGTACGTGTATTGTCACAACTCACAGTGATTTTGCCGCCATTAAAATCTAACCAATGAGAGCGCAGCTGCGCGCATGCGCGCGATGTTATAATGAGATTTTACGATATCGATGTGGATATTATTATTATACCATCATGTGAAATTGCTTAAATTGAGTGTTTTGTTGTCTGCGCTATAACAGTAGTAATTATAAGTCAAGTATTGGAAACATAAGTAGAATGTTACAACATTAGTGTAGATAAAACATAATACAATACTGTAGGAAATTAACTTCCAACGTTACTAAGGTCATAACTTAGCTTGAAGGTAGGAACTGACTCCTAACTAGATCATTAGGCGGATTGTAAGCTAAGTTACCATATAAGTAGTATAGAAAAAGAACAAATCAGATCGAAGGGTCATTGACATTAAGTAATGTTCAAGTAGGTATAATATGATTTTTATGCGTAACGGTACATTAGTAAAGGTGGTCATTCAGTAAAGGTTATGTCATAGTTGAATACAAGAGCACATTAATGTGATGTAATGGAAAGTATGTTTATAAAATTTATAATATAAATTGTATACTTTAAATGATATTTTTTTCTTATTATTTATGTCGGAGAATTACAAACAAATGCAATGCATAGGCTATTTCAAATTTAACGTTTTTAAGATCAGTATAAAAACATAATTTAATGAAAGTATGTTATAAAGATATATATCCGCCAACCCGGATTGGAGCAGCGTGGTGGATTAAGCTCTGATCCTTCTCCTACATGGGGAAAGAGGCCTATGCCCAGCAGTGGGATATTACAGGCTGAAGCGTATGTTATAAAGGTCCCGTAGAAAATTGGGACAGCTGGAATTTGTTGACATCTTCCATTTTACTGCAGATTTACATATATTCATTATACACGGTACATTTGGCATGAAAACATAACACTCATAAACTTCCTCGCATATGCTAAAATATGTTTAAAAAATAGACGAATATTCCAGTCAAATTCATTACCAACACGATGTACAGAACTCGTGTATAAATTTTTGTCCGTTACATGCTTGACGAGTCCCACTCAAAAGAACAAAAATGTGTCAACAAATAGATCTTAAGTAAGCTGTCTTGAAGAGATTTAGAAGCTACTTAAAATTGTGTTTTGGTTACATCGTACATGCAAACATACAATTGTCATACTTTTTTAATAGCTACCTATATTTTAATTTTCCATATAAAAACTTTTTATGTATTAAATAGAAAACAAAACTATAGATAACAAAGTTACAAAATCTACTTTATTTTTTCAAATTTTTAGTACAAATAGTACGTAGGATCAAACTTCAAAAAGTTACTCTAATTGATTTTCGTAACAACTCAAACATTTTTTTGCTTGGTTTTAGGCTTCATAGCGCTAAATTTAGCAAATACTGAAATTGAGGAGGGAGAGTGGAGACTGGATGGTAGGTTGTAATCGTCCAGTTTGGTAGTCGTCTACTTTGGGATGCCTAAGTTTGACCCAAAAGGGAGGCAATGAAGTAAAGATTGTATAACACATTTAAAATGTAATAAAAACTAGTGGTCGCCCAGTAGTCGAAATTCGACCATAATTAAAAATTTAAATAATAAAAAAAATAATGAAAATAAAGAGGCTTTTTTTAAATTATTCAATTTAACTACAGACTTTGAGAATAAACAAAGGAGTATATGCGTGTGTGTACAAAAAAAAATTAACATTCTGCACTCCTTCTATGTATATAAGTGTACGAAATTTTATACTCCTCCGTCCGCGCAATTTTGGTAAAAAGGGGTACAAAGTTATTGCTTCACGTATTAATATAATATAGATATCACCTGCTTACAAATCTCGTTTTAATTCAAAACACAAGTTATATTTCAATATTCTATTAGACACGCTATCAGAATCGAAGCTATTCAAAAACATTTCTTCCGTCCAACAACAAGAACAAGAAACTCCGATTAATATTTGTACGCTCAACGTCTTAGTTATTCAATAAAAAAAAATTTTTGTTTATTTCTTGTCCAATTGTACCTATCTTCTTACAATAATAATTACTAGGTAAGTTCAAAATTTAGCAGGCTAAGTTATAATGTTTAGTATAATAAAAGTTCAAATGAAAGATGAACGCCCTATATAAACTGCTAGCACTAATGCTTAAAATACTTATTTATTGAACTAAGTAACGTCAAAAAATAGAATTTGTATAGTTGTATTCTTTCACATAGGACTTACGGACGGACACTGAATTTGAAGTAAAAGGGTTCATTTGAGAGCTAAAGAAACAATATATGTATTGTGATATTTGAATATTTTTAACAATTTATACCCTACAGTATCTTAGACTCAAATCGTTGAACATGAGGTATTAAGATGTAGTAATATAAAATAGGATTAAATGTAAGCAGTATTAAAGAAATAAAAAAATAAAAAAACTTTATAGGTTTTGTAGTAATTAAACAAATTTTTCACATTCTCATTTTTCATTTTACAATTGAAAAATAAGTTGTTTTGTTTTTAACTGTACAATATATTCAATTTCTCAATATCTACTCAAATAGTCTGATACACGGCGTATTAGCATATTCTGATTGCAACAGCATCCGACACTACTCTTAAATTATAACTCAACTGTTTCCCTCGCACCGTCTAATATATTACGATACATCTCAAAAAGCTGTTTGAATTGTATAATTTTAGATAATCTATGTATTTCACTGCTTTTAATGTAAAGTACCTATACTGTCAGTTCACATACCGCGGTCGGATATGTGCCTCTTTTGTATAACATGCAGTAAAGACCCAACATTTAAGTTTATTATTAATCTATGTATTTCACTGCTTTTAATGTAAAGTACCTATACTGTCAGTTCACATACCGCGGTCGGATATGTGCCTCTTTTGTATAACATGCAGTAAAGACCCAACATTTAAGTTTATTATTAAGTTTGTAATGTACCCAATGTTAATGTTAAAGTATACATTTTTATTTTATTGATATTTTGCTGCTTTAACTTTTTTATTATTATTGTTTAGTTTTTTTGTTTTTCATTTCATTTCATTTTCATTTTAATTTCATTTCATTTCACATTAAAATAATTAAGTGCAATATTTTCATTACACTACTCTAAATAGATATCCCGAAATGTATATCCGTATGTAGATATCCTCAAAAGAGATTTACTTATAGCCGTACCATTCTGCTGTGGAACGGCTAATAATTTCCCTATCAAAAGGAACTATCGTTATTAGGTGTTTATCCAAGAGACCGATGACTTTATGTCCTCTCCTGATACAAAACGTTTATAGTTTCGTACCTACACAGGATAAACAGAACTCTTTACTTACTTATTTCTAAATTTCCACTATCCGTCATTCTATCACATCACAGGGATGTAAGCTAGAAAATGTAATAAACATATTTTAACAAATTCAAATTATCGTTTGACTTTTTAATAAGACATAATAGATAGAATTTTTAGACAATTAGAAAGGAATTTATGTAGGTACATCGATATGCTGAATCTTTTAAGGAAAGTCAGAGCTAGTTAAATTATTGAAATAGGTTTAAACGATTAAAGCGATATAAGTGATTATAATTATCGCTATGTCAAAATGTCAAACACGTCACAAAATTTATCGAAAGTTATATCATTATTAATTTATTATCCTAAACTTTGACTTGTGGATATATTATAACTAAAGTCTTAAAACATTATAAAATTGAATATTTTTTTTAAATTACCTACCTAATCTAACTTTTTATAGTCGATGAATAATCTTGTGTCTTCTGATTTACAACAGCACATGTAAAACCTGTGGGCTATTGAACATTTTTCTGCGGCCCAAATCAATTTTGAAAATAGCTAATGTGTTCTGACAGGAAAATATATTTTTCCCATAATAGTTTTTTTTTTTTTTGTAGATTTTCCATAGTTGGTTGTTGTCTTTAAGATTACTTAGTAAACTATTCTACATGCGTTTGGCTGGATGAAACTCGTGTTTGGAAACAGCATTATTGAATTTAACATGATTCCAAAAAAATCAGTCATTCATACATTTGTATTTCTTTTGTTTACACATATTAGATTTTTTCTCATTCTATTTCTATATAATTAATCTTTATATTTAAGTTAGTGAAATATATTTATTTTAGTAATGGAATTACGAGATAGCTTGGACAATACTTGACAAAATGACCCTTGATATTTTCCACTCGAAGTCCGGTAGCGGAAAGGCGACGTATCACGTAAGATACAGCAAATGTCAGTGGAATTGTAATTAACATCTAGATTTGAAAATAGAAATTACGAAACAGACACATATATTCTATTGCATCTTAGACAAAGAAACCTATATTGCATACTAGTGGTCGCCCAGAGGTCGAAACACGACCATAATTAAAATTTTAAATTAATGCAAATACCTAATTATGAAAATAAAGAACCTTTTAATAAAAAAAAAAACAATTTGACAACAGGCTTTTACAGTTACTTTTAATATGCATGTTGCGTGCGGTAGTGTGTGTAATGATTTTTTTATTAATTTAATATATATTAAATTTTATGTATAAATTTGAAAAAATATTAGCATTCCGCACTCCTTCTCTATATAAACTATAAGTGTGCGAAATTTCATACTCCTACGTACGCGCAATTTCCGTAAAAAGGGGTACAAAGTTTTTTCTTTATGTATTAATATAATATAGATACTACTGCCTTCGTATCGTTTTTTCATATTAAAAGTTTATTTGTCAATTATGTGTTGTAAGTTTTTATGTAGATTATTGAGGTAGAGTAGAATATACGCTGCTCAAAATTTGTAGCAGCCCGTCTGGAGAAGTACCTGAACCTTACAAATGATCACAGGTAAATAATAATACTACTCTCAAATTGTTTTTATGTTCCCATGCTTAGTAAGGTGGCCAGAGCTCCTGGGGATAGGGTCAACTGTCAAGGGTTGAGTTGGCAAAAGAACTTGCGGTAGTTCTGGTTAGCGATGTGACGAGTACGGCTTGACTCGAGTCAGACTCGACTGGACTCGTATAATCATTTCAGCCTATTGCAGTCCACTGCTGGACATAGGCCTCCACAAGTTCGCGCCAATAATGGCGTGAACTCATGTGTTTTACCCATAGTCACCACGCTGGGCAGGCGGGTTGGTGACCGCAGGGCTGGCTTTGTCGCACCGAAGACGCTGCTGCCCGTCTTCGGCCTGTGTACTTCAAAGCCAGCATGGATGGTTATCCCGCCATCGGTCGGCTTTTTAAGTTCAAAGGTGGTAGTGAAGCTATGTTATCCCTTAGTCGCCTCTTACGACACCCACGGGAAGAGAGGGGGAGGCTAAATTCTATGCCGTAGCCACACAGCATAATACCAATTGATTTTGACTCGAGTATGCCAGACTCGAGTCTTAGACTAGGATTCGAGTACTAGGTTTGAAGCGTGGACTCGAGTCATGATTTAAATATTCGTTATAAACCGACTCGAGTTGACTCGAGTCCACAAAACAGCGACTCGGCACAACTGAACTCTAGTTCTGCTGGTGTTGCAGGCGCCTATAGGCAACAGTACATAGTCGTTTACCATCAGGTGGACGGTGTGGACCGTATGCTTGTTTGCCGACACAGTCGTATAGAAGAAAATCTATACTAAAATTGGTTTAGTTTTATATTTATATATACTTTGTCTCATTCAGTATACAATGGACGTGAGGCGGACAGACAAGTCTACACAGCGTTAGGTTAGGCTGGTAGACCAGCCCACCTTCTTAAGGTTTAACTCTGTTGAAGAAAGCCAAAAAGCGGAAATCATAAAACCAAAATTAAAAAAAAATATATATTTTTTGAAGTGAACATTTTTTTAGGTGCATGGGGGGTAAAATTTGAGAGAAAGTGTGAGGCGGCAACGTCGGGCGCTGTTAGTACTTGGATGGTGACTGCCTGGGAACACCTGTTTTTTTTTTTTCAATTAATTTGTCAAAGAAGTTTCACTACTGACATGTGTACTTTTATTGTACACACGCCATTTTTATTGTTTCATACAATAGTTTCCGAATCAATAACAGATACAATTTAGCAAACAACATCTGTGGACTGTGACGAGAAGTCGTACATTGTCTGTGACCATTAATAAATAATGAATGTGTATAATTAGACTAAGATAGCACAGGTTGAAATCTTTGTGGTTTTTTTGTTGCTATTTTTTATTATTTTATGTATTTTTAATTTTATAAATGACTAGCTTTTGCGCGCGACTTCGTCGGCGTGGACTCCGCTCCTATTGGTCTTAGCGTGATGATATATAGCCTATAGCCTTCCTCGATAAATGGGCTATCTAACACTGAAAGAATTTTTCAAATCGGCCCAGTAGTTCCTGAGATTAGCGCGTTCAAACAAACAAACAAACAAACAAACTCTTCAGCTTTATTATATTAGTATAGATAATGAAATATAAAAAAAACGTACAAAGTCTGCTTATTAACTACACTACTTTATATAGTAGTTTGCCTATTATGTACAATATTGTAACAACAGATGTAGCTAGTATAGTGGGTAGGTACTAGTACTACCACACAGTTACAGAGAGCCTTCCTGAATACGTATTTGATAAACAACCGTGCGAAATCAGGCTGACACTAATGTACTTGTCGTGTTACAGTGGATGACACACGAGAGACGAGTTTACACACAGTAATCTGAATATTGTCTTATATTCAACTTGTACATCAATGCAGATGCCGAGAAATTTATTCAAATCACAATTATATTTCCTTCAAAACGCTCAGACAAGAAAAGAAGGCAATACACTACTACAATAGCTTTAAAAATTTCAAAGTATACATTACAATTTTGACGTGACAACCTCTAATAAATCGATGAACACCGGCGGCATGCACGAAAAAGGATTACTCATTATAGCGTTACGCTCATTGTCTCCTCCGATCCTTCTCCTATATGGGAAAGAGGCCTATGCCCAACAGTGGGATATTACAGGCTGAATCGTGATCGTGATCGTTCATTGTCACGTTACGCACATTGTACGCTTGCGCCAGATCTATCTCTCTTCCACTCGATTGGCCTATGCGTTTGAGGAGGTGTTTTGGTATGACTTTGTCACGTTAAACTATCGTCCGTAAACCAACTTTACAGACAACCAATTTTTTTTAAATACATAATTATAAAGTAAAGAAGTTTGCTGTGCAATATTTTTAGACAAGACATAAAGGTTTGATTTCAATAACTTATCCATGAACGATATCAATTAAAATTAAAACTTTATGACCAAAGGCCATACCAACACTTAAAATACAATTACATGCCAGATTAATTATTAGATACTTACTTTTATTATCTACCACTGTAGGATTGTGTCGTAACTTCCTAAGTCGTCCCGTAACAATCATTAACTGATTGGAAGCTGCAATCTTTCATCTGAAATGAGTTATAATGAGGACCCGGTCTAAACTGATTGCATCTAATATGACTTTCTTTGAATGGACTAATTCTACAAATTACTACGGATCCAACGTAGTTAGAAGAATTACGACTTAAGTATGTGGTAATAAGGACTATATTAGCTTGGACTGATTTTTAATTTCTGTCGTAATTTCATGGAGCATGTAAGCATGTTATTATCTTTGAGCTATTATCTTGGGTACAGTCACCTTGTTTGGAGTTTGAAAGAAATGACGTAGCTTTAAAGGACTTAACTAACTTCATATTATGGTTCTTTTAATCCACTATGAATCCACTATGAAGTAAACAATGTACGGTCCGCATGGTGGTAATTAGCAGGTAAAATCTCCTGCTCAAAATATGGAACAGCCCGACTGGAGTAGTACCTTGACCTTATAGAAGACCGAAGCTAAATAAAACTGTTTTTAAGCAGTATTGTATTACTGTTGGTGAGTAAGGTGACCAGAGCTGCTGGGATTGGGGATAGGGTTAGCAACACGCTTGCGATGCTTCTGGTGTTGCAGACGTCTATAGGCTACGGTAATCGCTTACCATCAGGTGAGCCGTACGCTTGTTTATCGACCTAGTTATTTATAAAAATAAAAAAAGACTCCATAGCCTATAGACGTCTGCAACGCCATGAATATTGCAAGCGCGTTGTCGACTCTACCGCCGACCATTCGCAGGCGCTTTGGTTACCATAGTATTATTTGGCTCCGATCTTCTATAAGACTAACTCCACTAGTCGGGCTGTTCATGTTTTTGAGTATATTTCCTACTGTTGGCTACCTCAATAATAGGTAATTTCATTGTGAAAGTCATTCATAATTATTGCGCATGGAAAGATTACACAAACTTTACAATACGATTCATCATAATTTTCTTTTGCGAATGAAGTAGAAAGATTAAAGAAAACTTAAAGATGCTTTCAGGGATCATTTTATCGTAATTTATAAGATTATATTTAAAACTATTTTTTTTAGTAAGAAATTGACTAACATGCGTACGAGTCCGCCTTTCGGTAAGCAGATACTGTAGTACTTTAACACCTGAAACATTACAAGCGCGTTGCCAACCCTGACATTAACCTCCCAAATCTGAGTACTTTAATCACCACAGGAACAAAATACTACTTGAAAGCAATATTATTTAGCTGTGTTATCTTCTGTAAGGTTGAGACTATTCCTAGTAGGGCTGCTCCAAATTTTGAGCACGATACTTCTTGCTAAGCCCTACCTCAATAGAAGTATTACAGTTCACTCGTTCAATGAGTAGGTATCTAAGTAACGACAATGGTATGTCATAGAAAGTGTAACGGTGTTTACATACTTATGCACAGACATACAATCAATCATCATCGTTAAGCTTTTACCTCATTTCTCATAATGACAAACACAAACAATTGTATTGGAGATGCGAGCTTTAAGATGATTTCAAAGAGCTTTCTGTATGTACATGCATACTAGCTTCTCCGCGCGACATCGTCCGCGTGGAATAGGACCAATTCTGTCATACATATTTTTGTGCTATACTTTAACCGTTTCCGGAGCGGAAGCTCTCAAGAGGAAAAAAAACCCCGATTTTGAAACATTCTTTATTGGTGCTACGCTCCTATTAGTTTCAGCGTGATGATATATAGCCTATAGCCTTCCTCGATAAATGGGCTATCTAACACTGAAAGAATTTTTCAAATCGGACCAGTAGATCCTGAGTTTAGCCGCTCAAACAAACAAACAAACAATCAAACAAACAAACCCTTCAGCTTTATTATATTAGTATAGATTTACAAATACACACACAACGAGAAATGTAAAAAAAGATGTAAGTATTACTTCTTTTTTACATTACGATTTTTTTTAAGTGAGAAAGACACATAATTTAGAACAGTATATTAATTCGCTTAGCTTTAACGTAGTAAAAAAACCACTGACATCAAAGCGAGAAAAACCTTATAGATCATCTAGTCTAATTATATTAGTAGGAAAAGAGTATTCATTGTATCGGAACAATAGTACAGGGACCATTGTAGATACACATTAGTGTAGTAATAACATTTTAAAATGCACCGCTAATTTAACACATCTCGAATAACCCTATAAAGTATTTGAGCAAACTAAAGGTACTACGGGAAAGCGCAATTAATACCAATTACGGAATTTGCTTGAGTTTGATTCAATTATGAACATTGCACACGTGCCTTAGTAAGGTTGGTTTGGTTAGTAAGGGCTAAATTGTAAAGAATCTAATAAGTTTAACGGTAAAAAAAATATTTTTAACGTTGAGGTGTGAAAATATTTTGATCTATGTTAATGTGTTGGATATTATAATTTTTTCTTACTATATTCTAATATAGTTAACACATTTTTGTAACTTAAAACTGGTTAGTACTGAAAAGGTTGACCTTTTGTATCTTTCCGCTATTCCGGTACCTATGTGGCGACATCTATCGAGCCACATACGAACTGATGACTCTAGATCACGCTATCGAAGTTTCCGATATACTAGGTTATCGTCTCAGCACAGCCACATTGGCTAATCGAAAGTACTTACCACCTTATTCTTACATGATTTTGATGAAGTCATCTGTTCTTTTTCTCACCACAGCAAGTCAATATAAAAATAGTAACGTACCTCATGCAAGTACAGTACGTCATCATGATATGGAACTGCCTCGAGTTTATACGGCAATGTATTGCTACTTGTATTCATCAGTGAAATTTAACATAATGTGAGTAATCTATTTCAAAATACTTATGCAAATTCCAGCTAAATGTAATGAAAAAATTGCCAAATGAACAGATGATCCTCTATGAGCAATATTAGATGAAAGTGGGGGGTAAACTGTTCATCCTGTTCCTGCTCCATTTTCTACAATTCTTCTGGAAATTAATAAAATTAGTGAGGGGGAAGTAATCAAAATCTTATATTATTTATTCGAGGGAATGCCATATCAGGAGCTCCTAATATTAAAGGAACTAATCAATTTCCAAATCCTCCAATTATAATAGGTAAAACTATAAAAAAAATTATAATAAAGGCATGAGCTGTTACAATAGTATTATAGATTTGGTCATCTCCAATTAAAGGAAGGCAAATAATTTTCAAAAATATACTTATTCTAAAATATATTTTGTATGAATATTATTTAATTTTTTGTTCAATTTAGTGTTTAGTTTTAATTTTTTTAACTAATAGGTTCAAATAAAAAATAAATAACGAGTGTTCTTTAGACACCATAACTGAAGTAAAACTTACGAAACGTAACTCTCTCTCTATCTTCACTAACTTATATATCCCTTTCAAATTCCGTTTGCCTCATTCGATCACACTTTTCGCAACGCTCTCGTAACGCATTCACCAGCTTCTTCCCCAAGTCATGCGTGCGTAAAGAAGTTTTACTTTAAAAAAAACGTATATTAGATAAAGTCTATGCCATTGCCATCCATGTCTATGATAAAGTTTGACAAAACAATTTTTATTTTCATGTAAAGAACTTTTATTTACTCTACGAGTATTTTCCTTTAAACACTTGTATATAACAAAGATGCAAGTGCAGATAGTGCGTAGGAGTTGAACACGATCTCTATCATTTTCTTTTATTTTAGCATTTCACTAGACGTCGCGTCGGCTCAATGGCTAGGCCGTCTAAATTATGTAAATAAAGCCATGTGCACAACAGTAAATTATAATGAAAAAGTTTAATTATATATTATCAAAAGTTTTTTCCCGGTTATAGTGTAATGTTTATTTTGTTGAATTTTTTAATTGCACATGTTTCTTCTTATTTAATTTTAAAAGTATGGCGTAATTATTTATTGGCCTTTTTATTCTATTCCGTAAGGACGAGGTACTTTCTCTCTATTAGGATATATCTTGCCCTACCTCAGTTAATATTAAACTTTTCATTTTAAATTAAATGTAACATTATTACAAGTAACATCTTTTAATTCGATTTTTTAAATCTATACAAAATAATATAGTGTAAAATATTGTAAGGTTAAGTGGAATCCGACCAAACTTCTTGCTCAATTAATTTACCATATCAGACTTACCGGCGCCGACGTGGCTCTAAAGGGCCCCGTAGACGATCAAATATTATTTTGATCAAACTTCATATTAAATTTCTGTTTGACAAACGTGTTTGTCAAATTATTTGATCGTATGCGGGGCTGCGGGTTTTTTTAATATGTTTGTTATATGAAACATGAAGTTTGATCAAACATGTTTGAGAAACAAGTTTGATCGTTTACGGGGCCCATATAGATGATTCTACTTACTATCGTGGGCCGTGGCAGTATTTTTGAATCCGTTATAGATAAATGAACGGAATAAATTTACACACAAATTTTTTTTTTTAGATATAAAGTTTTTTTAAATAAATACTGTATTTAGTAGTTCTGAGTCGTATCTTGGGACAAGCGTGCGATGATAAAATTCACTTCCAATGGTTAAAATAGAAGATAGCTAAACATGAGTCAGTAAGACTGTACCTCTGACATATTAAATGAATTCAAGAAGTATGTACCAACAGTTGGACTAATCGTCAGTATATGAAGATTAGAGTAATATAATAATAAGCAGACAAGGAAGATAAAGCAAGTATTGATAAATACCTTTTTTTTTGTAGTAAAACTTCTTTACGCACGCTTGGCTTGGGGAGTAAGCTGGTGAATACGTGACGAGCGTTACGAAAAGTTTGATCTGGCGAGGCTATCGGAAGTTGAGAGAGATATATAAGTTAGATGGAGCTAAAGAAGTTTTACTTCAGTCGTGTGGTCTAAAGCACACTCATTCTTTAGATAATACAATGCATCATTTATTGTTACAAATATATTTCAAAATACTTACGCAAATGTTCTTTTATCGAACCATTTTTGTTACATTACGAGTACAGCTAGGTCGAGGTACTTTAAAATAATGTATTTTATTCAAGAAACACTTTCTTCACAAGTCAACTAACACTAAAGATAAACCGGTTTTTAGATGCACTTTAAAATAAATAAGCTAGGCTAATAAGCTAATATTCACGTGATAACTGTCATCTAGAGTGATCTTCACTCTGTAACGGCGTCTAAATGACCAGCTGAATGTGATTCTCAGTAATGGCAACACCATTGTAGATTAGGCTGATGTCTATCGGTTGATAACTTTCTTGCTTTGCTAATGGAATTGTGAGAATGTATGGTAATTGTTTTTCCCGCGATTACATATGTAGAGACTTAGTATTTGCTAGACTGTTCTTATGTACCTAATTTATGCGTACTTATTAACACGTAAAATTTGTATATGATATCTAAATTATTTAATTGCTATTGTATTACAATTTCGAATCAGACATTTTTTCCCAGTTTATTCAATCTTTAGATGAGACGCTTCTAGCACATCTGTTTACAAGTAACTCATATAGGTACGCTATAAGGTTCTAGAGGTAGGACAATGGGCCATGTATTCTGGCTAGTCGTCCTTGTACGAGGTATAACGACTTAAATTGACGACTTTCCTTGCTCTCTGAGTTCCCATGAAGAACCACATTGGCCTGCCTAGACTAAAAGCAAATATTTGTATGTGTAAACAAAATAATGTAAATGTCTAATCGGACACAGTACACGAGAATGCTTGTATATGATTACTAGCTGTGCCCGCGGCTTCGCCCGCGTTGAAATCAGTGTGTCACAAAGTTTTCCCGGCAAACTTCCAGTGAAACTATCATCAAAATCTGCTTAGCCGTTCCATAAACCTTCCTCTTGAAGCTCTCTATCCATTGGTGAGATGAATAACTCGGTTATTTTCATTTAAACCGATCCTGCTGTATATGTTTCATACAAACTATCAACCCCAATTAAACCCCCTTAGCGGTGTAATATCGCAAAATCCGTTCTTAGCGGATGTTAACTATAATCTACCTCCCTTTTATGTAATAACAACACTTTAGTTTGCCGGTTTGGCGAGGCAGATAAAATAAAGTGTTTTATTGACTTTCTGCCTTACATTTTTACCAGTTAAGTATGTAGGGGGAGTCCGGGAGAGATTAGCCGCTTTTCACTCAAATGCTCATAAATCTTTTTATACTTCCAAATCGCTATTTTTTATGAATTGTATCTTAAGCTGCATTATTTAGCTATATTTTCTCTTAAGAAAGTTTACTACATCATTAATAGTTAATGAGTAATTAGCGATTTCTCCTAAAGTGGAATTCGGCTAATGTCTCCCGCCTGGGCGGGAGATTTTATCCACCAAGTAGGGAGACTTTACCCGGGTATAATAATAGGCAAAATAATATTATAAATTGTTATTCAATAAATAAATTTAATCATAAAAATACGGCACATAGTATTACATAGCAAATGAGAACACGAGAAGGGTACTTTGAGTACCTATCTTTATGATACATAAGTGAGGAATCAACTATTATCACATTGATTTATACTCCATATCATACTTAGTTACTTATACAATAGCAAGTGTTTGAATTCCAATAAACTGGATTCTTTTTGGAAGTAATTGTTTCATATTCATATGCCAGCTTCATAGCCGCCTGTTTGGTTAGTCTCCATAACTCCTTTTGGTGCAAGTTAGAAGATAATTATTGACAAGTGCTTTCTCTTTCTCGATTGTAAATATCAGAGCTGTTTTAAACTGGATTCCTTGTTCAGTTGTTTTAGTCAATTTGAACTTTTCTCTTAATTAATTTCATGAGATATTTCAATCAATTCCATATTCTAAAGCAACACTTCTAGATTTTTCTTTACCAATGTCAACTAAAGCATTTCTTATTACTGACTGAACTAAATTGCTTCTGTTCCTAGTTATTTCTTTTTTATATTTGAAAGACATTTTGGATGATTATCTGAAATGAAATAAAATAAAATATTATTGCAGGAGAAACTACCCTGATTGCAGGAGAGATTAGTGGCTAAAGTCTCCTCCCGACGCCAGGCTAATGTCTCCCACCCTACGCCAAGCTGTCCGTTATTACATTTTCATAAAAAACAATGACACTTAAGTAAAAATTGTCTACCGTGAATGTTACTAGGATAATTACACTTACGATGTATATAAATTACGTCCTAGAATCTATTCACAGTAAATAACAGAATTCAAAAATCAGAAATTGAAAAATTTTACTTACCGGGTACGAAAATGTATTTTTACTTCTCACTCCTAAACCAAACTGCCGATTACAACGTCGTCACGTGAGCAAGGTGGGGGGTGCCTATGGAGTCTAAGATGTGTAGCAATGTCTCAAAATCTAGTACTACAAAGATTCTATAAGCAGTGGCTATTGTCTCCCACCTGCTAAAGTCTCCCGGACTCCTGTGATCGGCAGAGCGGGAAAAAAAATCTTATAATAAAATAATAAAATAGTAGAAAAGTCAAAACTGTACATTGAATATTTTTTTTAAAGAATACTTGGGGTGTGATCCACAATCGATACCGAAGCCAAAAATATAGTTTTTAGAATTTTTGTCTGTTTGTCTGTTTGTCTGTTTGTCTGTATGTATGTCCGGGATAAACTCAAAAAGTACTGCATGGATTTACTTCAAATTTGGCACGAATATTGTTAAGAAGTCGGGTCAGAACATAGGCTATATATTATCACGCTATCACCTACGGGGAACGAGCAGTGAACCTTTATTTCTTCAAATGTATGTCCGGGATAAACTCAAAAAGTACTCCATGGATTTACTTCAAATTTGGCACGAATATTATTAAGAAGTCGGGTCAGAACATAGGCTACATATTATCACGCTATCACCTACGGGGAACGAGCAGTGAACGCACGCAGACGACGTCGCAGGCAGCAGCTAGTCTTATAATAAAAAAAGATTTTTTTATATTTCGTAATGTTTATTTGTACCGTTGGTCCCGACAATAATCCCAAAATCCCGAGTTTTTGAAAATTTGTCCAGACATTTTAGTCTTCCCATCTGGCAACCCTAACCTCCCCGCCAAATTTCATCTTTTTTCCGTCCAGCGGTTTTTGAGTTCTCGTGATGAGTGACCTTCTCTTTTATATATCTATCTATATCTATATAGATAGGAGCTAGTAATTATTTTAATGTTTTACAGTATCAACCACAAGTGAGCTCTCAGCTTAAACCGTAACTGTCAGTAATTTATAGCAATGCACAATCTGCGCGATTCTCGGCTCGCGTGTTGTACACTTATTTATTTTCGGTTTGATAAAATTGTGTGTGCTATAAATAAATGGACATTAAAAGAGGTTTTATTTAGATTTTTAGAGCTATTTAAATTGATATAGTAATCTAAAATTACGGTTTGTTACGTTTCATGTTAGTTTACGTGTCGTTAGATTAAGAAATCAATCTCTGTTTGTAATTATAATACTTGTTTGCTCAAAAAAAAAAACGACTTCAATTACATCGACAAGTAATACAACGTAGGTAGACGAAAAAGTAGTCAAGTAGGTAAATACGCGTTATCAAAGATTACTCAAAAAGTACACACTAGACATCAAATCCCGATCAAATTAAAATGGGACAACAAGACAAGCATCAGCTTTCGATTAATAACGTAGGTCGACGAAAAAATAGCCAAGTAAATACGCATCTACACAAATAAATAAAATTGGAGTGTCTGTTTGTAATATTAAAATAACCACCTTTTTACTAAACCAATGCATATAGATGTATACACGGTACATAATTATACCGAAATAACATTTTTTAAAATTTTTGTCTGTCTGTCTGTCTGTTTGTTCCGGCTAATCTCTGAAACGGCTCGACCGATATTGACGGGACTTCCACTGTCAGATAGCTGATGTAGTAAGAAGTAACTTAGGGTACTTTTATTTTAAAAATTTATTTATTTTATAGTTCTGCGAACTGAACAAAAACTTTTTTATTAAATTTCACGCGGTCGAAGTCACGGGTACAGGTAGTTATTAGACATAACTCGAAAAGTATATATGATATATTCAAACTTTAAACCTAGCACTTTTTTACTCTTAATTTCTTCATACATAAAAATTTTAACATGTTTGGACTCAAAACAGTCAACCATAAATAACGCCTGAGTCATGACCTCATCAGTCATTGACACTCAAACTACGGGACTATCTATGGCGTCTATTTATAGAAAAACGGTGCCACAAATTAAATAAAGATAAAAACAATGAGCGATTACAAGCTGTTGACCTTTAGGTTGTTATCAGATTATTTATTTGTCATTGTATTGGACGCTTTGAAAGCTTAGCTTCTTATCAACTTTAAAATATTAGTTTCTTTATTTGGCTGGTATTTTGCATGTGTTCAATTCATAGATAACGGACGATAATAAATACTCAACATTTATAAAATAAATTTACAAATATAGCTTTTAGGAAGTAAGGGACAGCAGAAAATGTTTTGCATAAGATCTGGAGCAGTCTGTCAGAGGATGTACCTCAATCTTACAGAAAATCACAGCCAAATAATAAGCTAGTGACAAGTAGAGATTGCAACCCGGTATGTTTTTCAACGCGGCCGGGCCCGGTGGCATTCATCGCCAACCCGGCCGGGCCCGCCGGGCCCGGCCGGGTTATGTATTAGCCATGAAACCTAAGTATTTTATGAAAAATTTCTCTATATGAATGAAAAAACACAATGATTCAAGGTTAATATTTATTTCAAACTGGCTTATGAACAATTATCACAATAATCGGCCTCACTCAAGTCTCAAAATCGCACTTAATGCAGAATTTATTACTTTTACTTATGGACGGAAAAGTAACATTAGTATTAGTAATTATTCATTTCAATAAGTTTAAATAAGCAGGTTTTTCTCTTTACTCCTTATAGTGTCTATTTGAAAACATAGTATATTATGTATAAACATAGCATATTTAAATAATTGGTTGTGCTCGCAAACAAAAAAAAACCGACTTCAATTACATCGACAAGTAATACAACGTAATAAGACGAAAAAATAGTCAAATAAATACGCGCTAACAAAGATTACTCAAAAAGTAGTAATCAGATCTCGATCAAATTTAAACAAGGCTACATGACAAGTATTGGCCTTCGATTAAAGTAAGAATCATGAAAATAGATAAACCCAGTGAAAAGTTGTGCAGTTTAATACGAGATACGATATAACGAAACGATATACGGTCGACGAAAAAGTAGTCAAGTAAATACGCATTATTAGATAACTCTAAGTACTTGTCCGATTTTAATTAAATTTAAATGGGACCACATGACACGCAACACCTTTCAGTTAAAATAAAGTTCATCGAAATCGGTCCACCAAGTCAAAAGTTCTGATCTAACATACATTTAAAAAAATTCAATCAAATTGAGAACCTCCTCCTTTTTGGACGTCGGTTAATAATAAACTAATAACGCAGCTTAAGGTACTAAACGTGAAAAACGTAGTAAACGTAACGTATAAAGACTTAGATTAAATAGATAGATAAACTTTGGTAGCTTTGTTAATTGTTTGTTATAAACAAAACAAATTCTTGTTTGCTAAAAGTAAAGTAAGTTTTTTCTTAAACTTTGGCTATTAAGAGTTTAGACTAGTGAGTGTTACTATTACTAATTGACTAAATAGCGAAATCTTATATGCTAGATTGTACTTTAACTGTAAACAACCAAACTTGTATAGTCGCGGTTTACGTACCGGGTCCGGTGACCGGGCTCGGTAAGAATGTCCGGGCCCGGTGGGTGTCTAAAAGGGCACCGGGCCCGGGCGGGCCCGGCCCGGCCGGGCCCGGTTTGCAATCTCTAGTGACAAGGTTGCTAGTTTCTTTTTAAGCTATAGCCTATAGCTTAATCTGACTTATGATTCAACGGAAAATGTCTCCGACATTCTTGACATTATTCTCCACCGAGATAATTTTTATTACAGACTAGCTGCCCGGACAGACTTCGTTCTGTCTGTTATGTTTTTTTTTTTTATATATAAAAACTTTCCGTGGGATTTTTAAGGAACATACAAAAAAATTAGCCAAATTGGTAGAGCCATTCTCCAGTTATGCGCTTAGCCAGCTTCATTTTTATTATATCTATAGATATACTACATATCAAGATTTTTTTTTATATTAATAAATAAAATATTAAAAATAAAGTTATAATGTACATTTGAAATTTAAAATTTGGCAATATATTTTCAATAGGATCATCATCATATCATCATCATATCAGCCTGTTGCAGTCCACTGCTGGACATAGGCCTCCCCAAGCTCGCGCCAGACATCCCGGTTTTCCGCAATCCCCATCCAGCCTACACCAGCAATCTTACGTAGATCGTCGGTCCAGCGGGCCAGAGGGCGTCCTACACTGCGTTTGCCAATACGCGGTCTCCACTCCAGGACACGTCTGCTCCAACGGCCATCGGTCCTGCGACACCAAGCATAGCCCGTTCCATAGCACGTTCAATAGGATAAATAAATAAAACTAAAAATTAAAATTATATCCACATTTATTAAAATCAATTTACATACAGACACGCACTACTTTGTTATATTTACAATATAAGATTTACGCTAAATGCAAAGGAATGTTGCAAAGGAAAATTTACAAAAATTATCAAAGTAGTCTGAAACACATAAGTAAGAGTCCTTAAAAAGAAAAACCTTTAAATCAGTTATTTTAATAAATTTTACAAATAGAATTATGTCATAAAACATTTGTTTTATGTTTTTTATGAATTATTCAATACAAAAATAACTAAAATAAAATACACATACAGTTCCAAATACAAAACATAAAAAAATAAGTCACATGTAAAAATGTCAACTCAATTAAAGATAAAAAAAAAATTAAAGGAATAGGCAGGTTGAGGCAGGTTACACTTACAATGAAGTATTTTATAACTTTTTTAATATTCTATTTTATTATAATTGTATATTAAACATGGGAAGTAACATTTATTATTGGTTATATTTTTGTCTGTTAACTATTTAGAGAACTAAGAAGGTGGGTTATGGAATTAAGTTAATCTTTATGTTTCTAGCAAAAAATAAAATTAACAACTTACGACTAGACCAGGTACTTACACGTTAAATACTTTGTTTGGTAATAAATAACTTAATAATTATATTAGTAATATCCATGTGTTTTAAATATAAAAACAAATGTTGTTATAATTGTTTTCTTTAATATTTGTTTCATTATTATCAGTCATCACTGGGATTATTTACTTTGTTGAATGATAAAAACAAATTGTAGATGTATCTAGACATCTTGGCGCTTGGTGTCCGTTTGTATATAGGTACAGATAAAAAATGTACCGTGTGCTTGATAAGAAATACAGTTAACTAGACAAAAAAATTAGGTACGCATTCTTTCTTACTAGGTATTTCTTTCTTACTTATTTAATTATGTTCATCTCATTATATAAAGTGGACTTTTGTATTCTTATGAGAAAATAAAAATCTTTAAATCTAAACATTATTTAATGAAATAATTAAGAAAGATACGTACAAAAAGAAAAGAAATATTTGACAAGCTTTTATTATTAACTGTAGTCATAAAAAATAAACTTAACGTGGCGTAATAATGACATCACTAACAAAATACTTATAACTCACAGCAAGCGTCAAGAAGTAAAGAAATAGTACACTGATGCAAAAAATGGCAAAAATTTAAATCTTTGCACTGATGGCTGAATAGTGCAATATCTTAGACGGACATTAAAAAATAGAATTAAAAAGTTAAGATATGGCGCTAAGCTCAAATTCACTATTTTAATGGAAATAAAAGATACTTAAATATAGTAACAAATTCGCTTTCTTTTATGAATCAATTAATTTTAAATATAAAAAAAAATTAGTACATCCGAATAAGTAAAGACAGCGTCAGTTTAAATGTATATGTGCCAAATATTATTTTTATTTATTTAAAAGTCATTGTTATGACATTACACTCAATTTTTTTTTCACATAATTATGTATAATTATACATAATTATATAGTGACAACAGCATTTTAAACGTGAATGAAAAATAAATACATCTTGTCTGATATCTGTCTTATTTAGATACTTGAAAATAGTTTAAGAACAATATTCTATTTATGTTTCAAGATAAATTTTTTTTTAAAAAAACATCTAAAATAAGAATGTATAAAGGCTTAAAGAATTTTAAAAAGTTAAAAAAGTTATAAAGAAAGAAGTTCTTATAGTTAAATTTAAATTTAACAATTTTATGAACATAACATTTAAAAAGTTGCCTTTTTAAAGCAAATCTCAGGTTTAACTGTCAAATATATAAAAAAAATTTTAAGTGTCAAAAGTTAAAAAAAAACTATTGCATAATAATTACAGCAATAAAATTGTCAAAAAACAATAAAAGAAGGACACACATATTAAGTATATGTTTAAATACGAAATATGTATGTAATTACAGTATAATATTTATTTCTACTCTAAAATAATTTCTAAGAATTGTCATCATGGTAAGAATATTTATATTTATTTACACATTAATCTACAACTAGAATTAAATAAGCCTATTTGATATAAATAATCTAATAATTATTTATGAAAGTCGGCTATTGTTTAAGAAATTTTTAAAACATTTTTTTTTTAATTTTTTAAAGCACCTACTAAGTTGTCATTTCACCTTATAAATCTCAAGTCTAATTTTAATTACGAAACAATAGACAGAAGACTTTGAGCAAACTAATTTCTAATCTAAATAGAAAACTCTACAGATAAAATCATCACAAGAATTAGAAAATATTCTAATGGCAACACCACCATATTTTAATGTCATTCTAAAGTCTACAGGAAAATCACAATAAATCACCCAAAATCACCAAAGATCTTCACATACTTAATGCATACACTAACTTCAACACACATAGAGTTCATTTGAAGGAATGTATAGATATATTCCCTTTACATTAAAGGTCTGTATTGACCTTAAACGGCTTGAGGCTAAGGTACCACGACCCTTGTTTGACTGGAGAGCAATCTTCGTACTGACTGACTGTTGTTACCATCACTGCTGGATATGTCACTTGTGCTTACGACAGTTGGCTGTGAGAAGTTCTTGCAGAGGACCAGAATCTGGGAGATGACAGTTAGAAATTAGATCATTTTTTGACTTTTTAATTTATTAGATTGTAATTTGATTGGTATTGAACTTTATCTTTGTATACATTTGTGGCAGTGGTTACTTTTCTATTTCATACGTAATGTACACATGTACGGATTTAAATATGCGAGTTAAGAGATAAATTATATAATTTTATTAAGTTTAATAGACAAATATTAAATACAGACACCAGTTGTTGATGATGCAGCAGAGACATTTAATAATAATAAAAAATCACAAATATCTTTATCACAAATTAAAAAAATATTAACATTCAAAAATAATTTTCGTCTGTATTTCACCGCAGAATACACTTAATATGGTTCCTATTAAAAAATCTATTTTTAACGTTAAATCATAAAGCGTGTTTTGCTTACCGTGTATAAAGCACTGGATAATCCCATGGTAGCACCACCTAATACATCCCACCAGTGATGTCGGCGGTCCGTGATTCTGGTGAGTGGACAAATCACTGCGTATATAATACACAGGATTTGAACAAATGGTACCAGTAGGACAGTACGATTGTGCCAGCTGAAAGCTCGTCTTTGAAGGTACCACTGGAAGAAATAGAGAAAATATATTGTAGCTTACAAAGAATTAGCTAAACATTCTATAGGACTTTTATATTATTGGTATCATGTCGAAGAATAAGAAAATTGACAAAATTTAAAACTTTGTTTGTCAAATAGTTATTGATTGGACTACTCCTCCGGCTGTCCTTGTTTCAGGGTTAATTAAGTGAGCAGTCACTGTCAATGTCGCTTCCGCGTGGGGCGGTTGATTGAACGCGGGTAGCGCAAGGGAACTATGACCGAGGAACACTTATGTCATAATGTTAAAAATGCGCAGATATATTTATAGATCGAGTAATTTTTCGAAAAACTGAAGAACAAAATTAGAATGATCCTCTGAAATAACATATTCGCATGCTTAATATTTCGTGAATTGTCTAAATAATTTTCGAAAACTTTGAGTATTTTGGTATTTTCTAGTTATTTGAAATAATTTAGACTATTTCTATTATCGAAAGAATTTCAGAATATAACTGGTCAGTTAAGCGCTATATTTTTTTTAAGTATGGGAAATGCTTTTGCAAACACCCCCGATGAGGCCGACTCCATATTTAAACTATGGCCAGCCATGTCCAGATAATTGTCCAATGTTTTCAATTTACAAAATTGCCAAAGGGACAAATTTCCATCACAGAACGTTTTTTGAAGTAATAGATTAATAGGTTTAAAAAAATTGGGGTACTTCTTACCGCTAAAAATAATCCACTGTAGACGGAGAGGGATGCGTGACCAGAAGGAAAACTTCTGCTGGAGTCAATTTGTAAATACCGGGAGAATCTCAATGACGTGCAGGTGTAGCTGGTTATGTACTCCGATCTGTGAAATGAAGACACATTAGATCATCTTGTTCCTTAGCTTATAACATAAGCTTATTTAAATCTTGATTGCTCTTTGTATTTATATTGATTAATGTAGTTAGATTATAAACAATTTCAGTATTAGCTTCTTGTCTAGTAGTAAGTTTTAACCTCAATTTATTTGCAATAAAACTGAAAACATTAGTAAACTTCCCGAAAATTATCTTCCTTTAGATTATTGGTTTCTAATGCTTATGCGAATTTTATTCATTGAAATGAAACAAACTTTTCGGATTTTTCCTTTGGATTTCTCTTTCTGAAAACCTCTACCTCTCCCCCGACACAAGAGTTAACCCTAGTGAGGGCTGTTAAGTGTGAGGCATTTAATCAACTTTTTTTTTATTTCTATACTAGTTCTAGTTCCAGAAACATCGCAAAAAAATAAGTTGACAGTATTAAATAAAATATATTACCAATTTTCGATGCTCAAAGATAAATTTTAGAATAATTCACGAAAACACTGTATTTCTGTCTATTCTTACTCTCTATTTCTTACTTACCCATTGCACGTCCTAAGTTTATCCGGCTCGCATAAATCGAAGAAGGTCGGTCGCGGCGACCCGACCACACATTTGACAACTTCGAGTACCGTCAAATTGACCACCGCGACGTAGATGTAGTCTCTATATATAAACGCCGCAGTTTTTGCACTAGCTAGTAGTTTATTCTTCTTGATAGTGTATTCGTCGTCTCTGTGTAGGATCGTTTCAATTGTCCATATCTGCAATAGAATGATTGCGTAACTGATGGAGGTCCTCTGGTAAAATAATCTTATTATGTAATAGGGCACTTTAATGACTATTTTTTATTATACAACTAGTTCGGCAAACAAGCTTACGGCTCACCTAATCGTAAGCGATTACCGTAGCCTATAGATACCTGCAGAACCAGAAGCATCGCAAGCATGTTGCCGATCCGGGTCGATTGGGGATACCCAATCCTCCCCAGGAGAACTGGTCAACTCACTCATCACAGGAACACAACACTGCTTAAAGCAGTGTTATTTAGCTTTGATCTTCTGTAAGGTCGAGGTACTTCCCTAGTCGGGTTGCTCAATATTTTGACCAGGATATTTTCTTCTGTGCCCTACCTCAGTTAAAATTAAAATTATGTTTTGTCTTTGTCGTGTTTATTTGTGTCGGTGGTTTTATAGTCTACTTATTTTTTGTTCTATTGATGAAGACGCGTTAGCTTAACAGTCACTGACTTATGGATATTGCGCTGGCGGTTGCGGGTTCGATCCTCGCACATGGCACACACTTGTATTGGGCCATACTGATGATTGCAGTGGTCTGGGCGTTTGTGCTTGTGTATCTAATATTTGTTGCGGTTTCTTAATAAGGAGAACTATTTTCGAACACTAATAACAAGTCAGATATGTTTATGTTAATATAATGTATCAAAATAACACTAAATTCTATCCTTCAGTCAACTACGGACAAAACCGCAAAACGCAGCAAGTAACAATTGTAGATGAGAGTAGAGAGATAAGATCAGAATAATTTGAAATAAATATATTTAATATCTTTATTAACATTAAAAAGCTAAAGTTAATAAAAAAGTTTTTAAATTAAATTTAAAGGTTTAAATTGAATTTTTTTTTTGTGTTGGATAGTCGATTGATCGAGGTTATAAACTACATATATATCATATTTTAGTACGTTTTTTCATCAAATTAACGCGGGTAAACCGCGAGGCACAGCTTGTTATAAATATAAATATATAATAAGCCACATTATAGTAATATTTTAACCTTGTCGTTACAACAATTATTATGTCATTAAAATGAAGATGATAATATTTACATTTCTAATATCGATGTTAGTTCGTACTTGTTGAATAGCCTTGTTTATTGGCGGATATTATTTTGATTAATATTAACATACATATTCTAAACATCCGCTATAACTATTTATTGATTTTATTTTTAAATATCAACGGGAAGTACACTTAAATAAAAACTAATAATAAAAAACTTTAAAAATGCCTTCCCAATTATAGGCAAATACAACTACATATTCAGAAAACACGACTTAAAACAAAACCAACTTAAACTAATTACCAAACTATTATATTAAAAGATTCCATTTTTTTTAAATATATAGACTAGCGCTTGACTGCGATCTCACCTGATGGTAAGTGAAGATGCAGCCTTAATGGCGCGCGCTTGCCTAGAAGATGCCTATTCACTCTTGGTTCCATTTTATTTATATTTCTAATGCTTCTTCGTCGTTCTTTTAGCGACAAGTTCGCGTGTGTAATTTTTTTTTGTCTGTTACTATTAATCTATACTAATATAATAAAGCTGAAGAGTTTGTTTGTTTGATTGATTGATTGTTTGTTTGTTTGTTTGTTTGAACGCGCTAATCTCAGGATCTACTGGACCGATTTGAAAAATTCTTTCAGTGTTAGATAGCATATTTATCGAGGAAGGCTATAGGCTATATATCATCACGCTAAGACCAATAGGAGCGTAGCACTAATGAAGAATGTTTCAAAATCGGGTGGTCCTATTCCACGGGGACGAAGTCGCGCGCACAAGCTAGTTAGTAATAAAATTAAAAATTTAGTTTTCTGGTGTACAATAAAGAATATTATTATTATTAAAACTTCTGTCACACTGCAAATATAAAATTTGTATATACATTCAAATGTAAATTTCTATAATTATTTTTGACGAGAGCACAATATTTGTTTAAATGAGCAAACGCGAATTCAATGGCTAACATTCGCACGTTATTAACAAACAACCATACAAAAGGATATGTAAACTTGTCATTTATTTGTGACAAATGTCAAGATCTTCGTAATTTGTTATTGAAATTTTGTCACCGTTAAAATTATTCTAGATTTTGATGGCTTAAGCTTTGAAATCTATAAGAGTTACGATCGCTTGTCAAATCGATGGTAATGGTCTAAGATCCGGGATATAACAAATTATTCCCTCATCTGTTAATTAGATGAAACAATTTTTTATAGGCTGATTTCAATATTGTGAATTTATAAAAACAACCTCTGCAACACCATAAGCCTGCTGAAAATATTTTTTTTTAATCTTTTCGATCTCATGTTAATTACATGTAGGTAATAAGCTAAAACCGTTAAAATTTTACATTATATACGTGACTATAGTAGGCACCCATCTCTATGATTGCTATACTTACCTGCAGCCAGGTTACTGCTGACTGAGGTTACTGACCTGGCCTTCACAATATTGAAATCAGCCTATAAAAAATTGTTTCATCTAATTAATAGATGAGGGAATATTTAGCTATCTCGGATCTTAGACCATAATATTTATAAAATCTTATCGATATATGGATGATAGAAGTCGAGTTATGCCCATTTTGTAATATGATCATGGGCATTATCAGAAAAAAATAATGATATTTTTTTATTCAACGCTTTTTTCGTGCTTTGTAATATTAAATACAACCCATTCTCGTATTAAATACAACTCACTCTCTTTGTAATATTTAATACACTCGCATTTGCAGTTGTATTTAATTTGGAATTTATTATTTAATACATTTCGAATCAAGAGGTCAGAGTTTTGACTAATTCTATAGCAAAAATATTAATTTATCTATCACTTTATTTTATACCTAGATAATAATAGTTCTGTTTCGCTGATTGAACTGAGTCTGCCAGTAACGTTCCACTGCAGAGCCAAGGTTTCTTTCCCCATTCAGAACCAACTAGGATATACATACAAACAGATTGAAAATAAGAAAATAAATATTTGTACAAATATATAGGTACGTGCTCTCTGAGACATGGTGAGGAAATTCACAATAACACGCAGACCGAAAACAAAATAAATATTCGTACAAACAATACATTGACCTTTAACAAAATTAAAATAAAATACTTACAATAAGATATGGGACGACGATGGTGATGAAGGCGATGACCGACATCGATACGGTCTCCCCAGTGAAGGGGTAGGAGAGGTCGGGATCATTGCAACGGAATCCGCTTTTTCTACTCGGTAACGCTCCCACTTCTAAGAGTATGGACACTGCTGACACTGTAACAAGGAAAATTTATTAAAATTAAAATAAATTTGTTACACCAAGAAAGATAATGAAAATTTTTATTGATTTTTCCGTAAACATTTGAACATTTGTTCCGGAAACGTTTGAGCATTTTGTTATTGACAATTTTTTAATGACTTAATTGGGTATTTAATTTGAAATCGTGATAAATTAATAGCTCTTAACGATCTATTTTCAACTGAGGTAGGGCACAGCAGGAAATTTCCTGCTAAAAAAATGGAGCAGCCCGACTGGGGTAGTACCTCGGCCTTAGAGAAGACCACAGCTAAATAATACCTACTGCTTTCAAGCAGTGTTGTGTTCCTGTTGGTGAGTAAGGTAACCAGAGCTCCTGGGGGGAATTGGGGATAGGGTCGGCAACGCGCTTGCGATGCTTCTGGTGTTGCAGACGTCTATAGGCTACGGTATTTGCTTACCATATCATACTCATCTTGTTTGCCGACTTAGTTATATAAAAAAAATACTACATAAGTAAATAAAGTAGGTAAATAATTGTCAATCTTTGGTAAAATAAAAACTTGTAATGTTTTTATACAAGGAGTAAAATTAATTATTGATTTATTATTGTATTGTATTTAATGCTTATTTATAAAAAATTCAATTTAATAAAGTTTTTAAGCTTTCGCAGTCACTATGAGCACTTTTGATTCTGCGGAACTAATCGAGATTGCCATTTTGAAGCTCCCGATATTTTCATCTCAAATATGTTACAAAAATTTCAAAATTTTTACAGAATGGAGAAGAAACGATAAAATATAATTATAGTATATGTAAAATTGTAGATGTAATTTCGTGTAGGTATTTATTCATATTGAAGTTACAATTAAGGTTAAGAATTTTTGTCGTTTGATAAGTAAATTAGTGTTATCTGTTAGGACATTGTCTTAAATAACTCAGACGATCGTTAAAATGTCGTTAAAAATAGAAAAAAATTGAGACGTTATGAAACAAACGGTAGGTATTTGTTTTAAATTACGAAAAAAAAAACACTATTCTTTCGCATTTTGTAATTTCATTCGAAATATCTATACTAATATTATAAAGCTAAAGAGTTTGTTTGTTCGTCTGCTTGAACGCGCTAATCTCAGGAACTGCTGGTCCGATTTAAAAAAAAAACATTTCAGTGTTAATTAGCCCATTTATCGAGGCAGGCTATAGGCTATATAAAGTATGATCCTTTCTTATATAACTACTATAAGAAAAAAAATTGCTGCAACCTCCTTTGTGCATTCCATAGCGGTGAATAATGTTAAAAATAATTGCATCTTTTTCCTTTTAATTTTGACCTGGATATAATTTTGTTCTTAGTAAAAGTAAAAAACCCGATAATTCGAATCCTTATAGCTTATTGTGTAAAACTTTTTATAGACTGACTCACTGACGTAAAATTTCAAGACTAAGTAGTTGTTTTTAAAATATTGAGCAAGTTTTATTTTAATAGTTTTAAAGTTATTTAATGTACAAAAACTTAGGTAATTTTCCACAGGTATCTATATAGATGTCTCTAACTTAAGCTCGGTATTTTTTATTATTTATTTATTAAAAAAAAAAAACTACATTTTAGAAGTTGAACGTTTAGTAATTAAAACGAATAGTAGTCTTATAAATTGTTAAATATATTAAACAATACAAATTATAATACATACAAATTAAATTCATCGTTAAATAAAACAGCTGACAATAAGCGAAAAACTTGAGAACACTAGGACAATTTTGGCTAATACGAGTAAAAATATTATTACTTTATAGTTTTCTAATAGTTTGTTGAAGGTTTCACGGAATAGAAACTTTAGAAAATTGTGAAGAAAATCGGTAAATTTTAGAAAACAAAGCGATTATTTCAACTTAACGTGTTTCGTAATTCGCGAGACTGAATAATTTCTGTCAGGTCAGCTAGTAGGTCATAGAAATATCGATTACACCACTACATTAATAACTTCGCATTGTTTCCATCGACGTACCACTACGTAGTACTATTTACTAATCCGTGGTACCACGCAGGTTTAAAAAAATAAAAATATAAGTGTTTGGTGTAAAACAAACAGATTGATTATTTAATCAAGCTAGAATAAAAATACTTCTTTGCTAGAAATAAACAAACAACGTAGTATTAATGTGATACTGAATTGTACTGGCAGTTAGTGTAAAATGGTCTTATGTATTTACGTATAGAAACAAAAATATAAAGATAATATAGAGTTATAGACGGTTAAATAGAATTATCTCTATTATCAAGTTTGTCAATTACATACCATTACAATTATTATAAATCTTTTATTTTTAATATTCAACCTTTTGTATTGAAATAATATTTTTTTTTTTACAATTAATGCCATATTTATATACCTACAGCAAGAATCTCATTTGCAGATATCATATTTGACCGCAAGTAATGCAAAACGCATTACATTATAAATGTAATTACGAATCGATCTTTATATATTTATTTATTTATTTATTTTAATGGAAACAAACAGTATATAATATCCCTTATAAATAGCACATACTTCGATAATCATCACCAGAACAGTTTCCAAAGATTTTTAACACATAATAAGTACAGGAGTAGAAGCACCTTACGAAACCAAGCAAACTCAAATACATTAGTGAGATTACAGAGTGTGAAAATCATTCAATTTAACGATTACAATAAAAATAATAACAATAAATAACTAACAAATTGTATCGATCAATAATACCTTTAGATTATTAACTAAAATTTAAATTAAAAAGATTATAAAATGATAGTAATTATTATAATTTTTAATTTTAATTAACATTACCGTTAGCTAATGTATTTTTAATATGGCAATTAAATTTGGTTAATGAAAGATCAAATATATCACAGTCTAGAAATAACTTGTTGTACTTATAACAACTTCTATTAATAAATACATTTCGTGCGAAATTAGTTCTGGTTGCAGGAACGCAGAATGTCTCCTTACGTCTAGCACTAATTCGTGGACAATGGAAAAACAATCTCGACAGCAGATAAGGCGAATCAACACTACTTTTTATGATTTTATACAGTAGTGTTTGATCTCGTTGAACACGTCGGTCAGCGGCCGTCATCATTGTAACAAAATTGTTCTGGTTATAAGTTGTGGTAGCCTTAAGGGCCCTGACAAAACGATTATGAATACGTTCTATTCTAGATATGTGATTCTTATACTGAGGATTCCAAACAGATGAAGCATACTCTAAAGTCGATCTTACAAAAGCATTATATAATAATATAAGCGTAGATGAATGTTTAAATTCTTTTGAAATCCTCAGCACAAAACCAAGCATTCGGTAAGCCTTATCAGATATGTAACCAATGTGATAATCGAAAAGCAGCTTAGAATCGATGTAGACACCAAGATCCTTGATAATGTTAACTCTAGAAACGACCTCCCCGCACAATTTGTACTCAAAATCTATAACTAATCTTTTTCTAGTAAACGTTATTACGTTACATTTTTTCAAATTTAGAAATAAGGAATTATTTGAACAATAGGAACTGAAACTGTCAAGATCTTCCTGGAAACACAAGCAGTCCTCAGGGCTTTTGATTTTTTTAAATATTTTATTGTCATCAGCATACAGTAAAAACTTTGAATGTTTGAAGACTGAATTGACATCATTAATGTAAATATTGAAAAGTAACGGGCCCAAGTGTGACCCTTGTGGTACCCCAGATGGCACGGGAATGAAAGATGAACAAAAACCCTTAATTGTAACTGCTTGGCTTCTATTAGACAAATAGGATTCAATCCAACGCAGGAGGTCGCCATGTACACCAATAAATCTTAATTTTTCAAGGAGGATAGAATGTGAGATTTTGTCAAAAGCTTTAGAGAAATCAGTGTACACGGCGTCCACCTGGTAACCCTCATCCATGGCATTCGCGACAAAGTCAGTAAATTCACATAAATTTGTTTCAGTAGATCTTCTGTTAATAAATCCATGCTGCTGGTCTATAATAATAGGTCTTAAAATAGGTTGTAAATAGTCATATATGATCTTTTCGAACAATTTTGGGATGC